>OX456987.1:16102838-16821438 GCA_949752695.1 Melanostoma scalare | reverse complement strand
TTTCTTATAAAATATCTTCAAACATATTTCTCTACCAACATATTGATTCACCAACCTTTTCACTAGCACCAGCTTAACTTAACCACGGCATACCCCACCAACGTATCACTAGTGTGAAGAAGCTAGGTAGGAGATCTGTGATCCTTCCGAGATCACGATGCACGCTACGTCGCACCGGAAGAAGGGGAAAAAACATCAGCTCAACTTCACCAAAGTCCAAAGTTTGGATAATAGTTAAATTTCGTATAGGATCAGACATATTTTAGGGCATAGATGACAAGAACTGTAGTGGTTGAGCAAAAAAATCAAGTGCGAAAGAAAGTCTGCAAACTTGGCACCCGTGGTTTAGTGGTTAGTATGTCCGACTGTTGCGTAAGGCCGCGTTTCCATTTGCAAGAAAACTTCTGCAAGAAATGTCTGACAGTCTGTCCGACAGTGACTTGCCAGTGGAAACGCGACCTAAGAGTTTAAGGTTTGAATTCCAGAATAATCGAACTATTTATTCACGGTTATCGCCGTTCTTGAAGAATTGGCAAGTCTTTCGATACTGATTTCATTGCCATGAAAAGTGATTTCTTGATTAGCCGTTCAGAATCGGGAAAAAATTTGAAGGTCCCTTCCATTCCTCATAAGGTATGGTTGATAGAAATGCGATTCTAGGCCTCGGAGCTTCCGCTCTGTCTTCCCACCCTATTTAGTTTTCGAAATCTATAAACAAATAAACTTTTGGAAATGGAATAAATAAAAATATTATTCAATTGCTTTATCTTTCTTCTTCTGCCAGCCTTCTATTTCTTTTTTTTAGTGATAAATGTTTATCAGATGTTTCAAGCCTTCCTTATAACTAGGGACACTGAAAAATAACCCAACGTAAAATCAACACCACAAATTATTGTTTTTACAATGGTGCACATTTTTTAAATCAACTTTTTTTTTCATTTAGATTTGAAATGGTTCCGTTTTAAATTAATAATTTTAGTGGTTGATCTAACACGAATGCTTTTTGAACTGTCATTATTATTAAATTAGTGTTGTTCTTAAAGTATTTCGTTTAAAACAAGCTTTGAATCAGATTAAAAAATAATGTAAGTCGTGGTGAGATAAAAGGGAGTACTGGTAATAATCGGATTAAAACAAAAAACAATGTAAAATCAACAAGATAACTTATTGTTTTTTAGTATTAAATCAACATAAAATCGTTTAAAAAACAGGAAATCGTGTTGATAATCGGATTAAAACAGATAACAGGTCCAATGTATATTTTGACCAAAGGGTTATTCTTAAACTCCATAATATTATCCATTATAAATGTCCGGAGTACTTGACTGAACATCTTTCATATTTACAATCACCTAGAGGTTTGAAGCTAATTATGCCGCGATTTAGACACACTGTCGGAGAGCGATCTTATTTTGTCAATGCAATTCGATTGTGGAATGACCTTCCGTATCAATTACAAAGAACTAGTTATTCTGGGGGATTTCGGGGGAAACTGTTATCACACATGACACAAGTAAACTTAAATTAAAATTTCACATACCTACATCTTTTAAGATTATTGTTATATTTTTCTACTTGTGAGAAAACTGTTTTGTAAATAACATGAATATTTATTTGTAAACTTCATACTTGAATTATATTCTGATACTTATCATAAGATTTAATATCTTGAAGTACATTGTTAGTCAAAATTAAAATAAATAAATGAAATGAAAATGAAAATGAAATGTAAAATCAACTCGATAAATTATTGTTTTTTAGTATTCAATCAACATGAAATCGATTTAAGAACAAAAGTAAATCGTGTTGAAATAGAAAGGGGTCGTGTTCATATTACTTCATATTGAGTTGAAATTCGCTGAGATTTGCCGAACCAACCAAAAAGATCCGTTATCTTTTAAACTACCCCTTGTCTGCTTGCATACGCATTTAAGCTTAACTTTGAATTTATTTGAATGCGCGTCTCAGCTCAAAAATTTTTTAGTAGCCAATCAAAATTTAATCGTTTAAAAGAAAAAAAAGAAATCGAGCTGAAGTAAGAGGGAGTAGTGTTCATACTGCATCAAATCGTGTTGAAATACATTAAAGATTTGCCAAACCAGGAAAAAATTCCATTTTTGGATTATTTGAATCCAAATTTTTGATCGCCAGTTGCATGCCTGGTCCTGGTGGCAGTTTTATCTTGCTTTCGGCCTGAGGAGTGCGTGTCAAGAAAAGTGAAAAAGTGTTCTAATTATTTATTTGCAATGGATGTGCAAAACTGTGATTTTGTGGTCGGTGAAGAACGGCACACTATTTTAAGTGAGGCATTAACCTACGAAAAAGACGACCAGGAAAATATTATCCTTAATTTGCCACCAATATCAGTATTGGACCGAAGCCAAAGAAAGCAAGACGAGCTGCTGGATAAATTTAACTTACCAGAGGCAGAATATTATGTAATAAGTAAGTACATACATACCTACATAAGTTCAATATAATCAGTTATGAATTTTTTTCTATTAATATAAGATACAAAATATTGTATCCTTAAGGCTGTATAAAATTCTGTATTTCAATAGAATTGGTCCTAAAATGTGTGTTTTATGTCATGAAATGGAACTAAACTCTTTTGACAAACATTTTCAATCATATGAAGTGGAAAAACTAAAAGAACAAATTCTGTTGAAAGAATTTCAGGAGTTCATAAGTCCGCCTTTAAATATATTTCCTATTAAGAATTTAAAAACATATTTAAGAAATTAATGTATCTAAACAAGTTCATGTTTATAGCTTAAGAAATCAAATAAAAAGTTAACAAATTAAATAATATTTCCAATTTATAACAGAAAAATATGTTTTTGAAATAAATGTATTTAAATATAAATTTAGGAATAAAATAAAAAAAAAAAAAAAAATAACTTAAAAAAATAGCATTATGTATTTCTGTATGTATGTTTGTTAACAGGACTACCAACTCAACAGAACCCTTCATGTTAATTTGACATGAGCGTCATTTCAATTCATTGTTCATTCTAATCTTAAAACGAAAACATATTGATTTCTTGAAGAAAATTCAAATTGTTTTAATACGACAACGAATTGTTTTGAAAGGAACTATCATGTTATTTTGGCATGAGAACCATGTTCATTCAATTCGAATTCTTAATTTGTTTTAGGGTGAGTATCATTTTGGTTTAACAGGGATCATCGTGTTATTTCAATTTTAAAATCTATTTGATTCAGAGGAAGAGTCGTTCTGATTCAACAGGAATCAACGAGTTATATCAATACGATAATCTTTCCAAACTAAGCTGATATCACGTTATTCAAAACGAAAAGAATTCACCTTTTTTTTAGTAAAAAAAAATCATTTTAAATCAACACGAAACGCCATTAGAGCAAAATGATAGCAAAAACATGATTCAACACTAATTTTTATTTGATTTTACACGATTTTTTTTTTCTGTGTTGATGTTTGAACTTGGATCAAATGACAAACCGATAAGATATTCAAAAAATCCACATTTCTTGTTACTGCACATTTTTTACACGTGCTTTCGAGAACTACACGTCTACACGTTTAATTGAATACACATACAGTCGAAAGCTCTAGTTAAAGTCTCCAAAAAGTGTAAATAGTCACCAAAAATTCAAAGAAGGCGCATTGAAGGTAGAAGGAAAGGCGACATATCTAGTTTATAAATTTTCGGTACATATTTCGTGTAATAAACGACTATAAATTTTACTGCTAAATTGTCTCTTGTAATCGAATAATTGAAGCTTTTAGTTGAAGAAGGGTTTAAGTGGCATATGAATATTAAGGTGGTCCTTATTTAGGTTTTGTCCTAACTTTTTTTCACGATAGTCCTAAATCGGTTCTAAACCTATCAAAAAAAAATTCATGCCAAGTTATAGCTCTTAATTTTAATTTTAACCCGATCCCCCCGACAGCCAAAGTCTTAAATAGAAATACACAGGAAAAATTCTGTTGATTTTTTAAATTTTTTTTCATCATGAAATAACGAGCAGAGCAAGATCATGTCAACCAATGGCAATTCTTATAGCAAATTTAACGCTCTACAGTCTACAACAAAGGTCTTTTATGGTTTTTTGCTTACTCTAACGGTTTCTGAGTTATTAAAGGTCATAGTTGAAGCTTTAGTCAATGGTTAAAAACTATCCTCAAATGTTTCCTGATGCGCTAAGAAAACTGTAATATTTTCATAATAGTATCGATGTTAAAATAAAATGATAATAAAAGTATTTTTTTTAATTTATTGAAATTTTGACAGTCGATTTTTTTAATAAAATAATACTTTTGTTCGTGAAGGTTAAAAAAAGTCGTCTAAGTTATGAATTATTATCCTTTTCTCATTTTGAAATCATTAAACGACGACGGTAGAAATAGAAAAATCGATGACCTTAAATAACTCAGAAACCGTTGGAGTTAGCAAAAAATTATTAGAAACCTTTTTTGTCGAGCCTTGAGCCCAGTACTTTTTTCGCTTTTTATTGATGATTTACTCGATGGACTACCTGGAGGTGTGGAGTGGGATGTAATGCGTACCAAGGGCCTAATGTTTGCGGACGATGTGGTTTCTCTGTCCAGTTCACCAAAATCATTGCAGCCTACTGTAAGCTCTGGAATATAAGCGTTAACTCGGAAAAATCTAAAATAATGATTTGTAAGAAGGGTGGAGGAAGGCGCAGTAGAAAGGAAAGATGGTACTATAATGATGTAGAACTGGAAGTGGTGAGGGAATATAAGTACTAAGGTGTTCTGCTCACCAACGGCTTTACCTTGCAAAAGCATCTTAAAGAAAAACTAGCAAAGTCTAAAAACGCAATAAACGCAACGTGGAAAGGATGTTTAGGAAATCGTTTCATTTCACATAGCAGAAAGTATAAAGTTTTTGAAGCAGTTGCAGAGTCAGTGAAGTTCTATGCTGCGCAGGTATGGGGACACAAACAATACGAGGAGGTCGAGAAATTTCTAGAAGAATTTTTCATATTCCTTCAAACGCTCCAAACTATTTACTCATAGTCGAAACTGGACTATCCCCTCTGTTTATTAAAACCTTAAAATTGCAGGTAGATTATATCATAAAAGTGATGAAAATGTCTAATGAGCGACTACCAAAAAAGCAGCTCTAAGAAATATTGCGGATGGAACAAGTTGGTACGCGGAATGGTTAGATCTGGCACTGCAGTGTGACATGACCGTGGACTTAAGACTAGGAAATAAAGAGAACTGGAAAAACGAAATGTATAGGCTGATACAGAAGTTGGATAAACTGTATGCATCTAAATACAGGCAAGATGCTGAATCATTAATCTTTAGATCTATTTACAGCTGTTTAGATCATAATTTGGAAGAGAAAAACTATTTTCATGACAACAACAGCGTACAAGAAATATCCATGATGATAAGGTTAAGAGGAGAACTTTTGAGCTTAAATTATGTGCCACACAGAGATGATTTACCATGCCTTTGCGAATTGTGTAATTTGAAAGAACGAGAAGATGTTCTGCACTTTATTGGAAAATGCCCTATACTACAGGAAACAAGATTGCATGTGTTTGGAAAAAGGTTTCTAACGGATGAAGATTGCTTTAATGTGTTGAACCAAGTCGATATGAAGAAACTGTTTTTATTTTCCAAAATCGCTCTTGCCTACAGACAAAGAATTATTACCGGAAGTTTCTGATTTCTTTCTTTTTTACTTTTTATTAGTTCTTTTTAAATTGTCAATCTGGCAGACGGAAAAAGCCAAGTCCATTTGTTTTTTTTAAATTTTGAAAAAAATTATGATTTAATAAAAACCAACTTAGTGTTAAATTTGCTACAATAATTGCCATTGGTTGACATGATCTGTTCATTATTTCATGATAAAAATTCGGATAAACCCAAAATAAGGACCACCCTAATGTATACATAGTTTCAAGATATAAGTGATTGAACTTTTATAAGTGAACCATTCTATTGCTATATTCCTTTAAATCATATATTTTAAGATGCGTTTTAGTCGCAACTGAGCAATCACATAATTAGCTCAGCAATGCACGAGCGGATCACTGAAGCAGTTAAGTGGGAGAGCTGTGATCCCATCGAAATCACGCTGCTTGTAACGCCGAAAAATGGAAGGTGAAGAAGGAATAACAAAAAAAAAAGGAAAAAAAAACACATTTAATCACAAAACAACAACCTTTGACTTAAATCGAAAGGTTCAATTCCACTCGATGCTGCTACGGCCGCGAGTGCATCAAATCTTGCTTTAATAAGAGTGCTCAAGTTTTTAGTTGTTGCATCACTATTTGTCACATTATTTATCGAATTAAGTTTTTGTTGTGCGGCAGTCTGCTGATGCTGATGTGTATCGTGATTATTTATGGTTTGATGTTTATCATTGAGTTGACAACTACTGGTGTTGTTACTACTTGTTGTGTTGTAGCCACTGCTATTACTGCTGCAACTACTATTGCTGTGTATAGTTGTATTCTTGATATTGCTTGAATCGATTGCATTCGATGTCCCTGAGCTGGTTATCACCGAGGAGGAGGAGCAACTTTGTGTTGATGATACTGAAGAATTAGATGTCATAGATGTTGAAACTTGTGATTGATGTTGCGGTGTTGATCCGCCTTGATGGGGTGCTGGTGGGGGTAGTGGTGGTGAGAGTAAAGAATTCCCCAACGTAGACGAATTGAGACTTTTTGCTAGCGTCTGATCCTGCAGACTCATGCCTCGCTTAAAATAATACTCAGACATAATATTTTGCTCTAGTAACTTGTTAATTATCGCAATTAGATTATTGGTGGCAATTTTATTTGTTAAAATATTTGTATGAATGATGGAGTTGATGGCATCGGCTGAACTAGGCGAATTCGACGATGCTGAACGGGCAGCGGCGCTTGCTATTGCTGTATGTTGTAGAAATTGATTAGTTAGTTTAAGATAACGTTCAAGATGCATCTTGGCTATGTCTAGTGATTGATGTTGATCCAGGAAATTAGCCAAAGGATTTATGTATATGGGAGTTTCTCGACCAGATAATGATGATGGTGATTGTGAGGGAGGAACTGCTATTGGATTTTTGAAAAAATTACTCGACGATTGTACAGAGGATGAAGATTCTGATTCAACAACACTTTGTTGTGATGATGGAAATGAAGAATGGCCACTTAGTCCACCACTAAGTGAGAGTGATTCGGTAAAGGTGTTGATTAAGTCTGTTTGTGGTGAGCCCAATGGCAGTTGAAATGGAAATGGATGCGATGGGGATGGTGATTGTTGTTGTTGTTTTAACGGTTGCTGTTGTAGATGATGAAGGGTTGCTGTCGATGTTGGTATTTTTATACTGTTGCCACCTGCTGCTTTCTGATGTCGCTGATTGTAAAAATTGTTTTGAAATTCTTGCTGTTGTTGTTTTATTTGGTGTTGTTGTTGCTGTTGTTGCAAATGCTGTGAATGATGGTGGCGAAGGAGTAGTAAATCTGTTAAGGTTGTATCAGTACTATTTGATGCAGCTAGATCACTAAAATGGTTGAAAGAAACTGATGATGGAGGTGTAACAGTTGGTGATGGATTGCTGTTGTTGTTGATGGTGCTGGTTGTAAATTTTTCATCAGCTGCACCAGTACGACAGATTGGTGATGGCGTGCGATCGTTTGAACTAAACTCACTTTCTTCAAGTTTTTGCTGAAATTGCTGATTGAATTGTTGTTGCTGCTGTTGTTGTTGTTGTTGCTGTTGTTGTTGTTGTTGTTGTTGTTGTTGCTGTTGTTGTTGCTGTTGTTGTTGCTGTTGTTGCTGTTGTTGTTGGTGTTGCTGTTGTTGATGTTGGCTTTGACAGGCTTGATGCTGAATTTGTTGATACAACTGTTGTGATTGTTGCTGTTGTGGTTGTTGTTGTTGTTGTTGAATACTAATTTCTGGTGACTGATTGTTGTTGTTATTCACTTGGTTAAATGTATTGCTTGAGCTGGCAGTAGTATTAAAGTAGGAAGAAATCGCTTGCGATGAAGAAGGGGGAACCACAGCAACAGGACGCTTTTTAATCGAAAGATTTAACGGTTCATTACAATTTTCCATTTGTTCGTCTGTTCTTTTTTTGTATTGGTGGTTGTTGTTATTATTTATTAATGCAATTGATTTATAATAACAACTGTTTTTTTTATTATGTCTTCACTTTGTTATTACGTTTTTATACCTCTATTCTGTGGTAGGTAATTGTTATTCTTTTTCCTCTCCGGGGATAACATCATCACTGCGCTTTTTTATAGATTTTCACTGTTTCAGTTTCAACGCAAACACAACATTCATTGCACTTAGGGTATATTTCCTTTTATTATATTAGGGTAATTATTGCTTTTTTGGTTATAAGTACACGTAACAGAGTCACAACTTTTTATTGCTTCCTATTTTTTGAAATTTTTAAAATATACTATAGGTTGACATTGGAAGGATGGGAGAAAACACACACACACAAATACACCGCGCATCGACTGTTGTATAGGCCTTATCCCCGCACCTTATCCAACAAAAAGGAAATGAACAACAAAAGCAGTCACTTGATTTGCAATTGATGTAGGTAATGGAGAGTAAGGGTAATGTGGTTCATAAAAGTATAAACATACTAATTGCATACAAATCACAAAATATGTGTAGGTATATGATGTAAATATGCACAAAAGTAACTGCCAACACTCACTATTCCAGAGTATATTTTGCATACAAAGCAAAAAATAGAAGCTTCTCCAAGTAATAACCTTTCAAGAAGGCTGCAACATTATAAAATATGCCAAGTGCTGTACCAAATATTAAAAAAAAAAAAAAAAAAAAAAACAAAGGAAAGGAAAGTCTCATTTTATCAAAACAAGCACTACCAAGCAGTGCCTTCGTGTTATGAAAGAAGCGCAGGGGTAGTTCTCCCTCTTAAGGGCTTTCAGCTTGCATTGTGCTCGGTTTCGTTCCTAGATAGGTATACCTATGTTCGTCTTTCAAATGCATGCATGAATATTATTCATAATTTGATAAAATGACTAGTTTTGAAATGGACATTTTGCATTTAAGGAACCAGCGAGCGGGTCTATAAACATACACACATTAAACACACATACACTCGCGACCACCATATATGTAAACACGCGCACATAGGTATATTGAGGTTTTGAAAAACATAGGTAGGTAAGTAGTAGGTAGGTACTCTTCGTCAAGCTCCCTGGTCTCAGGAAAACTTCACACGATGAGAATAAATACAACGCAAAGCAGCCAAAGCAAAGCAAAAGAAACAAAAAAAAAATATTTTTTTTAGGGACACACAATCTACAGGTCCGAGAGTAGAATGCCAAGAAGCCACAGGACAAGAGGAGGCGTTTTCACTTGCTCGCACTCACAGTTTTTTCATACTTGGCACTTTCTAAGAGAGTGTACCTATATCTACTTTTATGCTTTCAATATTTTTCTTTTTGGTTTTTTTTTTTGATTTTTTAATTTGTATTTTGCACAATTTTTCGCGTACATTTCCGCGTAAAGGATGTGTCCATCCGTCGGTCTCCAATTGAAATTTTTTGTTTCTTTTTAAATCGCTAGGGTATAGACTTTTAGCTCTGTTTGTTGGTGATGGTGGCGCTTTTAAACTTAAAAGTTGATTGGTAGGTAGGTAGGTATAACTGCTTATCGGCAGAATGAAAGTGATGAACTGTTACGATAAATGCACACAATTCTACATTGAATATGAAAATTTGAAGTTTGTGTTTGGCAGCAGAACAATACAACACACAAAAAAGAATAAAAAAAAAAATTAAAAGGAAGAGAAACACCGACAAGAGCAATGAGACATGGCACCCGAAATTAATCAGCAGCAACAACCGTACACGAAAATATTCCCAAACCGACAGTTTAAAGATGTTATATACAAATACACGAGAAATCATAGAGCCATCAAAATTATCATTCTCATCATCAACCATTGCTGTTATTTCTTCCTACCTCTACAACTTTTCATCATCACCACCATTACCACCACCACCACCATCATCATCACCACCATCACCATTACCACCACCACTACGATGTATAATCATCATCATTATCAACAATAACGTCATCATCTTCCACAATTCATATTGCAGTCATCAAACTCATGATGGTTTCATTCATTCACATGGATCCTTATGACTTAATGCTGTCCTTTATCGCGTGCGCGTACATATACCTACACCCTCAATACTAAAACACAAACGACAAAGACATAAAAAACATTTTTCGTCATGTCAGTTTGGTGTTCTCGTTTCTCGGTTTTCGATTCTCGGTGTTCTCGGATTTTTGGTTCTCGGAACTCGGTACTCGCTATCGCTACTCGGTAGTAAATTTCCTTTTTGCACCCGTCAACAACACACAAGTGCATAGGAGAGCGAAAGCTTTTAATCTCAAGCATCTTCGCTTTCTCTCATTTTTGCTGATTTGTTGTTGTTGTTGTTGCTGCTATTTTTCTGCTGCCACTGTTGTTTTTTCCTCACTTTCCTCGCGTGTTACAGGACACATGCAAATACAATATATTTCAGCTTATGCTTACTCCTTTTTCTATACTAACTATACTTTCCCAAGACCTCTTTTGAAAGGGATGGTACGGTGGGTGATGGTAGGTTCTTGTATGCAAGAATTTGAGATTATGTACGCGAAGAGCATTAATCATGTTCTGTTCGCTGATAATAGTTGCACATATGTAGGTATGTATCTATAGATAAACTAATATAGTGGAAGTTAACATCGCACAACCCAGAACCAGAACTCAACCCAGCCCAACTCATTCTTAAACATCCCCATCCCCATCCGCATTCGAATCCACATCCCCATACTTATCCACGTCCCCTTTCCTTATTAACAAAAAGCACCCTTGCATATCGCTCGAGCAGAAGAAAACTTTTATCATGAATAAAAAAAGCCCCTTCAAAAAATGCTACTGCAATCTGCTTCTGCCTCTGCCAGTGTAATTTAGAACATAACCTAGAAAAGTCAAATTATTACTGTAAATAAAGTGCACATGGGATGAATAGTTTCAACATCAGGAAGGAGGCCTAAAGGGGCTGTTTATTATTTTTCATTGCATTGCATTGCATAATGCATACAGCATACTGAAAGTTGAGAAGAAAAAAAATACTGGTGATGGTGTTGAGTGCAGATTGAACGGGCTACAGACTATGCTTACAGTTGAATATGTTTTTTTTTTTTCAACTTAAGGAGGAATGAGTAATTATTCCGAGAGCTGTTCATTCATATTCAGTATACCTAGGTAAGGTTTTGTTCACTTGTTGGTGTAGTGTAGGTACGTCTTACGTATGTAAAAAATTGTATAGAGCTCAATGCACACATTTACTTTTTTTATAGCAAATGATCATAATATATAGTGGTAGGTATGTCCGTTGTATGTCTTTGCAGGATTTACGCATTTTTACTTTTAATATGCAATGGGGTGGGTGTTGATAGGGTATTGCACCTCTCTTCATCTAAATGCTTGAGAGAATGGAATGAAAAAATAAGGTCATATCAAAGATACATACTCAAGATGATTGAAAATGTCATAACAAGAAAATCTATAGTGAAGGAAACATATAATAGCGTGAGTATCTATGCTACGAATAGGAGCATTTGCTGAAACCTTTCTTGACTCACATAATCAGATAGATGATATTGGGTAATTAGTTTGAAAAAAAGTAAGTTCCTAGACAGGTAAGGTACCTACACTGCACATCAAGCTAAAGCACGAGTCATACAGGACTGGCTGCCAGCCGTTCCCTACCAGTGACTGGTACTGAATGTTTCAGCTTAGCAGGCCTCGAATCTCCTTGTTGAATGGGATTTTCACGGGTCACAAGTCATTAGCTGAGTTCACACTCTACAATTAGTCGGACAGACTTTGGCTTGAACGACCAATGCTTGATAGTGTGAACCCTCAGACGACCGCTTGACCAACTTGCTGGATGGTTGATTACGTGACATAAAGTTGGACGACAAGCTTGATAAATGTGAACGCAAACTACATCCGACCACCCAACTTCCATTAAACGAAGTCTTTCCAACTAATTGTACAGTGTGAGCTCGGCTATTGATGAGAATGGACAGTAGACAGAGGAAAGATCATTCCACTCCCTCTATGAATGCTCTAGCTTGGCCCACACTAGGAAAAAAGCCCTCTGAGAATTCTTCTTCGACGAACTGGGAGACATCCCTAACGTCCAGCTGAACAGCATCTTAGAATTTATTCAGAGTTCCAAATGGTTCATTGGGGGTTCTCATTCCAATTAACCCAGTCACCTACCCAATCCACAACTATTCATGCCAGTCCCAGCGCCATGACCCATTGTAATTGAGCATACAACTCGAGATGGACCGATATATCGATAACTGTTGCCAGTAACCGGTTTTTCATAAATAACTTAAGAACAAATTACCCCATATCGAACTTAACAGTTACCATAACCGATCGGATATAATCATAACAGTTGTTCGGCCATTTACTTATTTGGTACTGGTACGATACTTAAGCAGTTATTTTTAACAGTTAACAGCTACCAGTTACCAGCTTCCGATCGGATACATCAAATAACACTATTTGAACACAGATAGAGAATGTAAAAAAAAACCTTAATTGAGCGTCAAAACTGTTCAATTATTTTGAGCCTTACAAATTTAACGACAAATATTTTTGTAGAAAATTAAATTTCCTATAAAAAAGGTCTTGTTAAAAATTTTTCTCAGACTAACCGTTTCCGAGTAATCAAAGCTTTGAAAAATGGTATGTTTTTTTGATTTTGCTCTTTTATTTTGTAGTTTCTTAACTCACGTACAAATCAATATATGAAAAATTGCCAAATGTTCCTTAAAAGAAATTAAATTTTCTAAAAAAAAGGTCTTTCTACACTTTTTCACAAAGTGCTTCCTTCAGAAGTTATTCGGCGATTAAAATTGAAAAACTCTCGTTTTTTTTTCTTTGTTCATTACTTTTTTTTACTCAATGTAGCAAACTGATAGTCGTGTCAACAAGTCAAGTCAAGTTAGTGTCAACAAATTGACAGATTGTGTTTTTTTCATTTCTTATTTTCGAAATTATTATTTAACTTCCAAATTGCTGTTTAAAATTTGGTCTTGCAAACAAAAACTGTTATCAATAACTGTTACTGAGTTACTGCTAAGAATAACAGTTATTCTGGAATAACTGTTATAACAGTTACTCAAAAATAACTGTTTAGGCTATCACTACATACATACATCTGACCTCTACGGAGATCAAGAAAACAATTGCTGAGAAGTGGATTAGAACATTTGGAAATGAATACATTCAGCAATGCAAATGCTTGAGGAGTTAGCACAGTTAGTTGTTATTTGGATTGATGAAACTGCTTTTTCTTAATTCAGACACTGGCTGTTTTATGGGATCTTAAATATTATTGGTGTGAATTCGTTTGTCTTCCTTAAAATGGCGTCCAATAAAACTCAAATAAGACGAAATTTCGTAAAAACTTAGCTTTGGAACTCATAAAACCCCAATTGAAGGAGAGGTTTACTTGGGCAACTTTGCCATCCAACCTTCAGATCTTCATTGGAGATATTTTAAAAAAGAAGCGACCTGTGGCCGATTCAACATCTTCAGTCACTACAAAAAAAAGATGTGCCGTGTGTCCACTAGACAAAGACCGCAAGACCAAAATACGCTGCAGCAGTTGCCGAAATCCACTTTGTGGTGAACATAGCCGCTCAGTGTGTCAAAATTGTTTTGATGTAAATTTTTAAAACATTTTTCATAATTAAACATTCTCATTTTTTATGTTAACAAATAAAATTTTTGATTAAATCGTTTTTTTTTTATTAAATTGGGGCAAAAACTTTCTCCCGGGATGGGTAGGGTTTAAGGGTTATAAATAAAATGTTTTCCCGAGTACTCTCAAAAAAAAAAAAAAAAAAATCCCCAGAGATACTATTTTACTATTTTATCATTGTGGCAACACTGGTCCCAGTGACATGAACCATGATAAACGAAGATACAACTGATCTAGGGGAACACACAAAAGCGATTACTCGAATGAGACCATAGAAAGCTTAAGAAAAACTCTAATGAAGCTTAGATTAGTATCACAATGTTTGCGAGAGAACTTTGAATGACTTGGCTGGACTGAATTGTACCAGTCGAGTCTTCTGTGAAAATAACAAAATGGTTCGCTTATTATGCTAGGTTTTCACTTGCCATTTTTTAAATGACGGGTACCCACCGTTGCGTGATGGTTAGCATGTCCACCTGCTAGCCCAGAGGTTCGAGGTTCGAATCCCACCAGAGGCAAAAATGTTTTTTTCACGGGTATCGCATCGCCTTTCGAGAGGAATTGGCAAGTCCTCCATTAGTAAATTCATTGCCATGAAAAGCGCTTTCTCGATTAGCCGTTTGGAACCGGCAGAAAATTGTAGGTCCCTTCCATTCCATCACAAGGCATGGTTTTGAGAAATGCGCTAGGCCCAAGGGTTCCTCGTTCTGTTGCGCCACCCTATTTATTTCAATAATTTAATTTTCTGTCATTGAGAAAAATGACAAGTGGAAATTGCAAAAATTGACAGTCATTGAACTGACGAACAGCATCGGCGTCGGTCATTTTTTGGCAGTAAATTTGAATGATAAGTGGAAATTGACTGATTGACAAACGAAATGGCACTCCATTATTCACTGACATCGACATTTTTTTTTGGCATTGTGTTGAATCTTTCGTCAACGAAATGGCAAGTATTACCACGAGACCACATAAATAAATAATGCTAGTTATTAGGTATGGAAAAAATTCAAGAGGAAAAAAATCCAAGGCAGAGGAAATCAACGACGGAGTGGAATGTTGAATCCTCCATAAAACTTATAAGCAACCTGGAGGTGTTTGAAAGCCTTTGGAACTTCAAAAGCAGGTCCTATAAGAACCGGGCCATGAATAATAATTCATGAGAAAGCATTTCTCTGGCTGTTGGAGTTCCAAAAGCTGAAGCCATCTTGAGATGGAACTCTCTTCGTTCGAACTATTTGGTATGTAAAAAAAAAATACGTAAAATACCAAAGAGTAACTGTCAGTCTTTCGGCTGGTCCGATGGCTAAACGCATAAAAGTATCCTTTTTGGTAATATAAGGTTTCACCTTCTCCAGAACAGAATCAAAATCGAGTTTTGACATTCTCATTTTTCTTTTAGAAAATTTTGGCTCCATATTACAGAACTTTACGTAAAGCCCACAAGAATGACTGTCGAGGAAAAAATTTTGAACCCAGCAGTCAGGTCTTTTCCTTTTTTTCACTTTCTCCTCCCGTTCGGCCAGCTCCAATTGCTCCCATTATCACTACGAGCGAAGCAAGGGCTATCTGCTTCCTCTTCGACATTATTTAATTTATTAATAAAAAAAAGATGAAAACCTTTCAACACAAAACAAAAATTCGATGAAGCAAGGAGGCAAATAATTTTTAATGACAGTCCACTGGCAGTCCAGAAATGACGGCACAAGTGGAAATAGCGTTCATTGAGTTGACAAAACATTTTGTCAAAATTTCTTCTTTATCAATGAACTGGGAACCAATTTTTTGACAGTAAATGACACAAGTGGAGATGAACTGGCAATTGTTTCAATTTATTGACAAGACTGATCTGTCAAACTATGTAATTTTAGTGACATGTGGAAACCCAGCATTAAGAGCAATTTTTATTTTGTTCTTGTTGATTCTCATCGAATCTTATGCCTCTACCTACATTCTGATAATTTGATTTAAAAAAGTAAAATAAAATCGATAATTGACGAGAACACTCGAAATCATCGGAAGCCCTTTGGAAAATCATTATAAAATCGAGTTGCGCGCTGTTACAAGCAAGATGAGGACCCAATTTTATGCCCCACCGCGTGGTGCTCTTGTCATTTGTTAGCAGTGGCGGATCCAGGATTTGGGCATGGGGGGGTCCATTACTCAAAATTTTATTTATATATAAGAGGTTTAGCAGATTCAATCAGAAATTATTTACATGATGTTGGCGTCGATTGCTCATATATGTATGGCCAAGGATTCGACGGAGCTCCGGCAATGAGTGTCCAATTTATTGGTGCACAGACTCATCTGAGATCGTATTTCCCCCTGGCAATTTATGTACATTGCGCTGCACATAGCTTTAGTTTGGCAGTCAATGCAGCATGCGAAGTGTCAGAAATCAAAAATGCGTTAGGAACTATCGGAGCGATTGAAGCATTTTTTCACTGGCCTAAAAGACAAGACGTTCTACACCAAGAAATTTCAAAAATGACAAACAAAAGTGAGAAAAAAAAAAACAAAAGTTGAAGTCTGTTTGTCCTACCAGGTGGGTTCAGTCTCAAGAAGCAGTTGGAACGTACGTTGAATTTCAATCGGCTGTTATTGAATCTTTAGAAGAAATCAAAACGTGGAAAGATCGAGATACTTCGCAAAATGCATTGCATCTTTTGACAGCGATTTCGACGGTTAAATTCCAAATCACCTGTCACATTATGGAATCAGTTAATTCGATTGTTTTGCGTTTGAGTCGGGAATTGCTATCTAAAAACCAAGATCTGGGTGAGGCTACTAAGCTGGCAGATGACACTTTGAATGAATTTACGTTCAAACCCAAAAACGCAGATTCTACTTTCCACGTTATTTATGAGCATGTTGCTAGAATTTGTTCTGAATACGAAATCACAATGAAATTGCCACGCCGCGCCGCCGCCCGGCGCCGCCGCCGTTGCAATCAATAAAAAAATCGTTGCAACGTTCAAGCACAAAGTATTGAAGACTACTACAGAATTTCTTTCTACATTCCGTTTCTTGATACGTTCATTTCTCAACTCAAAAGTCAGTTCTCGGAACACAAATCGATTTTCCAAAGTTTCTCGGGCAACTGTTTCTTAAACAAGAATTTAACGAAAAGAAATGCGCTGACCTCATTGCTCGAAAGAAAATATTCTGTCAGAAGTCAAGATGTGGAGACAACGAATCCACGGCCAGAACATTCAAAATGCGCTTGATATGCTTTAATGGTTAGTATCTTTCGATCACAAATTTACATGTAAAAAAGTTTATATGTGACGCGATGTGAGAAAAGGCACCTTTTACGCAAAAGTGAAAGCTTACACGGCACCGATGTACCATCTAAAAAATCGTTTCTCTGAATTTATATTTTGTGAAATAATAGCGATGTTACAATCTCTGATTGAGCTTCATGAATATTCACTAAAAGAACTTGTGTAATCAATCATGATCCCACAACCGATTTTTTGCCTAGTAAGTCCCTTTTATCGGATCGAGTCACATATGCAAACATCAATCTGACGATATTTTTCAGGTTATCAATAGCAAGTCGTTCAAGAATGTCGATTTTATTTTTATTATTAATAAAGTTCTTGAATTTTTAAAGTAATAATATTACTTCTCCTTAACTTTTTGCCTTGCTCATGCTGTATTTTTCCGTGCCGTTACGAAACTTGAAAATTAGGAGCCTATATAAATGTTACAAATAACATCTTTTATTTTCCCGATTTGGGGGGTCCGGACCCGAACCATCCCCTCCCCCCCCCCCCCCCCCCCCCGTGGATCCGCCTATGTTTGTTAGTAAGTTTCTTGTGGCTTATCAGGTAATGGTCTTTATCACCAAGGCTGAGCCCCAACACCTAGATCGTAGCTTAATCTTTGGAATAGATTTATTGTAATGTAATTATGTAATCGATGATGTTTTCCATCTAATAAAAGTCTAAACTTTGAAAATAAAATTTATTATAATCGATGAATCAAATTGGGCTCAGAGTGTTATGAAATTACTATTATTGTTATTACTTTTTTTTGAAAACGATTGTTTTACAGAATTTCATGTTGATCTCGAGTGACGCAATCGTCGAACTCAACATCTACCTACTTATTAATGGCAATGCATCAAATCGATACAGGTAAATTTATTTAACGAAAAGAGAAAATTATTACATGCACGGCTGTATCCAGTACCTTCCTGCTGCCTACACATTTCCCGCACTCCTAATTCCTACATCATGTCAGTGTATTACCAAATAAATTACTTAACAAAATAACACAAACGAAAAAGATGATTTGTATTGTAATTAAGCCTAAAACATAACGGATTTCATACACATTTAAGCAAAAAAAAAAGCTAAGGTAGAAAGCAAGGACAATTGTGTATGTGTACGAGCAACGAAAATATGCCATGAAAGTCAAAGTGTATTTGTGTGATGTACGGTGTGTGCGTGTGTTGGTTTGAGCGGGTGCCACAACAAAAATAAGCAGAGAGAGAGCTAAAGATATGGCTGGTTTCTTTTTTTTTTACAGCAGCATGGCAATGAGAAAAAGCTGTAAGCTCTCAGGGTTGAAAGTTGGGAACAACAACGAGGTTAGCCGTATTACGATTTCAAACGGAATACAATATAGGTACAGGGCACAGGGGTGAGTAGATAGTACATATATTTTGTAACAAATTATCTCCATCGGCCTCAAAAACAACTCAATTCAACATGCAATCATAGTTCACAACGGGCAACATGAACACATTTTTTGTTTTAAGATTTGCAAGGACATATCGCAGGTGAGAAAGTACTTATTGGGCTTTTTGTATACGAAAAGAAAAGTGGGGTGTTATTTTTGGATGAATTGTGAAACTAAAACACTGTGTGAGACTTCACTCAAAAGCAAAATTTTCTATATTGGGCCTTCTTATCCTTGCGGGACAGTGAGATTTTTATTTTTATTATTTTTTTTGTTTTCTGCACGCACACATTAACGCACGCAGAGATATGTTAGGATATACACAAAGTATTTTCTCTGTATGAAGACATCGAATGCCGCGCCGCGCCGCACCGCCCGTTTAGAAAGGATAATCATTGACTGAAATTATATTAACTTGCTTTGATGTTGCTGTCTTTTTCATGAGTTATGAGATGACGAACACATTATACTCGCACATTTGTGTCTTGTATAGGTACTAGGTAGGATTACATTCAATAAAACCATCAAAAAAGCAGCGAAGCACAGTAAGTAGGTATCTACTTTTCTACTTATATGTACAATATTTTCCAGTAGTAAGATCATGACCTACAAAACAAGAAGAACAGGGTGTTTGTTCCTTTTTTCTTCTATTTGTACAAAAGCCGAAATTATTTCGATGATAGTTTATAAGCAGGGAAAGTCTTCAAATCGAAAAAGGCCTAAGTTAGAGTGGAATACGAACTTTGTGTCCGGTATAGTTCATTAATCTTTCCGCTAGTCAAACCCTAGATGACTATTTGTTTTGATGTGTTCAACCCTTAAAAAATTATGCTTGAATTGGTCTTCGAACTCACTCTTTCTGAAGAAACAACGCCAACTCTGTTAAAGAGTGGCCTTCTTCGTTCTTACAAACGTCTCAAGAAAAGGAAAGTCGCTTATTGAGATCTTTGTTAATGTCCTTTTTTCATTGCCGATTGATCTGCTTACCCTAGTCTTTGTCTTTTCTCGGGAGTTACATTAGTATCCTTTCCCGTTGAACGATAAGTTCTAAAGGTAGGTAGCCTTCTTAGCTAGCTCCTCTGAAAGTCTTCAATTAATGATAAACCGGCTTGGAGACTACTTTAAGCTCTGGAATTTGACAGTGAATCAAGAAAAATTCAAAGCAATGATATTTAAAAAAGTAGGTGGTAGAAGAAGAAGTCGAAAGGACAAATGGAACTACAATGGCGGAGAATTAAAACTGGTTAATGAGTTCAAGTACTTAGGTGTGCTTCTTTCGTCAAATCTCAATTTTAGCAAACACCTCAAAGAAAAACTAGCAAAGGCAAAAGCTGCAATCAATGCGACGTGGAAAAAATGTTTTTCAAAATGAGCAGTTGCTCATAGCAGTAAATGTAGAGTCTTTGAAGCAGTGGCTGAATCAGTTTTGTTCTATGGGGCACAGGTGTTGGGATATAAAAAAACATGAGGTAGTAGAGAAGTTCCTACGGTTCTATACAAAACGAATTTTCTATATTTCTGGTAATGCGCCAAATTATCTTTTGTATCATTACACTCTACTTTCAAGCCAAGCGGTCGTCTGAGGGTTCACATTATCAAACATTTGTCGTTCAAGCCAAAGTCTGTCCAACTAATTGTACAGTCTGAACGTCCCTAATGATGGCACAATCGGACTCAAATTCTTTCAATTGCTTCCCACAAAAACTCTCGATTTTGGTTCAAGCTTCCCATTTACGTTGAAGTAAATGTCCTCAAGAATTAAGGAGAGGATATTTCTGGAGGCAACCGAACACTTTTATGATAGAACTAGGAAAAGTATATTCCAATAATTTTCTTCATAAACAAGAGTTAAATTAAAGCATTGAGAAAAATATAAATTTCTGTTTCCAATGTTTCACATTCAAACAATCATTTATTTTTTGATTGTGTTCTAAGTTGAATGTATTTTTTTTTGTAAGAAACTCTAATTTCAGCTTTTTCGAGAAAAAAAAGGAAAAACACCCTGCAGAAAAACATGCACACTGCCAAGAGGAAAGCCTCTCGTGCATGTTACACAAGCTAACCATACCTAACCCTTTAACTTCATCAACATAGATATGTAGGTGTTGTAGGTTTGTATTTTCTTAGGACAACATCATTCGTTTTGTTTGACTATCCTGAAATAAAATTCCTGGCTTTTAGCTTTAAAAAATAAATAAAGAAAACATACACGTATGAGCATTGATCTATATCTTTAGCAGCATTTATTGTGGTATGATTAACTGGAAAGCTTGTTCCTTTAAAGGGCCTTTTACCTGTTATGATGTTGAACTATGAGAGCAAAGTAACTGGCAACAGGAGTATCACTTTTTTTTTTTGCATAAAATGTGATAAGCAATCAACTATAGACCAAGTAAACCTAGCTATCTACCTAGCGTGTCGGTTATTGCCCTCAAGAGTTGGGAGAAACAGAAAAAGCTTTTTGTATTCTCTTTCTTTCTTTTTTTTCTCTCTCTTCCTTATCACCATCTCTCTTTCTCATATTTTGTAGGTTCTTTCCCCGAAGAGTAAACAGTTCTGCGCACTTTGAGTTGAGAACTATCTATAGATAGGTATGGTCGTATCTTGTATCCCATTAAAAACTTTTTTATATTGCATAGAGCAATTTGGATTGTTTTAGTTGGTACGTACCGAATAGAAAACAATGACAATCAATCTTAAGCGTGGAAGTGAAATTTTTTTGTATTGTTTATCGTCTTTACGAAGTTTTATAATTTTTCAAGCACGATTTTAAAATATTTTATGGATGATGTGAACATCACCTTTATCAGATGACTGAAAATCAACTCACCTATTGCACTGAAGTGGTGTATTGTAGGGCGAGCAAAGTTTTGATTTTACAGCCGAGGACGTATTTTCGAATGATTTTGCATGTGATGATTTTGGACCTTTAGCAAAAACATTTCTGCATTCCAGAAATAATTGTTTAAATGGCTGTCTGGTATTTTGAAAACAAGCAAGTGAATATTTGCAATTTGTACTAAAGTTAAGTTCATGAAATATATATCAATCGAAAGCACCTAGCAAAACTATACGCTGTGGTACATAAAGTGCCACAAAAGCTCAGGACGGATAGGTTGGGCCAAGAAAAGAAAAAAATATATTTGGTAGGGGGGTCTATCTCACTCCGCGGGAGAAGGAGTCTTATAAAAACTTAATTTGCTATAAAAAGATCTGGGAAAAACCGACGTTTTTGATCGAGTTTTTGGAACAATTTTGCCTCAGTTTTGGAACAATTCCAAACCTGGAGCCTTTCTGGGGTCAAGTAGATGAATGGGAGAGCTGTGATCCCTTCGAGATCACGTTGCTCGTAACTTCGAAATGGGCTAAGTAGAAGAAGATGGGAGGTATTTTAAGAAAAACAATCACCATCAAAACTATGCCTTTTTTTTGGTTTTTGAGAAAAACATGCTTTACTTTAACGGTTGCTTTGGCAGGTAACGTTATTTCAAAACTTAGATGTTCGATACCGAAAACCCCTCCATAGGTTGATTTACAGACCTTTTTTTTTTTTAATTTGCGCGCACTCAAGGGGTGGTGACTACCCTTAACATGTTTTGTAACACAGTACGAGCGTTAGGAAAAAGGGAGAGAGTTTGAAAGGAGATACCGATGCACATTAGTTTTAAATTTCTGAGGATTGGTAATGAGAGGGAAAATAGAGCTGGGCAATACATTCCACATTCGCGTAGTACGGCTGAAGAAGGAATCTCTGTATTTAACATTACGTCCGAAATTTGACATTTTGGCATTTTTATAGAAGCGCGAGTATTACGGTTGAATTGTTTAAGGGGAGGAATGCAACTGGCAATCTCATAAGAGCACAGTCTGTAACAAAAAAACCATAAAATAAGGAGAGACAAGAAACATTACGACGATGTTTGAGTGTCGTGAAAGTTTCAATGGTCTTCGTATCAATCATTTTAAAGGCTCTTCTCTGAACACTGTCCAAAAGATTCAGGTGAGTTGAAGGAACACCTGCCCAAATATGGGAGTTATAGGTACTCCATCTTAGGACAAATGTAAGTTTTTGTAAATGACTGCTAGGTCATTGGGTGAAAAAAAATTCTTGCTTTCTTCTCGCCGAAGAAAGCCTAAGCATTTTGCAGCGTTTTTGGCGATGTCAAGTTTATGGTTATTCCACAAGAGGTGGTTGGTAATGCACATACCGAGGATTGAAAGCTGTTCTGTTTCAACGATGCAAGAGCCACTCATGGATAGTGGCACAAGGGAGGTAAGTTTTGCTTCAACGACAAAAGACAGCATTGAGTTTTTGAAGCATTATATTCTACGCGGTTTTTTATTCCCCACTGGACAATGCTGTCTTGATCAGAATTTCATGAAATTAACATACGCTGCCGTCCTAGTTCCACGTCCGAAAAGGAGGGACTGCTACAGATGATAAATTTGTAGAAAGCTGTTAAGGCTGTAGGTTTATACACTGACAGACAGACAGAGTTGCGGAACATGCCTTTTTAACAATATTATCTATAAACGTAGTGTTATAGCGTAGCTACGACCTAATAATCTGAATAGCAAAAATATACAAACTTCCAAATCACAGCAGCGTCTTCCAAGCCGAGATCTTGGCAGTCGCAAACGCTGCAAAATAGGTGTCCATGATGGCGCTATCACATGCTGATATCACTTTTTTCATTGATAGCCAAGCAGAAATAAAAGCGATTTCTGCCACTCTTGTCAAATCAAAGCTTGTTTCTTGCTGTCGCGAAGTGCTAAGGGTTCTTGGCACACAGCATAACGTTAGACTCTGCTGGGTTCCCGGTCACAGTGGTATACCGGGAAACGAAAAAGCGGACGAACTAGCGAGAAAAGGATCAGCATTTGACTTGGCAGGGTCGCAAAGTGCTAAGGGTTCTTGGCACACAGCATAACGTTAGACTCTGCTGGGTTCCCGGTCAAAGTGGTATACCGGGAAACGAAAAAGCGGACGAACTAGCGAGAAAAGGATCAGCACTTGACTTGGCAGGGTCCCGCCCTGTGAAATCAAGCAGATCATTGATAACAAAATAATACGAAAATCCAATGAAATATGGGAATGCCTAGATTCCTGTGTTACTTCCAGGAAACTATGGCCGAAATACGATAAGAAAGGATCTGAAAAGCTACTATCATTGAATAGGCCTTCATTACGATCTCTTATCAGTATCATAAATGGATACGACCTACTAGGTTACCACAAAAAGAAAATGGGTATTTGCACTGATGACGATGCAATGACGAAGATGAACATGAGGATACCACTCACTTCTTTTGTCACTGCCCAGCAATCTGCCACACCAGGAAAAAATTTCTAGGCAATTACTTTTTCAATGAACTAGAAGAATTATCAGACACTCCAAGAAACAGCCTGTTAAACTTCATTAAGGCCACAAAATGGTTAAAAACTGACCAAACATAAACTCAAAGGTTTCTAGGACGTTACAATACTCCAGGGTATCACAATGGATCTACATTGAAATGTGGCGGGAATAAGATCAACCGTCAGCCCATTCTACCTAACCTAACCTAAGCATACTCGAAACAGCATCTTCTACTCAGAATCTTCGTTCACCAAAGGCCATTTGTCATCTTTAAAAAGCTATCCCAAATAACATATGTATGAAAGCTTGAAGACAGCTTGGTGTTGAAGACGAGCACAATCTGAACAAAAAGCCAAACCATTGTGCTTTGCTGGTTGTTTGAACGAAAAGTTACTTCGGCAACACATCCCAACAGCTATATGTCAAACTTTCTACCTATCTGACACCATAGTCAAAGAAACTAATAAGGAAAATGTCCTGGGTCAGAAGAGATTCTATATGAATTTTTGGAAAGAGAAGGAAGAAGGAGTTAGATGGCTCACGATTCTTACCTCCAAAGAGCTCATAGTCAAACAGTATCAGAACGTACATGTTTGATTGTTGTATTACACCTAATTTCATAACTTAAGAAAAAAATAGTTATCCTAGAGTGACAATCTTTAAATAACTAGATTTTTTAATGTTGTTATACTCTTCCAACCTACCTCAAGCGATTATATGTACAAATTTCAATGATTTCCCGATCTCTTTTCAAATTTGAATAGATGACAGTCATTTTGAGGAGAAAAACACGGGCTTGTGATTACCACAGAAGACACACAACGAAAACACTGAATTTTGTTAAAACCGAACCGAACAAAATTAATGAAATTCTATCAAAAGTAATACATAGCATACAAGTTCAACATTTCACTTATTTCTAACACGATAACACAATTTATAGAAACAACTTTCGAAAAACAAAATAAAATATAGAAAACAACAAGAAATAAACAATTTGTTTCCTTTTTACGACCAAATCGACAACAAGCTGAGCTCAATGCCATTTGTACACCAACTGAGAATTGACAGGGCTACTAGATTCCTTTGTGAAAAATTGATCTATTACAAAAAGCGATTGCTGGCAGAGTTGACACTTTGCTGCAATGGCGGTAGGTCTTTTTTTTCTTTAAAGAATGAATTTACTGCCCTTGTATGAAATCTACTGCACTTTTGGAACATGCATTTTTGGATCGAGTCTCAGATATACATCGCTTTATTGCTTATCAGATCACGATTTTGAAGTAACAAAATTGCAATTTTATCTAAAAGTTCGTGGCCCAAAACTACAAAAAGCGTGCAGCATTTGTTATTGGGACCCCATAACCAAACTCATAAGCTGGCTTCCTTACTTTGTTCCCTCTGCAATTCACAATCTGTTATCTTTTCGGTAGTGGGTAGTGGGCAGACATGAATCTCTCGGAAAATGGCAAATAAAGATGTGATTTTCGCAAGAAAATCACAACAATGCTCTGTGCATCACTATGTTTACTATGGATAGAAGAATACCTCACCCGTCTAAGAATTCAAGACCCGAAAATCTTGGTGAAAATTGTCATATGAGGACCAAGCTCACCCCAACCCCAAATCTCAAATGACAAGTTAGCAAAACTTTAGCGATGAGGAGAATCTGCGATTTCCTGCCAATTCTGAACGTCTAATCGAGAAACTGTAATTAATTTAGAATCGGGGGACTTGCCAATTTCTCGCGAAAGGAGATACCCGTGGAAAATCAGTTTTTGTTTTCTACTTGTATTCGAACGACGCACTTCCTGCGATATAGACAGACATGCTAACAATTACGCCACGGGCACCCATCATCTGATGTGCTGGGTTTCAATCGACAACAAAAACGAAACCCCTGGTTCGATGAAGAGTGCCGGCAAGCACATGCAGCCAAGAACGAGGCCTATGAGTCAATGCTGCAGGCTAGGACCAGAACTGGTGAGAGAGCAGCCCGCGAAATCTATGTGCAGAAAAGAAGAGAAGAACACCGACTCCTAAGAAGGAAGAAGAGGGAGCATGAAAAGCAAGCGGGCGAGTCTATTGAGGGATGTTACGGCAGAGGTAATACGCGAAAGTTCTATCAAGGGTGAAACAATCTACCCAAAGATACCAGCCCAGAACAGAAGCCTGTCGTGATGAAAATGGGAACATCGTAGGAGACACGCAGACGGTGCTGAGAATCTAGAAAGACCACTTTTCCAAACTGCTAAACGGCGGAGACAGCCAACAATCCGTTGCTTTGCAGGACAACCCATTCAGCTTGGACGATGATGGTCAAAATATCCGTCCACCCGACCTAGAAGAAGTAAGAACAGCGATAGCCAAACTTAAGTCGCACAAGGCTGCTGGCTCAGATGGTCTGCCAACCTTTTAAGGCAGTGGGAGATGACTTGGTCAGGAGCATTGCATACAACAACTCATCTCTAGAATTTGGTCGGGGGAAAGTATGCCCAATGAATGGAAGGAAGCTCGGCATAGTATGCCCTATCCACAAGAAAGGAGATGCTCTGAACTGCGCCAACTACAGAGGTATTAGTCTTCTCAAAATCGCTTACAAAATTCTGTCGACTATTTTGTGCATCCGCCTAGAAGCTTTTGCCAACGACCTATCATTGTGATTTTACGCGAGGAAAATCAACCAATTATCAGATTTTCACACTATGGCAGATACTGGAAAAAAACCCAAGAATTCCAAGTCGATACACACCATCTCTTCATCGACTTTAAAACCGCCTATGATAGCGTTGATAGAGACGAGCTATATAGAGCCATGTCACATCTTGACATTCCTGGGAAACTTGTCCGCTTGTGCAGGATGTAAATGGGAGATTCTCGCTGCTCCGTTAAAGTCGGTAAGAACATCACCGACGTCGATGTCGAGAAAGGTTTGAGACAGGGTGATGCGCTATCATGCAATCTTTATAACATCGTGCTTGAAGCAATTGTACGCAACTCACAAGTCAACACCAGAGGTACAATTCTTCAAAAGTCCGTTCAACTCCTTGCTTATGCTGATGGCATTGACATCATGGGCAGAACAACGCGAGCTGTCAGTGGAGCATTTGCAAGTATTAATGCGAAAGTGGCGAAGATGGGTTTAATTGCTAACGAGACGAAAACGAAGAAACTGTCATCGAGAAGAGAAGCCCAACACCATCGACTGAGACAAAACGCCACCATGGGCATCAATTATAACTTCGAAGTATTCAGAGACTTTGTTTACCTGGGATCCACTATTACGTCGCACAACAACATCAGTGCTGATATCAAACGAAGAATCACACTTGCCGCTCGCTGTTTCTTCGGGCTTAGAAAGCATTTAAATAGTAAAGCCCTCTCTCAATGAACCAAATAGACCCTATATAAAACCTTAATCCTGTATGGGGCAGAGGCATGGACACCGACAAAATCGGATGAACACCAGCTGGATTGCTTTGAGAGGAAGATTCTTCGCGTGATGTTTGGCCCAGTTTGCACTGGTGGAGAGTGGAGTAGAAGATTTAACCACGAACTTTACGGACTCTACAATGATATGAAGTCAAAAAGCTGAAAATACAGCGACTAAGATGACTAGGCTACGTGTGGAGTGCATGGACATCGACGCACCAGTCCGACGAGTCCTCGATTCCAACCCCCATGGACAACGTGACAGAGGAAGGCCTCATCGTAGGTGGCGCGATCAAGTGGTGAATGACCTCAACCAACTTAGTGTGCGCAACTGGTGGCAGCTAGCTAGGGACCGGGCTAGCTGGAGAGGTTTGTTGGTTGAGGCCGTGATCCACCTTAGATTGTAAGCTCCATGTAAAGTAAAGTAAGTACCTATCATGGTCATTAAGCAAGGATTAACTAAGGTACCTATTGGTCGAAGCCCAGGTTAACTCAACTAATACTGCGCCCAAATAAGTAAGTAAGAGCCCGTTAACAACAGACCAAAAATAAGTTATTCGACCAAGGGGAGCGGCTGATTTGGGCACAGAGGTGTGTGGGCATCTTTTTCCATCCCTTTTCTCCTTTGAAAAAAAAATCCGTTCCCTTTCGTTAATTTTGTTTTTCTACGCTTATAACGTGGTAAGTACCGACTACAAGAGAAGCTATCTGTTTCTGTATAAGGATATCTGCCACCTGTTTACTCGTACAAATCAAGCACCTGAATTTGTCAATATTCACTTCTTAATCTCATCGAATTTGCACTGCGATTTCTTGCCTTTTCAACCGACTGACTGACTGGTTTATTTGCATCGAGGAACATGAATGTACACATACTCGCTCTGCCGAAAAGCCTGAGCTTTTAAAAATTTCCACTAACTCAACTGGCATACACCGATTGCAACGCTTTGTTTACCTAATTAAATTTAAAAGCAAACGCAACTATCTATTCTAACCTTTAACTGAAACATAAAAATTTGGAATAAATACAAACAAAAGGCAAACATGCCGTCTCCAAATAGAGCACGGATAACTTTTACAAGTTCAGAGAATCTTGCATTCGGAAAAAGTTTTGACAAAAATTCAGTCGTGAAAACAAATCCTTCGAATAGAGAGCTTAAAACTTTTCAGGGATATCCTGCTTTACCATGGACAGAAAATCAAAAAAGCTTTTCCAACTGAAAGAAATGCTTCCACTATTTCTCACAGCTCTAAACTGATTTATCACAAACATCAACCACTTTAGTACATAACGAGAGCCGTCAAGTGGTGAATAGTGAGTTTTAGACCAAACAAGGGTTGGTTCTAAAAAAAAATTCTTGGGCTGTTATTCAATTTTAATGTTCTTGTTTATTTCAGCAAAAAACATAAACTCTCAGGAAAAAAAAAAAAAAAATTAGACGAGTGGTATAATAAACATAACACCCCTTCTGATGCTGCTAGTGCTACTGCGGTTGGTGGTTGGTTTATAGCCATCAATAATTGAAGAGCTCAAACAAAAGGCAAAACTTCATAAATACAAACACTCCTGCCTGTTTTCCTTCCATAGGCTCTACCAGTTGAAGCGTATATAAAAATGGATTCTTATTAATATATCAAGCACGGAGCACGCATGCTACTGACTTCTACTTTGGTAGTATTAGTTAATTCAAATTTTCTTGAATATATGTACGTGGAAGGTACCATCACTTAATGTTTTTTTATCAATTACCTGCCATATCGATGATTTGATGAATCCTGACCGATTTCCTGTTTTGGTCCCGGTGTCACAATCGCCGGATGTGAATTTAGAACATGATGTGGCGAAGTATGAACCGAAGGCAACAAACTAGGTGAAAATCGGAATGAGAAATCACTGAAATATAAGTAAACAAAATGTTATTTACAAGGCTCATAATCATGATAATAAACACTAACACCGCATATAAAGAAGACGTAAAAGGGGACTTACCTTGATAACGTTGTGTTAATGGGTAATGATGAGGGATAGGGACTTCTAAAACTAGACGCTGCTGAATAAACCGAAGGTGTATGCCTGTAAAAACAAAACAAAAAAAGTTATAAAGCAAACCACATGAAAATTGCAATAAGTCGGCATATGGTCTATAAGAAAAACAAACTTTTCAAGATATGGGCTAGAGCTTGTCGAACTTTTATCAATATCGTCTAGCCAAGCCAATTTCTCAGAGTAATTGAAGCAAATTTTATAAAAGAGTTTCCATATTTTTCTATATTTACTAATACACAGTTGGAGGCACTGATAGGTTACGCACACTGACTTCAATCCTTTATAAATTGTAATTAGGATAGATGGAGTCGGTTCAAACATTCGGCTTGAGCTGATAACTCCAGGATCTCTATATTTAACTGACTCAAATTGAGCGCTAAAAGAAAATAATATACCAGAAAATGTTGGAGTATGTCTAATTAGCGAAGAGCTCGGCTGATACCTATGCTGGCTGATTTGAAAGATTGCCTTCCTTTCAAAGCTGTCAACGACATTTTCCCTTTGGAAACTTGTCAGTATTTCGGAACACTTGGCAAGGTATTTCAGAGCAGAAAGCTTGATTTTTTTTTACCCGACAATGACCACGATTCTAACCCTTCTGGCAATCGGAAACAAAAACACAAAAAAGATCTAAAATAATATCGCTATGGTCGGAATTACGAAAAAAAAATTCACAAAATGGTGACTCCCTGAAAAAAAAAATACTAACTTATTACTTTTCTGGGCTCCTTCGAATTTTTTAAATCACATAGAAGACTTTAGAAAGGAGATTCTTAAAAAATTTCAGGTAAATCGGTCAATCTAATCAACTCGAAAAATCGTGGCCATAGTTTTGAAAAAGACAGTTTCGAGAAAAACGCGTTTAAAGTTTCGTTATAAAGGCCAGCCAGCTTGGATGCCCTTCAGCAAAGGGCCTTTATTCACGAAAAAAATTTTGAATTTTTAAAAATCGTCTTTAATAGTTAAACTTTGAATAAACTTTTTGGTTTCTACACCAGAAGAACTCCTTAACGTGTCACAACGCAATGCGCACCCACAGGATGAATATTGACAGAGCTCATCAATGTTGTAGGTGCTAGAGCAGCTATCTGTTCGACATCACTATGCTCGTTTCGTCAAGAAAAGGAAAAAGAAGAAGAAAATTTAGTAAAGGAAAATTGCGTAGTGCATTTCTCGACTTAGAAGGAGCCTTCAACAACACTTCCTTTGTGTTCACAGACCGTGCTCAAAGGTACCGCAACGTTCCACAAGAAATTCGCAATTGGATAATGTCCATTCTAAACAGCGGAATAATCCACACCAATATCGAAGAAGCGGAGGAAATCTCAGCACTAAAAACAAGAGGCTGCCCACAAGGTGGAGTCCTCTCACCACTCATCTGGTCAATAGTTGTAGACAGCCTACTAAGATTACTTGCAAATCAAGGCATTTATGCAGTGGGCTTTGCAGATGATCTAGCAATTATCATACAAGGCTCATCAGAAACACTAATATAAGAAGACTTCAGACAGCTCTGAACACAATACAAGGCTGGTGCTCAGATGAAGGTCTCTCTGTCAACCCCCATAAGACCGTTATTGCCCCATTTACAAAGAGAAGAAACCTAAATCTTCAAATACCCCCCAATCTCTATGGGGAAACAATACCATTTTCAAATGAATCAAAATACCTTGGGATCATCCTGGACAGCAAAATGTCATGGAACCCTCAACTAAAACGCATTTCCAGCAGAGCAACCAAGTCCCTATGGACTTGTCGAAGCGTATGCGAGGCATATACTGGGGTCTAAAACCTAAATTGATGCACGACCTATATACGCTAGTACTCAGACCAACAATAACGTACGCAACCATTGTATGGTGGCCAAAAACAAAAGAAATAACGACAACCCCAAAAACTAGAAAAAATTCAAAGATTGGCAACAACATGCATTACTGAATGCACGCTTACAACACCAACATACGCTCTAAAAGTCATTACAGCTACAGGACTACCTCCAATTCACCTTTTCATAAAAATGGAAGCAAGACCGGCGACACACCGTCTTTTCCATCAAGGACACATAAAATCACATCCAAAACCGAAAGGACATCTGTCGAAAATGGAAATTCTAGAAAAACTTTTAATACCTTTAGTATGTGCTTGGATGCTATTATTCCCATGTGCAATTTCAAACTCAACTTCTCCATTGTCATCCCTCCTAGGGAAGACTGGGAGAACACAAAGCCTCATCTTTCAAGGCAAGATATGGTCTGGTATACGGACGGCTAAAAAATGGAAACTGGTACAGGTTCCAGCATTTTCAGCGACTGTCCCAGAACAAATTTCTCAATAAGTCTGGGTAGTAGCTTGTCCATTTTCCAAGCTGAAGTCTTTGCCATTAACGAATGTTCGAGAATAATAAGTTCACCGAACACGAAAAACAAAACAATATTCATTTTCTCAGACAGTCAAGCTTCACTAAAGTCGTTAAGCTCACCTGTCATAAGATCCAAACTAGTCCAAGAGGCAGTCATGTCACTCTCTGAACTAGCAAAGGAAAAACACTTTAATCTTCCACTGGATCCCAGCACACAAAGGCTATGATGGTAACGAGAAGGCAGACATCTTAGCTAAAGACGGCGCATCTAAACCATTCGTCGGACCTGAATCCTTCTGCGGTGTAAATAAAAGCACCTTCAAAAACACTGCCAAGAACATCTTACTAGAAGAATCAAATAAAGCTTGGCGCAACTCTTCTGGACAAACCTGTTCAAAACTCTTTTTGACAGAATATACTGAAAAAACATCAAAATTTACTGAACCTCAATAGGAAAGCCCTAAAATTTTGCACAGGACTACTAACCGGCCACTGTTCTTTAAAGGAACATCTTCACCAAATGCGGACCCTATCTGTAGACTATGCCTCGAAAATGAAGAAATTATTACAGAATGTCCAGCACTTTTCCGCCTTAGAAAGCAAATACTTGACTATGAGATCATCTCCCTTGATAAACTCAAACTCATTCACATACAGAAGATTGCGAACTTCTAGTTCAATTCAGGAGCAGGAGAACTGCCCAGAAACCTCACATGGGCTGGCACAATAGGTTTCACTCAGACACCGCAGTGGTCAGAGCTGACCAAGCTTTACCCGTCCCCTTAATCTATCTATCTATCTAGTAAGCATTCGATATATTCTGCTTCGGAATACTTACATACGAAATGATGAATTTTAATTTTCCAATTTTTCTCTGTTTAACTGTCTTGTGCTGCTAGTGACGCTATGGCAAGCATTTCTGCCTGTTGCGTGGGAGGATCGCGGTTCGAAGTCACGGGTATCAGCAAGTGTTCAAAGAGTGAAACATTGGCGTGAAAAGCGTTTTCTCACTTAGCGCCATCCTATTTATTTATTTTATTTAACAAACAAAAACGCATGACTCATGGACTTTGAGGACAAAGCTTCAGTACTTCAAATTGAGATCGCATGTACGGAACTTAAAGAACGGGAAATTACAACATTTTCAGTAAACAAACAACGTACTTGCGACAGTCTCCAGGCCACAGGGTAGAGCAAAAGAAGAAGGCTTTAGGCTTTCTGGCTTACAGCTCAGCCAAATGGAAAGAAACAGTTCTTCCAGCATCTTAGGAAAAAGGAAAGCAAATATTGTCATCCATAGATGCCTTCTTTTCAAACTCATACTTCTTATCATACAAACTCGTTCAAAAAATGTTAATTTAATTGAATATTTCGCAGTAATTTATGCCGAGCTTTAGCTCACCTTCATATGACGCATAAGGCATACCCCGCAAAATAGCTTCAAGCATAGATGATAGCATGACACATTAAATAGCGCAAATCTTGAAAGCAATTTAGTTTACTGAATAGCACAAAAGGTATTCTAGTTACTTATTTAATAGCAGAACTAATACCCAATAATTGACGAAGGCGGTAAAACACAAAAAAGGAAAGGCAAACTAAAAGCATTTTAATTGTTGACACCGCATCGCGTCGGTGTAAGCTACTAGATGCCCGTTTGAAGAAAATATACATTTGACTTTGATTTAAACAATAAATTTGTTTTTTTGTTTGTTTGTTTTAATATAGTTACCCGCATTGAATGCAAAACACAATTGACATGTACTTTAACATAAATAGGTACAAGTGACCATATCAAGTAAACAGTTGCTTATGTTCTTATGTGAGCTCCAATAAATGTTGTTGAAGTTTGTTTGCTAAGATGATTCGCAGAGAAAACTTTAATTGGTCACCAAATTGGGTTTAGTTAATGGATTTCTTCATTAACATATACGCAAAACGACACTTTGTTTATGTGTTTTCTTTCTCTTGCAAATTGCTATACAAAATGCTTTTGAAAAACGTTAGTGAGGAGAGGACCGCTTTATGGAAATGGAAAGAGAGAGAGAGAGAGCACTCGAAAGGCCAAACTTTAATAGTGGGAATGCAAATGGTATGTGGAATACGTACTGCATTGAACGCATATGACGAAAATAGGAATTTGATACTGTGCCTCAATGATGTCAGAACGTTCAGTTTTGCTGTTTCTGTTTCGGGGAGGATGGTTAGGTTAGGTGTAAATGGCTGTCAGGAAAACAAACTGTCACACTTAGACCAATATTAGGTCCATTGTGATACCATAGAAATTAAGCGAGGAAGTACCTCACTTAACAAAACCATTTGGAGCTTTTAATAAAGCGAAGGAGATGCAGGGGATCTGTGTTCGCCAGATCGCTTGGATCATCAAGAAAATATTTTCCTAGATGCCGTTTTCTTTTAAAAGAGAGTACAGGACATGAGCAGAGGAGGTGTGGGATTGTCTCCTCCTCTTCCTCATCTAAGCAACTTCTGCAGAAGTTTATTTGAGGGAACGTAAAGTCTTATAGCGTGTCTTCCTATCAGACAATGTCCGGTGATAACATTGATTACGGAGCTAACTTGCAATCTGGTAATGGATAACAAATGTCTTGTGCGTTTTGGATCTAGTCCTGGCCATATCCGTTTTGTTGCCACACACGTGGTGATATTGTTCCAACTATGATTTGTTTATCCATTGCCTCTTGCTTTAGCATAAGTTTACATGTATCGATTGGTATGCCAATATTCAACCTGCTGATGGTTGAGATCGGTAGAACGGTTCTTTCTCTGGCGAGTTCATCGGCTTTGCAGTTACCCACGATATCTCTGTGCCCCGGCACCCAAATAAGGTGAATATTGAACTGTTCAGCCATTTCCTTAAGAGATAGCCGACAGTTAAGGGCGGTTACTGAGTTCGTAGAAACAGCGCCGAGTGATTTAAGGGCTGCTTGACTATCTGAGAAAATCCGGATATTCGTTGAGGTTATCACGTTTTCTTTTAGCCATGATAGGACCTCTTTGATCGCCAGAATTTCCGCTTGGAACACGATACAATGGTTTGGAAAGCGGAACGAGAGACTTACGTTAAGTAGGTTTGAGTACACCCCACAGCTTACCCCTTCTTCGGTTTTTGAACCATCTGTATATAAATGAATTGAATCATCTCTCAAGAATTCTTCGTCTTCCCAGGTCGTTCTCGGTGGGATTGAGACTTGGAACTTATTATCAAAAACCAATTGGGGGATGGTGTAGTCGGAGTGGAAAGGGATTGATCCGAATGAATTCAGGATTGTAGCGTGACCGATGTTGTTATCGGTTAATTAGGGGAGGATACTCAAAGTGTAATTTTTTTCGCAACTTTCGCATGTAGGTACCACAAAACTATATACGACTTGTTTAAGTGCGTTATGGGTGAGTATCTTGTTGTAGGTAGGTATCCGAAGTGTCGCATGAACATTAGCAACCAAACGAGTCTCTGTTAAATAATGACGGGCCATGAACCTTGGTTCCGGACACAGTTGAAGTCGAATAAGACTTTTCCTCAGGTCCACAAGATTCACCACAAAAAGCTTTCGCTACCTATTCGCATTTGCGTCCGTCAGAAAGTGCTGCATTATTGTTGCCTAATTCAATTGATCTCACCTAAAGCGCCGCCTGAAAAGAAAGCCCTTGGCCATGTGGTAACGGCGAGCATTTCTGCTTGCTACGTGGGAAATTCGAATCCCAGAAACATAAATTTCGCAGGTATTGTCTTTCGCGTGCAAATAACAAGTTCTTAGAGAGTAAAACACACATTAAATCAGATTCCCGAGTAGGCTGTTCCAAACTTCCCATCGAAAATGTTCAGAGATAAATAAATAACAAAAACTTACCAGGATGCCACTTGTGACATATCCGGACTCAGCATAGGGTATGCATATTGGCTGGTAGGAAATGGATAGATCGCGGGCCTCGTTAAACCTAAAAAAAAAAAACACGAAAATAGGGTTATAAAATTTACTGCTTATTGAGTGGATCTGTTTTTCAATAATTTAAATTCACAAGAGCGCTTAAAAGCATATTTTTATTTTCTCTTAAACAATTTTCAAACAAAATTTTTTTTATATAATTTTAAATCATCTGCATAAAGAAGACATTTTGAATGAATATACACATCAGATATTTCGTTAATAAATAGAAGAAAAAGCAATGGCCCTAAATGGCTTCCTTAAGGGACACCTGATGGAACATAAATACATTTGGATAAATTCGTTTCAATTTTCACAATTTTAACACGGTAACATGGAATGAAAACCAAGGCAAAATAGCTTACGAAGAAGAATAGAATGATTCACTCTATCAAATGCTTAGACGAATCAGAAGTAACTACTATCACTTACTATTACTATCTTGTCTTCGATGGAAAATATATAATCGCTATATAGTAATGAACTCAAAGAGTTAAACTAACGTTCTATGTACAAATTACGTTAATTAAGATCGTTTTTGTGGCATTTATAAAGGGTCCGCTAAATAACTTTTTTTTTTTCAAAAACAGGGCGCAAAACATCGAGTGTAGCTTCGGCTGAGTGGCCCGTAGCGCCGCACCGTCCTGTTGAAATCAAATGTTGCCAATATCCTCCTCTTCAATTTTTGTGAACAAAAATTCGTTCAACAGCCCATTGACTGTAACGGCCACTCCTTGCTCATTTTCGAAGAATGCCTCTGGACCAAAATCCGCACCAAACAGTGACTCGTTTTAGGTGTTCGGCTTTTCAATGTATGCGTGCGGGTTTTCTGTGCCCCAAATGCCACAATTTTGCTTGATCGAAATGAGCTTCATCTGAAAAGATGAATTTTTTGCAAAATCGGCATCTTCTCTGAGTCTATCGCAGGCCCACTTAGCGAAGCAAAAAAATTCGTTGAGTGGAAGGATAAAACTAATTATTTATCAAATCAGACATGAGCTTAGTGTTACCATTCGAATAAGCACTAGTTTAAAAAAAAAAGAAGCACTCCGGGAGTGCCGACAGAAGTGAAAACAGAATTGAATTTTCAGTAAATATTTTAATGTACAGGAAAATCTTTTCATTGAAATGTTTCTTCTTAGTGCTTATAATAAAAATAGATAAATAGTGGCAACATTTTATTCAATGTTTTATAATATATGTACATGTACATATGGAAGAACATTAATGAAACTTATGAGTTTTCATTCACATTTTCAGCTTTTCCATTATCATCTCATGCAATCATCGTATTCCAATAATGAAGTAATAGGCCTATGGTAACTAAAATAGGAAACGAAAAATCTTGACTCGAATCTATTTAAATATATCGCAAGGACTGCACCAACTGTCGATTTATATTTCGTTGTACTAAGGCTGCGGTCATTCGTCATTGTTAAATTATATTCTTCGTTTAAAAATTAAAATTTGTAGCATCGGCGGAGTTGATGTTTAAAGTCACCATTCAAAATCATTGGCAAATCATCAAATCTCTCCCCAATTTTGCCGTGAAGGTGTGCAGAAGCGTATTCTGAATAAATAAATAAATTTTTATATAAAAACTGTCGTATTACACTTAAAAACGTATTCGGTGAAATATAAACGCCAACTATTATAACTTGCTGTTCATTTTCACAGTTGCAACGACAAACAGATAGATCGCCGATATCAAAATAGTACTAGACATACTAGTGTACCTCGTATGCAAATTCATATGATTTGCACAAAAAATGGCAGTTGTATCTGACAACCATTTATAGATAGCTACTCCTGCTGCTGGACGATCGTGCCTTCTGAAACTTGCAACTAAATTGAAATCAGGAATATCATATATTTCTTCTTCACCCATGTGAGTCTCTGTTAAAATTAATACGTTAATTTTCTTAGCGATAGTGTCTATTGCGTAAGGGTTTTCAAGCTATTTTCATGCAACCGTTTCAATTCCATCGATAAATCATCGCGATGAGTTGTTGATCTCTTCTAATTTGTTGTAAAAAGCGTCTCCTACTCTGTCATGATGAAATTTCCAGCTTCACTTATCCAGCCACTCTTCATTGTAATGGCAGTAAAATATTTGGTGCTTTTTATTTTTTCTGCGTTGCATAAATTTTTCTCTGTTTCTTCAATTGATTTCTTTCTTCTCTGTATTTCTCCGAGTCGGTAAGTACAATTACTATGTAATAATGCTATTGCATTCTTTTAAGTCATTTAGCAACATAAAAATTAAGGTGTCTCTTGGCTCAATGGTAGAGTCGTTGGCTATTAAACTGAGGGTCTCATGATCGAATCCCAGACGTGGCGATCAATTTTTATTTATGTTTTCACTTTAAATAAACAAAAAAATGCAAGTCATGGCTGGGAAACGAACCTGAGACGCTGGGCTATGACGACTTTACAACATACGAATTACGATGAGCCAATCAAAAAATGGTGTCGGTCGCGAATTCATTGATTTACCCCCATCGCAAAAGTGCCAAACGCTCCTAAAGAAGTTTTCACTTCAAAAAAACTTTACTTTTTCGACGGTCCAAATGATCTTAGTAACATAGACATTCATAGTTTTCACCGCTTTATAGAAAGCTCAAAATGATTAAATAAGAGGCAATTCCTCAAATTCCTTGTGGTATAATAATGGACCTATTTTGGTCTAAGTGCGTCGGTCGTTTTCCCGACAGCCACCTTAACCTCACCTAACCTATCTTAATCTAACACTCAGATCAAGGGGTTGTCACTTTGTTTATAAGCACAGGGCGAGTGTGTTAGGAAAAAAAGAAAAGGACATTATTTTTAAATTTCTGTGCATTAAAATGCGTGAAGAAATTTGAGTTAGGTAAAGCATTCCACATCCGGGTTGAGGGTATGAAACTCTGTACTTAACAACCTAAGTTATGGGCTCATGGAAGAACTGTTGTTTATTCTTTCTTGGGTGGTAAGTGTTGCGGGTAAATTTTTAGAAGGAGGAACGCTAGTTCACAAGGGCATTGTTTATAAAAATAAATACATGAAAAGAGAGAGACAAGAAACGTTAAGACGATGTTGAAGAGAATCTATTGATTCTACAATTGAACTGTCACCAATCAATTTTAACGATTTATTTTAAACCCAATATAAAGTAGGCGAAATTATGTTTGAGGAGCACCTGCCCAACATGTTTATTTTACTCTAACTTGGTACAAAATTTGGCTTTGATTCACAGAAAGTGTGAAAAGTTTCGTGCATCGTTTTTAGAATCCAAAGCAAGTTGCAGCGTTTTTGGAGACTTTTTCGGAATATTACACCACGCGCACTACGCAAACGTATACATACCCCTAGAAATACCACACCGCTTGTTAACATCAACATACCGCACACATTTGACCATTTAATAGCCACTATGTGGGGAAAATGTTTGAAGAAAAATAAACTTTATACGCTTGAAGCGATTCATAAGCACGCTACCAATGCAATACAATTCTCAGTTCTCACTCCACCAAACCAATGCCATATGGCTGCTATAATCGTATGATCAACAATACTTCCAGCTGCTTTAAGATTTCTCTACCATATGAAGTACAGATGTATACTACGCGACACTCTACTAGTGGCTTTATACTGCCCCGTCCATCTGTAGGAATTTTTTAAGCTTTTTTCAGTAATTCACGAGTAAACTACACGTATTTTACATGATCAGGTATTTTGTGTTTTGAATTCCGGGTGCAATTGATGTTTTTACAAAATTTTATATATACCGGCACTATGCACCTCGCAGAACCGTTTTTACGAAGAAGCATTTTATGGAGATCATTTTATGGTAAAAGGAAGAAGTGCGTTCTTCACTGAGAGAGTTCACGAAAAATGAATATTTATTTCAGTACTATTAATAGCTGAGAAAATAGATTTCAGGTTTTTTTTTTTGTTTGCTATTCAGGTGATTTGCTTCAAATTTTTTTGTCTTTTCTACACTTAAACGAAACGACTTCCATTTTTAGGATGCGTATTAACAAGTCGTATTTAATAGTGTCTGCCTATAGGTTGAGGTCCAAATGTTCCACTGGCGGAAGGAAAAAGACCAGTGATTTTTAAAAAAAAATTAACAAAATTTAATTCTTTGTCATTTATCAACTAAATTTGGATTGTGATACGAAAATGCACATCTCGAGCACATGGCTGGCTCGAAAGAAACGTAAGCATTGAAAGACGCGAATATAAGGTTATGGTGTAGGTACGGTATAGAATACCGAAGAGCTAAATTCTATTCCGTTTTCAATTTTTTTTTGCCAATACATATTTCTTGATCTGTGGCTTAGGACTGGACAAACTAAAGTGGATGAAGACATCAAGCAAAGAAAATGGCGCTGGATTGGCCACACACTGAGGAAGCCTGATGACAACATAGCAAAGCAGTGCTTTGAATGGAATCCTCAAGGTGCGAGACGGATTGGAAGACCAAAGGAAACATGGAGGTCAACTGTCATGAAGGAAGCTCGGTCCCAAAATTTGCAGTCGTTTTCACAGCTGAGGTATCGTGCTAGGAATAGAGAGAGATGGAAGGATCTGGTTGCCGCCCTATGCTCCAGTAGGAGTTAAAGTGTTGCTGTCAACAGCTTCCGGACACTAAGAAGAAGAAGAAGAATACATATTTCCAAACCGAAAGTTAAGTAGGCAAGGGTTTCTGAATGTCCAACCACTAATCAGTGCAACCGTGCGTTCGTTCTTGTGAAATGGGATGAGGGCTAAAATAGAAAAACCAATCGTTTCCGCCTATACCTACATAACTACATATGTAGACTTCATTAAAGCCTCTTAATAGATAAGCCACCCTGTTAGAGTCGTGTCCTTAATATGCCGTATAATGACGATATGATTTTCTAGCAATATATTTTTTTTTACTTTTGTCGTGTTTTCCACTTCTAAAAGACACGTGCCTTCCTGCGGCTGTTGACCACACACCGTTACACTTTCCTTTTGCTAAACAACAAACGCATGTTTGCCAAATGGGACACACCGAGTCTAACTGATGGAAATTAGGTAAACTAGGGAGAGACAAAGAAATAAAAAACAAAGTTAAATCACGTAAATAGAGGATACGTTCAGATGTGGTGTGTTCTTTTCCAACAAAATCTTTAGTACATTTTTCACTTGATCATCAGGAAACCAAATTGAGGCAGCATATTTCGACAAATGTCACGTAGCTAATGTGCGGTTCATTCGATGTCGTTTGTTCGAAAGCAGGCAATAAAGAGGCTTTATTCTTATGCGTTATGCCCTCTCTCCTGTCGAAAACAATATTGTTTTTTTTTTTTTTGCCAAAGGATTCCTTTAGGCGATTTGGTATGACTATCGGTGCAGTTATTATTTTACATTTACTAGGAAGAGGGTGGGGGTAACACAACTCCTCTGGGCACACGAACGCGTATTTATTTGTTTCAAGGGAAACACGAGATGAGTAGGTACTTTAATTTTTAAATTGTCATTGAATAAAGAACGCTGCTGGGAGAGGCAGTATCTTGTTAAATGGAGGCTGGGGAGTAGAGCCTCTATCGCTCTTCTAATACGTTCGTAATGCTAGGTTCAAGAAATAATAAAGATTAAAACGTGTGCCGGCTTACCAAACCAAAACCTTTCAGAAAAAATGAAAATTTTTACAGAAAAGTAAAGAAAAGCCTACGATGGTGAAAATTCTGTTATAGAATCGTTCGTATTAAGTTTTAAGGAAGTGGTCAATTTCATTTGCAATCGATTATTGCAGTTATTTTTGCTTTTTTAAATGGTCTGATTTTGATTTTGAGTCTGTAGCACCCCACCAATGGTAGGGCGGTTGAGTTATACCTTCGCTATGGGCGAATTTATAAATCAATTTTGATTTAAATCTAGCATTCGAGGCCTTAAAGAGCGTTATTATGGAACTGTTGAGCGCTTTGTTCCTAAAAAAAAAGAATATCCCATAATTCTTATTCCATGGTTTGACAAAACCAAGATTCACGGATCGAAAAAACTAAGCTTATAAGAAATAAAGGGTCCGCCATCTAACGTTTTTTTTTCTTATTTCGTGAATGGTAACACTAAGCTCATGTATGATTTGACAAATAATTAGTTTTATCCTTCCGCTCAACGAATAGGGTTGTGTACACCGCTTGAACAACGCTGGGAAATATTGCGACATTACTTTGAAAATCCGATGCCGATTTTGCAAAAAAAAATCATCTTTTCATATGAAGCTCATTTTGATCAAGCAAAATTGTCGCATTTGGGGCACAGAAAACCCGCACTTATACATTGAAAAACCGAACACCAAAAACGAGTCACTGTTTGGTGCGGATTTTGGTCCAGAGGCATTCTTCGAAAATGAGCAAGGTGTGGCCGTTACGAATTTTTGTTTCACAAAAATTGAAGAGGAGGATATTGGCAACATTTGGTTTCAACAGGACGGCGCTACGTGCCACACAGCCGAAGCTACACTCGATGTTTTTCACCTATTTAAAAAAAAAAAGTTATTTGGCGGACCCTTTAGCTTCCTGCTTTAGCATAAGTTTACACGTAGCAATAGGCATTCCAATTGTTGTTTTGCTTGGTGACATTGCCATGAGGGTTCCTTTCCTGGCGAGTTCATCGGCTTTCAAGTTTCCTGGAATGTCTCTATACCCCGGCACCCAAAAGAGATGAATATTAAACTGTTCCGTCATCTCCATAAGAGACGATCGACAGTCGTGGGCGGTTACAGAGTTTGTAGAAACATTACCAAGTGATTTAAGTGCTGCTTGGCTATCCAAGAAAATACGGATATTTGTTGAAGATATCACGTCTTCTCTGAACCACGATAGAACCTCTTTGATCGTCAGGATTTCCGCTTGGAACACGCTACAATGATAAGGGAGTCTAAAGGATAGACTAATATTTAGTTCTTTTGAGAACTTGAAGAAATGATCTTGAAAAACTTCGTATCATCAGCGTAGAGAGAAATAAGGGAATGGTGAATAATCAATTCGAGATCATTAATAGTAAAAAAGAAAAGAAGAGGACCTAAATGACTGCCTTGGGGGACGCCAGAGGTAGCTAAGAAAGGGACTGTTTTCCAAATAAGAAGAAATTCATCTCAATAAAATAAGTTCGAAGCCGAAGATAGATAGTTTAAAAAGAATAAGTCTATGGGAAATTTCATCAAAGGCTTTACTAAAATCTGTTCAAATAACATCGACTTCTTTTCCATTTCCTAAGGCAGAAAGGGTGAAAGAGACGAATTCAACAAGATTAGTGGTTGTTGATCTGCCTTTGAAAAAACCATGTTGTCGAGTGGAGAGATGTGCAGTGAAAACTCAAAATTTCACACAAAATGCTTTCGAAAATTTTGGGTATATACAAAAGTTTTGCTACTGGACGGTAATTTTCAACATCGCACTTTTGGTCTCTTTTGTGGATAGGGGTTATAAAAGAGGTTTTCCATAATTGAGGAAATACTCCTTGGGAAAGGGGTAGAGAAAGCGAAGACGAACATTTCATTAGGAGTATGGCAGGGATATGATCAGGACCAGGTATGAAATCATCATTGAGTTCATTTAGCTTTTTCTCAATAAGAGACGGGTCGATAGAGCGGGGAAGAAATGGATCAAGTGAGAATTCTGGCAAATACTCAAAAAATAAGTATCGTCATTGACAAAAGATTCTTTGGCAAAGGATTGGTTTAAAAACGAAGCGAAAAAGTTGGCAATAGAGAGTGGATCAGATGATGTTTCATTATTGAAAGATAAGGAGGATGGGTACACTTCGGATTTTCTTTTGAAGTTGACAAATTTCCTACAGTTGAATCATTTAGTAGGAAATCCGTATCGTCCCAGTGTGAATTTATTATAAAAAAGTCCTTTATTCAATAAAAGTTATTTGAACGACCAAGGTAAATAATTTAAGTGGCGAAATCCCGACACTGAGACACGGTCAGGTCAGCCTTTTTTTACTTTCAAAGGTAACAACTCTTGGATAAACTAAGATGATCTGCAAAAACGTCTATTTTATTTAAACGTTTACCTTAGTCATTAAAAATATATTTGCGTTCGAGTCTCAGTGTGTACATTGTTTTTTTTTTTCTTAAATAAATATTCGGAATTTATCGATTTAACGCATTAAATTCCCTTGAGCTACAGAATATAGAAAGGCCAATCATAATGGTTTATTTGGTTTTGAATCGGTACTGCAAACAAAACAATTTTTTTTGTGTGACTTCGTTTTGAGTTGTGAAAATTGTGAAATTTTTCCATGAAAGAAAGGTTTTGGAATTTTATTATTTAGTTCGAATCGAACTTTTCATCTACACTTTTGCGGACGACGAGGAGGCCGGCGCGGTGGGATGGAAACGGTGAAGCAACTTTGGCCATCCTCTTTCAATACGTTCTTGTAATGGTTCAGAAAGCAGAAACGCATTGAAAGAAGCAGAGTATAATTGCCTATTGGTTGAGTTTTTGGCATGAACTTTTGTGTAGTAAAAAAGGTCTTTTATTTTTTTTATTTTCTTATTTTGAACGAGATGAAGTAAGAATTTCAAAAAAAAAAAAAAAAATAACAAAATCAGTTAACGAGTACCTACACTGCCAGGCATAAACTTTAAACTAATTGCAATGGAATGGGTTGTAAGTATTGTATGGTTTTAGTTTTAAAATGAATAGAAGTGCCAAGGCGTCAACTCTCTTCGTACATACACTTCCTTTCCAATGTGTTATGCATAGGTGTATACATGTTAACCATAAAACAAAAATAATAATAAAAAAAAAGAAAAAACACAACCAGCGAGAAGCGACGTGCTTTCTGTTGAAATGGGGTTTGTAAAAATGTCTGCTATATCTAAATTTCATATATATGTAGGTACGTATAGGTACATGCGTTCGTATTCACAATTCACATCTCTACCCACCTATTTGCAAAAGTAGAAAATTTTCGAATAACATTCTGGGGTTGTAAACTGCAAACAGAAAGCAAAATATGAAGAAATGTAGAACAATAGAACTTAATTTCAATTTTAGCTTGAATGAGTTGCGTTTCGTGTACCCCTAGGTACGGAGTAGGTATTTGAATGAGGGCACAAACACAAAACAGAACCTCTAAACATAGCTTCGGATCTCTATAGGTACGTGCAATGTTAATGCAGAAATTATTAAAAGACACACTACCCAACCTGCCCTGAGGAAACTCGCGAATTGGCTAAAGAAAATCCCATTCACCGTAGCTTAGGTAGGTACTTCTTGTATTATTTGTAAGTTAACACATGTGTGTGAGCAATGAAAGGAAGAAATAAATGCGAACTGAAAGTATTCTATATGGTGTACCTATCCTCAACAAGCAAGGTCATTCAACTACCGATAGAGAGGTACATGTAGGTACCTACATACATAGGTACCTACTCGTATCTAGATGTTACTCTCAAGTTAGTATTTATTTTATTTATTCCATCAAGTTGGTACATTGAACTTTCTAAGAGTACGCAATTAAGTTAACAATAAAAACCAAATTCAAATGAAAAATGTAAAATCAGAAACCTACACTTGATTGATTTAGGAGTTCATTTCTACGAAGTAGCTTTTTTCATTGACGAAAAGAGATACTCTTTCTGTGAAAAGATTTACTCCTTTTACATTTTCAATAGAAATACGGAGTCACTCCAAACGTCGAAAATCTAGGTACTCCCATTAACGTTAAATGGAAAGTAATTTGATTATTTAACATTTGTTGTGCAAGCATTAGGCTAAAAAAAATTGCTAAAAGTTATGAGGAAACGAGTTAATTTGCTAGAAAAAAAAACAAATTTCAAAATATGAAAATATGAATTCTTACATGTGAACATCAGTTTGATCTCCAATACCAGGAAAAACCTAAAAAGATGTTTCATTGAAAGGAGTAGTTCTAGATTTGAGAGTAAATCTATGAAATTTCAATCAAAAACGCTATAACACTTCACAGATTCATGCTAATTATTCGCTAATTCGTTGATTTCAGAAAGCGTCAGGACGCCTCCCAGTTTTGGGTTGTTCCATGTCTGAGGACAACCAAATGCAAATTTCGATGGTTTTGTTTGTACCAGGAGTGTTTTTCTTTTTCTTAATTCGCGAATCTGACAACTTGACAATACTTGACAATATTGAGTAGGTACTTTATGAAATTAAATGAAATTTTAAAACCATTGTACTGAATTTTATAAGATAGTTATCATTTTGAATATCGAAAATAAAACTAACTTCATTAAACTAAAAAACGGCGTACCCCACAGGCGGATCACTAGTGTGAAGCAGAAAAGTGGGAGAGTTGTGACCGCTTCAAGATCACTACTCGTAACGCCGGAAATGAAAAGAAGAAGATTAAACTAAAGTTTTGCTGCTTCTTTAGAAGACCTTGGGTCCGCTGAGCCTACCTCAGCCATTGATATAAAGCTTCCTCACAAGTGAGTCGGCCGTGCGCTTTTTCTTACAAATGGTTTTTTCTTATGTGATTTGATTGATTCCACGTATTTTGGTTATTCTGAACCGATTTTTCTGTTTTTTTAGAACATATTTCATGATTGTTATTTGGCCCTGACCTTATGATTTGCAGAGTCAATTTCACTTATAGCTTTTCAGGCTGCGAAATAATAAAATCTTATCTAATCTTCTTCTGAAAAAGTTTCCATTGATTTTGGCTTTATTTGCAAGGCCAATGACTTTCATTGATTTGGGAACAAAATGTTGTGTGGTTCAAGTGGCTGCCTCAGTTGGCTTCGCAAAAGCGCAGTAGGTACTGACTCCCGCCTGGATGGTATAGGGCTTGATGTCATACTTGAAAGGTATTTTAATGAATTTTGATCAATTTTTTGAGTGAGGCACTAACAGGTTTCCAAAAAAGCGTATAATTCATAAAGAAACCAGCCGTCGTAACTAGATCTGTGTCTAAAGCTTGAACGGTTTTTTTGTCACTGCCTCTTCCCTGCTAAGGATTTGGAGAAAACAGCCATTATATTTGTTGACAGGTAGGTATCGGCTTTAAAGTCTGACAGTTTTGTTTAATCTTACAATCGTCTGAACACAGCCAAAGCAAGTTTTATGACGAGACAGAAACTATTTGCCAACAAACACGATACATCACTTCTTGTAACCAACTCATACGCGACGACGCGACGCACGCCAACTTCTTTGTCGCGTCGATTCAAGTGTTTCAATTGAACTACCTACATATTCCCAATTTTCTTCTATTTCCTTTTAACGAGCATCATGATCTCAAATAGGGATCACAGCTCTCCCACTTATCTGTTTCACACTGATGACCCTCTCGTGAGATAAACACGCCGCACACGGGCAGAAAAATATAAAACATAAGTAGGTACCTATACGCCAATTGTCAAAATACTTATGTACCTGCCAACTTCATGGTCAGATTTGTTTGTCAAACAACTTAACAGCTAGAAACTTCAACAACCAACAAGGATTACCCTACACCTACATCTCATGCAAGCAACCCTCATCCTGATCAACCACAGTAATAAAACATAGGTAGGTAATGGTTTTAAACGATTCCTATTAAAATAAACTAAACCTAATTGCCGTGAGTTTGTTGTTATTGCTAAATAACAGAATGTGGTCTATACTAGGCGAACAAGTTGCCAGGAACCTTTCTTTAAGTGCCTGCCTGCACCCTGCGGCCAGACATCAATTACGCTTGCATAGAATAGAAAAATGAAAATAACAATCATAATCACACAATTATGATATTACACCACTATCACTTTAAAAACCCCGACATAATTGCTCTCCCTCAGTGTTTGTTCAGCATTATACGCGTACATGATTATTACACCCTTCAGCTTCAGCCTCAGCTTCGGAACTTCTCCGATGTGCAGCAACAAACCAATACTGTTTGCCTATTAGTGTGCCGATTTGTAAGTAATTTTCTCCTCATCCGTCCGTTTATCATAATATGCGACTCGGCGCAACGGAGGGCAAATTATGATTATTAAAATTTATTTTTCTTATTGTTGTCGGATTGTGCACAACAGGGCACACAACAGGCACAGGAACACCACACACCGTACTTAAATACCATAACCATGAGCAGGGGTGAGAAAGTCAAGAGAAATGCACCGCACTCAAAATACTAACTACTTTATTGTAAAGTATAACAAACCCTAGTTTATATCGCAGGACAACGAAGATATATGTTTTTGTTAATGGCCTTGGTGAATCAAATTCCAACCACACGATTTATGGTTTCATTGAGTGTTGATTATGAAAGCGGGAAAGAGGAACACAAAAAAAAAATAAGCCATCATCACAATAACAGAGCCGCCACAACTTGTGTTTGATGAGCAATCGCTATGTACCTACCTTCCTATTCAAAGAGTGTTATTGACTTATGACAAGTCTTTTTTTTTGCATTCAGGACTTATTTTTTTAAACAGGGGATGTAGACATTGTCTTTAAAAAAAACATAAAACCCATCATAATCAACCTTTCTGTAACACAGTGAGCGGAGGAGGCATTAATTGTCACAAAATATGTCATAAACACTGACACGCCTCAAACCAGCAATCTCTACTAATCTGAGCTTTTATATTTAACCACAAGCAAAACAACTAATTAATTGCATGGATTCGCCTAGGACCTCTCTTTCCCCCCACATTCTTTCTCGCGTCATAGTACAGAACGTTGATGACGATGACAAGGACGATGACGGCGAAAGCGAAACGCCTGCAAAAGGATTGTGATTTGTGGTTAATTAGACATAAAATATTTGTCATTAGCATGCAACATCAAAAGCTACCACCACCGAGCCAAGGACTCAAAAAAAAACAAAAAAAAAAACACAAAGATCTTCATTGAATCAGTGTGATAGGTGTTCTTAGAATAAGTATGTGTTTGCATATCTATATATCCTTAAAAATTTTAGATAGATAGATATTTATTTTTTCGTATTCACATTTACATTTGGTAAGCTACCGCACAGTATATAATACAGAGATTTGATATATTTATATCTTTCTACTGAAGTATTATCTATAATTAAGAAGAAATTTGGAAAATAATGGAAAAAATGACTTTGAAGGAAAGTACAAATAAAACCTTCAATACAAAAAAAAAAAAAAAAAAAAATTGCCATATTTAAATAGTAATAAACGAAGGCAGGTACATTTCTACTTAAGGACTATGATTAAACTTGAAGCTTAATCAGTATTGCACAAAATAAATATATATATATTATTATTAAAATATCAAACTGACAAACAAATAACTTAATAAATAAATAAATAAATTAAATAATTAATAAATAAATAAACAAATAGATAAACAAACAAATAAATAAATAAGTAAATAATTCTGTAACTAAATTAATTTGTAAATAAATAAATAAGTATTTGAATTAATAAATTGAATTAAATCAGATGTGTTGAAATAACTTTAGAGATAGTTATTAAAAAAAGGAAAAGGATAATAGATAAATAAATAAATAAATAAATTAATAACTGAATAAATAAATCAATAAATCAATAAATAAATAAATAAATAAATAAATAAATAAATAAATAAATAAATAAATAAATAGCAAACAAATTAGTAAATAACAAATAAACAATAAATAAATAAATAAATTTGTAAATAAATAAAGAAACTTATAATAAGAATGTTAACCAAGAAAAACAAATACATACTTCAATCACTAAGTAATTAATAGACATTTAATATACATAAAAGTCGATACGCAAAGACATGGGTAAATTATTATATCATTCAGAAACTATTCAATTCATATTTAAAGAAATGGTTAGGATATCAGCTGATTTATAAGTGGATTGTCACAACTATCACAGTTTTCTAAGAATTTGTTTGTAAGTTTATGAATTCTTTCAGTGATAATTTCAACATTTGCTCTTGAATGCAAATCAATCGTAGAGTGGTAGCGAGAAAGGTTAAGCATCATTTTTAGTAATTTGTTCTGCGATACTTGTAATTTATAAATATGACATTTAGCACAACTTCCCCACACCTGACATCCATACAAAAGGATAGCCTGGAAGACAACTTTATGGACAATAATTTTGTTGGCGTTGCTCAACATTGATTTTCTATTTATAAATGGGTACAGCATCTTGGTTGCTATGCTTACTTTTTGTAAGGTTTTGGCAACATGCACATTAAATGTTAATTTTTGGTCTAAGTGAATCCCCAGATACTTTACGGTCGAATCCCAGTTGACTCTTACTCCGTTTATGCAAAGCTGATTGGTTGGGAGGTAGCAAGGTTTTCTTTTTCTGCTAAAAAAGATTGCTTGCACCTTTTCAACATTAAGTTTAATTTTCCATTTATTATAATACTGGATCATCCTTTCAACCCCATATTGTAAATTTGTCTCAACACCGAGACCGAATTCATGAGATGAAAAGATGCCAGTATCATCAGCGAAGATAGCTATTTCACATTCAGGCAATCTGGGAATATCAGATGTAAAAATGTTATACAAAAATGGACCCAGGACTGATCCTTGTGGAACACCTTGATTGACAACATTACAGTTCGATGAACTACTATTAACAAAAACACGAAAACATCTATTGGACAGAAAACTTTGGGTAATTTTTACCAGGAACGCAGGGAACCCAAGATTTACCATTTTGTGCACAATCCCATCATGCCATACTGTGTCGAAAGCTTTTTCAATGTCAAGCAGAACTAGACCCGTTGATTTGCCAAGAAGACGATTTTTTTTAATATGGTTACTCAGCCTTAAAACTTGATGAGATGTGCTATGAAACTTTCTGAACCCAAATTGTTCATTTGGTATTATTTTATTATCATCAATTATTTTTAATATCTTGATTTTAAGAATCTTTTCGAGCACTTTACTCAGACAACTAAGTAAGCTTATTGGTCGATAGCTACATGGATGTTTCGAGGGCTTTCCTGGTTTTAAGATTGGCACAACCTTAGCACATTTCCACGTCATTGGAAAGTATTGAATTTTAAGACATGCATTTATCAAAAATGCAAGAAATTGAATCCCTTCTTTAGGTAGTGCTTTTATATAAATATTTTTAATGCCGTCAAGTCCACCAGACTTTCTTGACTTTAGGTAACTCACAATATCTTCCACATCTGTCCTTGAAACATACTGATTGATAGGTGTATCAACGATCTGTTCATTGAATGAAGTTACTGTGTTGTTAACGAGGTTATTTGTAGTACTATCACCAAGGTTTTGGGACACAGTGTGATTATTCAGAAACGTTGAGGCAAAAACGTTGGCTTTACTGCTATCTTCGTAAACTACCTCACTATCATTTTCAAGGTTTGGTATTTGTCTGTTCTTATTTTTAATTATTTTTGCGATATTCCAGAAGGGTTTAGAATTCTTATCTAATTCGCTTAGTTTTTCGTTCCACTTTCTGTTCCGATAGTTTCTTATCTCCTCAACAATCTTTTTGTTGTAGAATTTAAGTTGAATTCTGTATTCTGGCAATCGGTAGCGTTGCCATTGCCTTTTAAAGGAGTTTCTTATGCGAACATATTCCAAAATATACTCCGGCATTTTGTTAAAAAATGGCTTTTTAAGTTTTTTTGGCACGCATGACTGTATTGATTCAGTTATTTGACTAGAAAAGGAATCGACAAGTAAATCAACATCTTCCTTAGAACTTATTCTATCCATATCAGCAGGAAATGACCTTACCTTGGATTTTATCTCTGATCGAAAACGTTGCCAATTAGCATTCTTTAGGTCTAAAAAGTACTGTTCGCGTGACTCTACAGACTCATTCATTTTGCAAAGGACTGGAATATGGTCCGAACTTAGTTCATTTACTGTTATTGGCTGTGTAAAAAACCTTGCAACATTTGTTATAAAGAAGTCAAGAACGGAAGGACTACCTCTTGACCCTGCTGGAAAATATGTTGGACTAAACGGAAACAACAATGAATACGGAAACACACTAGACAAACTTGCAAGAACATTACCCCATGAATTTGCACGATTACATCCCCAATCTCTATGCCTACAATTGAGGTCACCCCCTACTATATAACTCTCATTACGTATTAATAATTTTCTCAAGTCATTTCTAAAATATCTTCTTTTTTCATCAGATGAATTTTTACCTGGAAAGTAAACACAGAACATTTTTATAGTAGTACGATTTCTTAATTTCACCTCTACAACGACATTCTCGATGCATCGAGTACGAACGACTGGCAAAAGAACATGTTGAATGCATCTTTTAATGAAAATTGCAACACCTCCACCTCTATCATCATTTCTGTCTACGCGATAGCATTTATAACCCGGGGTGGAAATAGATATTTCAGAATTTAACCATGTCTCTGTTACAAAAGCAATATCAATTGAATGATCATTCAAGAATTGAACAAATTCTACATGTTTATTACGGATGCTTTTGGCATTCCATGTTATTATATTTAAGTCTAACATATTACTTGACATTGGAATAAAGAAATTTAGTTGCTAACTGTGCGATAGCTTGAAATTGATCGAATTTTGTTTTACAAGAACCTAATTTATTAATCATCTCCATTACAAGAATATTCAATTCTTCCATGGAAAACAACTCACCACCGGCAGTTGACGTAGGCGTAGGTGTGTTGATGTTGTTGCTTACGCTGGGTTGCACTTGCACATCATTTTGTGGTGAGGTTTTAGTCCATGTACTCGGACTCGTGACACTGGCGCTTTGTAAATTCACCTGCCTGCCGTGAGCACGTTGATGTAAAGGTGGGAAGTCGCTCATTGACAGATAAGATGAGTTGAATTTCGGGATGTTGACGTGATGGTTGGTTTTTGTCTGGACCTGGGCACGCTGACTTGTTTTGTTTGAAAGCTTTTCTCTTATCTCTAAATATTTTTTTCTGATTACGCAGTTGCTGTCAGTAGATTTATGTTGTTCTCTGCAGTTTGCACATTTGTGCATTTCGGTATTGTTGCATTCTTCGGTTTTATGGGAAGCCGCACATATAGAGCAATAAGTTTTTACATGGCAATTTCTCTCACCATGACCAAACATTTGGCAATTTCTACATTGAGTTAGATGATTTCTCTGTTTTCGTTGGAATGACCAGTTGACTTGGGTGTGAAGTATAGAACGATATTTTTTCCTAAGTTCAAACATTTTTATGGATCCACTTTCTAAAGAAACTAAATAAATAGTATCGGTGTATTGTTCATATTGTCTATTAATCAATTTGATTTCTTTACACAACAATCCAAGATTGTTCAATTCATCTTTTAGCACTGTTGTGTCAATTTCATTTAAACCGTACAGAATGACTTTAAAAGCTTTTTCATTTTTTAGTTCATGACTGAAGTACTGACAGTTCTCTTGATTTAATTTAGCCAGAACAAGGTTATATGAATCCATTGATTCGCACATAATTTTAATGCCAATTGACATTTTCTTTATGGAATAATCCGATATTTTAATGGATTTTATTAGGGTATGCACATAATCACACGTTTTTTGAAGCAGTTTAATGGGTGGGATATACACTTTTTTAAGAACAGAAACAGAAACGTTTGGCGAAATAGAGTCGTCCATAGGTTCAGCATCGTTGTCTGTGTCACTATCCGGCAAACACTGTAAAGGACTCCAATAGTTTCCCCTGGAGTCCTTCCGAAATTTACTACCCGAGGACATTGTTTTGTCCTCGGAATTAGGCGATCTCGCGCGTTTATTAATTTTGGTAAAAGAAATCACAATTGAATTTAAAGACTGGCTCAACTTGACGTTTAGCTCTCTCAAAAGCTTTGTGATGACTGTGATTAAAAATTTTAAATTTAAGCATAACTAAAGGAAGGCTGTACCCACTCTGTGTAATAAGTAATACAAATACAAAGGAAAGGCACTTGTTACAACAATTTATTGGCTTGATTTTAAATGAGATTCCTTGAAAAGGATAAAGGCAGAGGTGAATTCGTTTTCAAATCTATGTTGGAATTCGCATTTTAGCCGCTGACGTATATGTAAAAAGGGATATCGCGGAAGCTCACAGTAAATTGATGAAGGTGATGAATTGGTCATAAGTAGGATCAGAGTGATTTCATATCGATGAAGGAGTTGTTTGTGTAATGATTGGGGTTGGTTCTTCCTTTGTATATATATCGTATAGTACTATCACTTTCCAATATTTTTTTTGGAATTTGGAAGTCGAAAGTGGTCCACAAAATTTCCAATGTGGTCCACAAGCCTATTTTTCAAGAGCAGGAGGTAAGAGTAGGAAGCAAATAACAACGTTTAAATTTCATCATATATGCATTACTTTCTAACCCATAGGAAATGCTCACCTAAATTGATACATTCCACCATGAGCATAACAGCTGCTCCGCTGCGCTGGTGTTGGCGCACCCTAGTGACGAACAATGTTATTAAAAAATATTGGAAAGTGATATTACTATAGTTTCTATATACAAAGGTTCTTCCTAAAACATATCTAGGGTTTGTCAGAACCAGTTGGAGCTTAATTGCAAGCTTCAGCATTTTTACATCTGTCTAAGGTCGCGTTTCCATTTGCAAGTAAACTTGCGGAAGGCTTGCAGAAGTTTCTTGCATTTACACTGCTGTATGAATTCTTGTAATTTCTTCTGCAATAAATGTCTTGCAAGAAGTCCGCGCATCATACTGTCGCAATTTATTGTAGAGGTATCTACACTGGAGAGTCATTAATGTCGCAAAAAATTTGGTTATTTATTTAAAATTGTGAAGTCGTGGCGAGAATACATCAGCGTTTACAATTTTATGGATAAAAAAGAAAAAGCGATCAACTTGGGTGCACGATAGGATTTTAAGGAGACGGGAAGCATGGGGCCTTCTATAATTTACTAAACGAACTAAACATAGCAGACGCTCAACCGTTTTTCAATCTCACTTGGATAACCCCAGTTTATTTGGAAGTTTTGTTATTAAAATTGGGGCCCATTTTAAAAAAGCAGGACAATCGATTCCGTGATTCAATATCAACGAAGGAAAGACTCCTCTTGACGCTAAGATTCTCATCCATAAACAATCCATAAATACGGATTACACTCGTAACGTTCAATTGACCGTATTATTTCTTCGCGAGACAATTCACGTACTCGTACTCTCTTTTGGTCAACCAACTGCGAGCGCGATATATACGAAACTATTTCGGTAAGCTGCAAGAACTGTCGCGAGTCAATGCAAGCCTGTTTAGTTTAGTTTATCCATCAAACAAAGTTACAGTACAGTTTCGCTTCTCTTAGGCATCTTTGTAATGGTTAGTTGGCAGCATATACAGTTCTGTGGAAAGGTATTTTAAAAAATACAGTGTTTCTAAGCATTCTCACAGGAACATTGAAGTTAATTAAAGCTAAAATTTGAGAACAATAAATAATCCTTCGATAGTTTAGGGGCAGAATGCCAAGTAATTGACATCTTGTTTCATAAGAAGGCATATCTATGTCCCCATTAGGTCTTTTCACAATAATTTTCGTAAATCGTTTTTGGGTTTTTTCAATTCGGAATGAATGAACGGCATATGAGGGATCCCAAATTGTGTTGCAGTACTCTAAATTAGACCTCACAATGGCAAATTAGACCTTACAATGGCAAAATATAGAGTTTTAAAGTCTGTGGATCGGAAAACTCTTTGGAGTTACGCAAAATAAGACTTTACATTGAATTTCCTTTAGCAACTTAAAAATCAGCTTCTTGTCAAAAATGACACCAAGATCTTTCTTAAAATGTATCACAGACAGTTCTTTCTGATCAATTTTATAAGTAAAATTAACTGGCGATCGGTTTCGACAAAATGTTAAACTTTGACATTTAGAAATGTTAAGATTAAGAGAGTTAGTTGTACACCACCTTGACAACTTATCAAGATCTTCTTGTAAAAGCAAGGAATCAATTTCAGATTTTATGCAACGAAAAACTTTTAAATCGTCCGCATACATTAAGCACTCTGAATTTAAAAATATTTCAAGAATGTCGTTGAAAAAAAGCAAAAATAGAAGGGGACCGAGGTGGCTTCCTTGTGGAACACCCGAAGTAACATATACACGATATACCGGTGTAGAAAGAACATTGCTTATACGAACGTACTGAACACGATCCTGATCCAGTTTAAGAAATTCGAGTCAAAGCCAACTTTGTTTATCTTCTTCAGTAATACGTCTTGTTTTACTCGATCGAAAGCTTTGGAAAAGTCGGTATAGATAATGTCGTACTGAGAGCCATTCTCAAGTCCACTTAAAACTACATTACAAAAAATTGTAAGGTTAGTGGTAGTAGATCCACCAGCTACGAAGCCATGTTGATAAGGAGAAATTATTATTTTAAGACAAGGAATGAGTCTATCATAGACCAGCTTTTCAAAAATTTTAGGAACTGTAAATAGTTTGCAAATTGGACGGTAATTTGAAACCCCTTGCCTGCTTCCCGATTTAAAGATGGGTATGATGGTTAATCGCTTCCATTTTTAAAGATTAAAAATTATTTTTAAAGAAATTGCCTAAGCTTTAGCACATAATTGTAAAATTTGTAAAATTATTTTAGGAATTCCATCTATATCTGAGCGTTTGTCAGTCTTAAGCTGTGACAGTGCTAATTCAATTTCGGAGCTAGAAAAACTTAAATTACCAATATTCAAAGTGCTTTCAGGAGTATTAGTGTTGGTAACATAAGATGTAGCTGAAGAATCATTTAGATAAACGGACTGGGAATGCTTAGCGAACAGATTACAAACAACTGAGAGATCAGAAGATGTAAAGATGTAATGCCATCATGGCGCATACGATTGGGAATACCATTTGAATTTTTCTTGTCATTTACAAATTTCCAAAAGCTTTTACTATTTGACTTTAGCTTACGCTCGACAGAAAACAGATATTTATTATATGTATAGAAATTTATTCAAAGTATCGAATTCCTTTTGCAGCACTCGATATTGATTATGCAGTTCACGATCATTATTTGACCTACGAAATTGCTTATAAACCTTGCTTCGCAGTTTCCACTTGCAAGTCACTCTCGGACAGACCGTCAGACATTTCTTGCAGAAGTTTTCTTGCAAATAGAAACGCGGCCTAAAAGCGTTATCTACCGTGTTTTTCTTCTTCTTCTTCTTCTTCTTCTTCTTCTTCTTCTTCTTCTTCTTCTTCTTCTTCTTCTTCTTCTTCTTCTTCTTCTTCTTCTTCTTCTTCTTCTTCTTCTTCTTCTTCTTCTTCTTCTTCTTCTTCTTCTTCTTCTTCTTCTTCTTCTTCTTCTTCTTCTTCTTCTTCTTCATTCTTATTCTTATTCTTCTTCTTCTTCTTCTTCTTCTTCTTCTTCTTCTTCTTCTTCTTCTTCTCCTTCTCCTTCTCCTTCTCCTTCTCCTTCTCCTTCTCCTTCTCCTTCTCCTTCTCCTTCTCCTTCTCCTTCTCCTTCTCCTTCTCCTTCTCCTTCTCCTTCTCCTTCTCCTTCTCCTTCTCCTTCTCCTTCTCCTTCTCCTTCTCCTTCTCCTTCTCCTTCTCCTTCTCCTTCTCCTTCTCCTTCTCCTTCTCCTTCTCCTTCTCCTTCTCCTTCTCCTTCTCCTTCTCCTTCACCTTCTCCTTCTCCTTCTCCTTTTCCGCCTGCTTATTTTCTTCCTTCTCCTTCTCCTTCTCCTTCACCTTTTCCTTCTCCTTCTCCTTTTCCGCCTGCTTATTTTCTTTCACATTACGGCAGATCTTGGAAAAAACCCGAGAACATAATATCGATATTCACCACCTCTTTATCGATTTTAAGGCCGCGTATGACAGTATTTACAGAGACGAGCTGTACAGAGCCATGTCTAGTTTCGTCATCCCTGCAAAGCTTGTACGACTATGCAGGATGACTTTGGAGAATTCACGCTGCTCCGTCAAGGTCGGAAAAGAACTCACCGAGACCTTTGATGTCGAAAAAGGCTTTAGGCAAGGCGACAAACTGTCATGCGATTTCTTCAACATCATACTTGAACAGATTGTAAGAAACTCAAACGTCAACACCAGAGGAACAATCTTTCAAAAGTCTGTACAATTACTCGCCTATGCAGACGATATTGACGTAATGGGAAGAAAAAAGCGTGATGTCATAGGTGCTTTTGCGAGTATTGAAACAGAAGCGGCAAAAATGGGTTTGATGGTTAATGAGGGCAAAACGAAGTATATGCTGTCATCAAACAAGGACACAGAACGTCGACGAATTGGACAAAACGTCACAATAGACAGACATAACTTCGAGGTAGTACAGGACTTCGTCTACCTAGGATCCGCTGTAGACACGGAAAACAACATCAGTGCGGAGATCAAACGCAGAATAACTCTTGCCAACCGTTGCTTCTTTGGGTTAAGAAGGCAATTGAGAAACAAAACCCTCTCTAGAAAAACCAAGGTGACGGTGTATAAGACCTTAATCATCCCAGTCCTGCTGTACGGCGCGGAAACATGGACCTTATCGAAAGCGGATGAGGAAACTCTTGGTCGTTTCGAAAGAAAAATTCTCCGAATGATCTTTGGTCCCGTATGCGAAGACAATGTGTGGAGAAGAAGATACAACAACGAGCTGTATGAGCTGTACCGCGACATGGGCATAGCCAGAAGAGTACGCATCGCGAGGCTACGATGGTTGGGCCATGTAGAGCGGATGGACCCAAACGCTCCGGCTCGTCGGGTTTTCGAAAGCACATTGCAGGGAAATCACGGAAGGGGAAGACCTCGTCTTAGGTGGCGCAATCAAGTGGATGAAGACCTCAACCGACTTGGAGTGCGAAACTGGAGAGAGCTCGCCCGAGATCGAAATCGTTATAGAAGGATGTTGGTTGAGGCCCAGGTTCACCCCGAACTGTAATGCCCACCTAAGTAAGTAAGTAAGTATTTTCTTCCTGCTTATTTTCTTCCTGCTCATTTTCCTTTTGCTCATTTTCCTCCAGCTTATTTTCCTCCTGATCATTTTCCCCCGGATCATTTACCTCCTGCTCATTTACCTCCTGCTCATTTTCTTCATGCTCATTTTGTTCCTCCATTTCTTCCACCTTTACTTCTTTCTTTTCTTCTATGTATTAGCATAGCGAGCATCGTCTTATCTGCTTCACACTAGTCCAAGCTTTGGATTGCTACACGTCATTCAATTTGTTGCATTTTTCTGTACACCTTCTCCGCGAATCTATTTGTAATTTTTGTGTGTTGTTAATTTAAACACCCCACTCTAAAAACACGGTTTCCAGAAAAACGTGATTAATAAGATCATAAGAGCAAAAAATAATCGTGAAACCCATATAATCAATCAAGTTAGGTTTAGCTTGTGGAAATTGCTCTCAGCATTTTCTAAGCCTTTCTCCTTGTTTGAGCCGCTTTTTCGACAATCCCTGTCCTTTATTCAAGCACTAAAAGTATGAATGTAGTCCTCATGTCCAATGGAAATACTATTTATATGATCCCGCGATAATCGTACGTCAAACACTCCTTCCAAGTCTAACTAAATTCCGCTGGCACAAAAGGTGAAGCCATTTTTATAAGTTAAAATATGAAATTACGCTCAATTTTTTTTATACAAAAATAGCAATCAAGCAATTTTCATAATTATCTCTGTTACGGCACTCAAGCAGTGTAGGTAATCCTTGTGGAATATATAAGGCTTTTGACTTTTGAGAAACGATTGAAACAAAACATACAAAAAATCCAATTTGCTTTCATTTGGGAAATCAGCATTTAAAATGTCTCATCCGGCCTTTGACTTTTTTATTTTTTTAATATTCAAGTATAAGCGAGATGAACAATTCTTTAACACTACTTTGATATGAATGGTTAAAAAAATATAACAAAACCATAAAAAAGGGTTTTTTTCACAACACTACACAAGTGATTCCTGTCGCATTTTAATTCATTTAATATTTAAGCTTTCGTTGGTGGTGTTTTACTTCCATTCCATTGTGACATCTTTTTATCTCTAGTCTGAGCTCTATGGTGGAATGTTTTCTTTTTTTATATAAAAAATAAAAGGGTCACAAAAATACTGCAGAAGCGATGTTCAGGTTCAAGTGCCTTTAATCCTGGCGACCGGTTAGGGGAAAAATGATATTCTGTCATTGTCGTCGGTTTAACCAAACGTTATACCTACCTACCTCCATATACAACCCACCTAACGACATTTCAGAATGGAGTATTGTTCGGCCTCGATTAAAGGTGGTGCTTTATGTCAATGCATTAATTTGATATTGCAAGTTGCTCTTACTCGCTATTGCAGTTGCGTCGACGATATGTCTTCACTCGTCATCAAACAAGGACAGCGGACATCTACGAATTGGTCAAAACACCAAAATAGACAACAGACATAGCATCGAGGTAGTACAAGACTTCGTTAACCTAGGATGAGCTATGGACACGGAAAACTTCTTTGGGTTTAGAAGGCAACTGAGAAAAAAAAACCCTGTCTAGAAAAACCAATGCAACCCTTTATAGGAAATCATCCCAGTCCTGCTTTACGGCACCGGTGCTGAAACGTGGACTTTATCGAAAGCGGGTGAGGAAACCTTTCCCTTTGGTCGTTTCGAAAGAAAAATACACCTAGTTCTAGTGATCTTTGGTCCCATATGCGAAGACAATGTGCGGGGAAGAAGATACAACAACGTGCTGTATGAGCTGTACCAACGCGACATATAGTCACAGCTAGAAGGGTACGCAACGCGAGACTACTACGTTGACTGATGGATAAGCCGCGTAATACTTTGGCATTTTTTACATTTAGCTCAAGAAAATTTTTACTACACCAAATAAAGAAACTACACCACGAGTTTTCACCTTGACGTGGTGAGGGCGCTTACGTTTCGACACTCCAACAAACCAGTTGCAGAGTCAAACAACCAAGAAAACCTCAAAACAGAAATGTCTATCTTAAAAAAAAAAAGTGGAAAGAGGAAAAAATTCGAGCGGGGATATACGCTCAAAAGTCGGCAGTAGTAACGGCTGTTGGCGATGGCTTGGCTTCGAAAGAAGATAAGTCGCCAGTGACAAAGAAAGACGAGATAGACAATGCAGAAGATTGCAGCAGGAAAGCCACTGAAACCAATGAGGGTCTCTCGGAGAACCTTATGGATTTCACCGACTCCAAAAATGGAGATGGAGGAACAGGTGGACGAGATATAACGTCGGAAGAGAAGCATCGCATCCTTGAGGAAGATGACTACCAATCTTTTGCCAGCTCTGACGACTCTATCGCGGACGTCACTGTGGCCGAAAATCCCGACCCAAGGCGGCTAGAGGCCAAAAGAGGCGAATTCCTGGCAAAAAATGAAAATTCGGCCAAAGTGACCTTAACCCCAAACAAGTGTCCAGAAAAGAACGCACATTCCATAGTCTGTGTGGATAAAGCCCCAACCAAAAGCCATCGCTCACCAGAGCCGGCTTAAGGTAAAGGCGCTAATCCGAGGGTACAGAATAAGGAAGATTTGCTAGACCCAGGTCAAAAAAATGCCAGAAAGATCGTACAAAGATTCGGCAAAGGATACACCTCAACGCTGTGTTTCCGAGATTGGAAACGCCTTAGCTGGGCTCGAAAATTCATTAAGAAAATGAAAGCTAAGACCTTACCATTGGCCGAACCCAGAGGTCACCATAGAAGAAAGAAACAAAAAAGAAAACTATATTGACAAAGACTGCGGTTTAAAAAGCCCGAAGAGAGCAGTCAAAGAAAGAGAGCCAGACATAACGACTCGACTCCCCCTCCAATGTCCGTGAACAAAAAGCCTAAGACGGCCAGTACAACTGACAAAAAAAGGACTGTAGCGGAATTGATAAAAGAGAGCCCGGAATTGATTTCGGACCCATCTGGACGTTAAAGTGTTTCAAGATTCTCACTTGCTGTGATGAATTTACCCCGAACTGCCTAAAATCCAAGATATCCGAAATAGCGGATTTTATAGAAGGAGCAACATTGAAAGTTACCTCAAAGAAAGACCTCCCACCAGACCCAAAGTCCGAATAAACATTCCTGGACCACGCTTGAAGAAGGAAACAATTGAGCTTTTCTTACGAAAACTCAACCCAAGTTTCCCAAATGCTGACTGGGAAGTGCTGGAAATGGAAGAGCCTACGAGTGCAGGCCGTTCTTCCGTGCAGGAAGTCTTAGTCATGCTCAATCATGAGTCAATGGCTATGCTTCCAGAAAGGTGATATAGACTCAACATTGGCCTAAACAAGGTTAGGGTGAGGCCGTCAACGGCTGCCAACTTTCTGATCAAAAATGACGTACACAAAAGAGACGTTGAAGGTACTACAAGTAAACCTGCAGCACAGTAAGTTGGCCTTTGCCACCTTGATTGTACCGCCAACGTCATGACAAGCACAAACAGGAGTGGACCGAGATGGCTACCCTGGGGAACTCCCGAAGAGGCAAATATAGGGTCGGAAAAAGCTTTTCTGAAGAGAACCCTATATACTCGATTCTCAAGGTATGATTTGATCCTTACGATAACTAGTGGTGGGAAACCAAAGCCTTTGAGTTTGAGGTCGACAATTTGATGACTGATGTTGTCGAATGCTTTACTAACAGTAGTAATAACATCAACCTCATTGCCTTTTTCTAGAGCCAACAGAGTCATTGAAACGAATTGGGTGAGGTTAGTCGTAATAGACCTTCCCTTTAAGGGGAGAAGCTTGTCTAGATCGTGAAAAAATGGGCATAATTCATGAATTTTTTGCGACTCAACAAAAAAAATCAATCGAAAATCTGTAAAAAAAGGTTGTATTTAGGTTTAAATATACAGATACAGATTTTTTCTTGTCAATTAAATTCAAAATGGCGGCTGTCCAGCATTTCTTCGGAGGCGCCTCTTTTTTTAGACGGGTCCATGGCCAAAGATGTAACCTCCTTAATTTTGGTCCTGGAACAGAATCCTAAAAATTTTTAGTTTTGATATCAACTGCAAGAGCCGTACGTAGGATATTTTCGATATTTTGTTTTTTCGCGAAATGGTGCACGTTTGAACAAAAAATTAAAATTTTCACTAAAAAAAAATTGTTGATTAAAAAAAAAAACTATGCAATATAAAAAAAAATCCTACGTACGTCTCTTTAGAAAGGTATTTTGAATGTACTGTCAAAATTTCGTATATGCAGATCGGTGAAGATTTGCTCGAGTTATGTTTTCGGCCAGTTCAAAAAAAGTGATTTCGAGATAAACACGTTTAAAGTTTTAAGTACTATAAAATCATAGGGCGAGGGGCACAGCCGCAGATTGGAAAGTTTGGGCATTTAGACATTTTTGCCGGCATCCATCCTTTGGTATGCTACTTTTAAGACCCTAAAGTACCTTTTAAGACAAAAAAAAATTTTGGTTTCTTCAAAATTCTAGACCAGCTTCCACTCTTAAGCTTACATTTGGCAAGCTTAACTTTTTCTGTGGCTTATCATCTGATGAAATAAAATCCAGCATGCTTTTTATGCTAATTATGCTTCGGTGATTTGAGAATTTTTCTTCAAAGAATCTTTTTCGAAATGCCCACTTTTTTATTTTTCAAACAGCGGTTTCATTAGCTTCAGCCCAAGATTTTTCTGGTGATTCTCAATTTTTATGCGTGTGTGTTCTTGGATTTAAGATAAGTTATGCAGAAGGTGGGCATAAGCATTCGACAAATCACAAATGACAAAAATTTCCAGTTTCACTTCAAAAACAATGCCTGTATAAAACATATAGGCGGTAGGAATATCGGCATCAGTTTTCAAAATAAGTGCCTAAGCAGGTATATGATATGTAACATACATTGAAAGTTTAGATACACCACACCGCATTCAGTAAAATTTCACAGAATAAAAGATAAAAATAGGAATGGTGTCCCATATTTCATAAGTTTCAATAAAAAACTCTCCATTTATGCCTGGCTAAAAAAATTAGAACTAAGACAAGCCCATTATCACAATAAACAGTCGTTTCGTTCTCGTAAATTTTTAAAAATTAAAACCATCATGTATCTTATTAAACCATTTGTCATTGTAGTGATTAAGGAAAGGACCTATAGCTACATCTTAATTGTGAACATTTCCAGTACCTATATCATTTCTGTAAGACAAATGAAAGTTGTAAGTAGAACTTGCTTGCAACAACAACTCTTGCGTGATGCTTGTATTTTCTAATACAAATAAAATGTATTAATCGAATCGAAACACTAGAACTACGAACTCAAAATTGACAAAAAGAACTAAACAAAACGTTTTTCACTTTCAATAAAAACGGTAACGTGGGCCTTTAAAAATACAACAATTGATCCGATCCGAATCCATTCGCAAACAAAGGAATCTTCTGTAAACAGAACAGAAAGGAAAATAATTACACCGTTCATCCTATGTCGCCCTGTCCTATAAATACCATGAGATTGGAATGATTATCATCTACATCGTCGGTCGTCCCCGTCATTTGTCGCATGCTTTATTTGACATAATGAATGAGTAATTATGTTGCGTAATCCCTGCGCAGCAGCAGCAGAATGTACCCCTAATAGAATATACATACATGCATTTTGTTGAAGGATCAACGAAATTGATACTTCGAACCCTTTTTTAAAGTTCTCCATTCTATCATCTTTTCGCAAGAGATGCGATGATATTGCTGATAAAAATCCACTTATGTTCGTTTTTGACGTAGAGGAATAGAACGATAGAGGATAGAGTACCATACCCATTCACAGTGCAGTATACGCTACGCAACGCACATCGCACATATATAGGTGTCTGTTTTGAACTAAATTAAAAGGGGTTCTAAATATAATTCCCGAACATTTGTATTAGTGAGTAAAAGCCTGTGCCTTCATTATCCTTAAGTAGTAAAGAGAATCAATCGATAAGAGGGTGCTGCTGATGTCGCCGTCGTCATCGTCGTCGTCACCGTATTTCTCGTCCGGGTTTTGCTTATTCAAAAAAAGGGGTGGTAGTTTATTTTTTTGATTTTTTTATTTTAATAAAAAAAAATCTATTTGTACCTTGGAAAAGAAGTTATGCACACACACGCTTGTACACTAAGTAAATACAAAAAAAAAAAATCGGGAAGAGGAATTGTTCAAAAAATAATGAACATACTTTTTTTGCTCTCATAACAATAGACGACGAATGTCGTTAACAACGGTGGCGGTCTTGACAACACACAGTCACAGTCTCAACCAAACCACATTTTAAAGTTGAGAACAAATTTACAGAAAAAAAAAGATCATGCTCGAAGCTTATTGAAATATCAACTTGAACAATGGAAACACGAAACGATACGATGTCGTAGATAAAAGGTCTGTCATGAAACTGGCCACGGGGATTAAGAAGTATTAGGAACAAACTAAGTTAATGGGAAGAATAGGCAGTGGTTGTTGGAAATAATGAGTTCCGCTTTCCGCACTAGAATGAAGATACACTTTAAATGTACTTATTGGGAAATTGCGCTGTAGATGGTATGTTTAGTAATTACTTTTGCCTTTGGACGACATCGGAGTGGTACGATTTTTACTTGATAATTAATTAGGCAGCTGGCAATGAACTATCGCAACCAGTCTTATGTGACATATGACAGTTAGTTTCATTTTATGAGATTTGCATTGTTTATAGGTCCATAGAAAGAGTATGTTTGACGTTCTATTTGCTTGAAACTCCACGTTAATAATTTGAGATGCTTAACCTTACTAACGTAGTTTTAGGTCAGAAAAGTCCACAATCCACCAACGGCATTACTATCTTTGCATGCTTGACCGAATGTGTTCCTTATACGCTTCCAAAATCCTGTATTTCCTCTCCACCCTGCTATGCAAAAGAATTAAAAAGCGTCCGCAACGTCAGTAACAAGTTATGGAAAACCTACCTAACCGGCACGACGCCTTCTAACTATCTCAACTAGCTTCCTCTACCTACCTCCTCTACCTCTACCAAACTTTTCTTGATAAAATGCAAACCTCTCTCATTTCAGAACCAAAACGTTTCTACCAATTTATAAACGTGAAAAGAAAATCTGACGTTCTACCTTCAACGTTTTATTTTCTAGGCAATCCCTCCTCTGACGCCAAAGTAATTCTTAATCTTTTTGCTACCTTTTTTGGTCAGTCATATGGCAATAACCCGAATGATCCTGACCTTGAATATCATAATAGGTTTCTGATAAATAGCCTGCATACATCTCTAGTTTCTCTGAATACTAGTCCCCCGCTATCAGCAAGCTTTTCGAAAGCATTGTGTACGACTCTCTGTCTTTTTAGTGAAAATCAATTGTTTCCCCACTTCAACACGGTCTCTTAAGGGGGGAAGCTGGTCTAGAATTTTGAAGAAACCGAAATTTTTTTTTTTTTTTTTTTAAAGGTACTTGTTGTGTTTGCATCCATCCTTTGGTATGCTACTTTTAAGACCCTAATAAAAGTAGCATACCAAAGGATGGATGCCGGCAAAAATGTCTAAATGCCCAAAATCTCCATTCTGCGGCAGCACCCCTCAGGTATGCCATATGATTTTATAGTACTTAAAACTTTAAACGCGTTTAAATCGAAATCACTTACGAGCCGAAGACACAACTCGAGTTTACCGATCTATACGAAATTTTGACAGCACATTCGAAATACCTTTTTCCGGAGACGTACGTAGGATTTTTTTATATTGAATAGTTTTTTTTTCAACAATTTTGTCGTTTTTTTTTCGTGAAAATTTTAATTTTTTGTTCAAACTTGCACCATTTCGCGAAAAAACAAAATATCGAAAAAATCCTACGTACTTCTCTTGCTGTTGTTATATTGAAACTAAAAAGTTTTAGGGTTTTGTTCCAGGACCAAAACTAAGGAGGTTACATCTTCGGCCATGGACCCGTCTAAAAAAAGAGGCGCCTCCGAAGAAATGCTAGACAGCCGTCATTTTGAATTTAATTGACACGAAAAAATTTGTATTTGTATATTGAAACCTAAATTATAAAACCTCTTTCACAGATTTTGGATATAGTTTTTTGTTGAGTCACAAAAAATTCATAAATTATGCCCAAGCTCTGAAAAAACACTTAAAATGACCGACAGCCTTAACGCCTTGATTGGATTAAAAAACAAAAATAACCACTGCTTCACCTTTGAATGTATGCGAAGTATCTTCTACAACAACAAGCATATAACGGTTGCATGGATTCCAGGACATGCAGGAATTAAAGGGAACGAAACTGCAGACAGTGCTATCCTCTAATAACACAACTGCCAAACCTTCCAAAACTCATGAAAAGAACTCTGGAAGCTTATAAAAAAATAAGGCTTGGAAAAACGAAGTAATCTTTCTTCGAAGACACCAATTTTCACAACATCGACCGCCAAATAATATCAAACTATGCCGTCAAGAGTGCGCGTAAAGCTTTTTCGAGTAAGAGTTGGAAAAACCTTGTTCTCAAGTTGCCACTATACTTCAAAAAGGAACCACCCCAAGAATGCGGAGATTGCCAGGAACCATTAACAAGCTGGCACATTTTTACTGAATGTCCTATCTCTTGGCAAATACCGGACATGACCTCAATTGAAGAAATGCAAAACAGACTTTCGATCATCCTCAACCCTTCTGATGCTCTCACCATGCAACGAATTAAGAAAGCCCTAGATCAGCACGAAAAATGGAAAGAGATATATTTGATTAAAACTTAAGCTTTCATGTTAATTCATCTTTTAAAATTTTGTCTAAATTCAATCACTTTTCATTTCCATTTTTCCTCTCTCACGACATCTATGGTCAATAGGGTGGAGCGTAATTTTTTTTTTCACTTAACCGACATGTAATAGCAAAAATTATGTGTCTTTTAGGCTCATATTTACTTAGTTAAAATATAATATGAATCGACTGAGAGTAACTGCCTCCGCCAGGTCATTGAAATTTTGTAAGATCTTGATTTTAAACGAAACTTTGTTAGATAAATATAAGTTCCCTTTTTCAATTGGTGCATTAAAACGCCGCATTTTCCCTCAACTCTCCTTTTTCACATGAAACTTTTCAACGCCTATATCACCCATGGCGTCCAAATGCACAAATAAATCGTTAATACTTAAAAAAATGGTGGTGTTATACGCCTAGGTACTTGAATAGAGGCTGCAGAAAGAACTTCAGTGGATAATTTGTTTACTCCACATGAATGAATTGCCATTGAGACACTTTTTTCTCTACTTTGATGGATCAACTTCTGGGCCAGAAAATTACACTAGACCTTTGTGAAAAGCACTTCAAACTAGTACGACATTACTGCAGCGGTACTCTCAGGAGATTTTCTATAAGATTTAGGAAATAAGTTCTCCGAAAAAATCAGATCTATCACAGATTCCATCGTAGAAAACTTCCACACGGACAGCAAAGTTACGAACTACGAAAATTTGTGTTCACAAAATCCGAACGGAATCGAAGAAAGCATTTCCAGTTACAACGCTAAATACCGCCGTCCTGTTTTTCGAAATCAGCTGTTTTACGCCAAATGTGAAAGATCATTCACATTTTTCTGCAAACGCAACTTCTTTCGTATATTAAGACGACTAATTTACATTACACTCGGATTTGGTGATACCAAATTTACGAATTTCGAAATTCGTTCCACTCCGAATGGATAATGTGATAGTTACATCGGGAAACTTAGACTTTTTTCGATTATGATGGAATCTATGATAGGGCAGAATGTCTCATGCTCGTTGGCTAACACGTGCCATTCGATTACTTTGTCTGTATGTAGCCAAAGAGATTCCATCGTCAGCTAAATCGTCGTGCAAAGATAGTACGCGACATCTCTACAGTATGATTGTAAGGCAGTCTATAGGTATCTCTCAGAAGATCTGATCCAGTAATTCAACGAAATAATTACTTTACGCATGGCTGAAAATGTTCGTGAGCTGGGAGCTCGACGGATGCTGAAGACCCGCAGTGTGTCTGAAACATCAACTCTTAGGCATTTTGAAGTGGCAATGGTAAACTTCAATGCATCCGATCACATCGACATAATTGACTGGCAGACGAGAGTAAGTGAACCATCGATTACAACAGAGGAAATAGAGAACATCGCATCATCGGATGGAGAAGACCAACTGATCTTTTTAAGGCTGCCATGCCATACTCAAGCTGTGGAGCAGGCTGTGAAAATAACGACTGAAGCTTCCATTTTTCAGTGCAAAAAAATGGCACGTTTGGGTACAATAAAGGCTTAAATAGGTGCCATGACACAAGGCCAAATTGAAGGATTTGGCCTAATTTCGCTTTCTAAAGGTCAAATAAAGCCAAATTTTGACGTTTGGCATTATTACACTTTGATGAAGTGAAAAAATGCCAAGCAGACAAAGGGAAATAAGGCTTATAAGGGAAATAAGACTTTGACAAAGTGATATAATGCCAAACGTTAAAATTTGACTTTATTTCACTTGGCCATATTTCACGGCACCGCGAAAATACAGGCGAAAAAGGAAATGCCAAAGTTTGAGACTAAACGTGATTTTCGAGCAAATTGAAATATCTTTACATTTACATTTACATGAAACCTACTCCACACATAAATCTGCGAAGTAGGGGGGTTGCAGCCGGGAGACATAGACCATTTGGCTGATACACCACAAGACTAACTACACTAATACTACATAGAACAAATAACACATGACAACAGCACGCAGTAGTACAGGACGGTTCCCCATCTTGTCACTATCAGCGCTCATTCCGATTTAATTACGGTGTTCTAATGGGAACCGACTCTTTTCGGTTGACAAGGCCGTTGTCGGCTTGAAATATTTTTTTAAAACATATTTGTGAAAGACTTTTCTTCTTTTTTATAATAAGTCTATCTTAACATGCCTTACTTATAAATAGAATATTAACTTGCATCCTTTTATAAGCTAACGACAGTACATTAAAACACCTTTCGTTTTCTAAAATAAATCTTAAAGTTTGAGGCTAAAGCGGAGGCAGAAGATATTGTTCAAATAACAAAAAAAAAAAAATATGTGTTTGTTTTAGTGCAACACATATAATCATCACTATTAGAACAACAAATTAAAAAAATCCCCATACATCCGTGCTCCACCCTAATGGTCAATAGCTTATTAAATTTACTTTGTAAGTTATATTTCGTAAATAAATAAAAAAATAATAAAAAATTCGATTAAATTCCCTTTTCTTGTTGTGTTTGCATGTCCTTTTTCTCTGTAATGATATTTGAAGCTATATTTTCTACTAGGTGTGCCCGCGACTTCGTCCGCGTGGAATAGTGACTTTCGGCAGCATTTTTAAGTTTTTGACTACTTATTTTGCAAATAAGACACATTCATGCGTTTTAGTAAACTATTGCTATATTTTATTTAAGTACATTTTTGCACACGACGTTCTTACATTTTCTCCTTTCGCTGTTCCAGTCATTATTAAAACTTTTATAATGCCGCATCCCAGATGTGTAATTTGTAGCTGTGTACAATTCAAGATTACTCATTATTGGCACTGGAACACCAACTTGCAGCCACTCCTGATAATTCTAAGGAATTGAGAAACTCTATAGGGTATGATGTGACTTGCTCAGTGTCCCTAATATTGTCTTCTGATAGATATTCGACAACATCCCCCAATACGTCTAACATAATTTATTAGTTGATATGGTTAACTATCTCATTAGTCGGCGCCGAAATCGACTTTTCACACAGTCATTACCTATTGCCAATATTTATTTGAAGATCAAGATAGACATTTCTTGTCAGGTCAACTGTGTAATCGACAATTTGACAGAAATCACCTCACGGTGAAAGAACTTTTGAAATCGGTCCAGTAGCTTCAAGGTTCCCGTTTACGTTGCCGTTCCCGCAGGAATATTGGGATAAAAAATACAGCCCATGTCCTTCTTCAGGCTCAAGACTATCTCTGCACCAAAATTCATACAAATAGGTTCAATAGTTTGGGCGGTAGATGGTAACAAAGAAAAACAGACAGACGGAGTTGATTTCGGATCTCTAATGTTAGTAAGTACTTCTGTTCCCATTGGAATATGAGGATAAATTAAAGTTAATTTTACTTTGAGATAGTTTAGCATTCTAACGGGGAAATAATTCTTGAAATCAGTTCAGTAGTTTCTAGGTTTCAGGTTACGTTTGCGTTCTTGTGGGAATACAGTAATAACATATATAGCCTATGTCCATCTCCAGGCCCAAGACTATATCTCTGTACCTACCAAAATTAATATAAATAGGTTTAATAGTTTGGGCGGTTTTTGATAACAAATACAAATAGACAGACAGATTTCATTTCAGACTTATGATATTAGTAAAGACTCCCATTCCCATGGGAATATGGTGACCGTTCCCGTAGGAATACGGGGATGACTTACAGTTTATGTTACTCGGGGAGAGTTTAGCATTCTAGCGGTGGAAGAATTTTTGAAATCGGTGCTATAATGTCAAGGTTCCTGTATGCGTTCTCGTTCCCGTGGGAATATAGGGATAAAATATATAGCCTATATCCTTTCTTAAATTTTAGACTTTCTCTTTACAAAATTTCGTTTAAATCTGTTCATTAGTTTGGGCGGGAGATGGTAACATAGAAAGGCGAACAGACAGAGCTACTTTTGCATTTATAACATTAGTGAGGACCGGTTCCCGTGAGAATATTGGAATAAAATGTATCCTATGTCTTTCTTCAGGTTCTAGAAAATATCTGTATAAAATTTCATTTAAATCGGTTCTGTAGCTTGGGCGAGAGACAGTAGCATAGAAAGACGAACAGACGGAGCTTCATTCGCACTTATTATATTAGTAAGGACTCCCGTTCCCGTAGGAATATGGGGATGAATTAAAGTTTATGTTACTCGGGGGTAGTGTAGCATTGAAACGGTGGAAGAACTTTCGAAATCGGTACTGTAGCTTCTAAGTTCCCGTATACGTTCCCGTTCCCGTGGGAATTTATGGATAAAATAAATAGCCTATGTCCTTCCCCAGGTTCTAGACTATCTCTGTACAAAATTTCATATCAATCAGTTCAGTAATTTGGGCGGGAGACAGTAACATAGAAAGTCGGACAGACAGAGTGACTTTCACATTTATAATATTAGTTAGGATTATAACCTACTTAAAATAAAAAAATAGGAAGGCGCAACAGAGCGAGGAGCCCCTGGGCCTAGCGCATTTCTCACACCCATGCCTTGTGAGGGAATGGAGGGGACCTACAATTCTCTGCCGGTTCCGAATGGCTAATCGAGAAAGCGCTTTTCATGGCAATGAATACTAACGGAGGACTTGCCAATTCCTCGCGAAAGGCGATACAAGTGGAAAAAACATTTTTGCCTCTGTTGGGATTCGAACTCGAACCTCTGGATTAACAGGCGGACATGCTATCCATCACACCACGTGTACCACCTACTTACATTCTATTTAACATGATTGCAGAGATATCTACCCAACCGATGACATTGGGACATGAAATCGTTCAACACAGATGTTCTGAAAGCTGACAAAAAAGCGCTAGCGCAGTGATTACGGAAAAACGTCTAACAATGGGAAAAATACACAATACAAGAAAAAAAACTCCGAGGGTACAAAACATCCGTAAGTGCTGGGTCTGGACTTAGACATATAATAATCAACCCTCCCTTATACGAAATTAAATACTCCTCGTTGTGTAATCAAAGTGCCGCGCTATAAAAAAAACAGGGAAAACAGGAAAACATATAGTCATCTCCTGTAGGAATAAGACTATTAAGCAATCTATTAAAAGGTTTTGTCAAAATATTTCCCTACTTATATACGAATTTGTTGCAATTTTATCGCAATAACAACATCTACACAGTCATAGCCTATGATGGGAGATGATCTTGATGACAAATTGTGTAGGTAAGGTATAGGAAAGATATTAATTCGAGTGCATAAGAAGTGATTGATTTCGTTCCCATTAACGAAGACTCAAGTGAAGTGGAGGGTGCCGGTTTCTTTTATACTTATTGTTGATATTATGAGGGATTTTCTGATATTAAACTATTGTTTGCAATATTTTTTGTGCTAGAGGATAATCATTTAATGTATATATTATATAAACCTACGTTATGGCTACTTTCTAAACACAATTCTTCAATGAGATGAGAGTGACTTTGGGGGATGCATTTCCAGTATACCCAATATAGCTCAAAGTGTGGGATTTTAATTTGACAGGTTGGAAGTTATCGCAACTTGTTGTATCTGCCTTTCAAATCTTCCTTATAGACAGACTAGGTATATCATCGCTTATAAGCCCGATGTCTCAAAACTGATATGGTAATACATATGTCGAATCCAGCACCTCTGTCTTTTTTGCAGTTCTAGGCTGCCTGCCTCACTAACTTCTTCGGCTGTGGTGTGGGGTTTTTCCTATACTGGTCGTTCTATAGACCAACATTGATAAATGAAATATAAAAAAAAAACTGACAAAACCCATGTGACCATATTTTTTGTATATGAAAAATGAACTTTTCTAAGAATCACCAAGTCCAAATTTTAGGGATAGATACGAAAATTTGGTGATGTGGAATGAGTAACTTGATAGGTCCTTCCTTATCAATGTGGTCTCAGGCCAGAGAGGTCCACAATAGACCAAATTTTCACATTACGGCTGATCTTTGAAAAAACCCGAGATTATAATATCGATACACACCATCTTATTATCGATTATTATTGATTTCAAGACCGCGTATGACAGTATTTACAGAGACGAGCTGTACAGAGCCATGTCTAGTTTCCGCCTCCCTACTCCGTCAAGGCCGGTAGTGAACTCACCGAGACCTTCTGATGTTGAAAAAGGTTTAAGGCGAGGCGACAAACTGCCATGCGATTTCTTCAACATCATACTTGGAAAGATTGTACAAAACTCAAACGTCAACACCAGAGGAACAATCTTTCAAAAGTCTGTACAATTACTCGCCTACGCAGACAATATTGACGTAATGGGAAGAAGAAGCGTGATGTCATAGGTGCTTTTGCAAATATTGAAACAGAAGCGACAAAAATGGGTTTGGTGGTTAATGAGGGCAAATCGAAGTTTGTATATGCTGTCATCAAACAAGGACACCGAACATCGACGAATTGGAAAAAACGTCACAATACATAACTTAGAGGTAGTACAGGACTTCGTTTGCCTGGGATCCGCTGTAGACACGGACAACAACATCAGTGCGGAGATTAAACGGAGAATAACTCTTGCCAACCGTTGCTTCTTTGGGTTAAGAAGGCAATTGAGAAACAAAACCATCTCCAGAAAAACCAAGGTGACGGTGTATAATACCTTAATCATCCCAGTCCTGCTTTACGGCGCGGAAGCAGACCTTATCGAAAGCGCATGAGGAAACCCTTGGTCGTTTCGAAAAGAACAATTCTCCGAATGATCTTTGGTCCCGTATGCAAAGACAATGTGTGGAGAAGAAGATACAACAACGAGCTGAATGAGCTGTACTGCGACATGGGCATCGCCAGAAGAGTACGCATCGCGAGGCAACGATGGCTGGACCGTGTAGAGCGGACGAATCCAAAAGCTCCGACTCGGCGGGTTCTCGAAAGCACATTGCAGGGAAATCGCGGAAGTGGGAGACCTCGTCTTAGGTGGCGCAATCAAGTGGAAGAAAACCTAAACCGACTTAGAGTGCAAAACTGGAGAGAGTTCGCCCAAAATCGAAGTCGTTATAGAAGGATGTTGGTTGAGGCCCAGGTTATGAATGAGTAACCCAAAAGCCAAAACCATTTTGAGTTCATATTTCATATCTTTTTTACATACAAAAACAACCCTCTATGAATTTATAAGAAAAAAATAGAAGCTCCTCGAAACCAGTCCAAATGCTGGACGCAAGCCGTTTTTCTCCTGTCTTAGCCCAAAATGTCAGCGCAAAAGAAAAGAAACAAGTCTCAAAGGTCAACGACAATGACAACAAAACCATTTTAATATCTGAATAAGAATATTCATGTTCTTTTATGCGAAGATTATAAATATAGCAAGTGTTATTATCACAATCGCATCAAGCCTAGCATTCTAAAACCATACATACCACTGAACTTTTATTCAACGCAAAGTGCTCTATCCCCATTGTAAGTACAACCAAATCCTTATATTTCGTAAGACCGAAAGACACAACACCCCTTGCTTTATGTTAACAACGATGATTGCATGAAAAGAAAAGTGAATAAAAGGATATCGAAAATCTTCACTTTGCGATTGTATCACAAGTGTATGTGATGCTGGGATGCACATCCGATGGGTATAATATTATTGTTATTTGTATTATAATATTATAAATACTTTACGCTATGCGCCATTGAGTTATGAGAGAGTTGCTTGGTATACACATATTTTGAATGAAAACGTTGGTTTTTTGATGGGTCTGTAATATGTCAGGGAGTTTTGTGCCATGATGCTATTGTCATGCCGATATTATAGTGCTAGGTATAGTGCTTTGTTGTCCTTGTCTGTACGGAAGGTAGGTATACTTTTTTGAGCATTAACTCAACTGAAAGGCAATAATCGCCACATGGTTGGCATTCAATAGGAAACAATTCTGCACACCGTGTATAGCAACGCCAATAAAAGAACATTCGTGCTGTGCTGTTGGTTTTTTTTTTCGTTTCTTAAGCAATATTGTAATTTCATCCGATATCCGATAAAGGGGAAGAGTGGTGTTTAGACAAAATTTTATGATTGCTGGCGTCGTCTCCTTCAGGTGAATCAATTCGAATAATGAAATTGATGTGCCATTTGATGGATAGGCCTTTTGTGATTTGCCGTTTTGTCCTTGTCATATTAAGCGAATTTTAAAATTTGATATTTGATAACAATAGACCAAATACCACGCACTTCTAGTGTAAATGAAACCAACAAAAAATCTGTCAACTGTCAGTAGAAGTTGTAGTTAAGAGTCAATCCAAGCCATCTGAAGGCGTTGAGCGATTGAAAAGTGTCAGCACATGCCTAGTTTTTGAGTTGTCAGAAAGCCGTGTGAAGAAAAATATTCTCCTAGTAGTCGGTTTTTGACATCTTCAAGTCACCTGGCAATGACAGTTTTTACCCAGCTATGTTGCAGAAAAGTATAAACCTTTTGCTACCTACTTTGAAAAATATTTTCACTGGTAGTTTGGCTCTAGCGTATCGCCTTCATACCAAAAATTGGTAAGCAAGACTACTCACTCGCCAAGAGCTTTAGACCCATCAGTCTTACCTCCTTCCTGCTTAAAACGCTGGAAGGAATGATTGAGATTCACATACGTAAAACCTCACTCCAAACACACCAATCTTGTTAGCAGGATTGAATGCGCGCTTGACAGGAAAGAATTTGCGGTAGGCATCTTCATCGACATTCAAGGTGCTTTTGACAATGTTAGCTTCGATGGTATGTGCAATGTTGTGTGGACGAGTCATTAGTGTTGTGGATTAAAGCAATGCTAGTGCATAGAACCGTAATCGCTGAGGCGGAGTGTGGACAATATGTTGCAACAGGAGTGAATAAGGGCTGTCCACAAGGTGGCGTTTTATCTCCTCTTCTGTAATGCATGTTGATCGACTCTCTACTTGTAAGCTCAATGGATCTAAAGTTCACGCCCAAGCATATGCAGACGACGTCCGTCGCCGTGCTCTCGGTTGGTTCCAGCCTCCAAGCTGTCTGTTCCCGAGCACAGGCTGAGCATTATATGATTAACACCTAGTGTGTTAGAAACGGTCTCTCCGTCAATCCTCTTAAAACCGAGATTGTCCTCTTCACGAGACGTAGAAAATTGACTGGTCTGACCCAACTTACTCTTCAAAGGCATCCCCTTTTCAAATGAAGTCAAACATCTCGGAGTAATCCTAGATAACAAACTTCTTTGGTCTAAATATGTCGAGTCTAAAATAAAGGACTCTTTCACCGAAAAAGGTTCTTTGGATCTATACGGCTATGATAAGCCCAATCATCTCCTATGCGTCAGTTGTTTGGTGGAATAAGCTCTCGGGTAAATACGTTACTGCCTCGTTTGCCAAACTTCAAAAAACAATTTGTCTGGTGTTACTGGGGCCTTCCCCAGCACACCGGGAGCTGCTCTCGACGCACTGTTGAATCTTCCTCTCCTTGATATCTTCATCATGGGGTGTACTCTCATGACCATTTCTCGTTTAAAAAGATGTGGTCTCTGGCACAATTCGCACTGAAGCTTTGAGGAACTCGCAAGCAGAATATCTTTTGACTCACGTCGAATGGATATGCCGTCTGACACGATGATCCCAAGGCTCAAACTGCGTCAAAATTACTCAGTCAACTTTCCTTCGGTTCAGGATTGGTCTTGGTCTGAGCCTGGAAAGAACTGTTATCGAATTCGGTTCTGGCGCTGATGCCTTTGTGGAAAACGACGACATACGACTGCACACCTCTTTAGGATCATACGCATCCGTTTTCCAAGCGCAGGCGGAGGTATGCTATACTAATGGCCTTAAGCCACGTTACGAACAATGGATGGACGGGGAGAAGTATCTGTGTTTGCAGCGATAGCCAAGCTGTGCTTAAGGCCCTTCTCAACCCTCTAACCACTTCGAAAGTGATTCAAGAATGCAAGAGCTCTCTGAATGCGATCGGAAGATTAAATTCCTTGAGTGTCATTTGGGTTCCGGGTTCCGGGTTAACTGGAAATGAGATCGCCGATGAACTTGCTAGGCAAGGATCTCAGACAACTTTCTCAGGACCAGAACCGTCGCTAGGTCTGTCAGCGTCCTCAGTGAGTGCTTCAATCAACGACTGGATCTGTGAAGAGCACAACCGTAGATGGCATGCCTCCATTGGATGCAGACAGACCAAACGTATGCTCCCCAACGTTAATAAGAAAACTGCAACATTTTTGCTATCTCGTAGCAGAAAAGACTTATTGGCATTGCCAGCGGGTATACTTCTCTTTTGCCAAGCATTTAAACGTCTTAGGCTTAAGTGATACCACACTCTGTGAAGAAGATGAGGACACCGCAGAGCACTTCCTCTGTGAATGTCCTGCTTTTTCTTGCATCAGGTTACAGATACTCGGTGCAGACATGGTGAGAGCTGGTTACTTAGGCTCCTTATCATGGCGATGTTTTTTGGCTTTTCTCCGAACATCTGAAAAGCTATAACAAATAGAAGGTTGCTACCTGGTAGTACAATGGACCGGTATTTATTTCTGAGTGCTCCAGTTGGTATTTTAAAAACCTCAAACAGAAAAAAAAATCGTCTTCCTGGCCAAAACATTAAGTGGTATGCGTTTAATTTCTTCTTGAAAACCATACGTCTCAAAAAACACCCTTTTAAGTGTGAGTTCTTGGATCCTTGCACCCACCCACCGTAGGGCGTTGTAATAGACAAACACCGAAAATCAGTAAATGACTTAACACTGCCTCTTCTCTATGACAGTTTAAAACTGTATCATCGGTTAGTAGAAAAATTTACGACAGAAACTTTTCTTTGCTGGAATATTTTTTAGATTAAGTTGCAGAATTCAGGAGGCCAAGTAAAGTCTATATATGCTTTCTCAGTTTTCAAGCCTAAACAAATTAATCCTTAGGGTGACATATCCCTGCTCCAACTCTACTCCTATACCTACTGCCTTGTAAGTTGCAAAGAGTTGCACAAAAACCAACAAACGAAAATTGTCTATGTATCTTTCGTAAGACTTATATCTAGATACATAGGTGTATGCTGGCATCTATGAAGTTGTTTCTTTCTTCACACTGTGCAAAACGACGAGTCGACCAATAATCACCATTGATCCGACCCACCACTGGTGCAGTGGTGCCGGTGCTACATTAAAACTAAACAAGCTTTGGAACAAAGGGGTGACGGCTTTATTATAGCTGGTAAGTAGGTATAGAAGGCATAGCCATAAAATGGCTGCAGCAATAGCAACGGAAGGAAGAACTAACAGTGTCATCAAACAAATAACATAAAAATGTAATATGAATATTGTAACTGATATTTGTGTTGTCTTGTCACTCGTTAAATGAAGCATAACGAGAACCAAGAACAAAGGAAAAGCGACTAAAGCTACGTGCAGACGGCATATAAAAGCCGCACATATGTGCGGTTCTGACGTCATTTTTACGTCATAATTTGCGAATATTGACGCATATCGTCTGAACACCCTTTTGGGACAGTCCGCACATGCACGCAAATGGTTTGCGGACGATGTGCGACAGCAAATCCGCACATAAATGTGCGGCTGTTTTGCATATCGTCTGAACACCCTCGCACATTTTTTGTGACACTTTGCGTGCATGTGCGTGCATGTGCGGTCGTCGTAATCATATGCGTTGACACGAAAATAGGACAACGCAAATGTGCATATTTTACGCAAATCAATAGTGATTTTGAAGTGTACCTAGTTGTGATCATTGTTCAATTTAAGAGAGTAAAAAAATTTAATGAGCGAACGCGAAACAGATTCCGAGGGCCCCCAGCAAAATAAATCACCCCACAAAACAAAATCAGAATCCGGGACTCGAATTGTGCAGCACAATTAGACGCCTGATGTTGCTGTTAAAGAAGCCAATTGCAAGTGGGGCTGTTTGTGAATAACGTTCAAGGCAAATTTGGCAATTCTTCACACCAAAAAGTCAGGTCGAGGAACAGAATCATCCTCCGTGCATTGGTAGTTCTTTTATCAAATGATGTTTTTGGAGGCGAACGATATAAAAAGATCCAATTTATCTGTTTCGTCAACGGACCTTGTAAGTTTTTCTAAAATGCTGGTTTTTGTTTTTATATAAACAATTTTTTTTTATTTTATAGGAATTTGCTGCTCTCTTTAATAACGCCGTTACAGATGATTTACCATTGTCAGAACCTATAGTCAGCCAGCAGCGCAAACGTAGATGTGTCACGAAAGCCTTGACAACGCTTGAATCACTATTTATTAGATTTATTGAAGGATGATTCACGTTCGTCATTGGTTCATTTTGTTCGTTTTCTCAAGAATACTGAAGAGGAAGTCGATATAGACGTTTTACAACCGATCATCGTTGATAATGATGAAGAGGAAAGAACGAGTTGATTGAAATCTAATTTCATCCCATTCAATGGCTTCCATCGCCAAAAATTTACTGTTTCTGTGTTTTTGTCTCTGTATGGAATATGTACTTAAATAATAGTAGAACTGTGGAGCATTTATTTTTTTTTTGTTAATTCAAGTATTTATTTTTCAACTTTTGTTTTTTTTTTAATAATAAACAAACTGAAATTGATTGTAAATCATAAACAAAAATTTTTTTTCTTATGTTTAATGGTGAGCATATTGCCATTCAATATCGCCTTTTTCGGTGAAGAAGTGCGTAAGCTCTTTTCGAATGTCTCTTGTTTCAGATCTATGGTCTCGCGATCGTATTTCTTCAAGGGGATACATTGAACATTGTTGAGCTTCCGTCTGACGATGCAGAAGCAAGTCCTTCGTCCACACATCCGTAACTGTTCCACACCCGATTCTTCGCGAACTTCACTTTTCTCATCTTTTTCAATCATATCTAATGTTAAAACAGCAATAGCAGCCTACTTTCTTTTTAACATTTTCAATTTATCGTAGTAAACAATGACAAAAAATTAGCAAAACACAAAAGTCAAACAATCGATTAAATTAACGCAAACTTGCATATGAACGCAAATGGGTGATGTGCGGATATTTCCGCATATCGTGTGAACACGTCGCACATCGACCGAAAAATGTGCGTATTCATTTGCGTACATTTGATGTGCGAGCAAATCAACGCAAACTAATGTGCGGCTTTTGGGACAGATTCCGCACATCGTCTGAACACCCTTATATGCGAGTTTGCGTACACTGATTTACGTATAGCATTTGCGTTGAATTTACAACTTTTTATGTGACGTCAGAACCGCACATATGTGCGGCTTTTTATATGCCGTCTGCACGTAGCTTAAGAGACGAAATACGATAGGGACAAAGGTTATATATACGAAAACGAAGAATGCACTTAAGCCAAAAGACTTAAACTGAATTTTATAAATTTGTATAATGTAGGTATACCGGTTCAGTTTCGAATAAAGGATAATTAGATGTGTAATATCCACAGTAGGTTTGCAAGTCGAGGTTGTAAATGTGTGAAACAGAAACAGCACATTGGTTTAGGACCTTTAGGTATAGGTACGACGACGACCTACGATAGCTACGAGGAGAAAGCAAAGCTAACATGTGGATGATACGTATTTACTACCAACTTGTTGAAATATAAATCCAGAGGACATGTTGTTCTCGTAGTTCTGTAGAAAGTTACACATACCTATATGCCTACAATACCAAACCAACAACCAAAAGCAAGCAAATAATTCGTAAATGACTTTGAAGTGCCTTTGCACCAAAGTCAAAAGAACAGTAAACCGGCAAAGAGCGAAACTGCTCCTTTTCGCATACAAATTAATGAAAATACAAACGGAAATCAGGGGAAGGGTCAGGCAAATGCAAATAATGCTTGGCTGATTCAATGCAAAAAAAAAAAACGAATCGGCTTTGAAGCCCACAAGCGACAGGCGACAGCTACAAGCCCACCACCACCACCACCACCACCACCACTACAACAACAACAGCGACCAACTTAAGCTCCTTTAAAAAAAAATTTCAAAATGTGCGAGTATTATTGTCAAAACTTGCTTTGAGAACACACCAAACCTTTGATTCTGCACATCATATACTTACATACTCGTACTTGCTTTACTTTCTCTAAGAAAAGACGCCAAAGAATCATACCATCTCCTCCAGTGATTCGCATTCTCAAAGGATGAATTTTTTTTTGAATTCGAAGTGACAATAGATAGGAGTTTTAATGATATTTTCTTCATTTTCCTCCGTATCAATAAAACGAAAAGGAAAATATAGCTAACTATGCATAGAAGATAAACATTTTTTAAGGGACATCCAGGATAGTAATGAAATTCGTTTCAGTTAATTAACTCTCAATTGAAGTTGTTTCTTTCGTGTCTTGTCTGGGCGGCTATAAAAACTTGAAGTACGACATAAGAAGAGCATTGAGATGTCCTTGAATTTGAAGCACATGAACCTAAGAATTGTTTGGGGGAACACACAAAAAAAAACAAATAAAAACACGACAGATCCTTGTGGTAAATGGTAATGTAATCAATAGATTTGCCGATTCAACTAAAATGAAAAAAAAAACAGCAGCAAAGACCATTGTCCCCAATGATGCAGTCCCCAAATAAAATTTGTAAAGGCTCCACTTGGCTTTTCCGAATGAGTGAATGACGAACTGAGCAAATATTGGCATCATTAGTTAGGAGAAAACGAACTAACACGTGAAGTCTCTCTCGAATTTTGAAATCAAGTAGCTCTCACGAAGTTTAACAAAAAGTACGACGCTGAAATTTCATTTTCTCCCCCAAATTGGTCTGGTCTTTGGTCTGGTAGTCGAGCTTAAGAGGGGCGCTTTTATGTTTATTAAGACATAAGATAGACAGACACAAAAGAAATCACTTAAACTCAAGACGTTTGAACACTTGCATAGAGGAGCGCCTTGTTTTTGTAATTTTTCACATAACTTTGCACATAAATATGAAAATAAAAATAAAAATATAAACACGACTTACCCATAGCCTTTGGATCCAATTGATACGGAGGTATACCACAGTGCGCAGGAGGAGGCGTCGTCAGAGGATCGCCATTATGACAGAAAAACGGAGGTAAGCCGATTTTGTTCGCCTGGAAAATAAGAAAACAAACGAATTTCAAATAAAAGAATAAGTGATAACGAAATGATGGGTTCAGAGTTTACTGCTTATTGAAAGAAAAAGTATCAATAGCGCAAATTTATAGCCATTTAAAGTCGCCTTGAAATGAACCTTAGTACCACACTAGCTTAAAAAGACACTTTAATCATTTTTGTAGCTTAATACAAGCTTAAAACAACTTAAACACTAAACTTAAGCTAATTAAAACTAATTAAAACTAATTAAAACTAAATAAATCTACAAGGATGAGAAACGGTTTAAAAGGAGGACTTTCAGACAGGGACTTGGAGGATTGTGGTCGGAAATAAAAGGAACAGAATTAGTCTTACTCATCATGCGGATTAAGGGTTCGTTGAGACCATAGGATGTACGATGAGCAGGAAGGAAAAAACGGGATGATCTTACGTTTCGGGGATCAGTGTTGAAGGAGATAAGGTCTAAGAGGGGGGAGCAGTCAGTGTTACCAGTAAGAAGTCGGTAAATGAATATGATGTCAAAGACATTCCTTCTGTTTTCTAGGTAGTGGAGACTAATGATTGCAAGACGTTCGCGGTAAGGAGGCAGGGTGAGAAAGTTTCTAACATCGTAGAGAAGGGCTAAGAGCAGAAAACGACGCTGAAAACTTTCGATCCTTGAGATAAGAACCGCTTGATATGGAGCCCTTGCAATGCATACTCAAGGAGAGGGCAAGCATAGGCAATATAGAGGGATTTCGTTACAAGAGGGCTGCGGAGCTCTTTGGACCATCTCTTGATAAAACCAAGGGCGGAATTACGAGTAGCTCTTGATATTACTTCGTCAATATGAGAACGAAAATTTAATTCTCCGTGTCGCAGAGAACTCCTAAATCTCGGATAAGCTGCACACGGCTTATAGGAAGGTTCTGAAGATGATAGAATCTGGGGGGAGGTTTATTACTTTTACGAGAAAAAGTTATTGCCTCACATTTGGCAATGTTTAATTCAAGGAAGTTTTTAGAACACCAAAAGACGAATGAATCGAGGTCGTTTTGAAGCTGGAGAGAATCTCGATCGGAGGTGATGACCTTGAAAATTTTAGCGTCATCCGCGTTAAGTGAGATAGAAGAATATTGGATGGTCTTTTCGACATCATTAATGGCAAGGATGAAAAAGGGGGGTCCAAGATGGCTGCCTTGAGGTACACCGGAGGTTGCCACAAAAGGAACTGAAAGAGTAGAACGGAAACGGAACTCTATATTGGCGGTTATCCAAATATGAAGATAAAATTTTCATTTAATGTAATTATAACCTTGATCTATTGTTTCACAAGTAAAAGATAGTATTGTATCTACGTGTAAACATAATTTATATAACAATAAATACAAATACGAAATACAAATATCCATTTGAGTAGGATAGGGCTGAATCCGAGGAAGGAAAGTTTATAGAGGATTAAAGTGTGAGAAATTTTGTCGAAAGCCTTGCTGAAATCTGTGGTAATGACGTCTACTTCGTTTCCTATTTCCATCGCAGAAAGAGAGAAGGAAACAAACGCAACTAGACCTTCCCTTACAGAGGATATCATTGATTTGCACTGGAAAGAAAGTATTTCATACAGAATGCTTTCGAAAAGCTTAGGGATATGAGAGAGTTTAGCTATTGCGTTCTATAGCTAGAAATTAGGTTTTTGGGGACTTTTTATGGAAAGGTGAAATAACGGATATTTTCCATAAGTCTGGAAACACTCCACTTGAAAGGTTAGTGCTGGTAAGGGCTAAACTGGAGCAACATTTTTTAAGCAAAATGGCAGGAATGCCATCTGGACCCGGATTATACTCGTCTTTGAGTTTGAGTAGCCCATTAAGAACCGTTGATTGATTAAAGCTTAGATTATAAGGGCCTGTAGAGAAATGGCGAAGATAGGCAAAGAAGATCTGGGGTTTTTAAAACAAAAGACAGTATAAAGTAACTTGCAAAAAAATTTGCGATTGTTGTTAGTTCGTTGGAGGATTGACTTTCGTAGTGAAGAGAAGGACGGAAACCATACTTTTTCTTTTTATAGTTGATAAACTTATAAAACGATTTTGGCTCCGAAATTAGATTTGGTTGGGTGGTGGATGTAAAGTAATTGTAAAGAGCTTCATTGAGGTTGCAGAACTTATAAAATACTCCAAGGTAACCAGAGTAATCGAAAACTGAACGGGAGCGTAGAAATTTATTCCAGAGCTTATTTCTCTTGTTTGGCAGCTCACGTAGTTTACCATTGTTAAAAGAAGGGGATGTTGAGTAGGACTTATCACGCGAAAGGGGAACGTTAAGATTTATGCAGTGCAACAATTTCTCGTAAAACAGACAAGTTGCATTATTCAGACAGATTCGCGAAGAAACTAAAAGAAAAGCCTAACAAAGCATTCTCGATACGAACAATTGTAACTATACATTCTGCATTTGGTGGGTTACATACATAGAGCAATCCAAAGACATGAGGCTTTCCGACACTTTCGGTATAGTCAACGAGACTGGTCTCACGAGCGGATTACTAGTGTGAAGCAGCTGAGTGGGAGAAACTGAGTTCTCTTGAAGATAATGATGGTCGCAACGCCGGAAAAGGGAGAACTTATTGTTTTGATAGCTTTTGAATTCATAATAAATAAAAGAAACAGATACAAATTGCAAACAGGAGTAGAGAGTCTCGACGTGAAATGTAAACGAAACGGGTTGCCAGCTTGAGAGATTCGAGTTCCCTGCCTAACGCGTTGTTGCAAATTCCTTCAAATCTCCACAATTACGAACAAACAACTACTGTTGAAAAAGCCTGGTGCCTGATGCCTGGGAACACTTTAAGCGAAGGAACTACGACGCTTAAGCGGAACTGACTCTCGAGCAGGAGTCAGAGGTCAGACACTTTTGATCCGCAAAACGAGAAGCAGGCCAACTATTAGGGAATCTGCAAGATGACCAAGTAGTTTAGGACTTAAATCTTATATTTCAACACTGAGGGAAGAGCCAAAGGTGAAACTACATCAAGTAACATTTGAGACAGTCAGTCAATATAAATAGAACGAAATTTTGATTACTAATAGCCGTGTTTTATTGGGAATTTTTATATTCACTTCACTAATACGCTCAATAAAACGCTGTACCTACTCACTAATGCAACTTTATTCCATAAACTCCATTTACCAACCATCCCTGTTGTTCACTTCTGCAAGTGACTTATTTTTGTTCACTTATCGTTGTTATTTTCCTATGTGCTATGTTTTGCGATGTTTTGCTCAAGTGAATACAGATTCCCAATAAAACGCGGCTAATTTGCATTAGTGAGAACAGGTCTTTATAAGCCGAGCTTCATTGGGAATCTGTATTCACTTCAGCAAAACATCGTAAAACATAGCACAGTGGAAAACAACAACTCTAAAGTGAACAACGATAAGTGGGCAAAAATAAGTCACTTGCAGAAGTGAACAACAGGGATGGTTGGTAAATGGAGTTTATGGAATAAAGTTGCATAAGTGATTACAGCGTTTCATTCAGCATATTTGTGAAGTGAATATAAAAATTCCCAATAAAACACGGCTGTAATTACTTCCGCGCCCAACACAATTACTTTCAACATACTATAGAATTTCAAGATCATCGTTAACTCAGATAAAGTTGCTAATTATCTTTGTTTTTTTAAATGAAGAGAAAAAACAACCAGCATTTGGTTGAGTCGACTGGGGTTTGGGATTTTCCACATTTTGGATTGGTTTAAAATGGGGGTATGATAGAGAGACTTCCGTTTGTATCAATAAACATTACTTATTCACACCAGCAGAAAGTCACATCACGTTGTACATAGCTATGTTAAACATGGCGGGGTATCCGCTTTGAAGCTTTTGTATTCATTGAGGCTCATTTGATAAGAAATTGTTTCAAATTTGTCTTTCTTCTTTATGACCCTAATTACATTATGTCGTTTAGCGTTTATTAAACCTAACGGAGTGTATAATTACACATGTTCTTTCCAGATATTTCAATATCGTCTACGTAAGTGAGTTATTATATAAAATTAGGAATTGTTTATTGTATGCCTCTGTCTTATTCCTGAGTTTGGCACCATGCTTTTGAACATCATGTTGAATAATTGCATGACGGTGGGCCTCAATATCGAAAGCCACCTTTTTCTCGCGTCGGAGGTAAGAGGATTAGGTGATTCCTTTGCAACGACTTCAGTAGACCCTTCGTTCTTCAGAGTCATCTTACCAAATTGGGTCGATTTTTGAAGTGGTTAATAGAACTTGGCACGGCTCTTTACCAAACGTGTTCGTATCTAATACCCAGTGCGGCAATTTTCCAAGGTCTACCGTAATGTCAAAATTTTGCAATTTGTTTTTCTTTCCCGCCTAAACGCATATTGATCGTCCATCGATCGAACGACCGTTTTTGAAGTGGAGCGAGATACCATCACATAAAAGAGCTAAAGCCATAGTCATAGCCATAGCCATAGTCATAGTCATAGCCATAGCCATAGCCATAGCCTTAGTGAGCAAAGAATCATCCCCAAGAAAATTCGTAGTTTGAACTGAGCTGTGAAGAGGCGATTAGGAATAGAGAAACTAAGTTTTCGAATACTTAAAGGCAACCCTACTGAAGAAAACCGAAATTTGTTCAAACGGGCCAGAAATACTGCTCAGATACAAAAGACCAATAAGTAAGTTTAGCATGTCTGCCTGTTAAACGGGAGGTTCGTGGTTCGAATCCCAACAGGAAAAAAAAATTCATGAAAAGCGCTTTTTCGATCAGCCGTTGGGAATCGGCAGAAAATTGTAGGTCCCCTCCATTCCCTTACAAAAGCAATTGTTGTGAGAAATGCTCTTAGCCTCGGGGATTCTCGCTTTGTTGCACTCCTCTATTTATTTACATTATAAAGTAAGGCAAAAGATTCTGTTGTGTCCAAAAGGAAACAAAAACTTTTGGTCTTTTTTTAAGAACTTTTAGAATTCGACCACGTCATCGGTTCCAACGCTGTCTTCAATGACTCTCCCTATGTCAGCACCATCGATAAAGCCAATTTGCTGCTAACTCGACACTTTCTGATGCATATTGGCTCCATCTGAGCTTTAGCCTGTGAATTCTGCGATGAAGCAGATATTTTTTCGAACTTGCTCGGTTGCGAGAGTCCTAAATGATCTCAATAGCATTACGCTGGCAAAGCCACAACGTAAGCTTTTCTATCTTCCCTACTCTTCTGGGCTCTTCCTGAGCCTGAGCAGATGGAAAACTGCATTTGTCAAGCCTTAGGGATGGGCTTGACAAATGCAGGCGAATCTTCCTCTCCTTCTAATTAACGTCCCTTCTTTCCAAGGTCATAAAAGCTTTGATACACCGTCAACTCATGAAACATCTTGAATGACCGAAGTACGGCTTTCGTAGCAAAAGGTCCTTTAGTGATTTGATGGCATATCTCACCGAAAAGTGGGAAACCAACCTTTACACTTTGCCATAGCCATAGCCATAGTAATAGCCATAGCCATAGCTGTAACCATAGCCAAAGCCGTAGCCATAGCCATAGTCATAGCCATAGACATTTTTTAAAACCATGCAGTTTTGTTATTTTAATTAATTTCCGTTCTCGTAAATTAAGTTGCTCTGCTGTTGACACATTTCAGTCCAAATTGTGCAAGACGATGCTTGCTTGCGTTGTATATATATAAAAACATAGGTAGAGGAGGGTACCCGACCCGCTTACATCTGACATTGCCTAACATGCTAAAAGAATATTTACATTAGACAAATTGCTTTTTCATCACGTTTTCCTCTTTTCAAGCGCAGACATTTTTCCCAAAATTGTTCCCAAAACCTTCCTATACCAACCTCCCTGCCTACCTTCCAACGCTCAGAAGCTCAGATTGTTCAGTTTTAGTGAAGTTGGGGGCTGGGAGTTGTTTGGAGTTTAATTTTAAAATTCAACAAAACGGAGAAAAATGTTAATATCGAAGATAACTTCAAATTCAATAGACACTTCTCTGTTCGATTTAATCTATGAACAACTCTTGAAGTCCGCCATTTAAAATTTATTCTCACACCCTTCTCTCGTTGGCTATAACTGCAATTGAAGCTCAATTCAAGAGGGAGAAAAGCGTTGTGTTATGCCTTAGCAGACTCGGATCAAGCCAGTACACCAAATACAGAGAAATACACAAGCAACAGAAACACCAAACACAACCGCCATCAGAACAGAAAGAACCATGCTAAGGGAGCAATACTAGCAATTCCGTTACGGAGAGAGAGAGTATCGTATTGGGATTCATGTGGGCGAAGTGAGTGTTGAGCTGGTGAATGGTGATGATGGGTGATGTGGGTGAGGAAAGAAAGGTGATGAAGAAACGGTGCGGTGCTGTGCTGTGCGTGCCTGCTTTGCCAAAAGCGAAAGAAGGAGAAATAGTATATGTGTTCCTTAACCGACATTTTAAGATTCCTTTTTTGCGCTCTCCAATCTATCCGCCCACAAATCTATGCACCGCATACACACCAACACATACCAACCACTGCTCCTCGCTTGCCGCACCTGCCGCTCAATCGACCCACACACTCTTTCGATGGCCGTCAAGGAGCAGCCCACCATGATACCACCACATTTTGCGTTTGGCTTTGCTTGTAGTGGGCTTTCCATTGTCACCCTCTGAGTCCTGAATGGAAAACTACCCTTCCCCCTGTTTTTTTTTTATTTATTTTCTTTTTTCTCTCTGTTGTTTGGTTTGTGTTTCTTTCATCAAATACACAAGCCCAGGAAACAGTTTGACAGAAAAGGAAAGAAAATCCGTCTAATAAATGTTTTCAAAAAAAAAAAAAACTGTTCATCCTTTAAAAGTTTTCTGTTGTTGTAATGACATTTTTTATGCCTTTCCTTCTAGAGTTTCCATCATGTGAAATTGTGAACCCAATCCCATGACGCGCATGTTCTTTTGCTGCAACAGTGTGTGAGTGGGGTTGAAATGAATTGTTGTAGGTACTTGAATTATTTCTTATCCAGCAGGATTCTGTTTCTTTTAAAATTTTCCATACACACTCGTATCTAGAGGTACATTTTTTCATTATTTTTTGCCCCAGCGCCAGCATCCATGGATGCTGTGCTGCCCCGTTAAAAAGGAAGAAAATTCAATTAAATTTTGCTTTGCTTGCATTAAAAGAGGCTTAGCGACATAAAGTCGTTAATATAGGTGGGTATTGGTTGAAGCGGTTTTTTTTCTCTTTAATTCATGGAAGAAGATTAAGGAGGGGTTGATACTGGCGGCGGCTCTGGCGGCTGACAGATTACAGCTTTCTGACACTATCACAAAATAAAAAATCAATTCCTTCTACCTATAGATGCTTAAAAACTTGCGTTTGTAGGTAGGTGTAGAAGGTACCTAGTGCCTACCCTCTTATGCATAATTTCATCTGATGAGACTCGACTGTCGACTCTATACTTCATACAAATAAACAAACATAAAAAATAAATATAGAAAAGTAGGTTTATCTGCTTTAGCATCCGTCCACAGGTACATGCGAATGCAAAGACCAAGTATTTTGGTAGTTTAGGCGTAATATTTTTTCGTTAAGGGGGTGGCTTGCTTAGCCCTCTTACCCTCTTTACCGTTTTGGCAAAGCTTGTTTTGGATTGATTTAGTTTTGGTTGGTTGGCTATTGCTTTCTTTTACATCACACTCTCAGTCCTTTTGAGTTTGTGTGCGTGAGTTGACGTTCTTGTAAGGGTGTCCGTTAGCAAGAAGTCCTTCCCTCTAACCCACCACACACCTTCAACATATCCGCCCACTATTTCTGCTAAATGGATGCGCGTTTTTTTCACTGCTTTTTTTTACATTTGTGATGTGACGTTGACCCAGCGTATCTAATAAAGCATCATGAGTAGGTACCGATGCACCTACTTTTGGTCATCAACTTTTCCTTTTTCAATAGTTTTCCATTTAAAGAGAGATGTAGGTAGTTGCACTTGCAAAAATAATGAAGAACTTGTTAACAAGGTACATTTGTAAATAATACATAATAAAGGTAAATCTTTAATAAAATGTTGTGTCGGGAAGTGCCTGAACCCCTAAGCATACCGGGCTATATTAATGCCAAAAAGAATGGACAGAAAGGCATCTTCGTGATGATTGATTTGCAAAAGATATGTGAACTTGTTTATGTTTTAACAAATTTCTGGGTAAAACATTCATAGCGAGGGCGTCTATGATGCTTTGTCTTTGGCATTCGTAGTCTAGGGCATTAAGCACACTGGTTACCGCAGCCGGTTTAACATGGGAGTTTAAGGCTGCGTAGTGCCCGGGTAACTACACAACGTACTTTATGTTAAGCTGGCTGTTAAAGAAGATATAAAATATTTTTCAAGTGCTTTTGATCGTAAAAAAAGCCAAAGTCCTCTCTATTGGCAAAAATGCAAACTCAACATTTTTTTTTCTCATTTACATATACAGAGTGTCACTTTAAATCTATTATCAGACATCTTACATTGTAGCTAGGTAAAATATAATTATTTAGTTTACGCAAAGCGTGCCTCGAAACTTTTTTTGAACTCCAACTCCAACTCCAACTAATTTATTAGCCTTAGAAATAACGTAGTCTAAATGCAAACCAAAGGATAACTTTCGAGCCGAAAATAACGCCTAGGTCTTTTTGTCTATCCACTGATTAAAGTGGAATGTCAGAAATGACGTATGAATGATTTATAGCATTAGGCGACCTGGCAAAACAGAGGCAAAAGTGTTTTAGACGGGTATCGCCTTTCGCGAGGAATTGGCAAGTCCTCCGTTAGTATTCATTGCCATGAAAAGCGCTTTCTCAATTAGCCGTTCGGAACCGGCAGAAAATTGTAGGTCCCCTCCATTCCTTCACAAGCCATGGTTGTGAGAAATGCGCTAGGCCCAGGGGCTCCTCGCTCTGTAGCGCCACCCTATTTATTTATTTTTTAGGCGACCTGGTAAATGTAATGCTTTTACACTTCGCTATATTCAAAAATAAGAGATTTTCAAAACACCAAGCTGACACTTCGTCTAAAACATATTGAAGTCGATAACAATCCAGTTCAAATTTAATTGGCCTAAAAAGCTTGAGGTCATCTGCAAAAAGTAAACATTCAGAATATCGAATTCTTGGGGGCAGATCGTTTATAAATAATATAAAGAGGAGAGGTCCTAAGTGATTCCCTTGAGGAACACCTGAGTGATTAAAACTTTCCTTTGAAACAACCGTTCCAATTTTTACATATTGCTGGCGATTAGTCAAGTAATTTTCAAACCATATACATAAGTAGGCTAGAGTGAAAACCTAACAAATCAGTCAGTTTTTTAGCAGAATATCGTGTTGAACTCTATCAAAAGCTTTGGAGAAATCTGTGTAGATAGCGTCAACCTGATTTCCACGTTCGATAGCCCTAATGAAGAAATTAGAAAACAAGGCTATATTAGTCACTGTTGACCTATCAAACCTACCAAACCATGTAGATCTACTGATATACTGGAACTAACTTCATCAAAAAGACATTTTTTCGGCATCAACTTCAGTTTTAAAATGGGTCTGTCATTAATAACCTCTTGTTTTGAACCTGATTTATAAATTGGACTTTTCATCGACAATTTCCGCTCATCTAAAAAGTTACCAGTGGAAAGTGATAGGTTGAAAATTTTAGTGAGTGGAGCTGCATGTCTTAAAGAACACTTCTTAAGTAAAGCCGAACAAAAATTATCAGGGGTTAGTTTAAAATCAGATTTCAAGGATGAAAGCTGAATCAAAACCTGATCCACTGACAAACTTAAGCTTCCCAGATTTGTTAATGTTTCACCACTTAGAATTTCATGAGAATGAAGAACGGAATCTAGAACAAAGTTAGACTAAAAATAAGACGCAAACATATCACATATTACGTCCTCACTATTTGATGACTGATCCATTCTAGTTGAAATCCCATATGACTTACGTTCTGAATTAACGAATTTCCAAAAGGCTCGAGAGTCACTTTTATTAATATTCTCAATACTACGCATATAGCTTTTATAGACACATAGTTTTTGCAGTCTCATATGCTTTTCTACATCGTAAATATCGAAGGTGTAGGCTAGGACCTTTTCTGTAATTTGTATGCGCCTTAGAAAGTTTATTTTTAAGGTTCCCTTCAATTCTGTCAGTATATGGATCTACAGCCTGGACCGCTAGAACCATTTTCTTCATAATTTGCAGTCAGGGTATGTGGGTATGAGGGGTTTTGGAATTGGGTCACGAAATTTTGCCGAAAGTTTGCATTCAAGAAATCCTAGGTAGCTTGAGAAAGATTGTTTAGTTTTTTGAAATTTTTATAAATCTTAGGATCCGTCAATAAAATACCTCACACCCCTTGTCACATCTTGTCACACTCAGCGAGAACCCTCCCTCCCCCCCTGTATGCGAACGAATTTTATGGACGGCCCCTTATAAGAAAATGGTGTTCATGTTTGATTTTTTGCGTTTTTATCTGAAAACCTTTGGGATATCAATGTGATTTTTTCAATGTTCATAATTAAAATTTTTATTTGGCAACCCTATACCGTTTTCCTCGCAATTCTGCTACCGGATTTTTCTCATCCCAGAGCAAGCAGTGACTCTTAAGTCTTTTTGGAACTTTCGAAAGAAACATCCAGCAGGATGTTCTGCTACATCTTTGATAATTTTTTTTCAAACCTTATGTTGTCTTTGAGAAGTTTGGCTTTTAAGATTAGTAACACTCAGTCGTATTTATAAAATTTGCTTAGGAAATCCTAGACAACTGTCCAGCTAGACGGTGCCTAAGGAGTTGGACAAGCCTTAGCCAATTTCGTATTAATAAATGCATTCCAACAGTTGTCTAAATAACCCCTCAAACTGCCAACTTTGAACGATAAACTAAATGGTGGCGTTCATGATGTATCCGTGCAGTAGTACCATTTTTTGTGTTTTGGTATACGACATACGAGTACAACCACTAAAAGGCTCTGAAAGAGTGTGGCATAGAACTTGAACTAGACCAAAAAAACAGCTCATTTGACTTTGTGTTACATCTTTTGAGTAAATTTTTGCAATTCATAAATAAAATTGTTGAAAGTAGTACTTTTGCACTTCAAACTGCTTACATTTTTCAATCTTATCACTCTCAACAGTGTTTTATAATATTACTAGCTGAGCCGCCCGGCGCCGGCGTTGCTCGGTTCTGTAGTTTTAAGGTTCCCGTTCTTAATTATTTTAAATTTTTGTTGTCAAAAATGATTAAAAAAACAAAAGTATTGTTTGAATTTAATTTTTTGTTCATTACAGTTAACAATATCGGAATTATTACTCAGATACCGACTGCAGCGCCATTTGCCTGGCTGATTTGTGAATCTAAACCATCCAGGGCGCCACTCAAACGCATACAGAAAAATTCATTTAAATCGGTCAAGCCGTTTAGGAGGAGTTCAATTACATACACACGTACAGCAGAATTATATATATAAAGAAGATCAACAAAATTGTTTTTTGCTGTACCAAATGTCACTTTAGCCACAGTTTAGACAACCAATTTCGTTAGACATTCCTTAGACAGCGATGAAAGTGGACACTGTTCTAACTTCTAAAAGCTGTCCAAAGTTAGACATACTTTGGAATGGGATTATAAATACGACTGACTGTTTCTAGTGATTGTCAATTTGACGGTAAATTTGTGGTCAGTGCGTACGTTTTGCCATTTTACAATGAATATACTTTTTGGGAACAAGGTTCGCGAATTGCTATTGCTGATACACGGCCCAGTTGCTCGAAAATTCGACTTCCCAATTACGGTTTGTTTCATTTGAAATTTGTAAAGGGTGTTTTTTTTTTTAAATTTTTTTTAATTAAACGTCTGGCGATATTCTCCCTTTATTTATGAAATCAGTTACTTGATTCATGCTCAATTTGATTTGCCATTTTATCGTTTATGAAGCCGCGTGACTACTGGGGACTACATACGATCGGTAAATGAGATCATTGTCGACGCCGATTTTTAATAGTTTCGAGTTTCAAACCTGTTAGTTACCTCTACGCAGATAGGCTCGACTTGACTGAGAATATTCGGCACGCCGACACTCGGTCCCAAATGATGCAAAAAGTGGTCCTCTCAGTTGGAATTCATTTGAGCCGGGAAAGAGAAAGAACTTTCAAATCGGCACGCACTTTTAGATCAACGTAAACGGGATGAACTTTATTCCTGAACTGCTTTCATAATTTATATTTGGTAAAAACTAAACGGAAGCCGCCTTTTTGATTGGAAATCAATTGGTTGACCACAATGTCTTCTTTATTTTCAAATGAGCCTAGTTTTTGAGACAAATCTTTTTTTTATAACCTGGCATTATAATGCTCCACAATGTTATGTACACACATCAGGCAAAACTTGTGAAGCTTAAAAAATGCTTAAAAGAAGACTTCCTCCATGTGATGGATATTTCTTTACTCGACATTAACATCAACTGCTGCTGCACTAAACATTGGTGGTGGACAGAGGGCTGGTTTCTGTTAAAGACTCGTAACATCGTGCTGAGTGCGTCGTATTCATACGAGAAGAAAACATAATAGTAGCTAAAACAATGCCATAGCCATATACCTACTTTCTTGCACACAACTCGTATACGTAAATTACATTGAGTGCATTTGTGCATTGCGAACAGCATATAGAGCGCTTCACTTATAAATATGTAGTTATACTCAATGTGGTGACAGTTGCAGAAGCAGAAAAAACATTAACTTCTCGTTGAATGCGAATTTAACTTTATAAAGGTGTGTAGCAATTGTGTGATGCAGCCTCGCACTCGCACTGTCATCATATCACCAATGGACGAGCCCCAAACCAGCTACTTCTATGCTTGACAATAGTTTTGCACCCCATAATGTCCACCGGGACCGGGTCAGGCCAGGCCAGGCTAGAGCCATATATACATACTTCCATATGCTTGCATATCTTAAATCTATCTATCACCAGTAACGACAACAGAAACAGCAACAGCAACACCAACATCAACCACTAGATTTATTTATTTATTTATTTATTTATGTTTTCCGACTGGTAGGTAGGTATTTTGTATTAGTGTTTACGAATATGTGTATTACTCAGCGTTGCAGCATTGAAACGCTTTCATCTTTGCCGCCGAATATGAATACGTAAATTGCTTGTATATTTGCTTTCACTAGAGCAATATTGTTGTCTTATTTGTAACTTTGCCTTCAAATCGTTTTTCTGTTCTTTTTTTTTCAAGCTGTGTTTCTTTTCAGACTTTGAAGACAATTCTGTGTGAATATTTTGTTTCCATAGATATTCTGCGAAAATTAATTAAGTATTTGAATAGCACATTTAAGAGGGCCGCGCCCTAAGCGTGCGTTTAGGTCTTCAATAACAGCGCATTTCGTCATCTTTATAGTAAGTGTGTTAATTTTTATGATTTTGATTTGGAATACATGAGTAAATTTAGCTGCATTGTTGTGTTTTAAATTAACAATTAGCCATATAAATTATAGACCTTTTAGTCTTGGATGTGGCAAATTTTATTGTGTCCATAGAAGCCATGTTGCAAGTCATTCAACACACGCATTATTATTAGTTATATTTTTTTTGTAGGGATCCCAACTTAGCAACACTATTCTACTTTCAAACCATTCGAGGGTATTTTCGGTTCATTTTTGAAATGCCATTAGGAATGAAAGGATTTGAATTCTCCAAACTGTTTTCGACAAAAAGTTCGTAATTTCGTTCAAGCTTTCTATTTATTCCTACGGCCTCTTAAGGGGGCACCTCATTTAGAAGATCAAAAAAAATCGAAGGAAGAACTGATTTTTGTTGCCGTAATAGCTGTAGATCTAAAATTCAGGAAGTATATTTCGTTTAAAATACGTTTTTTTTTTGTAGTTTTTAGAATATTTTGTTGTCTTTTTTTTAAAACGTGTTTTTTCTCAAAACGTGTTTTTTAAAATTGTCGTGCAGCCTACCTCAGCGAGCTCTTAACCGATTTGAAAAAATGATAAAGTAAATACATACTTCAATTTTATGATATGTATACAGGGTGTCCGGTAATTCGTGTTACATACTTTGGGATTTGATTTTTGGTTATATTCTAAGAAAAAAATTATTCTACAGTAAAGTCTGTTTCTCAACTCTAACATCACTTTTTGACAATTTAAAAAAAGGCTAACTTTGGTGTACCCTGATCTGTGTTAAATTCGATATCTCTGTCAATACTGATGATACAGACCTAATCTTTGACTTAATTTTTTGTAGAAATAACAACCTCTCACTTTACTACGATGACAGCAACCCGTGCCGACTTTGCGCCGAAAAATATTTTTGTACATTTGTCGGAAAATGGCAACTTACCACATTTCGAACGGTGGTTTCTGACAGTTAAAGGTTTTCTTTAAATAATCTCAGACTCAGTTTTTTAGTAATAACTACTGTTTTCAAATGAAAAAGAATCAAAGCATCTAAGTCAGAAAAACCTCTAAATAAGGGACACCCTAATCTACAGCCATAATAAATCAGCAATTTGGAATGGGAATGACCTCTCGGAATGGTTTGGAATAGAAATTGGTTTGAGACAGGGATGTTTGCTAAGCCCTCTGCTATTCTCACTACTTCTAAACGACATCACAGAGTGCCTGCCAGCAGGAATCATAGTAGAAGGTATTAGAATCAAGACCTTACTTTTCGCGGACGATCTCGTTATTTTAGCAGAATCGCATAGCTCTCTACAGCTAATGATAAACAGATTAGAAAAATACTGCAAGTACAATTGTCTGAAAATTAACATAGTAAAATCGAAAGTGGTTGTATTTAGAAAAGGAACAGGTTGATTTACAAGATCTGAAAAGTGGAAACAGGGCGAAGAAGATCTTGAAATTGTCAAATCATACAAGTATTTAGGAGTTACAATTAATCATGACTTTTCTTTAAAATTACACTTTAAAAATAAACTCACTGATTCGAAAAAAAGCCATCAACTCAACTTGGAAAAATCTTATTTCAAATTCCAGAGTCTCGGACTGGAGTAAAAAATAAAGGTCGTTATGCATTCGATAAGTCTTGGGAGGCAAATACTAAGAAGATGTAGAGAAACTTTTGCGTTTCTTTTTGAAAAAACTCTTGCGACTGCCAACAACCACTCCTAATTACATGCTTACAATCGAAAGTGGCATTTCACCTCTCTTTGCTTATACACTTAAACTTAACATGAACTATGTGACCAAAGTCTTAAACGAGGAAGATGACACCCGACTGACCAAGGTTCTCGTTATGAAGGCATTGAGAACGAAAACATTGTTTTATAAGGACTGGGAAAACGTCGCAACGAAATATAATATACCACATTGGAGAAACATAACGATCTTCTCGGACAGCCAAGCTGTCCTTAAATCTCTTGCCTCTGTCTCTACAAAATCCATCACGGTACAAAATTGTCAGATGTCTCTGAGGGAGATGTCAAATCAGTTCAACATTCACCTTTCATGGGTGCCAGGGCACAGAGACATACTAGCACTAGGCAACTGTATGGCAGACGAACTAGCCAAAAGGGGAACGACCACTTTCCTACGCTCAGAATTGAACAACATAGGTGCACCTATCGCTACAAGTAAACTCCTACTTAGACAAGACGCTTCGAGGATAATAAACACTATATGGACTGAGAGTAACAACTGCCTTGCAACCAAAAAAGTTTGGCCGTGTGTAGACTCAAAACGCTCAAAGAGTTTGTTAGCCCTGAACCGCCTGTATCTAGGTTCTCTACCATAGGTGTTCTTACGGGACACTGTCTAATAGGAAGACACGCCAAAAAACTTGGTGTGTTGTCCAATGATTTCTGCAGGAGCTGCATGGACGAAGAGGAGGAGGAAACCGTTCAACACCTTCTTTGCTCATGCCCTGCACTACTTCATAGGAGGAAAACTAATCTCGGGGAATTCTTCTTCGATGATACTAGCGACTTAGCTTACATAGAATACCCTAAAAGTCTTTCGAAATACATTAAAAGTTCCGCGTGGTTCGACTAGCAGGTGATTAACCGGCTAGTCCCGTAAAGGAAGATTAATAAGTGATCAACTCGTTAATCTTACATCGGGTTTCTGAGATCAGTAGGTGATTAACATGCTGATCTCTGTGGTATCACAAATCGCCCTTGCGGCCTAAGTGTGTCAGGCAATGTACTCATTGGCTGACAGCCACTTCCACCTACCCTAACCTTATCAAAAGTAACGAATTTCGTGCAAAACACAGCCTTGTGGGGCTGAAGTTTTCCTTAAAATTGGTCCAACTATTTCGTAGTCCACGAAAACATACTGTATATACAATATACATATACAAGAATGAGCTAAGAACCTCTTCAAATGAAAACGGGTTTAGACTGCTCACAGCGATTGCTTACTTTTCGACCACAATAGTCTTAGCATAACATAGTGTTTATTTTTTCTGTTCTCGTTTTGATATCCTTACTAAAGGTCGATAGATATACCAACATATGTTGTCTACGTTTATACCTATGAAGGACTATTTCCATACACACTAACTACGTTCGTTGACCAGGGTTGACCCACGTTCCCTTGACAACCCTCTGAGTTATCTGTCTCACTAATTTTGAATATTCGAATTGTACCAAAAAATATTATTTTTGCTTATGAGTTGATATGACAATATATCAATATATCTATAAAACAGCCCAAAGCATTAGTTATTAAAATCAAAGCCGGAGAGGTTTAATTCGAAAAACCAACTTTATTCGATATAGGATTTTCATAAAGCAAATGTTTTACCAATTCTCCTTAATGAGAACATTTTGAAGACGAAGAAAAATAAACCAGAAATGAATAAAACTAAAAGGAATCTGCCTTTATTTCGTATTCTGCATTTAAAAACGAGGAATACACTTTTTTCTTTAATTGAAAGCTCTGCTTCTGCAAAATGAATGTTGACTCAAGTACCTACTTCTTTTTTTTTTGCCTTAATTCTGTATGCCTGTGTTTCGAACAAGAAAACTCTGAAAGATAAAGTATACATATATATATACCGTTGGTTATGCACTTGGGATAAAAAAAAGAGATAGAGATTGATGGAGAGGGGATAAAAGACGAAAAAAATTAAAGTATATATATATTTTTTCTGATGACTGCTATTGAAAGAAAAACAAAAAATGCATAAACATCATCAACAACCCTGGAATCAATTCGAAAACATAAGTAAACATACAGCACTTTTGATAAGATGTTTATTCGGGAGAGCAGGAGGAGAATGAAGCCTCACTACTCATATATTTGTTCACGCAGCTTGCTAAATAAAGTTAAATTGAATATAGGTAGGTACCAACTGTAAAAGTTTGAGGGTGGTGAACGAGTAGGAGGATCGAGGAGTTGGAGTATTAAGTGCGGTTGGAGATGCAGTTAGTGAAAAATGTTAAGTATTAAGTTGAGGATAAGAATTTGACGAGTGGAATAGAGTCTAGAAAATGTTGCATGTTTGTCTTATATAGGTTTTTTTTGTGTCTGGTGTCAAAATTTCTAAAAAAAAACAATTACAGTATTGACTTTAACTTTAGAACGATGTGAAGCAGATAAGTGGGAGGGCTGTCATCCTTCCCAGATCGTTATATATGCTCACAGCGCCGAAGATCATGAATAAAAGACAATTGAAATCAGTTTGAGTTAACAGCGAACAGAGGACTTTCTGCTTTTAGCCAACGAAGTAAATAGTATTCAGATTTCAAAGAATTAGAAACACTGCGCGAGTTGATTCAAGGAAGCTTTTTAGGTCGAAGGACTTTTACATGACAGTAGATGTTACTCTTGGAGCCCTTGGTAAGCTCCCCACGCTCTTCAGTCTGCTACGGGAACCAAAAATCGGTAGAAAATGCTTTACATTCATACTGGCACGCACTATCGATTACCCTTTTCATTAAAAAAAGAATATAGTCTAGTTAAATAAAATAAATAAATAAATAGGGTGGCGCAGCAGAGCGAGGAGCCCCTGGGCCTAGCGCATTTCTCACAACCATGCCTTGCAAGGGAATGGAGTCTAGTTGCATTACTCGAAGAGAGTTTAATAACGTCAGTAACTTTGCAACTAAAAACCTTAAAGTAGACTGCTCACTGGTGAGGCTGATTGAACTCACGCTAAATATCAGGACAATCAACTTAACCTAAGGAGGCTTCTCTATCAAAGGAACTGTTCGCAGAGGAATATTGCGAGGTAAAGTCATGTCGCAACTTCTTTCGAAAATTCGAAAAACGATAACGTTGCCATCGCGGTATTTTTCTCTTTTTTGAAGCTCAAATCCTCACTGAGGTCATACAAACCGCTCTCAACAAAAAATGCAAGCTAGATGTAAGGCCCCACAAACTAAACTCTTCCATAAATACTCTATCCAACAATAAGAGATATTTGTGTCGTATCCGTGGTGCACAATGGTAAGTATGTCTGCATGTTACGTAGCAGCTTCGAGGATAATTGCATCCGAGAGACAATCACTGCCATTAAAAGAGCTTTCCCATTTAGCCGTTCGGAATCGGTGTAAGGGGCCTGAGGCTTTGATGCGCCATCCCTTTCATTTTATTCATTTTTAAAGGATAAAAAGCTAACCTGGAAATCAAAATTAGACTAAAAGAATAAGAAAAGTAACATTGGGTTGCCTCTCCTGTAAAAAGCTTTTGAAAACAATAGGGAATATCTCCACAGGTCAACTGACGGTTGCACATACAAACGAGATGGCAGTATGGTGGAAAGACTTGGAAATTATGCCTGAATCACATTGCCGCATAAGTTTCGGCTTCGTCTGATGTTTAAGAGATCAATCATAGGCAGTCAGTACATTCTATAAAAATGTCGCTTGGACTTCGATGTTACGTTGGTTCGTGTACAAGACAACGTAACGTGACTGAAACTCAAAGCAAAACGTTCAGTCCGGCTGAACTTTTGCTCGCTTTGACATTAAAAAAAAAACAACAACACAAAATCACAAAACGAAGCTGAAGCCGAAGCGGAAGCGGGATTATGATTCAGGCATGACGTCGATATTACGTTGGTTCGTGTACAAGACAACGCAACGTGACTGGAACTAAAAGCAAAACGTTCAGTTCGGCTGAACTTATGCTCGCTTTGACAGTAAAAAAAAAACGACAACACAAAATCACAATGTCAATTCAAAGCGAACACTAAGTTCCCGCACGTAACGGAGCTGAAGCCGAAGCCAAAGCGGGACTATGATTCAGGCATGACGTCGATATTACGTTGTTTCGTGTACAAGACAACGTTACGTGGCTTCCCAACTCAAAGCAAAAACAACAAAAAAATCATAATGTCAATTCAAAGCGAACACAACGGGTTTGAAGCTGAAACCGAGGCCGAAGTGTCATTATGATTCAGGCTAAATTGCCTATCGTTAAAAATTAAGCAAAGTGAAAAGATCAGCAAGTAAAAGGTGTTTTTTTTAAATGTACTATACAAATTTGAAATAAAATAAAAGTAAACAAGTTCGATTAAGTTTCATGAGCGATTTCGGACACGGCTGGCTCAAATGAAAGGTGATCGGGAGTTCCAATCGACCACTTTTCCGAGCAAACTGAAAAAAAAATTTGCTAGAGTTGTTCTGAGGTAAGTGAACCGTACCGATCACAAATATACCATCAATCGTCACCCGAAACAGTATTGACAATTTAAAAAATAATCTAAGAAAAAAAACACCCTTTATATACTCTACCAATTAGTAGGTATTCCTTTGATGAATGCGGTGCTGTATGCAGAGCAATAATTGTAGGCATACCTACCAACTGCAGTAGCAGACGTAACATACGTCCATAATTAAGTATATTCTCAACTTAGAACACACATAAAGTGACGAAGACGTAGGCAGGCATTCATTTGAAGTCATCAAACATAATGATATCGATTGAATTGACCTTTCGACCTTTAAACATTCCGCTTTTCACAAATTAAAACGGCCGACGATGTTCTAGTTTTCATCCATCCATCCATTCGTCGATCCGTCCATCCGTTCATATATACACAAACACATCGTATAATCTTATCGTGAGTGTTAAAGATGAGAAGTAATAAAAACATGGTCCACCTACATATGAAGATGAATACGCCTCTTGTTCCGTCATCACGCAACTATACTGATGTCAATCAGAAATACACTTCCATTAATTTATTCAAAAATAGGTTTACAATAAGAGGCTAACATAGAGATCATCGTATTGAATGAAGAATGATTCACATCCAGGTCATTAAAACCACTCATTTACTCAAACACTTTATTAATACACTACAGACTGCAATGGGGTCGGTCGGGGTGAAATGAATGAAAATAGGCGGTAGGTATGTTGGCAAAATGAAAAGAAAGAAAACCATATTCTGCCATAAATATTTTATTATAATCATTAGCAACACCATCATCGCATCATCGGTATCACATCATCATCAATAGTCCTAATAATGGAAGCAAAACAAGGATACCAGAGAGATACTCTATGAGTATAGACGAGGGTCCATAATAACATTACAGTCATTCATCCCTTATAATATTTATTATTATTATTATTATTTTGTTCTTTTGTATACTCTACGACTCTCTCCTCTGTCTGTTTTGACTTTGGTTGACGTCGAGCACAACTCCAAAACCAAGGGGGAAAAAGGCAAAAGAAATCCAATGACGCGGCAATGATGATGATGGCCATGAAATGACTTGTGGTTGTGTGTTGTTAACTTGTACTGAACCCAACGTAACAGGTACTCTTACTAATGATATTAATATACTAAGAGGGTCCTTTTTGTGGGAAATAAAAAGAAACCTCGTGATTATAGTAGTTGTTCTTTTCCCTGGTCCCTAGTCCTGTACTCTCTGTCTATGTAATCTATGCAATGTTCCGTTCACCATTATTACCACCAGGCAAAATAAAAGAGCACTTCTATTGGTTCATGGTTGAGTTGAGTTCGGGCGGAAATGGGGTTCGGGCGGAATGAGAAGAGCAATAACATATACGCACAACAATCACTTCAGAGATTTATTTTGATTCGCTTTATGTGATGAATTTAGGCAAGGATAACACATTAAGTAGTGATGATGGATGCCGTCGCACTACCACACCATAAGACCCACCCAAACTCATATACCTATACCTACATACCAACCTATGCAGCCATCATGCCATTAGATGTCCAACACACTTTGGCAAAGGAAATTCAATTGGTTCATTACAAATGTGGTTAGTGGACGGTTGTTTGGTTTGTTGGTTAATTTATTGAATGATTGGACGGTCTCTGTCCATGACTGATGTCCACTTACCTTCAATGTGGTCGGCCCAATGAATTATTTCCAAAGATCCGGAAGGAAATGCCTATACATCAAGCGAAGGTGATTATTGATTTAGAATTTAGATAGTCAGTCGCTGTCGTCGTCCCTCTTTTCTCTCTTCTATTACCTATGCCTTTGCCTTACCCACCTCATCATTATCTATTAGTGTTTGTTTAAATGCCCATAGAGCATAGAAAAAAATTTATCGATATGTGATAGCTCCCGCTCCCGAAATAAACATTGACACATGTCACTATGGCAATGTTCTTAAAAACTTTAGCCATAAAATTGGTAAAAAAAAAAAAGTTGGAAAAACCCTATACGACAGATTCATTCTCATCTCACCTTCCTCCGTGTATAGGTACCTAACCTGCCTACCTATATATCAACCTATCTCTATTGTGTCTTGTGTGTGAGATGTTTTTCTTATAGAACACTGTCTAATCTCCTCCTAGGCTGTCTCTAGAGAGAACGAGGATGTGGGAATGTGTTATTTTAAAGGCAAAGGAAATGACAATACCTATAATAAAAAAAATAAAAAAAAAACTCTCTCCTGTCCATGTAGACTTTTATTTTCCTGAAGCAGATAGACCGATTAATTTTTTATTTATTTATTTATTTACAAAGGGATGACTATGAGTCCTGTTGTATACCTACTTTTTCTTTTCCTTTTCTTTTTTTTTCTTCTTAAACATCCAACTGTGTTTACTTTACCTTTTTCACCCTTTAGAGTAAACGTTTCTTTTTGTATTTATTTACTTAACATCTCCCAGCAGCGGCCTCCCATATACTATACGACTATAGGCTCACCACATAAATCGGGTCTATATTTATCCGGAGAATTGGTGTTTTTCTTTTTCTTTAAAGACTTTCTGACGTGGTGTTTTTTTGGAGTTAACATGTGTCAACAACATGTTATAGTTTTAAGACTTGATACTTTTGAGACGCAAAAATTTTTCCTAGAATATGACTGTGATTGACTATTTCTGCGTCATTCTCATTACTATGCCTGCTGATGATTTCCTTTCTTTCATTTTTATTAATTTTATTCGAATTCGTTGGATGTACAAGTGAGAAACGGTGTAGAAGTCATATTATGGTGACTTCCGTGGATCAAAAAGTAGAGCTGAAGAGACAACTGCGGCAAGGTTGTACCATTTTGCATAAGCTTAAGGTGGGAGAAGACCCTCGACTGGGACCAATCATCGTCGTTTTTTTGGTTTGAGATCAGTTCAAAAACAGTGAATGTTTTTCGATATTTTTAGGTGTGCCGCAGTGAATAACACAGAAAACTCTATTCTGATGGAAAGTGAACATTACATGTCATCAGAGCAGAGAATGGAAAAAGTACAATACAAAATTCGAATAAGGTGCTACATTTGATTTCACCTCAGAAAAAAAATTGACGTTAAAGAAGGGAATGTGCGTGATTCAAACACGACAATTGTTGAATTTGAGAAGAAGACATGATGACTACGAATGGCGGAACAAAGAGGAAACGAAGAGAATAAGAGATAAATGTATTCTAACTCATTCTCTTCCCTGCACATTTATGTATTTGCTGCTTGAGCGTTACGCATTTTCGTTTCATCAACACGACAACAATTTTATAGAAGCAAACGTTTTAACACAGACGTTTAAGTTGCATAATAATAATAAGAGATAAATGTATTCTAACTCATCCTCTTCCCTGCACATTTATGTATTTGCTGCTTGAGCGTTACGCATTTTCGTTTCACCAAAACGACAACGACTTTATAGAAGCAAACGTTTTAACAAAGACGTTTAAGTTGCAGATGAATGGAGCACCAGCACACCCAACAACATCTGCCTAGGGCATTACAGAAGAGATAACGGTGATCCTGTGATGCGTCAATACCAATAAGTCGCTCGAACAACATTTGCCGAACATCGATCCACTGGTGCAACTCGAAAATCGCCCAAGGCTGGCGAGACTGCCTTCAGCCAAAAAATCTACAACAGCACGCCTGTAAACGAGAAAGGGCCTCGACGGAGGCACTTCGACTCAACCATATGAAGGGAAAAAGCGCCCACTCGGAATCGCCATTAACTCGAATTAGCAATAAAGCTGGAGAAAACTCTGCGTGGAAGTAGGCCGAGGCCCGAACTCCCCGAATACCACTCAGAGGATAATGAAGAAGAGATTCCCGGTGTGACCACCGAAAAGCTGGCGAAGGCCTGCATCAAACTGCAGAATGGCAAGGCACTAAAACCAGATAGCAGACCAACATCGCACTAAGGAGTGCATTTCAAGCCAGGCCAGACATGTTCATGTTCAATAAGGTACATATATTCCCAACAGGGTAGAAGCGGCCAAGGTTGGTTCTTCGGTTGGCTATAGTTGCAAAAAAACCACAATCAAAAGCAATATTTTGCGAATTTTTTCGCTGTCGGTGATACCAAATTCTACGAATTGCCACTGCGGAGCGTCCCTGTAATACCTATATTTTTAAGGATTCGTAATTTTTTTGCTATCACGATGTGACTTAAGTCGTGGATAGAGGTGATTAATTTTGTTTTGTTTTAAGTAGATAAAAGATCGCTCTTCCAACCTGTTATAGTATTGCTAAGAAACGCCACATCATACCGCAGTAGCACATTGTTAAGAAAACTTACTACAGGGCTCCTCATCAACCCTATTCAGTTTGTTCACAATATTCCTTCAAGCAAGGATCAAGAGAAAGGTCTTTATATGTTGCTATACCTACAGCATTATCCATCTTTTCTACTTATTGAACAACATACAAGAAAAAATAAAACGGATCATATGGTATAATACCACCAAAGACTTTTAAATGTAACTGAAAGGAACCAACACATCATCATTGTGTGTTTTTTTTTTATTTGTTCCAATTTTTTATTATCATTATTTTTTTTAATGTATAACAAAGAAATATATATATAAGAAAAAAAAAGCTGCAAACAGTAAATATAAGAAGCGCAGCAATTGTTCCAATTGTAAGAAGCACCTTCCTATTTATTTTTGTCGTCTTTTAAAATGAATCCTCAGGCGTTGTTAGAACCACAGTATACTGCTTTTCATCATCACGATGACAATGGCGTTATTATCTCTCTACAGCTATTAAAATATTTAGTTTAGCTCAGAGGTGGTGGATGGATGGTTATTGTTTTGTTGCTTTTTTTTAGCTCTTAGTTTCTTACTTTTCTTATATATGTGATGGAGGGAGTTTAAGAATAAGTTTATATTTTATGAAACATTGTTCGCTTTTTCTTTTATCTAGGGATGGGCTTATAATATTCCAATGTAGAGTCCCACATCCATCAGATAAAAAACATTTTAAGTTTTCTGGCTGTGAGAAGACTGCGCAAAACAAGGTACTCTACTTTAACTATGTGCAATATAGACTCATTGTTCTCCCAAACCTAAGGAGACATAAACATTTGTTCATTCAAGAATCAAGACACAAATATTCATCAGTTGCTGGATGATATCTTTCATTGAAGTAACAATGCTTCTTCAATGCACTGCGAGTGTTATGGATGAGACTATGCCCGATTTTTTTTAACACAAAGACTTCTTTATCCCGACTCGAAGCTTACCAATCATTTTGACGTAGTAGCTATTACCATTTACATAGGAGATAAATATAAACTGGTAAATTGTTAGAAGTTTTTATATAACGCAATCACATCTAAAGCCAAATTAATCAGACTATTCAATGGACTTTTTGACAATTTTTGTGTCGTCAATGGCCTGAAAATGTCAATGATTATGAGATCAAAGCGATGATGCCCAACACTCACCAGAAATAGTGCCAAGTTAAGGCTTAAGGCCTGATGCGGCCTTTATTACAATAATAAGTAGGGAGCATCAATGAGCTGTTGGATAAATATTAGATTATTGTTGATACGTCTTTGGGAAAAGGTTTGCAAGCTTAAAAGCTGAATACGGTGCTCATACGGAGGTAGATTAAAAGGATCCTCCCAAGGTAGACCCTTCAGAGCAAAGCGTATAAATTTGTGATGAACTGCCTCAATACGAGGCTAATGGATTTCATACAGTGGAGACCAGACTTGAGATGCATTAATTGGAACAATAACAAAAAATGTGTTTAAGATCGTAAAGATCACCACAACAACTCCTAAGTTAGCGTTTCGCCCACCTTTTTTGTTATTGTTCCAATTAATAACTTAAAGCCAAACCAAGGCAAACATTTTGTTTACTTTTTAAGTGTCATATGTCTTTACATTCGCTTAAAAATAAAATTCACGGCATGTGAGTGCAGTGGATTTTATTAGTGTCGGTGTATTCCGAACAAAGTTTGCGTCTTAGAAAGGTACGGCAACATCTGACTGATGAGCCCATTGTCGTACCTGGGCGAAACGCTAACTTAGGAGTTGTTGTGGTGATCTTTACGATCTTAAACACGATCTTTTAAGAAATTTATTTCTTTAAAAGATTCCTATTTTTCAATAAAAGTTCCAACTCCAGGACAAAAACAAAAACAATAACAAAAACCTTTTTTGTTATTGTTCCAATTAATAACTTAAAGCCAAACCAAGGCAAACATTTTGTTTACTTTTTAAGTGTCATATGTCTTTACATTCGCTTAAAAATAAAATTCACGGCATGTGAGTGCAGTGGATTTTATTAGTGTCGGTGTATTCCGAACAAAGTTTGCGTCTTAGAAAGGTACGGCAACATCTGACTGATGAGCCCATTGTCGTACCTGGGCGAAACGCTAACTTAGGAGTTGTTGTGGTGATCTTTACGATCTTAAACACGATCTTTTAAGAAATTTATTTCTTTAAAAGATTCCTATTTTTCAATTGAGATGCATACTCGAGATGAAGGCGAACATAACAGTTATACAAAGATAGTGTTACATAAGGATCATTAAATTCTTTTTCCCATCTTTTTATAAAAACTAGCATAGAGTTTGCTTTCCTTACAATTAAGTTTATGTACTCATTAAATTCGAAGTTAACATTGAAGTAAACACGAAGGTCTCGAAAACTTGAAACATTACATAATGAATGACCAGGCATCGAATACACGTTTTTTCGAGAAAGCCATAGTTTGGCATTTGGTGGGGTTGAGACTAAGGCCATTCTTACTGCACCATATTACAAAACTATCGATATCTTTTTGAAGAAGTACGCCATCAGTAGCATTCTTAATGGATTTAAAAATTTTCATATCGTCATCATTGATTGCGACAATGAAAAGCAAAGGTCCAAGGTGGCTGCCCTGTGGCACACCCGACAGGGCAATAAAAGTGTTCGAAAAGCAGTTACAGTTCTTCACATAGGAACAAACCCATATAATAAATTCAGTGGGAAAAGCAAATGCCTTAAGTTTGTATAATATAACATCATGAGAAAGTAGATTAAAAGTTTTGGAAAAGTGGAAAAGGTTCAAGGTGGCTGCCCTGTAGCACACCCGACAGGGCAATAAAAGTGTTCGAAAAGCAGTTACAGTTCTTCAGATAGGAACAAATCCATATAATAAATTCAGTGGGAAAACCAAACGCCTTAAGTTTATATAATATAACATCATGAGAAAGTTGATTAAAAGCTTTGGAAAAGTGGAAGAGGTCCAAGGTGGCTGCCCTGTAGCACACCCGACAGGGCAATAAAAGTGTTCGAAAAGTAGTTACAGTTCTTCAGATAGGAACAAATCCATATAATAAATTCAGTGGGTAAACCAAATGCCTTAAGTTTATATAATATAACATCATGAGAAAGTTGATTAAAAGCTTTGGAAAAGTCAGTCAAATCATCATGTAAATACAATCGAGTTCATACCCATTTTCAAGAGAGTTGGAACATTTATGATAAAAAGATAGCAGGTCGATCGTCTTTGGATTAAACCATGCTGTTGATTGCAAATAATATTTTTTGTGTTAAAAGAAAGGCAGTCACAAACAACTTGTTCAAAGAGTTTAGGAATGCATAAGAGTTTGGAAATGGGTCTATAATTTTTGATATCTATCTTTTCACCCTTTTAAAAACAGGTGTGATGAAGGAGTTTTTCCAAAGACTAGGAAGTACGCCTGATTTCTATGAGAGCTGGAAGAGATACTGAAGTGGAAACGCATTTTTTTAACAGAATTGGTGGTATATCTGGTATCTAGACCAGAAGAAAAATCATCATGAAAATCTTACCTATTTTAGGTATATTATTGAAATTTACTTCAGAGCAGTTACGTACATACGAAAAGTAATTTTCGTCAATATTTACGGGGTTATCACTTAAAGAGCTTCGAAAATGAATCGCAAAGGCATTGCAAATATCGGCAGTATCCTTTAGAGTAGTATCACTGTGAACGAAGTTTGCTGGATAACCATCCGACTTTTTTTTCGAATTGACAAAGCGCCAAAAACTTTTTGGATCATCTTTGAGAGAAAACCCCATACGGCTAAGATAGTTAGAGTAAAGAGTTTTGGAGAGCATATTGAAGCTTTCAAAAAGACCAATGTACAAATGATGGTCGCTTCAGCTTTCCAGGCTTTATTCCTTTTATTCCGCAGGACCTTAAGCTCTTTGGTATAGCAAGACCGACAAAAGCTAGAACTTTTAAGAATTTTTTGGGGAATAAGAATAACGTTTTTACACAATTTTCCAAAATTGAGTAAAACCATTTGACTGCATCGGAAGCACCACCTCCCACATCTTCTGGCTTTTCATAGTGCCAGTTTACGATAAACTGAGAACTCTTGGCTAAAAATTTCAGTGGCCATATGACTTGAATTAAGCCAGGTTTCTGTTAAAACAAATATGTCATGCGAGAAAATATGAGAGTTTTGGTAATTTTTGTACGAAGCCTTCAAATATTTTGGTAGAAGAGAGTAAGTTTACGTAGTTTTTTGGGAAAGACTGTGGCAGGTACTATCTTATTTTTCTTGAGAACTGAGAACTCTTTTACGAGAGTACCAGTAGGCCAAGATTCGATAGTCAATATAGAATCAGAGAGAGAAGGAGGGGTAACCAACATAAAGGACGAAACAAACCATTAGCTTTGCTAATTTAATTGCATTTAATGGACGTAACAGAAGGAATACATTTTTTATCAACCAAATGACATAAAACATCTTCCAAAGTAATTTCAGGTCTAAGTCTTGAAACAAAAATCGATTTAGGCTTAGGAACCTTACCAATGCTGACACACACAGGTTCAACGAGAAGTCGCACATAAACACAATTAACTTAAGCAGAAATGTAAGAACACTTCCAGCACTAGACGGAGACTTTATAGAAAAATGGAGCTTAGTTCAAGAACAATCACCGAGAGTTTAACTTCTAAGTTTCATCAAAGCAACTAGTCTAAATTCTCATCAAAGTTTCATCCAATAAACTGGACTAGGTAGGTACTATAACTAAGGACTTCCTGCATTTGAACTAAAAAAGCTTTCGCAAGCTACTTGCGCGCTTTTGATTGTTTTATGCAAATGTTTAAAACCATCCGAATTCTGATTTGCATGTTGCTTTTCACTTTAACGATTAAGAACTTAAAATTGAGATCGAAGAAAAGAACAAGTTTCAATTTATTTTAAGGAAGTGCTTTTCGTACAGATTAGATTTAGATTTAGATTTAGATTTTATTTTTTTTCTCTTAAAATCATTACAAATTACAATTTTGTTTTGTTTTATAATAAGAAATAAAAGATAAAAATAAAATAATAGGCTGTGGTGTTACCGTCTGCCTGATTGACTTTTGAAACTGTATTTAATAATATAATAAAAAGTGATACATAATCATAATTAATTTTTTTTTTTCTTGAAATTAGTAAATTAAGACATTTTTAAGTGTAAATTTTTCCTAAATTAAAATATATTAAGGAGTAGGACTTTTAGTTTAGTCAAAACGGAAAAAGTATACATTGGTATTTTTTATAGACATTTCAGTTATTCAAAATTTGATTTATGAAAGATCTAATATTTTTGATTTAAAAATGTTTTGGACTTTGAGTTTAGCTAAAACGAAAATAAGGAATGTAAATAATAGGGACTTTTAGTTTAGTCAAAACGAAAATAGGATACGTTAGTATTTTTTTTTTTTTTTTTTTTTAACATTTTCATAATTTATAACTTGATTTTTGAATGTACAAAAAAGTTCGTTGGTTTTTAGCTCAGCTAAAACGAGAATATATTTTTTTTTTTTATTGTGTTATAAGTATACATAAAGCAATGAAGAACAGAGTATGAAACATGACATATTAAAGCAATGGTAATAATTGAAGTTTTTTGGATTTATATATATTCCGATACTATTAATTTTCTATATTCTGTTGCTGCTTCAAGGTAATGGTAAAGGTTTAGCCAATTTTCACCGTTCAATATGTTTTTTGTTTGTTCCATAGACAAAGAAGTTTTTCCAAAGTAAAGTATTCTTATTTCTTTGTAGACAGGGCATATTGATAAGAAGTGGAAACAGTCTTCCTTCGAATTTAAGTTACACAAGGAGCAACGCGTATCTAGAAATTTTCTGTAAGGTGATCCATTCAAATTTAATGTTTCGCTTCTTGCTTTGCAAATAAGAGATATCGCACGCACACTGTATTTGTCGTTGAAATAGTTTTCTACAAACTCATTATTCAGCTCTGAGTATAGTATTCTATCGGGCGAGGAAATTGATTTTCTTATATTATCGTTTCGTTGGAAAATATCTACTTCTTCTAATAATTTATAAAGTTGGCTCTTTAATAAAATGGGGTTATCACACTGAATTGTAAGCTCAACACCACATACTTGCGCCCAGGTTTTCCATTCCTTTATCCATTCCACTTGGTTTAGAAAAGTGTATTTGACAAGTCTATTTGGGATTCTCTTTGGTGTGTAACTAAGAACTTTTAAAATATAATCAAAGTGCAGTTTGAGTGTATGCACAAAAAGAGTGGGAAGACCAGTTTCGAGAATAAGGACGTAGTTTGGTGTATTTGAGGGCAGATTGAAAAGCTTCTTCAGGAAAAACCGTTGCAGTTTTTCAACTTCTTCGTATGAAGTATACCCCCATGTTTGACAACTGTAGCACATGACCGAACGCATAATAGCTTCGAATACTTTGTACTTAGCAGATGTTGGAATTTCAGCACGGGATATAACACTTCTCCAAGAAACATTGATCATTGTCTTAGCTGATAACAATTTTTTCTGTAGGTGGGCAGACATACTCAAGTTTAAGTGGAAAGTAATTCCAAGATATTTGTACTCGGTAACTGTTTCAATAAGTTTATTATCAAGATACCATTTTTCATTGTTTTGAAGCTTTGTTTGTCTGTTTTTGACTATCATGATTTTTGATTTTTCAAGGTTAACGGTTAGGTTCCATGTCTTACAGAATTCCGAGAGTCTGTTAATCATAAGTTGCAAGCTTTGAGGGGATTCTGATAACAGAAGTATGTCGTCAGCATAGAGAAAAATTTTTATGACAAGGTCATCAATTCGAACACCAGCTGGGAGTGTCAACGTGATATCATCTATGAAAATCGCGAACAGTACTGCGCTTAAGAGACATCCCTGTTTAACTCCAGATTTTGTCTCAAACCATTCTGATGTATTCTTGCCGTTCCAAACAGTTTGACGCGTATTTTTGTACATATTTCTTAGAACTCGAATGAGTTTAGTTGATAATCCTTTTTGAGATAGTTTGTAAAATAATGCGTTTCGATCGATCGAGTCGAATGCCGCCTTGAAATCCACAAAAAATATGTACAGTTTCCTTTTTTGTCTCAAAAAGTATTGTGAAATAGACGTTAATGCAAAAATATTGTCTATGGTCGAGTATCCTTTTCGAAAACCAGATTGGAATTCGCTAAGTATCTCATTCAGATCTAACCATATATTGATACGTTCTAACAAAATAGATGTGAAAATTTTAACTATTGAATTCATAAAAGATATACCCCTGTAATTATTTGGCAGATTTGCATCACCTTTTTTGAATATGGGATAGACAATGGAATCTCTGAAACTTTGCGGTACCTCACCCGAATTAAAGATATGGTTGAATGTCTCAAGGATTCTGGAATGAAAATCAAGAGGGGCATTTTTATAAAATTCATTTGATATTCTGTCAGGGCCTGGTGCTTTCTTATTTGCAGCCTTATATAGCGCAGTTTGCAATTCAATCATTGATATCTCTCGATCTAAGAGATCATTCAAAATGCAGGGCTCTGCATACAAAAAATTATTGGGGTCTGGTTGAGGATTCAGAAGAAGTTTAAAGTAATTAGCGAGATCGTTTATATTGAGTTTAATTCCACATATCAAGTTCTGACCTTTTAACTGATTGATTTTGCACCAAAAATCTCTACTGTTGTATGTGCTTGAGAGACCTGCTGCCATTGATCGGAAAAAAATTTCTTTTTTGGATTTACACAACTGTTTGTAGTTTTTGTTAGCTGCAATGTAATTTTTGGTAAGTGTTTCGTTTAAACCAGATGACAGATTAATTTTCTTTAGTAATGAAAAAGACAAGCTACGAGCTCTGTAGCATTCGTTATCAAACCATTGCTGTTTGTAACTGTTGAACTTTGGATTTTGCTTATTGGGGTTAGATTTTTTTATACACGTATTTAAAAATGATATTTTTTCTTCAGCTGTACTTAAAACAAAATGATCTAAATTTTGTAATGTTTGTGTAATTTTATGTTGGTTTGCTTTTCGTACATTTAAAAATTGTTTGCTTTGAAACGTCTTATAAGAACCGTTGTGATTTGATATTATATGAAACGAAAATGCGTTACGATAAAGAAACAAATGTGTAGGATTGAGTCGATGAGAGAATGAGATAGAATACATTACACATTATTTTATCTCGATCTCCTCTTTGTGCGATGCTTCGTATCGTCCTTACTGCCTTGTGCAGTGGAAAAGTAGGTATCTGCCGTCGAACCTTTTAGTTTCTCTTTCAAACTATCGAATAGTTTAAAATCACTCGTAATGTCGTAATATACTTAAAAATCCAAGTACATTCTCAGAATCTAGAATTATTTTTATTCTTGGCTTTGGTTCTTTGGTAGTTTGCTCACTACCTCTTTACAGAAATCGTTTACGTAGGGAAAATGTTTAGTAAATGACAGTGTGGGAGCTACAAAGAATCGTACAAAGAGGACAACGAGAATGAAACAAGGTGCAATATATTCTTCCTCATTCTCCTGCCGACTCAATCCTTTACATTGTGATTCTTTACTGTGACGTATTTTCGTTTCATCGATTTTCAAATCACACGATTCTTAAGAGATTTCACTTCCAAGGGGAATGTGCCTTGAAGTGCTTCTAGAAGTGTACGGCTTGTTTTTCAGGGGATGATTCGAAAGCGCAAGTGATTGCACTCATGCAGTTCTTTGTTTGGTACATTATTTAAATATTTTATCATTCCCATTTTCTATTTTTCGGATTTCATTTTTTTGCCATCAACATTTTAAAGATAAAGCTAGCATCCCGCGTTACATTTTGCTTCATCATGTTATGAACGGCTGCCTGCACATATTCAGTAAAGCGTCTTAAAAAACCGTGGAGTTATTATGATCGAAAGGAAAATGTCTCAAATCTTCCTTAAAGCGCAAGTTTCAAAGGTATAGCATAAAAAATTTTATTGCTTTGCTCACCCCGGCGTTCATATAATTGGCAATTTGTAAAGGAAAATAACAACTTCAGAATTGGTTCAGAAAAAAAAAAAACAAAATTGAGAAATTGAGGCATCTAAACTCAAACGACCTTTTAAGCTGTACCTAACGGCCGGCAGTTTAAATGCGTATTGAGAAATAATTTACGAACTAAGGATTCAACTTTATGTGCTGTCAAGATTCCAGGATCGTTTTGCCAAAAAAATACCGAAAATTATAAAACAATACTGAGTGGGAAGACTGCCCAGGACCGTCCATTTTATAATAAGTTTTTTTGCATTTGTTAATTATCTTTTATGAGCTCCCTGTTATTTTAATTTATGCAAAATTATTTAAGTTAACGATGCGAATGTTAAAATTGAACTAATCTTCGCTGAAATGATCGCATTTCGGTTCAATGCTATTCTTGGTTTCTGTCGGGCTGCCTTAGATCTCCCAGACAAATAAAAAAAATCGCTTATAGCAGAATATTCCTTATGGAATTAGGAAACGAAGTTATTTTAACAACATCAACATCAACAAACATCCGCGTCAGCAAATTTGCTTTCTCCCTTGTCGACAGGAAAATATTAGCATCTGCCTGACGATAAAACTTGAGGCGTATCCCACGGGAGGATCACTAGTGTGAATCAGATGAGTTACAGAGCTGAGATGTTTTGGATATCACGATGCTTGTAACGCTGGAAAAATTCAAAGAAGAGGCCAATATTCCACTTGTTTTTCACTCGTTTGACTGTTTGAAATACCACTTAATAGTCAGTTACTGTCATTTGCAATTGCCAAAAGTTCAAACCTGAACTTGCTGTCTGTATCAAAATACCCTATAATTTTAGAAGCCCCATCCATTAAAAAGAAAAAGTAAATATTTTCTTCCTGTTTCAAACCCTGGAAATTTTCCATTTTGTTTCGAAGTTGCTGTCTGAGGTTCGAACCCTGGGTACTTGAATTGGAAATAAATATTCACTCCCTTAAATGGCCACACAAAATGAAGTTCCAAACATTTCACTCAGCTCAGATCAGCGTTGCCGCTAAAAAGTTAAGTTTCTTAGGTGCCATTGACGGCAACCAAAGGTGCCAACTGGGCGCCACCCGCCCTTCAACGGTAGAGAGATATTTAAAAACACAAAAAGCACAATTTCGTATTAACCCTAGACCCGTGTACTATAAAATTTCTACATATCGTGCACTTGGGGACTGTGTGCCCAAGTGTAGTTTTCATACAAAATGTGAGGCAGGTGTGCTGAGAAGGGCGATTTTAATTAAAAAAACAACAAAATATTTGATAAAGTTTATTGAAAAAGTAATTTAAGTATATAAAACATATGGAATGAATAATGAATAAGCATGGAAATTAAGTTTTTACAAATTATTTGATAAATTTTTATTGAAAAATGAGATAAATCTATATATATAAAATAGGATGTATGTATGTGTGTGTATGTATGTCCGGTATAGACTCCTAAACTACCCAATGGATTTTTATGAACTTTTCAGGGTAGACAAAGTTTAGTCCAGAGATGGTTCCTGTCAAGGTTTGATCCTCATATTCCCACAGGAACGTGGTTGGGAACGGAAAATTAGAAACTACTCCACAGATTTCAAAAATTCTTTCAGCACTAAGGGTGCTACACTATCTCCTTTCATCAGTAACTTAGACTATATTTCATCCCTATAATCCCACAGGAACAGAAACGGGAACGAGAACGGGAACCATAAAGTTACTTGACCGATTTCAAAAATTCTTTCAACTCTAGGATGTTACATTATCCCTCAGCCTCAATGAGATAGACTTACATTTCATTCACATATTTCCATGGGAACGGAAGATTCCCACAGGAACGGGGTTGGAAACGGAAACCTAGAAACTACTGGACAGATTTCAAAAATTCTTTCAGCACTGGGATGCCACATAATCCCTCAGTAATTGTCCGTCGTTATGTTGTTACATTTGTCCAGATACTTGTCCGCTAGTCGCATCACGAGTTTATGAGATATACCCTCAGTTCGATTTTCATCCGGTTGCTGACCGACATATACTTCACTTTGAAGGGGTAGTTGGTTTTAGCATCCACAATCCAAAATATTTTTACTCCGTATTTGCCAGGCTTATTGGGCATGTACATTTTGAATGGGCATCTTCCCCTTGTACCAATGAGTTGCTTATCGCTGGTAAGCTCATTCGAAGGATGATAGAAAATAACCAGGTTGCTTTGAAACAAGTTCCACACATGCCTAAACGCAGCTAGCTTATCAGGAAAGCTCGGGTTCTTCCATCATCAAATCGAATAAATCTGCTTATTTCCTCAAACCTCTCTAATGAGATAACTGCCCGGTAAAAGGCCATGTTGCTCTGATGGAAAAGATCTTTCCATCAAAACCAGCCTGCTAAGCGCGTAAGTCAAGCAAAGCTTCGTTTGGCTCGTAGTTCGGATCATCAGCATTTGAGAAATCTGCACCAGCATCACTGTGGTCGTCTTCAGAGTTATTTTCATGAACTCTTTCTCCTTCATCAACTACTTCATCCATAACGCGAATTTTCGTCAAAAAATGCCTGCTCTGCATTAGTCAAACCCCGACTTGATGATGCATTTAGCAGGAATAGTATGCGACTCATATCATCCATATTCTAAAAAAAAATCCATGACTAACGAAAAGTAACTAACCTTACACAAGTTTTTTTACTTACTTCAAAATAATTTATAAGATATAATACAAAATCACTTTATATGAAACGAAAAACATTTCTTTTGCCTTTTTCTTGCTATAGCACAGATTATTTGATTTATTTGCAGCCTAAATCTAATAAACAATAAAAACAACAACAAACTTGATGAAAATATCACTGTAAAACATAAAAAACCGTTGAAAAAGAATAATTCTCACATAATCAAATATAAAAATGCACTCCAAACTAATATGGGCACTGAGTGCCCACATACACGATATCGGCTTTTATCTTTCGCGACCATGGCCTACCCCGAATATCAACAAAATCAATTCGATTAGTTCATTTTCGTGTACTTTAACACTGTATGCTTGTGAGAAAAATACCTTTAGGCGTATTACATAGCAATTTATACGTTTTTTTTATATTTGAAAATTTTAATGGGCACTCAGTGCCCAGTACACGGGTCTAGGGAAGGATCATTACGATTTATTTGGGCGCGAATTCGTACACACATTTTAAGAAATGCTTTTTTTCAAATATTATGTATTAAAATGTATCAAGCTTAAAATTTGCCAACTGAGAACTAAAGGTGCCAAGGTGCCAATCTAGACTGAAGGGTGCCAAAATGGAACAATTGTACCACTTCGGCAACGCTGGTTCAGATGAGCCATGCACAGGCGGATCCCTTTTTCGCTTTCATTTTATTTAAGAGACAAAACTAATTCTTAAGAGACAAAACTAATTTTAATATATATGGATATGTAATTTATTGCATTAAAAAAAACAATTTTGATTTCTTTCTAATTCTTCAAAGTGCCTGTGAATGAACCAACCGACCTTCCTTCCCACTAAATTCAGCGCCTAACATACCTATATTTCAAAAGGAAGATAAAAATTCTACCCTAACCTAAACATTAAAGTGGACTACAGGCGTTCCTACTCCCGTAGATAGCAAGCGATACATTTCTTTCTCAAGAAAGTAGGATGATGAACAAACAACGTTTCAAAAATTTCAAATTTTTTTAAATTTTTTTAATGATGGAACCTAGGTACCTACTTATATTTTTTCATAGCCACGCGACAGTCAAATTCAATGTACCTATAGCAAGATAAACAGCAAAGTATAAATTAAACCCACACGTTGGCCTTATTGATTTTTTTTTCTTCTTTTTTTTTTAGAAAGAGGTTCGAGAAGGAGTGTATGAATTCAAGCCACTAGGTAGCAGGCAAGGCACCAGCCAGCAGCCACCAGACGACAAGATCAAGAGAGACGAATGATGTAAAAGAGTAAAAGATAAACAAGGTGGAACATGGAGAAGAACAAAAGAAAAATGAAAAAAAAAACTGGTATCCATAAATAATTGGGATGATTGCGCACAATTCTACCGAATTTCCACCTGAATTACAATCGGATTTTACAGGCGAGAGATACAAACATACAACGTGCCATTGTTCGCGGCGCGGCAGCAGAAACGAATCCAACAACCGACAATTCATAGGCACAGCTATAACTATACCTACAGCAAGTATCCATCTCTCCATTCCTTGTGTTCCTTTTCAGAGTTCGAGTTCTACCTTCTACTCGAACAGCTCATATCATCCTACCAAACCACACACCACCCCCACCGCCACCGACCCCTTATAATAAATAAATTCAACCAAGCAGATATTTCATCATGTTCTTTTATTTGCCTGTACGCATGTAGATTATAAGATGTTGTTTGGGCGCACAGCTAAGTGGATAAAGAAGGGTAAGGGAAAACGTTGACATACACATGTACGTTAGGTCGTATACCATATCCGATGCCCAATGAAGGGTACATCGCGCCATAAGCACAGAGAGAGAGACTTGCTTTCACAGATAAGAAACCGAGTAAGCGAGCAGAGCAAAACGATCGGACGGCGGACGAGGGACGACGGATGACCGACCGGCATAAGTATTCACGTCCATATACGCGCCTTCAAAAAGTGTCACACAAGCCCTCACTAACAACATGAACTGACGATGACGAGTGAGGACTGAGGAGAGGCAAGAGGATGCTTTAAGTTTGGAAAGTAAAATTTAAATTGAAATAAGATTACAAAATATTAGAACAATTTTGGTTTTTTTTTTTTTTAGTGATGACTATGAGGCCATCAGGAGCTTGATTGCGGCTTCATTTAGCAGGTGACATGAAAAGAAATGAACGAAACAACATTTCAATTACCATCTAAGTCGCAGGCTCATTGGCAAAGTAATGAATCGGTAAATATTGTGCAAATGAATTTTTTTTAAATTGTGTGACGTATGAAAAAGACGAACCCAGCCACCACTTGTCATTATTATGCACCATCAGCAAAGGTTGCGAAAGTAAACTGAAGCGTTAAATAAAAATTTACATACAAAATCTTTTTATCACGGTATTTGGAATTGATGCGCGAAGATGTACATACCTTCCTACCTCTAAGCAAACACATTTAGAAGAACTCATGATTAAGGAAAACCATTTGACTTTTACTGTGCAACATGTAGGTAAGGTACATAGGGTACCCTTAAAGGACAAAGTGTAAATCGATTTTTCACTGTGCAACAAGTTAAAATTAATCGTTTTATGGTAAAAATGGCAAGTGATTCTTGTTCTAGAAATTTTGATGACGATTTAAGAGCAGGTTGCATACGAGGGTAGGGAAGGTCGGAAGGTTTAGAATGAATTTTAATTTAAAAATTAAGAAATAAATATACCTACGAAGTGTGGCAATTTGAAACCCGGAATCGACCGATATCTCCCGAGCTAACAATACCAGCTGGTTCGTTGTTGTCTCGCTCAAAAGAGGGGACTCTCCTCTAGTACCAGTTAAATTTTGAAAGCGGTAGCACGTTTAGTTTGTGTTTCACGCGTGTTTTTGTTAAGCAAGGTTTTTTCTACACGTCGCGAAAATGAGTGACGTAATTAAGAATCAACGCGCGGTTATCGAATTTTCGGTTAAAAAAAAACGAAACATCCGCGGAAATCTGTCGTATGCTTAAAAAAGTGTATGGAGATGATTCTCTGTCGAAAACTGCCGTGTTTGAGTGCGCAAAGCGGTTCAAGGAGGGGCGTGTTTCGATAGAGGACGATCCGAGGCCTGGCACGGCCGTCACCTCTCGAACCCCCACCAATGTCGATCGTATCCGCACGTTGCGTTGGTAGCATCAGACCATGCGTCGCGTCGGTTAACACTCCGGGAGTTGTCCTTCGAATTGATCATCCCGTATTTTCCGCGTGAGGCCCGAACTTGCGGAGAATGGTTGGCTGTTGCATCACGACAATACACCTGCACATTCGTCGCTAAGAATTCGTTACTCGCTTACGAAGACGATAAAGACGAAATGAGAAGAAGCAATCGTAATGTCATAAGTGCTTTAGCGAGCATTGAAACAGGAACGGCAATAATTTGTTTGATGGCCAATAATGGTAAGACGAAGTATATGTCTTCACTCGTCATCAAACAAGGACAACGGACATCGACGAATTGATCAAAACGCCAGAATAGACAACAGACATAGCATCGAGGTAGTACAGAACTTCGTTAACCTAGGATGCGCTATGGACACGGAAAATTTCTTTGGGTTAAGAAGGCAACTGAGAAATAAAACCCTCTCTAGAGAAACCAATGCAACCCTTTATAGGAAATCATCTCAGTCCTGCTTTACGGAACCGGCGCTGAAGCGTGGACTTTATCGAAAGCGGATGAGGAAACCTTTGGTCGTTTCGAAAGAAAAATACACCTAGTCCTAGTGATCTTTGGTCCCATATGCGAAGACAATGTGCGGGGAAGAAGATACAACAACGAGCTATATGAGCTGTACCACCGCGACATATAGTCACAACTAGAAGGGTACGCAACGTGAGACTACGTTGACTGTGATGTGTAGACCTCAATCAACGCTGCGTCTCGACGGGTTTTCGAAAGCACATTGCCTGGAAATCGCGGAAGGTTAAGGTAAGACCTAGTTTTAGGTGGCGCAATCAATTGGATGAAGACCTCAACCGACTAAGGCCGAGGCCACGCAGTCAGCGATAAGCGAGCGAGCGAGCGACTGAACGACAAGAAAAAATTATAACAAATGAAATTGCATTGAACTGGCCATGCATTGAGCGAGCGATGAGCGATTTTTTTAAGCGACTGAACGACGTCGCTCTGTCACCAAACTTGTTCTAATTTTTAGTTTATCGCTTAGCGTCAAGGGCAACAGATGGTTGGTGGACAACAAATATAAACGTAGTGCTCTTGACAACGGCATTTTAACAACTAATCGCTAAAGAAATGTCGCTCACGAAAAGGCCACACGTCGCTCGACTTTGTCGCTTAATCGCTGATCGTTCAATCGCTCGCTCGCTTATCGCTGACTGCGTGGCCTTAGCCTAATAGTGTTAAACTGGAGAGGGCTCGCGGAAATTTAAATTTTTTTTCGAAACATATTGGTTCAATATAATTTTTAAGGTTTTCGCGATTGTTTACATTAGACATTATGTTTGGGTTTTCGGATAAGCCCGGTGACCACGCTCAATGCTATTTGAAGCGAAAAGTTCGGGGTGAGTACGAAACTAATCTCACTTTATATTTATTACGCGGCTTATCCGAAAACCCAAACATAATGTCTAATATTGGTTCGAGTTCACCTCGAACTTAACCAAGTCATTTGATTGGAATATAAAGAAGTTATGAACAGATTACTTAGAACATTGAATAACTCAGAATATAAAGAGAATTATTTGCAATCACTAATATGAAATATTTCAAATAAAATTAATCTTAGAAAAGAACTCACCAATAGATTAAAACTGTAGAACACGGAAAGTAAAAAAACACTTGAAATTATATTTGATTATAAGAATTTGATTAAACATTTACGGAGCAATGACACGGCTGACAGTTTTTCTGAAAAACGATCCCCAGTGTTCATATAGCAATTAGTGACAGCTGAGTGACAATTCAGAAGGTCACAAGAGCAAAAGAGAAAGGAAGATTTTTCTATTTGTCATATTTAAAATTCAGTGATGCCACTTTGCAATTTTTAACTAGGCCACAAGAAACGTTTGGATCCCCATTTAAGTTCTCAAATCTTTTTTTACAGTTTTTATCATAGCAAGAGAAATACTGAAAATTGAAAAAAAATTCTAAGTGTGCATTTATTGTGTAACTAATGCATTTTTGTTGTTTAATATTTGTCGGATATGGTTTTTTAAAACGGTTAAAAGGTTAGATAGAGGAAACATAATTTTTTTGAGGGATGAGCAGCTTTTGGAGAAATCGAAAGTATTTCTTGCTGTATTAGCTAAACGAAGCACTCTGCACATTGGGTTAAAATGGGAGTAATTGATACGAAGAGTTGGGAGGCGGAAGAAGGCGACGGAACGCAGGTTACCGGGATAAGTATTCATATAAATAATCTCAAGTAGAGCCGGGGAGTCAATGATACCAGTCATAACCTGATGGACAAAAATAATTTCAGCGATACGACAACGTTTAGAGAGAATCAGCATGTCAATGAGTATAGCACCCGGTTTTCATAAGTGGGTAAAATTAAAGGGTCGGTCAGAAGAAGGTAAGTTACGCAGATCGAATCTATAAAATCTTCATTGAACAGCTTCAATTCTGCGAAATTCAGTTATTTGGTAAGGCGATCAGACTTGACTAGCATATTCAAGTAAAGGCCTGACAAATGTGGTGAAAGAAAGGTTTGGATCCCCATTTAAGTTCTCAATTTTTTTTTGTAGTTTTTCCAATTAAAATTAAATTTAAAAAATTTGGGGCCTTTTTTTCAAGAAACGGTTGAATCTGGGGGTTTTTAGAATTGGTCTGGGGGGAAAATTTTGGTAGTCTCGCAAAATTCAGTCATTTTCTGAAGACAGATTTAAAAGAAGGCAAACGGAAAAGAGTTCACTGGAATAAATTCTTAATCATTCTTTTTTTTAGCTGTTTACGAATTACCCATAAACGTTTTTTCAAGGAAACTATGGAAATACATATTGTTAATACTGATGTTCAGATACAAATACTTTTGTTTTTATCTCCGAACTGTCAAACATTATTCCCGTTCCACATACCGGAGAAAAAGTAGGTACCTTCATATCTACATCACAAACGTAAGAAAAGTAACAAAAAAATTATTCAAGGAGAGGAACAAAAAATCAGCAAAATCGTCCTGCCCTCATCTGAACCATCAATGTCAATTGCATGTTCGTTCAATGAAATGCAAATAACATAGGTACCTACTCTGTTGCATACTTTTACAACACATTAGGCAGAGACCTGGCGCGTCTTCGCCATCGGCATAGTATTTATAAACTACAAATGCTCATGAATGTAGGATATAGGTACCCCTATATAAATAGGTACTGAGAGATATGCTTCTCACAGCGAGATTTCTTTTATTGCATATAAATTAAAATTCCTAGTGAATTTTCCCCCATTGATAACACGTTTCCGTTTGCAATATAGCACCATCAACAAACAACAACAACAGCACACATTACTGACTGTATTCAGTACTAAGAGATACAAATACTTACGAAATATGGCATAGCGCTTTATGTACAAATGTATCTATAGTCTCTCATTGAAATCGATACTAGCATAGTTCAAACACCAGAAGCAGCAACAATGGTGCACTGTGCTTGTTGCCTGCCTAGTGCGAGTGCCTATGCCTGCTCAGCCCGGCAATAATATCGAATTCTATGTGCGTGTCTTGATTTTTGGCCATATTATTGAATGGAAGCCAACTAGATGGATGGATAGATGGATCGCGGTTTGTTGAATCGGTTTGTTTAGAGCTATGAGTTGATATCGGTATAGCAATGATATCTTAAGATCCATCTATGCAACCGTTTTCTCAAAACAGAATTCAAAATTAAAATTATATACAAACACTGTAGGTATTGGCGTTACTTATATGTGCACTGACTTGCATGCATTTCGTATTTGTATTTATATTAATGTGTAGTTGTATTTCTGTGTTACCTTTTTTTATTAGCCTATACATTAAAAGAAAGAAATTTTGAACTATGAAGCCAGCCCCCGCCTCTTGGCCCTTCATTTAATGAAGTTTTTTTTATGTGGAATTAGACTTTAGGTAGTATCAAAAACCAGGCAAAAGTAGTACGGGAATAGAGATGGCCCGATATATCGGTCAATGTTACCCAATATCGCTCTTAACAGTTACCAAATACCGATTTGACACATTTATCAGCAGTTATCCAGTTAAAATATACATGGAAGGATCAAAGAAGACCCAATGATCACAACTCTAAAAAAATTTTGACGTTTCGCCCAGGTACGACAGAATTAATGGGAAAACTACAGATGTCCTTAAGCGAATGGGTCCATCGACAGTATACTTACTGAATGTGAGGAGCGCAAAATCGTAGACTGGCTTTATTAATATTGCCAAGTGCGGTTTCCCTCAAATAATAAATGAGCTTTTAGATGTGGTTCAAAAAATAGTTAAGGACGAAAAGCGCATCACTCCATTCAAAGATGACAGACCCGGAAAAAAAGTGGTACTACAATTTTTTGAAACGGCATACAGAGCTAAGTTTACGGGTATCTTAATCTTTAACTAAAGCTAGATCAGTTGCGACAGAAGAAAGTATTCGAAAACGGTGCCGGGATTTAGAAAACTATTTAATAGACATTAACGACAAAAATGTTTTGGATGACCCTGCTCGAATTTTCAATGGAGACGAGACTTCTTTTAGTTTGGCCCCTAAGCCCTTAAACAGGAAGAGTGATAGGTCCAAAGGGTTTTAAGAATTTATATGACGTAAAATTGTCAAACGAAAAAGAAAACATAACGGTACTTTTGGTCTTCAGCGCAAATGGAATGACATTACCACCTGAAATTGTGTTCCCTTACATGAGAAACCCTCCATTAATACTGGTAGAGCAAATGCTAAAAGATTGGATCATTGGTCGTTCGGAAATAGGGTGGATGAGGTAAGAAACTTTTTTCGAATATGTCGCTAATGATTTCAGTTGTTGGCTTGAGAACAACAATATCAAAAGGCCGATCGTTTTACTGCAGCACAAGTCTCACTTGTCAATCGACGTAAGTGAGTTCTGCTCTAACAATCAAATAATCCTTTATTCTCTTCCTCCTAACACGACACATATCCATGCAGCCCGCATATGTAGGAGCATTTAAGGGCCTAAAAAGTGATTATAAGAAATCAGTGAGAGAATGGCAGAACTTTCCTACAAACTTTGAGAAGGCTGTTACTAGGACCAACTTTTGTAACGTATTGAAAATGGTTCTTGACAAGTCTGATCGAACTATCACCCCTATTACAGATGACAACCCAACTGAAAATTGGGTTGTGTGCCCGTGTTATATATATGAGAAGACAACCCAATTTCAGTTGAGTTGTAATCCATAATAGGGGTATATGATTGTTAGAAATGCTTTCAGAAAATGCGGTATCTATCCAATTGATGCGAACGTTGTAGATTATAGCAAATGCATTCAAAACAGCTTGGACATAACTGCAGGTACCGTAAAGATAATGCCCAGGCAGTTCAAGAGGTAGACACAACAATTATATTGAAGTCATAACATCTCTTAAGAACGAGCTAATAAGAAATAACTTCAATTATGATCTAGAAATTGTGTCAGAAAGCAAACCTTAAACAACCAAAGCCTTTGAATCAAAACAACTACCGCCGCATCCCGATAACCGTGAAGTAGATTTGGCATTTGGGTACTAGCTATTTTGATCTAACTACAGCAACAGTTGAATCAGAATCATGACAACATTTTGAAAACCATCTTGTTTTGGAGAACACCAACTTTGAATCTACACTAGCAACGGAACTTAACATCGAACCTAGACCTTCACAATCACACTCCGGCTTAGAATCATTGCAAAGTGTATAAGTCTATCACTGTTATAATGTCAAAAACTCATCGAATGTAGATTTTGAGGGTCTTCAAGAAGTTTTAGACGAAATTTTACCTACCTATCTATCTGCTTAACTAACTTTATTTTTCAGTAGGTATTACTTGATTTTGAATTTCAGTTGAAGTTTTGAATCCGCTAAGTCCACTTGAAATATCTAAGCTGGTTGACTCACCAAGTAGCTGTTCTAGTTTCGATAAACATTTCAAATATCCAAAACCGATACAAACAAAAAGAGGAAGACAACTACTGCCCACCAATAGAGCCCCAATGTCTGTTTCCTCTCTAAAGTGGCAAAAGTTTTATAAGAATCAGGAAAAAGTAAAACAGAAGCAAAAAAATTACATTAAAACCCGAAAAGAACTAAGACTGGAACGAAAAACTCAAAAACTTAACAACTCGAACAAAAACAAAAAAACCAACAAAGTCGTGACAACAACAAACTCAAACAGACACTCTCGAAAACAATTTTGTGCATTATGCGAAGATGAGCTTGACACTGACGCTGAAAAAGATGGCCTTAAAAATATAAGTTGTGATACCTGCAACATGTGGTATCATTTAGCGTGCACCCAACTTTGTACAATGAAATTTGATGAAGCTCAAAATCAGGACTTCGTTTGCAACTATTGCGCTTAAATTTCAATAACTTAAAGACTGAATTACATTTTTGTTTTACCTACTTTTCTTCCAATGAATATTTTGATTTATTCAATTTCATTTGTTTTTATGTTTAGTTTTAACACAAAATACCGTGTTCGAAATAAGGAAACTTTATGTTCGACTTCAGGAAACAAGTGGTCGATTGATTACTGGGGAATAGGACTGTTTTCCAGCTTTTATTATTTTATAAGAAAAAAAAAACAGTTTAAGTTACGGAAAAAATTTTAAGTTTATGAAATAAAGTTTGAGTTTAAGAATCCAATTAATTTAACTTCATATATTGAATATTCAAGGTTCTCTTGCAGAGAGCGATTACTCTATTGCAAGTTACTAAGTGTTCGACAACTGGGGACACATGACTCTAAGGATCGCAGCTCGTGGGGTACGCTGTTAATGAAATTGAGTATAAGTGCAGCTTGTTGTCAGATTTTTAAATAACATCTGCAGTACTTTTACTCACTCACAATATGGAAAGACAGAATAGCACAATTTTTGAGTTTGATCTGATAAACTGGCCATGTTTTTAAATGAAAAAAATTAATCTTAATAAAACTTAAACTTAAAAATGAATCTGTTGCAACTGTTTTCTCTTTTGCAAAAAAAATCTTCTTTATAAAAAAGTAATTTATATTCGGTGATGTTTTTCTCTCGACCTTCGCGAAGTGATAAAAGAGGGTTGGCTAAAAAAGATTCATTATGAAAAGAAGCTTGGTAAGACCAAACGTTAGCGCAACGAGATATAAAGGGCTAACGAACAAGTAACACCACTGTACTCGGTACGATGTGGAAGTATTGTATAAAAATGTGCCCGCACAGTGGAACAGCGCGCATCTACCCAAACTCATATCATTGAATAGTTGTCGTCATCGTGATGATGAACTCAATTGATGGTTGGAAGAACTTGCTTTTGTCGTCCGTCGTCGGCGACGCTGTCGTTGTCGTGAACATTGTCTCTGGTTGTGATAGAAAGGAAGAAACAGTGGCACTGCTGCCGACACTTATTTACAGTGGTCGTTCCTATTCGCTGAAAAATACTTACGAATGGGGCAAAATAAAAGAAAATGTTCGTCTTTAATTTTCTTTTTCGCATTTTTTCCCTTTTTCGATTTTTTTTTCTACCCAACATCAAAGGCTTCATTGTTTAGATAAATTCTTTAGTTTTCGTTGAGTTGGTTTTATTATTCTTTTAATATGTAAAACAATATGGAACAACTCCGTTGCGCTGCTGCTACGCCGCGCCGGCTGGACGCCACCGTCGACGCCGCAGTAAGTAGCTAGCCCATAAGTAGTCGGAAAGGTACAAGTAAGTAAGAAAGAACGTAGGCAGATGTAGGTATATACTAAAAATTCGCAAAAATAGTAATGCCAACTATGGACTACGAGTAAATATAAATACTTAACAAACAGCAAAAGCTAAGGACGGTGCAAAGAGGGAGAAAAGATGCAGGTCGAATATATTATGTGTGTAAAGGCAAACAAACTGCACATCTTTTGGTAGCAGGGCTATATGTAGGTATGTTATTAAAGAGTTTGTTAGTCAGAACTCGGTTGTCCACTAAACAATAGGAGCTAAAGTCGCTTGTTGATTTGTTAGCTTCAATGGGTGAAAGCACCTACTCTATTAAACTAACACATTATTATTTAGTTTGAAAAACTGTCAAAAAACACAAGTCAATAGTCAAATACAGGTGTAAGGTGATAACCATGATACCTACTGCTATTCCCAAATACCTACCCATTTTTAAAAGGTATTCTGGAGTCTAGTTTCAAGACCTAGTTCTCGGAATCGATCGGCAAAATAGTTACAAAGATATTCAAAAAAAGGCACGCATCAAATGCTGTACTAACTACGAGTAATTTAGTATCTTTACGTACCAAAAACAATTTTTTCCAATTTCTTTCTTTCACACCTACTCGCGCACAGGGTCGGACTTCATTGGAAACCAAGAAGACTCTCACCATGTCTGTGAATGGTCTGCATTTATCGAATCTGTGTCCCTGTACTGTAACTATCGCCTCGATAAAAGCAGAAGATAAACCGTGGAAAATGGAACGAAATCCTACTAAATTCATAGAATTTCGTTCCGTTTTCCACTGTTTATCGCCGAGTCGATAATTACAGAACAGGGGCACAGGCTACAGATACTCGGATAACTGTAACCTGATTCGAGAAACGCAAGACCTTCGCAGAAGAAGTGCTTCGCAATGTCGTCATCTCCTGTGCACATGACTCACAGAGTGTAGTATGACTTAAGTCGAAGCATTTTTAAATGTTTGGTCAAAACAGATGTGTCTTGTTTCAACCTCATAACAAACTTTCTACAGTTTTTAGTCTGTCTTTATCTAATTGAGGCACTCGTATGTCATCTACGGTTGTGTTCTTGGACAGATCCCATCGTCGATTGAAGCCCTCACTGAGGGCCCCGACAGACCAAGCGCGGAAAAAGCTGTCTGAGATAAGTGTCTCGTTTGTTCATCTATGATCTCGTTTCCTGCTAAGCAGTGATGCCTTGAGACCAGGAACCGAAACGAGACTCGAAGAATTTAGTCTTTCGACCTAACTCAGAGAGGTCTTGCATTAATAAGTCACTTTCGAAGTATGTATTAGATTTTGAACTACATTTTTAAATTAAGAAACTCAACGTAGGTACCGCGATTAAATATTTTTAATCAAATTAATCATTGACTTTTGTTTCCCGACGTTTCGACTTGATTACACACGTCGTGGTCACGGGTAGACTGTCTACCCGTGACCACGACGGACGCGGTAAGTCCGTTAAGTGTCTTAATTTAAAAAAAAAAAACTTCCGAAGTAGTTAGAGGGTTAGACAGAGTTTTAGGAACAGCTTGGCTCTCACTGCAGACAGAAATACTTCATGCCATCCAGCCATTCTTCGTCCAAAAACCAAGTGTCATAAAGACCAAGACCCGACACAGAACCCAAAATGTGTCAAATCAACAGTCAGTGTTTGGCAAGAAAAACCTTGAAGTCTTCAAGAGGCTGATGCTGGAAGGTTTCATGCTTCATACTTCAAGGAGAATTTGTCTTCCTTTTTGGGGGAGTAGCTTGAACGCTAAATTGTACTTATTCAAAACGGACTGTATCCTCATTTCTCTTGTTTTTCAGTATGCCTCATAGATTCATCTCCACCTAGGCGATAAGACCCTACGCCATCTCACACATGATCATAACGTTCGAAATCAATCTGACATCATTGAGATAATTTTGAAACAACAAAGAAATCCTATAGGCTCTCATTTCCTTCTAGCGGCCCTGACTACTATGCCCACACGATTTTCTCACTTCGTTATGGAGTTTAATTTACAATGTTGAAAGGAATAGTTTTGAAAAGACTAAAGAATATCAAATTTTTATGGCATACCATAGTGGATCTGTCATCTTTGTTTTCTTCTCCGACTTGCGGGTTCCCAAGTCCCAACACCGCAGTTTCAATTCAAATTTAGTTTGTTTTTTTTTTTTTCAAATGTGCAGAGTGCACTTGCGACTCTTCATTCAGCAGACAGGAAAATAAAGTGCAAATTTCGTGAAAACACATAGTGTCACGTTATGGAATGGTCATGATACGCCATTAGATACAGAGGTTATCTTTCGGCTTCAACGAACAATTATCCGTTTTAACATCATCGCTTTTGTGAATGAAACATTCGAATGTGTAGGAGCTACCAACATCCAACATAATTTATTTAAGCGTTTTGTTGCAATTGTTTATATATACGTAAAGTCACTAACGAGTTAAGATGATTCATACACAGTATTCGATCAACGAAAACAGAAAGATTCCAAACAAAAAGGTCGATTATTTTGTATAGACGCTCCCATACTTGATCACGATTAAGAAAAAACACTTCGTATTCTCCTCTTTGGGGTTTCATTCTTCTCCACAAAAAAAAAAAAAAGAAAAAAATGAGGAAAAAAACAAGAGGCAAAATAAAACTAAAACTTTAAACAAAAGAGCCAACCATAGTTATCCTGAAGGAAGAGCCAAGGGGTGCCCAATAATTTGGTTTTCTCACCTTGTTATGGAAATGGACAGGAGAACTAACCATGGTGCTAACTGATCATTGACTTCTTGTATTCTGGCTTCTTATTTACGTGGTGGTAGTGTTGAAGCGCGAACCTTCTGCGAAATTATTTGTACATATATTTTTAGTTTTGTTTTGTTTTTTCGTTTTCATTTTTTTTGTGAAGCTCCCTTTACACGAATTTTCTTTTTTTTTTAGTTTGCCAGACATGAATTTACTTGATTCTAGTTGTGTTGTTCTGGTCATGGGTTTTGGTATTACCTGTTCAGAAATGTAGCAGCAGCAAAAATAATGCATAAGGGACTAAATGGCTGCGGATGGCTAAGAAGATGGTGTGCTGTTTGGCTGGTTGAGTGAGGCTATAGGCTTAGGCTAAGTTTGTCTTTCGTATCTCTATATTCTCGGGTATTGCAGAAAAAGGTTGATACGATGTTGGGCACAGTTGGTAAGATTGTCCTCTTTGTAATCTTTTTAAGTTGAAATATTGCTACGGCAGACTAGGTAGTTATATGCCGGTCGGTTCATTGATTTAAATATGAAAAAAAAAACCAAAAGGAATTATTCTCAATTTCAAAGAAATTGGACAAATCTTTGAACAGGTCCCATTTAAAAGTGAAAGACGAAAACAAATCAAATAGTTAGTTTTAATTTCCATCTTTCTTTTAGTATAGGTAGAGAACACGCACCTAAAGGGTTTTTTGCACAGGATGCGAGGAAAGCCCTAAGTTTTGTCAGTACAATATACAGGTACTTTCTAAGAATCTCCAAAAAGATACGCAGAAAACCGTCGTGTGTGGAGAAGATCAATATGGGAGGGCTGCGATCACTTCCAGATCACGATACCTACTCGTAACCTCTCTGTGCAAATATTTTGATATTTTAAGAAAAACTATCGCCAACAAACATATGCTACAAAGTTTTGTCACATTATTTCCAGCAGCTTTTGGGAAAACGGCAGGTAATGTGATTTCAAAATTTTGAAATTCGCAAAGCAGTAGCGTACTGCACAACGAAAAGGATAGCGAAATTGTCCGTTTACTATTCCGTCTAATCATTTTTGCATGGGAGTTTTCTTTTCATTTCAGCAGCGTACTAGGCTTGAATGTTTGCGAAATTTCAAAACCTCTATTGTTTTTCCTTTTGTTTTGTGCTACAACAATAACAGCACTCGGAAAATGGAACCAAGAAAAACAATAAATAGTGGAGAAGCTTCTATAAATTTATCTTGTTAATATCATTCAGTTTCTCTTTCCAAAACCAAATTCCGGAGTGAAATTGTGATTTGGAGTGACGGACTTGAAATTTACAGCATAGTTTATCATGATGTAATGGCTAATTTTCAAAACCATAGCCTATGCCGATGATGTAGCAATTGCCGTTTCAGGCAAGCACCCACAAATCCTAGCTGAGCTGCTACAAACAGCACTTAACAAGCTTAACAATTGGGCTGTAGATTGTGGTCTGAACATCAATCCACACAAAACGGAATTAGTTCTCTTTACGAGGAAATACAAAATTCCGGACTTCAGACCCCCAACTATTAAAGGGGTAACTCTTACACTGTCAAATCAGGCTAAATATCTAGGTCTCATTTTTGACAAAAAACTGACCTGGAAAACCAATATTGAGGAAAGAGTAAATAAAGCCAACGTGGCACTCTTCTCCTGTAAAAAAAGCCATTGGTGGGAAATGGGGTTTCTTCCCCCAAATCACCCATTGGCTGTTTACCTCGGTAATTAGACCGATACTCACATACGGGGTGATAGTCTGGTGGACAGCACTAGTCAAGATGATCAACTACAACAAACTGGCCAAAGTTCAAAGAACGGCTAGTCTGTTTATTAGTGGCGCACTGAGGACAACCCAATCCAATCGGAAATTCTGGCGATTAAGGAGGTGCTGTCTTGGCCTCAAAGAAAACGTCATATCCTCCACGGATATTCGAATCTTCTCAGACAGCCAAGCTGCCCTTAAATCTCTTGCCTCTGTCTCTACAAAATCCATCACAGGCCAAAATTGTCAGATGTCTCTGAGGGAGATGTCAAATCAGTTTAACATTCACCTTTCATGGGTGCCAGGGCACAGGGACATACCAGGCACCTGTATGGCAGACGAACTAGCCAAAAAGGGCACGACCACTTTCTTACGCTCAGAATGGAACAACATAGGTGCACCTATCGCTACATGTAAACTCCTACTTAGACAAGACGCTTCAAGGATAACAAACACTAGATGGACTGAGAGTAACAACTGCAACCTAAAAAAGTTTGGCCGTGTGTAGACTCCAAACGCTCAAAGAGTTTGTTAGCCCTGAACCGCCTGTATCTAGGTTCTACCATAGGTGTTCTTATGGGACACTGTCTAATAGGGAGACACGCCAAAAAACTTGGTGTGTTTTCCAAAGAATTCTGCAGAAGCTGCATGGACAAGGAGGAGTAAGAAACCGTTCAACACCTTCTTTGCTCATGCCCACTACTTCATAGGAGGAAAACTCATCTCGGTGAATTCTTCTTCGATGATACTAGCGACTTAGCTTACATAGACCCTAAAAGTCTTTCGAAATACATTAAAAGTTCCGCGTGGTTCGACTAGCAGGTGATTAACTGGCTAGTTCCGTAATGGAAGATTAATAAGTGATCAACTCGTTAATCTTACATCGGGTTTCTGAGATCAGTAGGTGATTAACTTGCTGATCTCTGTGGTATCACAATGGGCCCTTGCGGCCTAAGTGTGTCAGGCAATGTACTCAATGGCTGACAGCCACTTCCACCTAACCTAACCTAATGGCTAAGGAAAAATTCAATCTCGCATGAGCAGCGAAATAGGCTTTAGAAAAAATACAAATCCGTATAAATAGATTTAAATTTAAAATAAACAAGAAACGGATGAGATTTTAAGTAAATAATAAACTATTCTTAAAAGAGACGCTTAAAGAAGAAGAAAAAGGCGCAGGAGATCCGTTTACCAGAGTTCACTGACGATGCTTCTTGTGGATGCCATCAAAATTGCCTGCGATAGTATATTAACTTATTATCTCTCATCCAATAGCTTTCATAGAAGCACTTTTCACACTTTGCCGTTGACTTCTTAGAGAGGATATCCGTAGAAACAAAAAACATTCGAAAAAATTTAAAAACTGTTCGTCAGTATCAAATTACTCCCAAGAACTTTAAACTTGAATGCCTTAGTAGAGGAAGTACGAAACTGCAACAAAGTGATAACTAATGTGCCCCAGTTTCGTATACATTGAAATTGACAATCAATCTCTAATAATTACTTACAGCTTATCTGCAAGATTAAAGGAGGTGATAGTCTGCTCAAGCAGATAAAACAACCACCTACCAATGTACAAAGGAAAATGAGATACATGCATGCGATAGCTAGCATCTCCACACTTCAAAGATCGTTTAGCGGGTAGTGAGTATAGTCGACTACGAAATAAATAGACTCTCTGTACTGCTAACCAACGTAGGCGTCACACCGCCTTTGGCAGGTCTAAGAAAGCTTACAAAAACATATTTTTATTATCTCCAATTATTTAAATACTCTACAGTTGGCGTTTCGCATTCCTTTATAAAATCACTTCAAATCGAGCTATTGTTCATTTGTCTCAACATAGTTTTTGACTTTCGAAACCCAAAAGTGAACTTGACATGCAAACAAAAATTGCTGAGTTAAAATTAAACCATCAATTATGTATTTAATTTCCACTGCGGATCCCCCACAACTTCTTCAGCGTGACACGTTATCAAACGCCTACAAAATTAATAAAAATTAAACGCCAACAATGAGTCTAATTGAAACTGTTTTCATCGTTGATCTTAGGAAAGACTTTTTTATAAATGAAACTGTTAAATGTGGACCGATCTTAATTAAGTAAGGTCAAGTTTACACATTTCTGGCAAAGAGAATATTGAGAGTGAAATGCAAAGCACAAAGCGGTAGCCAATTTATCAACTTGATTCTGTTTTTTTTTTTTTCAAGTGACGACCTAATCTACTGCCAAGTATTTCTTATTTAATATAAACTTTTTTATTGTCATAATTGTGAATGAAGACGATATGTCCAAATCTATATCGTGTTATGTAAGAATGTTCATGATGCATTTTCTATGAACCCACTGCTGACTGAGAAGGAGGAGAAAGAACAGGAGTGGATCTGTGTTATAAAGAATTCCAATAGGAGGATATATTCCTTAAAATAGATTTCTTGAAAAAAACGATGCAGTTTTTTACATTTCACGGTCCTATTTTTCTTCAAATAGCTTGTAACTTGTAAACACACAAATACACAAATCGAAATCAAGAAAAAGTTAAACGTATCGTTGGTTGGATGTTGTTGATGTTATGATGTCCATGCGCCATATGGAAATTTAGATATGGAAGTGGAGACGGAGATGAAGAATTAATTATGGCAGGAGGCGGTTGGCTCCTGCTGGCGACATATGGTTTCTGTTGGGGTATATTGTAAAGCTTTAGCTTACCCAAGTGTCGATAGATATGTTTTAAAAAATAAAGGGAAGTTTTTTCAACACCATCGATGATGTGCATGGCACTACTTGTGAAATATTGAAAGAGCATTTTTTAGTGAAGTGCATCCGAATCGAGATGTGTGAACACCAAACAAAATTCAGATTCATATTCGCTGTAGATGGTTTAGAATAAATAAATTAAGAATAATTCCACTATTTCCTTGGCGGTAATTTCGAAGGACGGACTGTATGAGAAAGAATTTTTCATATGGATTTCTCCGAAGATTTAAAAATTCTGTTCATTATTATGATATGAAACTAGTTTCCATGCGCATGTTGATATTTTTTCGCCGTGTTGCAGCCATTTGACGATTAAACCAGCCTTATTATAAAATATAAATGCCCCCACGTCGCGTCGCGTCGCACAGTGGGTCGGCTCATATGAAGGAGTCGGAATAAATTCAAAAATTGTAAGCTATCCGTTAGCACACATTCTAATGCATCATTAGCAAAAACAGTTATATTTTCGAGTTGCTTGCTTGCTTTCATACGACCGAATCGAAAGTCACATTTCATTTACTCTTAAGACAATTGATAAGTAAGTAGTGCTTTAGTATGGTTTTGATAATATAAAATTTAATAACGTGAAAATTTCAAACCGATATGAATTTAATAGTTTCAAATATTTACTTTTTTTCTAAATATATTTTAAGGCTCTACGTTTTTTCGTTTACATATAAATGGTGTTTAAATAATATTTTCAATAAACTAAGGTATATTTTATATTTATATGGTTAGAGTAAAAGTAGGTTTCTAGACGTTTCTACGCGAAGATTTTTGTTTGTAAAAATAGTTTAACATCTTGTGTACTGTGCGAAAAAATTAGCAGAAAGTGCTCATACGTGCTCCAATTTTTTTTTATTAAAATTTTCCGAATAGACTACCTAAAAATTAATTCGCAAACCAAACGTACATATTAATGATTTTGAAGTGTCGCTAGTGTCTTTTTATTAAAATCATTGTTCTTTTCAAATATAATATTTTAAAAATAATGTGTAAGAATTTCATAAAGAACTATCAAAAACTACGGCAATGGCAGCAGTTATTGTGAAGCGTCTCGAAAAAGAAGAGAGTTGCTGTGCCTTTCATAACTCAGTACTGAATCGTCCCAAATCAAAACCAAAATTATTTCGTTAGTTAATTGCTTTTCTCAGGTAACACTGGAAAATTTTTTTTGAAGCATTTGTAATTGTTAAAAAAAATATATAAACGAACTTGAAAAAAAAACTCCAGCATTACCTTCTAAATCATATACAGAAAGAGTGTTCAAAATATCAAAAGAATCGGTGAAGGAGTTTTGAAGGTAAGAAGGGCACCGACTTTGAAACGTGAGTTGTGGAAAAAAACACTTTAAGGTTGCCAAGTAAGTATGAGGAAGCACTTTTAGTTGTCGTAGAGGCCAAGCTTACGAGACACCAACAAAATATTATTAGAGCCAAGGACCCTGAGCGTTTTCCGTACTCTTCCAACAAAGTAGTTTAAAATGCGAAAGAAATGTGATATCCGAAAAATTACGAGATGCATGTGACGCATAATTCAGCTGAGGTGACAGTGCAGTCTTTAATGGATCATAGTGTAGAATACAAAGTCCGATATCATCAACATCAACCAAATACTGCCGCCCACTTAACTGCCCGAACACAATGGTGTAGCTGTAGCTGTAGTACGCCGCGCTGTCAAATTAAAAGTCAGAGTGCAGCTGAGGAATGTAGCACAGCTCGTCCACAATGGTGTAGCGCAAGATGTCAATTTTGCTGAGCCATTTTGCTTTGTTTTGTTTTTTGGAACGAAGTTCCTTATCGCGCGTTGTGAAAGGGAGCTAGACGGAAAAAATTCTTACGAAAAGTTGTCACGACACTTTTTGCTATAGTAAGCTATTGTAAGCTGTGCGGCGTCACATGTTTCTCTGTCTGTCTGTCTCTCTCTCTCTCTGTCTCTCTCTCTGTCTCTCTCTCTCTGTCTCTCTCTCTCTGTCTCTCTCTCTCTCTTATAGAAAGCAAGCCAGATATTTTCATTTCTATTTCGCAATGAACAGTGTGGTGTCGATCGAAAGGAACTTCGTTCCATCCGGGTGTCCCTTGACACCTCTCAAGTTTTTTTTTCTTTGTGAAACGTCAAAATGTAGCGCAGCTTCAGCTACCGCTACAGCTACTACTACGCATTGTGTTCACCTCTTATGGCATTTGCCTACTTTCGACTTTGACAGCGCGACGTACTACAGCTACAGCTACACCATTGTGTTCGGGCAGTAAGAAGGAATTTGTACAAGTTTTGGAAGCATCGAGTCGATGCTCAAATTCAGTTTTTATGCCATTCATAAGGTCCGCATAAATTTGTTTTTTATAATGTTTGTATTGCCCTGATGGACACCAGCTCTTTTCAGTGCTGTTACATTTGTAGTGCTAGTTCGAAGGACTTCAGTGAAATTGAAAAGTTGCCGTTGAGACTTGGGATACTACAATTCAAGCACATTGCTTTTTTTGAGTCACAAAAAATGAAAAGCATATTTTTATTTCTCTTTTGCTTCCTTCATTAAATAAATATTGAGGGGCTACCAGTGTGACACTTTCAAATTTTTTTTGTTTCGATAGTTTGTACCTCCAAAAAAATTCTGTACCTCGGTAATTTCAACGCGTTTTTCTTGAAACGAAAAAATTTTTTCATCATAACTCAAAGCAAAATTGGCCGATCGACTTAACATTCAAACTGACTATTTTTTAATATATTTACTATACAATCCACTACAATCTTTGTGATTCTTTGAAAATTTCACAATTGTTTACCCCAAAAAACCCTTTTTTTAAACTACACAATTTTGTTAATTTTTGATATTTTTCTAAAATTGCTGGTCATTGTATAGTAAATACTTTCAATCTTTTCAATCAAAATCAAATTTTTCAATCAAGGGTGCTCTAACCCTTTTTTTATTTTTTTTATTTCAGCTACTTGTTCGACAGGAATCATGTCAGTATTAAGGGAACTTTTTTTTGCACCTTTGAAGACAGCAGATAACTTCGTCAGTTTTCAAAAACCAGAAAATACAGCTGAAAATATACCTTATTATGTCCAAAAATTTTCAAAACATTCTATCCAGTTAGATTAGATTAGATTTAGGGGACGGGTAGAGCTTGCTCAGATCCGGGCACTGCGGTGTATTCTTTCATTTGAAAAAATTCTCAAAAATCGCCTAATTTTTCATGGATTACACTGCTATAGCCCCTTAAAGAAGCATTAAAACATACATTAAGAGCACAACTATGGTTCTCCTATTCATGTTTATCCCTCCGTCCTCCATCTTATTTTTTCTTACAAGTTCCTCTATCTGGGGTATGACATACCCCAAACATAAATAATTAGAAAAAAATTGTTTTTGTAAAATTATTTTTAAAATTCACTGTTCATATTTTAATTTCATCAATTTCTTATAATAATTTTCAATTCAACAAAATATAGTAAATATATAATACAGAAAAAAAAATATTTTAAAATTTTATTCCAAAAAAAAGCAAAAAAAAGTAGATGTTTTTTAAAAATTCATTTTTTCAGAAGCTATTACAAAAAAAAAAAAAAAAGTTGTTAAAAATGTTTTGGAAAATGTTATTGAAGCGTATGAAATTGTTTTTATTAATGTTTTGCCACCAAGCCCTGTTAGCGGCTAAGGTTGGTAACCGGAACTTTTTCAAAAAAAAAAAAATTTTAATTTGTACATTCTATACAATTCATCGAGCGATGATCGTCGCACATTGCAAGGTGACATGTAGCACACACTTTTTTTGCTTTTTATCTTTTTTCTATCACAGAAGCTACAACGGAAGTATTTTTAAAAATTTGTTGGTTGAAGAGCTATTGCACTGGATGTTGCCTCATTTTGTGATTTGTGTGAATAAAAAATACTAACATCAACTTCTATCTGGGGTATATGATACCCCACACCAAATCTCACAGCAAAATTATATATATGCAAAAAATCTAAACTGCAAAAAAGGACCTCTTACTACTGCAGCAGATGTTAAACTTAATTTACATAAGAATGGTATGGCTGAGAAAAAATTGTAACCGTTATTACACAGTTTTCAATTTGGTGTGGGGTATCTCATACCCCAGATGGAGGACGGAGGGTTATGGTACTTCTACTTAAAAAAAACTGATATCAATAAAGTAGATCCATCCCCCGAATTGATTCCGATTATTGGGGTATCTTGCCCCACTGTGCGTCGCTTCCAACATTCGAAATCTATTTGTCTTATTTTATACCTATTCGGGCGCAAGCTTTATGGACAGTGAGTAGTAAAATAAAGAGTTTATTCAATAATTGCTACACCGAATTAATATGAAGCTTATTTAAGCAAAACTTTGATAGCTGTGGAAAGTTATCCTACATGATGACGCCGACGACAAACTAATGAAAGACCACTGCACTATGTGCACACACTGGTTTTTCACACTTCCATTTCCCGTTCCCTCATATCATAGTTCCTTCTTTTGACTAAAAATAAAGGATATAGAATTTGGCTGGGTAATTCAAATAGTGACATGTACCTACCTACCCTCCAGCCTCCAACCAAAACGACCGGTGGGTATACTATAAGCTCACAAATACTGCAACCATACAAAGTCTTCTTCACTTTGTTTTGAAGGAAAACTCAGCTTTCAGCTCTAACTAGGTACGTCTTGGTTCTTTTAAAACAACAATAAAATTCTCTTGTGTGTAGGTATACAAATAAAAGAAATATTTTCCTATTGTATCCTCCATTTTTATATTTTTATCCGGAGCTAATCTTTAGAAAATATTTTTTTAAGCATTTGATCCCGATTTCCTTAATGCTATTTTCTCATTTCTCCTTTGTATCTATACTGGGAAACGAAGAATACAAAAAGAAAAGAACGAGATGTAGAAAATCTCTCTAGATTCTTTTTTTTTTGCTTCGTTTTTTGGGTTTCCCAGATTTGATTGTATATCGGGTGTTTTTTTTTACAGAATACTTAGAGGATTTGTATTTTTTTATGAATGAGACGAATGATGGAGACCTTTCCTTCCCCACTGAAAATCCCCCTCACTTGACAAAAAAACATAATGATTTTTTTTTTATTGTTGAATAAAACGTACAAATTTCTTCCGAATTGACCCTTTGACACGGTTGGAATACGAGTCTAAGTAGCAACTATGAATATATCACATTCACAATAACACACTCCATTATTAATTTAAACGGCTGATTGTTCACGAATTTCGTTTAGAGGAATTTCAATTAAATAATCGTTCGAGAGACCATTTGCTGTACGAAAAACTACCCTTGTGGGCATTAAAATTCCCGGCACAAGTTGGGAAATTGTGTGTGCGCGTAATGCACGCATAGGATTTCATTTCCATATCCATACTTCCATCCATCCCATGTCCCATCCCGTCTATTATTTCCTACGCAACACAACGCAACAACGGTAGTCGGGGAAATAGATCTAAGGAATTTTTAAATAACCACTTTTGTGATGACAGGAGAATATAAAATATACACAATATACACATATAGGTAAGTACAACATGTCTAAAAAACAGTTATACGTCTCTATCTAGAACTACACATGTTTTTGGTCACAGTTCAGTTACAGTGTTTGGTTAAAACTCGAGGGTAAATGGTATAGGCGCTCTATGCGCTTAGAAATATCATCATCATCTATGAGGGGGAAGGGTCTCTACAACACGCGTGTGTAAATGTCATGGTGGTTGGTCGGGTTGGTGCAATTTAAAATTCACCAGGGAATCACATTATCCACGCTATAGGGATTTATGCAAGTCCACTTGAAATTATGGTACACAATTATGTTTCGCTGTGTTCTTCAATTGCCGGCTCTCCCGCCCATCAAGTAAAAACCCTGTAATTTATATGTTGCAGTTCAAATGAAAACGAATCTTTTTTTTTTCTAAGGCCTCAAAGCTATCGTCCACATGCCCCTCGATATAAATACTTAGAGTGATGAAAACTTAAACGAGTGATAATTGAGGGGGTTATACTGCTGCGATTATAATTACATGTGTTAGATGGTTGTCGTTGTTAAAAGGGAATAGGTAATGTATCACATTGTCGCATGAACTCAGTGAGAAGGACTTTGCACTTTTGTTTTTGTGGGGAATCGGAATATAGTTTTCTAACAGGTGAGGTGACATGCATTTGCATTTGAGATAAAGGATAATCGTTTTTTTTATCTTTTTTATACTTACACCATTATTATAGATGCAGTTTTTTTTTGATAAGCATTCAAAATCGACCTTAAGAAAGTTGGGATTGGTGTAAGGTAAGTTGCTGAGGTGCTAGGTAGAAAGATAGTTGGATGGAAATAGTAGTTATTGATGCAGAACAGATCGGAACCAGGTTGGTGGGTCATCACAGATAATTGGGAGAGCTGTGATCTCTTTGACATCATTGGCCGTGTTAATGAAGAAGAGGAAGGAGAACAGATCGTTATTAGATGGCCTTCTCCTTCTGGCTTCTGAGGCCCGGTACCGATCCATTGTACTAACAGGTATCAACCCTCTTATGTTAGGCTTCCAGATGTTCGCAGAAAGGCCAGAAGACTTTGCCAATATATGGAGTCTAGCTACTCATCATATCTCCACCGAGTGTCTGTAACGTGATTCGATAAACTGCAGGAAACTCACAGAGGAAGTGCTCCGCGGTTTGGTCAACTGCTTCAAAGGATTCACAGAGTGCATAGTATGACCTAAGTAGGTATAAAAAAAAAAAAAAAATAGGGTAGCGCTACAGAGCAGGGAGCCCCTGGGCCTAGCGCGTTTCTCACAACCATGCCTTGTGCGGGAATGGAGGGGACCTACAATTTTTTGCCGGTTCCGAACGGCTAATCGAGAAAGCGCTTTTCATGGCAATGAATACTAACGGAGGACTTGCCAATTCCTCGCAAAAGGCGATACCCGGGAAAAAACGTTTTTGCCTCTGTTGGGATTCGAACTCGAACTTCTGGATTAATAGGCGGACATGCTATCCATCACACCACGGGTACCACAACCCTAAGTAGGTATAGCAGATTGAAATGCTTTGCAAAAGAGAAGTGATCTGTGGCAACCCTAACAACTTTTCCTTTCTGCTACGGGATAGCAAAAATTTTGAAGTTTTCTTATTAACAGTTTGGCGAGAATATTTTTAGTCTGCCTGCATCATAAGGAGGCATGTCATCTTCTGACAGCTCCAATCGTAAATTTAAGCCCTCACTGAGAACGCAGCTAGACCAAATGCTGGCTCACTACGAGAGGAAGATCTCAGAGATCTTTACCTCCCAAGTTTATCGACGATCTCCTCCTCAGTTATGACGTGATGGCCTTGACCCCAAACGACACTCAAAGAATTTAGTCTCGCGACCACAATTGCAGAGGTCTTGCATTCATCATTTTCGAATTAGTTAGAGGGTTTAGCAGAGCTTTAAGCATATGTTGCCTGGGGCAGCAGAAACATATACTTGCCAAAAACTCCCTCACATATCCAGAAGAATGAAAGTGTCTTGGGAGTTTTCGACATAGTCAGATTAAAGAACCCTGTTATCTAGGATTACTCCAAGATTTTTTACCTTGGAAAATGTCGCGTCGCGTCGTCGGCATATGCTTGGGCGTGCAGATTAGATTCATTAAGTGTTTCAAGTAGCGAATCACATCACAAAAGAGGAGATAGAAGCCTAGTTTCATTGAGAATTCACTTCAGCAAAACATCGCAAAACATCGCACATGGGAAAACAACAACTCCAACTACCAGCCATCCCTGTTGTTCACTTCTGCAAGTGACTTATTTTTGTTCACTTAACTTTAGTTGTTGTTTTCCCATGTGCGATGTTTTGCGATGTTTTGCTGAAGTGAATACAGATTCTCAATGAAACTCGGCTTAATCAAATCAAAAAGACAAGGGAGAGTTTAAGAGTTTACAGATAGAGAGAGAGAGAGATATCAAGTGACCTTAACTCCAAAAGTTGCGTTTCGCCCAAGTGCGACATAGAACGCCACCTTGCGGACAAATCTTATTCACTCCTGTTGAAACATATTGCCCTAACTCTGCTTCAACATTATTTACTGCTCTATTCATTGGCATTGCTTTAATACACAAGACTAATGATTCATCCACACCATGTTCTTTGGCAGCAGGTGGATATGGTTTGGTTATGGATATACCCACCTATCCATATAATGCAAGGTCATCTTATCGAAACTATTTTACCATTTGTTGCCATTTGCAATTAAAGATAGATGCATCTATAAATGTTAATGTAAAAAGGTTTAAATGCAACCCATTTCCACCCAGAAATACCGCATTTTATTCAAATAAGAGCTGGAAGATGAGATTGAGAAAAAGTTTCATTGTATTCCTTACATAAAACCCAGCGCCTTGTTTGAAATTGAATAAATATGTGCCCCGTTAATCACGTCGTTGTCATTAAGTCGAAATGAGGAACAACTTAGACAGAAAAAAAACAACAACACACTGACGTTTTGTTCATAAGAACTGACTTGAAGCTGAAGAGTGGTAAGCTTGATGAGAAAAATAAATTCTTGATGTTTTTGGGTTCGAAGTCAGTAATGAGAGTCGAATGGAAACACGCCTGAATGATCTCAACATGTATTTATGTGATAGGGAGGAGGAATTGTTTTTTGGTTGTTGAGTCTTGTTGTTTTCTTGATTTTGTGGTTCGGCAAGATGCCACAAGTGAAGACAAACACACACGCACACGCGCACGCACACGGCTTATTATTTTTGGTTTTAATTGCTGTCGGTTTTTTCCCCATTTCCGAGAGCTAACCAGGAAGTGCAGTATGTAACTTCTTCGAATACACGAGCTCAGTGAATGGGATAATTGTAAGTGACCCGCTTTACATTTAATTAGAGAAACTGTTTTATGCTCCATAAGGGCAAATTATAACTCCTAATAATTCAATTTTATGCCACAAAGAAGACAAGGCAAAGGTTTGTTTCTTTTTTTTTTTATCAATTTAACGATGATGGATTTAGTTCAGCGATAGACATTTTATAGTCCTTAAGCTATTAAACTTATTTATTTAACAAAGAAGGTATAGGAAATGCCGAAATTCAGATGTTTAAGGATTAACTCCGTATACCTATGTCGGAAGCTATGCGCCACAGTGAGCTGAAAAGCATACCCAGTGATGTGGGTAATAGGCACGAGGTTTGAGCCATAAAACAGAGTAGGGCATGACAAATTATGATGTTCTGCCACCTATCTATCAATTTTGTTGTTCATTTTTAGTTTTTGTGGAGCAGCTTGTTATAAACACCTGACAAATGAGTTAAGAAATTGGGGTTAAATTTATGGTTTCGTCCGCTTGTAGGAGAACTTTTATGAGGAAAGGAATGGAATATTTCTTAGCGTTTTTGGCGATAACGTCACGTTAGGTTTACTCAATACATGTTCATGGAGTTAAAACAGTTTTTCTTTTATTTAATAAAAGTCAGCTGCAAGTGAAACTCTATATGATTACCGTAAATCACGTAGCCTCAACCATTAACCCTGAGGTCGAATCACCGCATCAGCGATCGAGTGAGTGGGTAGTATTAGTTTTTTAAAATTTACGCTAAACTACACATGAGTCGGCTGCTCATCAGTCTAAGGAGATACCGTTCAGTAAATGACGAGAGAAAAATAGATTATGGAATTAGAATGCTCGATTTCGTGAATGGCAAAGCTTAAATCGAATTATTATGTCACTCGATAACGAGGGTCTTCGATATGTACCTTTACTCATTTTTCATCTCATAAAGACATAGGGCGCCGCGACAGAGCGAGGAGTCCCGGGGCCTAGCGCATTTCTCACAACCATTGCCTTTGTGAGGAAATGGAGGGACCTTAAATTTTTTGCCGATTTCAAACCGCTAATAAAGAAAGCGCTTTTCATGGTAGTGAATTTACTATCGGAGGACTTCCTCGCGAAAGGCGATACCCGTAGAAAAATATTTTTGCTCCTGTTGGGATTCGAACCACGAACCTATTGGTTAACAGGCAGATATGCTAATCATCACGCCACGGGTAAATACATTAAATTAGATAAGATTATATTTAGGGGACGGGTAGAGCCTGCTCAGCTCTAGGCACTGCGATGTCTGAATGAAATCTATTGTGCCAGCCCATGTGAGGTTTCAAGGCAGTTCTCCTGCTCCTGAATTGAACCAGAAGTTAGCAATCTTCTGTGGGTGAATGAGTTTGAGTTTATCTAGGAGAATGATCTCTTAGTCAAGTATTTGCTTTCTAAGGCGGAAGTTTCTTCATTTTCGAGGCATAGTCAACAGCCCCATCTGTCCGCTGTCCGCTACCAGCCTCATTTTGTGAAGATGTTTCTTTAAAGAACAGTGGCCGGATAGTAGTCCTGTGCAAATTTTTAGGGTTTTCCTATTGAGGATAGCTCGTGCCAATCGATATTTTTTCTTTTGTTACTTTTTAGTGAACTGCAACTGCAACTTATAAGCTCACCAGAAAATATTCTTTTCTGAAAATGGAATTCGAGTATCGCTTGCGTCTATATCGGGCAGGCAAAAATAAGGAACGTGTCTATATGCACTCAACACAAACCTACTCGTTTGTCGTCGTTTGTTTGACACGACTTTTTTGAGTTATTTAAATTGATAAAAGCATCTAGTTACTCGGATTCCACGAATTGTTTTACTCAAAAAGAAACCACTCATTCTTTTCTAATGAAAAAGGATACTACCCGTGAAGTTTTCAGTTCAAAGTGCCTGAGTGGTTTAATTTTGAATGAAAAAAAAATTACTCAAACGAACCAGCACGAGTAACAAGATGTGCTTTCCGCTTCAAATCATTCAAAAAGGTTGTGTTGAACGAACGAGTACAAACTACACGATCCTTTTTTTTCCTCTCGAATGACACCTTCAGAGTCGTATTGGGTGCATACAGACACGTCCATTATTTTTCCCTACACCGTTTTTCTTTCAATTTTATTGCTTAGAACATAAATGAACATGTGAATGAAGAAGAAACTCTTTTCAAAGTGTTAATAGTCTCAGTGTTCTTTTTTCCGCGAACTAAAATTTCTTCGCAGTGATGATATTCTTATGACCTGTTTTTTTCTTAAGACTGTTCAAGGCCAAGCAGCACCACAATCAAAAAAGTCTTAAGGACATAGTTATCTAGACTTATGGGCGTTCGTCTATCCCTAAGAAACAAGAAATACCTATCTAACAAACCAACTAGGTGGGGAAGTATTATTCCGAATCGTTGTATGTAGGGTAAACGCACTAGTAGCCGGACAGTGTTAGTAGCCGGACACATTGACCTTTTTTTGCGATTAATAGATACATCACTCAAAAAAATCCACAAACAACAACATACATGGGTCCTTCAATGTGTCCTATACATGCATGCAAAGTTTCAGGTACTCGAAATGCGTACTTTAGGAACTACGCATCATTTCATTGTTTAAGGTTTGAAGGTGCGGTCTCGTTGTCGATTTGTGTAAGAAAAAAATAGTGCGAACACTTTTTAGTAGAAAGCAATTGAACAAGTAATAGTTAATTTATTGTCATGGAAAGACATTGGTTTCGTTGGAAATATGATTAACTAAAACAATTTGCAAAAAAAAAACTAATTTAATAAAATCTTTGCCATTATTTGTGGTGTCCGGGAACTAACACCAAAATTGAATATGTTTTTCAGTACCCAGACATGCTGTCCGGGTACTAACACAGTGCGATTATCATGCATATTCAGTACCCGGACAGAGGTTGTTTCTTAAAATAATTGTGTATGGATACTGAAACAAAAGCGTTCGGATACTAGATCAGTAATTTTAAGAGACTTAATCATTGAGAGATTTGATCATTTTAAGAGACAAGCCCTGTATGGATACAAAAAATGTGCGCTTGTCTTATATTTTCAGTACGCAGACATGGCTTGTCTCTTAAAATGATTGTGTACGGGTACTGAAACAAAGGCATCCGGGTACTAGATTTTGCTGTACGGGTACTAACGCAAATGGAACTTTTCTGAATTGTTATTTTATTAATTTTAACAATGATCTCTTTGCAATTTACTTGAACGCAATATTATTGAGAAATATCTATATTCTTAAAATCAATAAAAGATTCCGCGGTAGAATTTATGGTTACAAAATGGTTTGAAGTCAAAGTTGAGAAAAAAGTTAAGTGTCCGGGTACTAGTGCGTTTACCCTACCTACTTTTGATAAAACTGCCAAGTCTCTCGGCGGCCGCCAAACGTACTATGCATGATGATTTTTGGGTAAGGAATTCTTAGTTCAACTTGATTTCAATTTACGAAGGATAAAATAATTTATTAGTTCAGAGGCATTCTTATTTAAGGTAAATATTTGCAAACTTTTAATATGACTTACCATAGACACCGGTAATCCTCCTGCTCCACCATTCGTGTACGAATACGGTGATACTAGGTATCCCATATTAAAACTCGATGCGTGCGGTTCAACTTTACCTGTGAAACATAAAATAAATCATAAATAAACTTCCTGTGTATTTTTTCAGATCATAAATAGGATTAATCAAAAGTCAGTTCTTCACTTCTCAACTAGGAGCGGGCATATTTCTACTCCTTTTTATTTTTTTTATTTAAATCCTACTTATAAATATTGTCGTCGCCTCTCGCCGGCTGTGCTTGTTTGTAAGCCCAAAAAGTGAAATGTTTCAACCACAACAACGCCCCCAACCCCTCCGAAACAGAAAAATATTACAAGACATAATAAAAAATCAAGTTTCATTAGTAATTATCCTGTTATCCACCATGATAGGGTAACAATTCACGGCCAGAATTCCTCCAACTCAAGCATTTCTGTTTCAACGACGATTTAAAGGTTTATAGTTGCCAACAAAGGAAACTAAATAAATGAACGAGGAGAGGAAAAAACGCGATAAAAAAAAAATTAAAAAGAAATTCAGATATTCTTGATATTACTTTTGTTAGTTTTTCTTTTCCCTTTTTTTTTTTCTTCAGTTGTTAACGACCTAACAAGCAGGCATCATGGCTATGTGGTGGCTCTGGTGGCTGTTAGCGCTGAGCTGCGCTGCGGTGCCCGGTGCCCTGCTTCATCACGGGGCTAAAAACAATTCCGTCACGTAGAAAGAAACCAAATGCAATTTACACACACCATTATGGAAACAAATAAATAAAAATAAGAATTGAAATATAAATACAAGATATCCTTCACAAGAAAACAGGTAGGCTTTATTTGCTCTTGTCGCCTCTCTCCTTACAACACCGTCTGTCTGTCTTTTACTTTCGTTCGTTCCGTGGTATTTACTTTTTATTTTTTTTTTTATTTTTTTTTTTTTCAACATTTTCTTTGCCTGTTTTACCTTCATTGCAGGCAGAAGAAACATGCCTACACCCGAAAGGAGATTATTTTATTTTTATTTGTGGTTGTTTTGCTTCTCATTTGTCAAGACAGAAACTACCTTATTATTGGTAAGTAGTTATAGTTGATTCTAGAATAATTTGCTTCTATACAGTCACAGTGCAACTAGGGCATATAGGCACCACCTATTCACACACTTTGTCTCCTCAAATGGACTAGTTAAATGCTGATAGCTATCAGATGTGAACATGCACCTTGTCTGTTTGATGGAAACAATACAAGATAACTGTTATGCTGATAAGGTTTATGATAAGGAAAACATTTTACAAAAAAGAAAACCTTCAACGTTGACTGTTAGGCACAAGTAGGAACCATCTTCATAAACATATAGCCGTTGACTAACCTGCTTATGGAAGGGTATATGATAAAAATTTTGTAAAATTACACTTGTCAAATCCTCACTTTGGACCTATCAACAATTTTTGTATGTATCTAGGATATTGGTAGTAGCTGGTTTTTCAGGCCATCTAGGCAATAAACGAATTAACATTATCAAACATAGTACCTATGTAGTAACAACACACCAACTCTCTACAGCTCTCTCTGTAGAGAAGCGAGCGCTTCAGTCTATGGGAATTAGTTAGAGACAGTTGTAGTTGCATTACCTAATTTAAGAAATCTTTTTCGAAAAAATAAAATAGTTCGCCCCTATCACAAGGCTTGTCGTAACAATTTCTTTTAGAGACTCTCGTAATGAATTTTTCGCTCCAAAATTTGTTACTATCCAAAAATTTACTAACAAGTTCTGAATATCTTTGCAAAACTTTCATTACGAAAATGCTTTTTGTCCTTTAAAGATCTAGAGACCTTGCATTGGTCTAACCAAATTCTTAAAGACTTGCCCTAAGAATATGTCATCACATCACTTATTTGAAAAACCATAAATTATGCTTCTCAATCCTGACCATGGGTCCTTAGGAGACCATCTTCCCAACATCGACGAGTTGCAGACCTAAAAACATTGGACTTCTACTCAAAACAGGGTAATTAATGTGTTCCTGGAGTTTAAAAAAAAACCGAACAACAATTTTGTCGAATATGAATAATGTGATATATTTTTGACATAAAAACACTTTTCAATTCAATGCAGGAAAATGGTCTTAATTTTCTTCTTTCCTTGGTCATAAATGGCCGCTCCTAGGTGAAGCATAGGGCAGCAAAAAGAAAAGAAAGTCTTAACAAAGTTTCTTGCTGTTTGTTAAATTGACTAATCACTACAAACAGCGTTGCCAAACTTAAAAACCAAACCTCTAAAAAAAACACCCCTTATAACCAAGGCTGACTAGACCACCATAGCTGACCTACGAGCTACTCAAAACAACCACTAAAATAATATTTGGAAAATGCTGGAAATTGTAGAAAATACGTCTGTAAAATTTTATTTCTGTTCGGCTTAATAAGCTAATTTTAACAAATAGCATCTTTTTAGACACATTTCTTCTTCGAAGGGCAAAAATTTCTTCATTCTGCGAGAAAATAAAAGAATAAATAAACAAAGACAATGAAATGCGAGAAAATGTCTAGAAAAAAAATTTTCTTCACAAACAAAGTATGATTTATGTACATATATTTTCTGTTGGTACATAGTTCAACAAGAACAAACTTTGTGTCTGAGTCAATAACAGAGCAAAATTGACAAAATGACTGCCTCCCAGCCAAAGAAACACATAGGGCAGCCCTGGGGCCTTGCTCATATCCCTGTTCCATACATTGTGAGGAATCACTGACATGAAAATCTCTTTCTTGATTAGTAGTTCGAAATCGGCAAACAGCCCTAGGGCCTTGCTCATTTCCCTGTTCCATACATTGTGAGGAATCACTGACATAAAAATCACTTTCTTGACGTTCGAGATCGGCAAACAAATAGGCGGTCCTTCCATTCCTCAGCTGCCAACTATCTAAATAAAAAATAGAGGGCGCAAAATAAATAGCATCGCACTAAGAGGAAACTAAAGAAAAACGTAGACATATGCATCTATGCATCTATGTGTCTGTTTCTTTATTGTGACGCATTTTCGTTTCATCGAGTTGTTTCGAATCACAACAACTCTAAAATTTCGAGCGAACCAACACGAGTAGCTAGATAAGTTTTTCGCCTTAAATTTCACAAACAAAACAAAACGAGTAACCAGATGTCTTTTTCCACTTCAAATTATTCAAAAAGGTAATGTTAAACGAACGAACACAAACTACACGATCCTTTTGTATTCCTCCTAAATAACCCGTCGTATTGGTTGCTGGTATTGGGTGCTTATGAACGTGTGCCTCTATTTTGTCTTTAAATTTAATTGTTTTAACATAAATGAACATTTAAATGAAGAAGAAACCCTTTTCAGAGTGTTAATTGTCTCCATGTTCCTATTTTTTGAGAACAAGAAGTTTTACTTCAAATTAAAAAAGTTTTAGAGTCTTTAGAATTTTTTGAATTATTTTGTTGCGCCTTAGATAACACAGAGCCCGTGGATATTCAAAAGCAGTGGCGTAGCAAAGCTATCAAGGAGTTTATATACTATGGCGTTATAGATCGTAGAAGATGCAATTAACCTTGGTATAAAAACATCGGAGAAATACGACATTCCAACAGAAAGAAGAATTCGTCGTAGAAAGCGAATGGCTGGTGAGTTAGCAACTGATGCAGGACTTTCTCTGAGCGCTCAACCACGGAAAGACATGTTCGAGTGCCTTAATTGATTCATCACTGAACTTCGAACAAGAAAAGAGTCTATTAAGGAGGTGGCTTCATTGTTTGAAGCTGTATGTAGGTACAGGCGAATAATTTACTTTTAGCAAACATTTATGATTTGAAAATAGCTGTTTCAAAATTTGCTAGTGCTTATGATGAGTGTCAGAGTCAGAGCTTCTTTCAGAGATACCAAGGTTGAGAAGTCATTTGAAAGCGGCTAAAGTGACAACATTGGTTATCTTTAGACTTTATGAAATTAATCCTTGAATGGGACTTCGCAGCATCTTTTCCGAATCTCATTGTCGCATTAAAAATGTTTTCGATAATATGTGTGTCTGTTGCGTTCTGTGAAAGGAGTTTTAGTAAGCTTAGATTAATTAAAAACTACTTGCGGGCAACAATGACGGAAAAAAGGCTCAACAATCTGGGAATCTTAACAATTGAACATGAGGCGACACAGCAAATAAATTTTGATGACGCTATCAGCGAGTTTTTTGCTGTAAAAGCTAGGAAGATGTTTTATTAATGTTTTCTGTTTTTTTTTTTTTTTTTAATGTGAATATGTAGATACATTGATTTTTGTTGCCCTTTTTTTAAAAGGTTGCAATATATGAAATAGTGGAATTTCATTTATTTTACTACTTAACATTCTGGGGGTGACACCATAATTCCCGCCCCAGGTGCCACCCATGCTACTGTTCCAAAGAATAACAATGAAATGTCCGACAACGGCCTTGTCAACCGAAAAGAGTCGGTTCCCATTAGAACACCGTAATTAAATCGGAATGAGCGCTGTAAGTGACAAGATGGGGGACCGTCCGTTACTACTGCGTGCTGTTGTCATGTGTTATTTGTTCTATGTAGTATTTGTGTAGTTAGTCTTGTGGTGTATCAGCCAAATGGTCTTTGTCGCCCGGCTGCAACCCCCCCTCCGCAGATTTATGTGTGGAGTAGGTTTCATGTAAATGTAAATGTAAATGTAAATGTCCGTTCTCAACAAAAAGTTATACAGCGATGCAATTTGTTAGTAATTAATTTGGTAATTATGTAAGTAAGTCAGCCTATTTGTCAAAATGGAATCATATTTAAAACATCAATATATGGAGAAGAAAAAAACTGATTTTTGATATTTTCTTATACAAAATCACTAAAAATTGAATTTAACATTTAGTAATAAAGTTTCTACTTACTGAAAACAGGACTATGATCCGGCCGCGTTGTTACCTTGCCACCTTTCTCCTGAGTTATAATGAAAAAAGAAAAGGCAGATACGAAAATATGTAAGTTAAATTAAAATATTTTTAAGTCAGGTAACTGCGACTGACAAAAAATAAGTCAAAGTAAGTGATTAGAGTGGGGCTTATTGCGAGTGTCGCCTAACATTCGGTGCGACAAGGGTCGAAAGCTTCGATAAATTTTCCTTTTGGTATTGCGTATCTTTATCGACAAGGATTTCTGTTACTGTGAATAATGAAAGTAGTCATTGTGATTAAATCCTATAAAATGACATTTGAGTTAGTTTCAGTGATAGTCGAACGCAAAAATACAGACGTAACGATCGAATTCAAAATTGAAAGTATCGAAAATATGAAATACGCAATACAAATTTCATTTTCGATGTTCGACTATCGACAAAAGTCGTGTATCGACAGCCAAACGACACTCGCAAAAAGGGCCAGTGTATGTATACAACTTTCTATGGCCACGCACTGAGCGGCAAAATTAGATTTTTAAAATTTTGTTATAATTTTGCCGATTTGCCGCTCAGATCGTGGTCGTGCCTTAAGGGCATTAAATTTATTGGCTTTATTTTTATCAGTCCTAGAATACCTTTCATATCACCGGTCTATATGCAAGAAACTCTCATCAAGTTCATCTATTCCCATCATACACAGATGCATTTGGGACAAGCTTCACAGCTTCATGCAATTTTTTTTTTTTTTTTTCATTTAGGCCTCTATTGTGATATGCAATTTTCAATTGATTTGACATCAATTTTCGATTATTTTAATGTTTTCGGTGCGAAGACCAACTGATGACTTTAGACAAACATCACAATAGGGGACCATGAGCAAGACTATACTTATACATACACCGGCGATATGACTTAATATTTGAGATTTGTGACAAATTTTGTAAAGTGATGTGTTGTATTTACTTTAGATGGCTTGAGTAGGTTCCAACTCACCTCACTCTCGGTCAGATCAATAAGGCTAGACTTCTCTTCAACTAATAAGTTTTCGGATGAAATTTTCTCATCCTCTCTATCACCTTCATCTTTGAATATCTTGACTTCATCCGTACTGCCTAAATCGTCGCCGGATGAGCCAGCATGACGAGAATGCGAACTATGACTATTATGTGGCATATCTTTGTTTGTTTCACTTCTTTAATAATTTTCTTCGACCGGCCCGGCACGACATTCGGATTAGTTTTCTTTGTAAATTTGATGACTTTAATGATTCAAAGAGTAATGCTGCGCTCTCATATGCGTTGTTCTTGTGACTCTGGTTTCATGTTCAGTTTCTTCTCTTCGGCGAAATTGCACTTTTCCACTCAAAAAATCTGCACAAATGGTTTGTTTATGTATATCACTGCTGTGCGAGTTACGTGTAACGGAGGAAAATAAACGTTGACAAACTTTTGCCGATGTTTGATTCTGTATTTGATATGAGCGACAAAAAAGTTGTGGTGCCTTTTCTTGTTTTCAACATGGTTGCTCTCAGATTTTCAGTCATTTGTTGATTTGTAAATTTGGTATCATTGGGCGCGGTGAGTCCGTTTTACTAGAAAGATGCAAAAAAAAAAAAACAAATATATAATTTTACACGTGAATGGGTCAGGTCTTTAGAAATATTAAGGAAAAGAAAAAGGCTGACTTTGAAAACAATTAAAATATCTTCATAACTAAATATTTCTTATTGATTCTCCTATGGAACTTAAAAAATAAAATGCAACATTCAAGTCGGATTAATAAAATTACCCACGATTTGTCAAATTTGAATTTGCTTTGAGAAGAAAAGATGGAACTTTCGCCTTAGTAAGAACGACTATTCTAATTTACAACTTGCTTCACCAGCCTGGTTTGTAACTCTTAAGACGACTATAGTTCAAGATACTAAAAAACGCCTTAGAACCTAAAATAGTTATCAAAATTTATAAGACGGTTGATACAGTAACTATCCTTTGATCCTTTGTCGTCACAAGTTTACTTCAAGATACAGAATTAAAAGGTTGAACAGAATGAACCGTCGATATTCTGGCAAGCCCCGATGAAAAAAATATTATCAAATTGCATCTAATTCGATACACTTATATCGATTCCTTGCGCTTGGCCTCTCCAAAAAACCAAGAAGTTTTATGGTTCGGGGTGGAATGGCACCATAGTTCCAAATCTTACAGCAGCACATAAGCAAAACAAGTACTGCCCATATATAAAAAAAATACCGCCTCAAAGATGACCACTAAAGTCTGTACCGAGATGCGAGATGCTTGAAAACATTTTCATACATCAAACACCTAAAGCGATTAGGTACGTCTAGTGCCGCATGTTTTTCAGCAAGATAGTGCGTCAATGCAAGAATAAGTAAATGGACACATGCTCATAAGAGGCAATTTACAAAAGCAAACCAAAACAAATTTCTGAATTAATTCGAACAGGGGCTGGTCTAGAATTTTGAAGAAACCGAATTTTTTTTTTGTCTTAAAAGGTACTTTAGGGTTCTTAAAAATAACATACCAAAGGATGGATGCCGGCAAAAATGTCTAAATGCCCAAACTTTCCATTCTGCGGCAGCGCCCCTCAGGTATGCCATATGATTTTATAGTACTTATAACTTTAAACGCGTTTTTCTCGAAATCACTTTCATTGAACTGGCCGAAAACCTAACTCGAGCAAATCTTCACCGATCTAAAATTTTGACAGCACACGCGAAATACCTTTCCCCGGAGACGTAAATAGGATTTTTTATATATTTCATAGCTGTTTTTTAATCAACAATTGTGTGGTTTTTTGTAAGTGAAAATTTTAATGTTTTGTTCAAACGTGCACCATTTCGCGAAAGAACAAAATATCGAAAAAATCCTACGTACGTCTCTTGCTGTTGTTATATAGAAACTAAAAATTTTCGGTATTTTGTTTCAGGACCAAAATTAAGGAGGTTACATCTTCGGCCATGCAAATGTAAATTCTTTGTTCAAAAGGCTGTGTAAAGAAGAAAAAAACTGATTTTTTGAAAATGAAGCTCTGAAACTGACTTCGTGTAAGAACACAAAAGAGTTTCGGACATCATTAAACCAACTGAACGGAAAAAAGCTTCAAATAAGTCAAATAATCAACGTCACCATGACCATTTCAAACAGCTTTTGTCCATTACGCGAAACAAGCATACACAAATAATATCTTAGACTCTGCTATATTCATCGACGAATTACAAAGAGTACTATATAAACTAAAGGATGGCAAGGCAGCAGGCGAAGATAGAATTCCTGTTGAGTTTATAAAGTACGGGACAGAGCAACTAAAGCATAGCTTATTAGATGTATATGTATGTATAACAAAATCTTGAACACTTGAGAAGTTCCAGAAGAATTCAAAAAGAGTCTAATTTGCCCTATTCATAAGAAAGGAAATATATCTGACCTGACAAACTATCGTGGAATATCGTTTCTCAATGCTTCATATAAAGTTTTTTCTACTCTAGTGAACGCACGTTTAACAACGTGGATTGAAAGCAACAATTTGATTGGAAAATTTGAGGCAGGATTTCGCAGTGGCTATTCGAATATCGACAGCATCTTTGTCCTTCAAAGTATAGCCAACGACTTTATCGATTAATGAAAGAAGTTGTTCGTTCTTTTTATAGACTTTAAAGCTGCGTTTGACACAATTGATCGTGAAGCCCTGTTTTTCAAACTATACAGATTCGGAATGTCACCCAAATTCGGTAAGGTCCTGGAAAATATCTATAGTAGCAATATGTCTGCCGTGTGGAATGGGTCAGAAATTTCAGACTGGTTTGAATGTAACATGGGTGTAAAACAAGGCTGCACACTTAGTCCGAGTCTCTTTGCGTTGTTTATTAACGGCCTTATCGAATTTCTTCCCTGCGGAATAGAGATATCGAGTCATCAAAACTCTCCTGTTCGCAGACGACCGACGACGGCGACGCGATGTGGCGTTATTTGCGTATACACCCCAATCGCTCCAACTAATGATCAACAGACTTGAAATGTACTGCAAATTGTGGAACTTAAGAGTCAATCTGGAAAAATCTAAGGTGATGATCTTAAGAAAAGGTTCAGGACGAAACACGAGGAATGTAAAATGGCATTTCGATGGAAAAGAGATCGAAATCGTGAAGTCCTTCAAATATCTGGGAGTGATTATTACCAGTAATGGAAAATCATCTAAAGGATAAGCTGATGAAAGCCAAGAGTGCAATCAATGCCACTTGGAATAAATGTTTTTCGAATAAAGCTATTAGTCACACTGTGAAATACAAGGTTTTTGTCTCAGTAACAGAATCTATAATGTTGTATGCAGCTCAAGCTTGGGGTTTTGTAAAATACGAAGCAGTGGAAAAACTATTGCGGTATTTTATAAAAAGATGTTTCCGACTTCCAAAAACAACACCGAACTACATGATTCCAATTGAAACAAGATTGTCACCACTTTTTATAAAAACATTAACTTTGCATGCCGAATACATCGTAAGGATTCTGAATATGCCAGAGGAAAGGTTCCCAAAAATGTTGGCACTTCAAACAATTCGAAAACGAAATCATTGGTATAAGAAGTGGGAGGAGCTTGCAAACAGATGCCACTTAGGTTTTAGATTATTTGAAGGAAACGAAAATCAAAATAAAAAACAGCTTCTTGAAATGATTTCCATGACGGATGAACAGCTAAGGTCTGAGTTCATAAACGAAGCTTCATCTTTTATCTTTAGACAAACCTACAGCCGGCTCAACCATAATCTTTGTGATGCAAACTATTTCCGCCCCGACAACGAACTCGATTTAATTTCAACCATTTTTAAAATGAGAGGTGAGCTGATAAATAAATCGCATTATCTATATAGAAAAGCCTGCAACCGATTTAAGAATTTTATTACTACAGGCAAAAACTCTTAACACCAAATTGGCAAAAGCAACCTCAGAACGACGACCGCGACGGATCCATCAGTTGTGAAGTGAACGTGTTATTCATTATGGAAGCGATAAAGTTTCAAAGATCTGTTACTTTTGTAATAAAAAAAAACATAATGTACCGTATTGAGAACCAATTTAAAAATACAGATTTCCACTCTCGTTGTCTTTTAAAATGTTTGCACTATGCTAATAAGTGTAGTGCAATATTCACTTCGTAAAAAAGGTCTCGGTACCATAAGTTTTGATGTCTCAATTTGCCACACCACTGTTCAAAATCAGTCATGGGATAACATTAAACAACTGCCACGCGGCCTACGACCGCAAGTATACCATACGTGTCTTTACAATGGGCTGAAAGGATCGTTCTTCGTTCAACTGACTTTTTTAATAGCCTTTGGTAGGTAGTTGGTGATTCCTCATCGGGAGTGAACTTCCTTCAGTACGGGCTAAGGACGAAATTATGCATCGGTAATAACAATTATTTTAATGTCCGTTTTAATTGTCATTGGATCATAAAGATGATGTTTCGTCATCCGGAAAGGACTTCCCATAGTTAAGTCTTCTCTAGATTTGTTTGTTATGGTATTAAACAGTGCTTAAGATGGTAGCAAAATAGGCAAATTGTAGCATTCGCGACGGCCGGGAAGTTAAAACCCTCTATTCATTATCTGTCTCGCTATATTTAGTTCTGCTCTTTTTATTTTCAATCCTAAAATAATTTTAGACGGCTTCATACGCGTAAGTAGGTGCCATAAACACGATACTCAACCATGCAACGGTCATAGCAATTAGTTTCGAGAACGAAATACCTCTGGCAAGGTAGCGCTTTTAATTGCGCGCATCAAAGTCGTTGTAAGTCGTTGCCGTTGTTTCGATCGTCCGGAGAAACAAGTTGTAGTAATTTCACAGAATTACTTAAAACCTATCAGTTTGAACTAAAAAGAATAAGTTATTTCGGAATTTCTGGGTGTCGTAGGTATACTCGTAGTCACTGACCATGTGTTGTTTCCATAGATATCTTAGAACCCGTCTGGCGTAACGGGAGATTTAAGCATCAAGGCCCATAAAACCTTCAAACTCGTTAAACAAAAGAACGTAGATTCGTCTCAGTTTTGCGACACCCAAAAGTAAATATGATAAAAAAATTTTCCTGGTTTTATTGACATTGCAAGAAAAGAAAACAAAACCAGACAAAACCATACTTTTACCTGAAAAGGATCGCAGCATATACCAAAATAGTTTACACTATACCAAGATAGGAAATACGAGTTCATAAACATGTCCAAAGTAATGAGGATGACCAAGAGAAGGTATAAAATATATGTTTTTTTTTTTTAGAAAACGAAGAACCTAATTGACTAATTGAAAAGAGAAGAGGGACACACACAATACAATTTTTCATGTTGTTAAATTTCCAGAAAACAGCAGGTCTGTTTAAATTGACAAGGGTATAGGCCTAAAGGCAGGGTGCTGGGAGAAAGTAACGAAATTTAACGAGAGTGTATAAACAAATAGACATAAGAGACTTGAAGAAGAAATTGATCTATAGGTGAGTGTTGGTTGCAGGTAGTTTTCATTTTATATCTTTTCTAGGATATGGTAAACAAGAAACAAAATGTACAGAGAGTTAACAAACATTTCTCGGAAAAAAGACAACCTACTCATAAACATATCCGTCCGTCAAAGCCCAGGCCAATAAAGGTTTCCCTCTCTACTTGTATATGTCAAAGTCTCATCAGTGTCGATTTGGTCAGCTAATGAATTTATGATATAGCTCTGGATTCGAATTACGTATTAAAGCAATTTCGAAATGTTGGGTCTTGTCAATAACAAATTAGCTAAAACTTTTTTTTGAAAAAAAACTAAGGCTGGATAGTCAAAGGTTTAATTAAAAGACAAAGCTAGACAAGCCAAGCGTTAGCTTTGTTTTATGTCAATTCTTTTACCTTGAAAAGTTACAAAAGTGGAAAGGTGGTAAAGTCTGCCACTTAAGTACATCTTAAGGCCTTTTTTTGGAAAATGACTTTGTGATCGTTCGTGAAAAGTCAAATCTCAGAACACACAAAAAAGAAAACAAGACATAAGAAAAGTAAGAAGAAATTAAAAACAAAATATCTCGGTCCAAAAACCCCAACTCGCCTTGAATTTGAAACTGATTGTTTTTTGAACACGCTTTAAAATAGCCATAGGTTTATGCTGGGCGAGTTCAGGTAATGAACAGGGCTGTCACAAATGGCATTGACTCTTCTTCAAATGATAGAGATGTGTGGTGATTTCGTCTTTAAATCAAGCATGACTCAAACATGCTTTTTTCTACTGCATATTTTGAACTTGAAATTTTGTACTCGGTGATTTTTGGCAATATTTTAATAATTTTCAAATCCAAGATGGCGGACCAAACTTGTGAGCTTCAATCACATTTCACTAAAATTGGAATACAGAGGTTTTTGGGGATACCACGAATAGTTTTGTAACCAACGGCGCGGCCCCGAAAGAGCGGCAGTTGTGCGGTGGTAGAGTGTTCAGTAGATAAGCCTGACGCGTGGGTTCGAATCCCGCTCTGGGCATCTACTTTTCTTTCAGCCTCCTAGTTTCATATGGACGCCGCCCTTGAGGTTATATGTGAAATTACCAACACCTAACACTAACAGCAGACGGCAACGCCATTGCCAACTTAAATTATTTTTATATCATTAAAAAAATATTGAAATGTAAAATTTCTCCCTTAATATCCCCCCTAACACCTTATTGCCAACTACTGCAATACAAAAAAAGGAAGGCTGCTACCCTGGTAGTACAATGGACCGGAAATTAGGTCTGAGTTCTCCAGATTAGCCCCGAAAACCCCCGAATACAAATATTTAGACTAAAATACGCAGAAGAATAAAGTTTGATTGGTTTGTCGAAATGATTAGTTCAATTTCACACGTTTTTCCGCCATGATGGATCCGCCATTTTGAATTTTACAAATATAACTTTGGTTTTGTGATCTACAAATCCTCGTGTACAAATATTCAGACGAAAATATATAGTGAAAAATTGTTTGTCTGGTTATTTCGCTAGAACACTGTTTGTAAAGGTGGTTAAAGAGAGTAAGGCAGCTAATGATTCGACGATGTTGTAGAGAATTCTATAATTGAACTGTCAACGCTATCAATTTCAACGCTCTGTTTTGTGCCGGCGCAGATGTGTTTGATAAGCTCCTGACCAGATATGAGAATTACGCTCTTGTTTTGGGCGGGTGAAGGCTTTACAAACAGTTACTAAATCAGAAGAGGTGAAAAATTGTCTACACCGTCTTAAGAAACCTAAGCGTTTTTGGTGACTTCAAATATGTTGTCATTCCAGCGAAAATCATCGTTTACACTCATACCGAAGCATTGAATTCTACTAGGTTTTTCCTACCCCGTTTAACAATGCTTTCAAGGTCCGAATTAAATGAGCTTATCATACGCAAACCTTTCAGTCCCACAACTGAAGAGCAAAGACGTGAATTTGGAAACGAATTTGTGAAGCTAAGGGTTGAGTCGTCAGAAAAACAGTTAAGAGGATAAGAAGTTTCAGACAAGAGATCATTTATGAAAATAAGGAAGAGAGTCGAAGACAAAACGGAGCCCTGTGGCACACCAGCATTTATAAAGTGGGTATCAGTCTTGAATCGATCCGACACAACTTGTACAACGATAGTTTCTTATCCAACGAAGAAGAGACTCATCATTCCAACGAAGATCATTGTTAATACACACATACGAAATACTGAAAGCTTTTTGGTTTCTTGGATGCAGGTACAATGTGAAGCTTTAACGACAAACGACAGCATTGAGTTTTTGAAGCGTTGAATTCTATACGAATTTTCTTACCCCACGTAACCATGCTGTCAAGGTCCGAATTCAATGAGCTATAATCATACGCAATACGCAACCGTTCCAGTTCCACATCCGAAGAGCAGGGACGTGAGCTTGGGAACGAATATGAAAAGCTGAGGGTTGAGTCGTCAGCAAAACAGTTTTCAAATTACCTCCATCTTCATCTTCATCTTCATCTTCATCTTCATCTACATCTTCATCTTCATCTTCATCTTCATCTTCATCTTCATCTTCATCTTCATCTTCATCTTCATCTTCATCTTCATCTTCATCTTCATCTTCATCTTCATCTTCATCTTCATCTTCATCTTCATCTTCATCTTCATCTTCATCTTCATCTTCATCTTCATCTTCATCTTCATCTTCATCTTCATCTTCATCTTCATCTTCATCTTCATTTTCATCTTCATCTTCATCTTCATCTTCATCTTCATCTTCATCTTCATCTTCATCTTCATCTTCATCTTCATCTTCATCTTCATCTTCATCTTCATCTTCATCTTCATCTTCATCTTCATCTTCATCTTCATCTTCATCTGCATCTTCATCCATTATCATCATAATTATCATTAATAAGATCGGGGCTATAATGTCCAGTGTTCGGGTTTCAATAAGAGAAAGTAGGATGGACATAAGTGGCACCTTGTTAAGGTCCAGCCCCAAAACTTTGAGGTCCACTAACGAATAATTTTCACTGCTTTTGTACAAAGTCCAGTCGAACTCTTTACGCAGTCTTCTCGTCTTCGTTAATGTCTATAAATATACATATAGCAACGTTTTTTTATTTTTTCGTTGTTTTTTTCTGCAGTGGCTGTGGCAACATCCACGAGATCCTCGTGTCTTGTACAAAGTATAAATTTTGATTCTTAATGTGCAGCCGGACCATACACAACGAGAGCGTCGATCTTTATGCATCATCATCGCGCCAAACATTGGAAAGAGTAAGAAAAGAAGCATTTTTAACTAGAATGTATTTAGAGTTGTCTTTTTTGCGGTTGATTTCTTTTTCTCTTTTGTTGTTTTTGTTTCGTTTCATTATTCAAGAATGAACCATCTTGGGTCTTTTGTAATCAAAGTTTGCTGTGAACATAAGTTGCTTCGAACTTAATGGAGCATATAGTTATTCTGTCTGATGGTGAATTTTTGCTTGTCTTGAAAGTAGGTAATTATATTTAAGGGTGTCTCATGTTCTTCTTTTTTGTTTTTGTTCTTTTTTATTTTGCTAAAATCAAAGATTCAAGGAAATATTGTCACTAACTAAACAAGAAGTAATGACATCAGCGTCTGAGAGAGGTTAAGGAATTCTTCACACGACAGTGAAATTGGTTATAGAGAGTTTTATTTATCTCCAAAACCAATCACCTGGTGCCTGGTTTAGTCAAACTAATTTTGTTGACTCACTGAACGGATTTAGACGTAAAACGGGAACTATTTTGGATAAGGATCACGGATCAGCAGAAGTAATGGTAAAATAAGCCCATTACTTTTCTTTTCATAATAAGCGTGCATCTGCATATAAAAGGGTTTTGAATACCCTCGAATACACTATGACAGGATAGAAAGCAGACACCAAAGCACATAGAATAGAATTTAAATATTTGAATTTTGTAATGTATGGGTAAAAAGATTCAGGTAAAACATTCCTTTTCGAGTTGAGCGGCCGCATAGATATGAATACGACTGAAGTTCGACTCAAGGTTAAGCTAATGAGGTGGCTCAAGGTAAAACTGATGAGCAGAATCAAGTTAGAACTGATGACCGGATTTTGCAACTAAGTTCAGCAACGCAATGCAACTGCCTGTGCCTAGCTTATTGCTTGCAAAAAAAAAGCGATAATAGAAATTTTTATTAAATAGAGGTGTTCAAGTAAGACATACATATGTAAGTCTTTTATAGTACAATATAGAAGGATATTTAAAATAACAATAATAGTAATAACTTGAAAATAACAGCAACTAGTTTTAAGCAATTTTTGTGTTAGGCATGTTCAAAAAGTACAAATTGAATGAATGAAGTAATGATAATGAAAGCTTAAGAATAAAGCCTTTTTAAATTTTTGTTTTCCTATTATCCGGTTTACTGTCACAGGTAGAGTTCCAGTGTCTAATGCCGTAGACAAAAAAGTCTTGATGAATTTAAATAACGAGAAGAGTGCGTAATTACATTTAAGGTGCGTGAAGACTGCACGAAGCGCAACTAATCGAACAGATGTATTGGTGTTTAGAAACTGCTCAAATGAACAACCAAGAACGATATGATGATATTGTGAAACATGGTCAAAGCATCGAAGACCAAAAACTTACTAACCATATCATTAAAAACAACAGTCAGTTTGTACCGACAGTGAGAGTCAGGCCAACAGTAAACTCAGCATATTCAATAATGGGCAGTAACACAGATTTTATTAACCTCAACTTGGTGTTTACAGCTTACAGGGGTCAAGTTAGCAAATCGGTATAGCTTTCGGAGACCGCCGTAGATACGACCTACACAAGAATTGACATGATCGTTAGCAGAAAGAGAGCGGTTTACTTTAAAACCAAGATTATAGACCATATCTACAAACTCAAGTGGAAAACGTGATAGATAAACAGGCGGAAGGCAGTCAGTGTTGAATTTCTTTTTGGAAATTGCAATTATTAGCGATTCAGTAGGATTAAGAGTTAAGCCATTACATAAAGCATAAAGATGTAATGTAACATTTTGGCAGACGTTGGGAAGGTCATTGATGAACATGCAGAATAAAATAGGACCCAAAATTGAACCCTGGGGGAAACCAGCAAGGATATTATTTGGCTCAGAAAATGAACTAACCACTTTAACTCTTTGACTACGTTGCTGCAAGTAGTTTTTAACATTAACCCTGCCAAAAGCCTTGGAAAAGTCAAGCAAACACAAAATCGTAAGTTGGTCTAGGTCATACTGGATTCTAATGTCATCGAGTACCTTGGCAACAGCTGTAGAACAGCTAGGACCTAGGATTCGTGCGTAAACCCGACTGTACTGGTGAAAGTAAATTATTTTGGCCAATGTGTTTCGATATTTGACTAGCCAAGATTCTCTCAAAGACTTTCGACAGGCAAGGCAAGATGCTTATTGGTCGGAAGTCTGAACAAGATGAGGATTGAGCTTTTTTGGGGACAGGGATAACCTTTGCAGGTTTCCAGCAATCAGGAAACGATGAGCAGGTTATACAAAAATTTATAATGTGTGCTAATACGGATATTATTTGAGGTAGTATCATTTTCACAAACTTAATGGGAACTCCATCTTCCCCTACAGAGTCCGACTTTAGAGAGCGGTTGCTCATAATAAATTCAAATTCAGAAACGACCTCAAAGTCAAACTCATTTGAAAAAGCGTCTAAGATGTCACTGTTGGGTGTAAAATTCGATGCCTGCAAGCTGTCAAATGTGAAAAAGTTGTTAAGATCTTTTGGATCAGGGTGATTATCAACAACAATCTTCCTGCCAACCCTAATAGAACGTAAACCAGTCCAAAGCTTACGCGAAGTTTGGTTGGTAGAAATTTTGAACATAAAATACTCTAAGGGTTATGAAAGATGATTGATTTCGAGCTTGGCAAAAGGCTTCCCAATTGATGGTAGTAGGGCTACGCTTCCATTTTGAATACAATTTTTGACGGAACCAAGTACCAAGTACTTCAGAAGTGAACCAGGGACAATTCCTAAAGTTCTCTCAAAAATGTTAGACAGTTCACCTTCAATTTGGGTCCAGAGCAAATAAAAATAAATAAATAAATAGGGTGGCGCTGGCGCAACAAAGAGCGGATCCCCGGGCATAGCTTATTACTCACAACCATGCCTTGTGGTGTAATGGAGGGAACCAACAATTTCTGATGCAATGAATTTCACATTGCTAGGCGACACCCGTGTAAAAACATTTTTGCTTTCCGTTGGGACTCGAACCTGGAATTTACCGCGTAATTAGCAGACATGCTATCCATTAAAACCACAGAATTCAGAGCAACGTGACATAAATTCAAAAGAGATGGCGGATAACCTGGCAAAAATTGGTTCTTCACACGAATGCAGTGAGTGAATCCAGTGCCTCATAAATTTTAGTAGGTTTAAAAAAAGTCTTTTATTACCTAAATCCAAGACGTTAGTCATCTTAAAAGTTATGGAATCCAGGCCAAAGATCCAACGAAACTTTCTAAAAACTGGCAATGACAGACAGGTGGTGAGCTTTAGAAACTTGCTCGAGGCCTACTACATAACTTGATGCCCAAAATGTGTTCTCCGTAGTTCTTAGCAACTTAGGATTAAATGAAAATAAACGGAACTCGGAAGTTTTCGTCGAGAACAGTTTATTAGTATTTAAATCCGATTCTACTTTCATTCTTATTTCGAATGATTTGAAAGGAATAAAGTTACATAATTGGGCCCCAGGGTTTTTTTGTTTAAGATTTTGCTAGCTATACCATCGCTTGATTTAAATAAATAAATAAATAAATAGGGTGGCGCAACAGAGCGAGGAGCCTCTGGGCCTAGCGCATTCCTCACAAACATGCCTTGTGAGGGAATGGAGGGGACCTACAATTTTCTGCCGGTTCCGAACGGCTAATTGAGAAAGCGCTTTTCATGGCAATGAATTTACTAAAGGAGGACTTGCCAATTCCTCGCGAAAGGCGATACCTGTGGAAAAACATTTTTGCCTCTGCTGGGATACGAACCTCGAACCTCTAGGTTAACAGGTGGACATGCTAACCATCACGCCACGGGTACCACATCGCTTAATTTACCCATACCAATATTACGCAAATATGTCCACATATAGTGACGCATTTTCGCTTCATCGAACTTCAAATCCTTCCCAACTTAATTCTATACATTTATGCTATTCTTTCTTTATACCAGGATACAAATACAGAGTAGGACCCCGTGAGAACTAACTACCAGTTAATTCGTTTGCCTTCCTACACCTTAAAAAGAAATGTATAAAACAAACTAAGGATACATGACAAAACTAAGTCTTCGCTGTTCTTACAACATCAAAACTAGTTTGCAACAGAAACCGAAACAGAGAGCTCGTTTCTATCACACCTTCTACCAAATTTAATATAGGTAAGGTGTATTGCATTAATTGTTTAAAATATTCAATCAATCCATCAGCATATAAAATATATGTACACTAATTTATTTTGTATCGATTGACATAAAATTCAATAGCAAGATGACGACGCACGGCGGGCGACGCGACGGTTTTCCTATTGTATAAATAAATATAAAAACATTGAGTAACGCTATGGGGTAGGGTCCCTATCTAGTTCCTAGTACATACATCTACACCGACATATATGTATATCTCAACAGCGAAGCTAGACATTTCATCTTATCAACTTTATCAATTACAAACAATATTATCTCTTCGACAACAAACACAAATAAAAAATGCACGTGAAAAAGAATAATAAAATTAAATAAACCCAAAGAGAGCAGCAATAGAAATACATAATAAAATACAAAATAAAATATCTACAAAGGAAAAAAAAAATTAAAAAAGGTAGGTAGGTACATAAGTATACGCGGAGATAGATTAACAGCACACATAGTTCAATCATGCCGCTTCGAAACAAATTATTTGCCTTGTGACAATGAAACAACACCACGTATATACGCACATATATCGCATATATTTGAATGTTTGTTGTTTTTTGAAGAGATGTTCAATAAATAAAGTTTTTATTTAACAGATGGTGTGGTGGATTGTGGCAGATAGTTTTCAAACGAGTTGATTGCAATTGAATGTTTGTCGTTTTTTTTTTTTTTTTGGATTGTAATTAACTTGAATTACCTTTTTTGTAGATTTACTCTCTAGGTAAGGTACTTACTGCTTTTTGCTTCCCAAACCCATAATATACCTACAATCTCCTGACTGTTGAGACTGATCTGAGATGAAACGGACAAAATATAATTAATAAATGCACCTCGTTTAACAACCCAAACTTATATACCTACCTACATTCATACAAACATAATTTCAATCTTCTTTAGTGAAGCAGAAATCGATTCATATTCGGAACTGAGAAATTTATACTTTGTAGGTATGAGTGCCGTGCATTTTTTCGTGATTTATCACTTGTCGATATATTCGTATATGGTGGTTAAACCATCGTGTTCAGTAAACACGCCGGATATACAAAGAGAGATAACGTTTGGCATACAAAATACAATTGCTTGTTTCAAACGTCTTATAAATAAGAACGATTGACTTCTGAACCAACGTCTGAGTTAGAACAAATGTAAAACTAAAGGGTGTTTTTTTAGAGGTACACGAATTAAAAATGAAGTCAAAATAAGCTGATGTGGAAAGAATCAAATGCATCTGAGTATCAACGGAAACTTGACGTCAACTTACAGACAATTGTTCAATGTGGTAAATTAGATATCGATGATTTGATAAAAATTTCTTACACTCCAAAAATACCAAAACAGATACGTTTTCAAAGAAAAATGGTTTGACACTGAGTGTGAAGCAGCGAGGAAAATATCTTTTGGGTGGCTAAAAGTTTATCGAAAGTTTAAGGATCAGTTCTTCAAAAGAATGTACTGTCAAACGAACACAGCTTTTAAGCAAATATTTATGAAGAAGAAAAAAAGTTTTTTTTGAAAACGAAGCTCAAAAATCGGTGAACTGCAAAGATACAAAGGAGTTCTGGTGTGCGATTAAAAAATTCTACTGTAGGGCACCACAAATTAGCACTCAGCTCGACACAAGGACACTCCGGAACCAATTTCAATCAATATTAAACCAACAAAGTAGTAAACTGCCGTTTCACTACGCAAAGCCATTAATTCAAAATGAAATATTAGATGCACCTATTACGGAGGAAGAATATGTATGTTTCAAGATGGGAAGGCACCTGGAGCCGATCGGATACCAATTGAATTTTTTAAGTATGTTACGAGCAATTTTATTGTCAAAATAGCGGAGATTTTCAATGCAATGCTGGAAACAGCCAACATACCGCCACAGCTCAAACAAGCCATAATATATCCGATCCACAAAAAAGGTAATATAGTAGATGATCCTGCAAACTATCGTGGAATATCATTCCTTAACTCATCTTACAAGATTTTCACAAATCTTTTAATGGAGCGTATGTCAATTTGGATTAAGAACAACAATCTGATCAAAGAATTCCAAGCAGGTTTTCGGAATGGTTATTCAACCGTAGACAACATTTTCGTACTGCAAAACATTGCTGGAACATTCCTCGAACAAAAAAAGAAATTATTCACCTTTTTCAAACTTTATAACGCTGGAATGAGCCAAAAGTTTGGGAGAGCTATCGAAAACATATACGAGGTATAACCAATCGAGTGTGTGGAGCTGGACCGAAGCATCAGAATGGTTTAAAACAAATACTAAGCCCATATCTCTTTAGCCGAGTTCACACTGTACAATTAGTTGGACAGACTTTGGCTTGAACGACCAATGCTTGATAGTGTGAGCCCTCAGACGACCGCTTGGCCAACTTGTTTGATGGTTTTCAAATATTTTTGAAAATCTAGAAGTTGGACGGAGGGGAAGAGTATGTGACATAAAGTTGGACGAAAAGATTGCTAAATGTGAACGCAAACTACATCCGACCATCCAACTTCCATCAAACGAAGTCTGTCCAACTAATTGTACAGTGTGAACTCGGATTTTGCTTTGTACATCGATGTCCTCATTGACTTTTTACCTGGAGGAATAGAGACTGCAGGAAATTTAATAAAAACACTTTTATTTGCAGACGATGTGGTTCTATTTGCCTATTCACCAGAGTCCTTACAATTAATGATTAACCGTCTTGATTTGTACTGCCGATTATGGAATATTATTTGATTAGATCGTCTTGAGATTGAAAACTGAAGAGCGTCATAAAGGTATGAGGGCTGGTGGGTACTGACGATTTTGAAGAGTGTGACAAAGATACGAAGCTTAAGAAAGTTGTCGAGTGAGTAAACATATACATATGCTATAGAAGAACTGGGAGATATGGTCGAAGCGGCTAAGGCCAAAAATATAGCGAGCTACATTGTTATATAAGACGTTCATCTTTCCATGGCTGATGCTGTCAAGCTTGCCAAAAATTTCGCACCCATACCTAAGATGGGGAATAACCAGAGATTTTTCTCGTATGCCACAGTAATCATATGCCTTTCCAGTAACATGATTGATGTGGTCATTCCAACTAAGGGTCCTATTGAAACAAATACCAAGGTTATTTGCCTTCTCAACTTACTGAATTTTTGAGTTACCTAGCAGAATATCCGGATAGTTAAATAAGTCAAGTGTTTTTCTAGAGATGTAGACATTTGCTTTTTAGTGGGTTTAAGCCAAGACCAGATTTTATGGACCAATTGCAAATAGAGGAAAGATCCTCATTTATCCTGGCTACACAGCCATCAACCTGGTCCACATGGCAGTTACTCATCACTTGAAGGTCATCAGCAAATAGATGTTCAAGGCAATGGTGTAAAAGATTTGGTATTTCGATAACATAGCTTTAAAAAGTATTGGACCTAAGATTGAACCCCATGGAACTCCAGTGGATATAGGCAAAAAGTTTGAAATTCTATTTCCCAAAACAACAGCCTGTCGCCTACGAGAGAGAGAGATACGAAGAGATAAGTCTCACAGCGTCAGAAGAAAGCTTGTAAATTGAAGAAAGTTTTTGACATAGAACATTGTGGTTGATGGTATTGAAAGCCTTTGAGTAATCAAGGAGAACGAGAAAAGAAAGGAGTGCCGTTGTACTGCTATGGCCTGCACAAAATCCTGATTGCTTTAGAGCTAAAAGATTGTTTTCTTGGAGATAACAAGATAATTGCTTCTTCATAATTTTTTCAAGGAAGGATGGTGATTGGTCAAAACTCTGTGTTGTTGGTGTTTTTGATATTGGAATGATTTTGGAACTTTTCCATTGAGCTGGAAAAATACTCTTAGTGAAAATGGAGTTGAAGATGTATGTTATATACGGCAGGATAATAGGTAACATTATAGAATGTTGGGTGTAAATTGTCGAAGCCAATGGCATTAGACTTAACCGAAAGAAAACTTTCAACTACATCCTCAGCGCTAATACAGCAGAAGCCAAATAAATCTTCAATTTGCATTTCCGCCGAAATTTTGGTGTGTCGGTAACATTTGGGTTTCACAAGGTAAGCGAATCGCCGAAACAAAATTGTTGTTTAAAGAGTTGCAATGCAGCTCATCGATATTCAAAGAACTTTTAAGTTTTTCCACGGTTTATGGCCACTCAAAGAAATATTAAGTCGACCTTGATACCAGTCAACTTTAACTTTTCGAATGAGACAAACTGTAAGATTTCGCAAGCTGCGATATATTAACAAATACTCGAAAATCTTAAAATGTTTCCACTTTTTAAAGGCATGATCCCTCTCTCTTACATTTTTGACCGGATCTCACGAGTAAACCAAGGAAATTGGCCGTATTTGGCAAAGACTGTTTTTATGGGAATAATTGTGCCAGATTACCTTGTAGAAATTCTACTTGGTCATCTGGATGGTGAAATTGATAAATAGTATCCCAGCTTAATCTTCTTGCTTTCATCTCGAGAGACTGCCAGTCGTATTTATAAAATTTGCTTAGAACATCCTTAGACAACTGTCCAACTAGACGGTGTCTAAAGAGTTGGACAACCCTTAGCCAATTTTGTATTTATAAATGCATTCCAACAGTTGTCTAAACAACCCCTCAAACTGTCAACTTCGAATGAAAAACTAACTGGTGGCGTTCATGATGTATCCGTGCAGTACCATTTTTTGGGTTTTGATATACGAGTGCAACAACTAAATGGCTCTGAAAGAGTGTGGCGTAGCACTTGAACCAGACCAAAAAAGCAGCTGATTTGACTTTGAGTTACAGCTTTTCCAAGTCTCATAAAACGATGAAATTTGTGCAATTTATAAATTAAATTGTTGAAAGTAGTATTTTTGCACCTCAAACTACTTATTTTTTTCGATCTTAGAGCTCTCAACAGTGTTTTATAACATGTTCAACAAAATGGTTTATACTGTAGCAAATGCCACTTTAGCCATAGTTTAGACAACCAATTTCGGTGTCTAAACTTTAAAGTTAGATGTTCCTTAGACAGCGATGAAAGTGTTTATAAATACGATTTGGAGTTGGACACTGTTCTAAGAGCTGTCCAAAGTTAGACATACTTTGGAATGGGATTATAAATACGACTGTGCATGTTTAAATTTCTAAAATCAAAGGAAAGATGAATAAGATCGTGATTGGAGAAAACGGGAGCACCAATTTGGTCAAAATTAGTTTCATCGATCAGGGTTTAAAAACGATCTCGATGATATGGGCCATCCATCTGATGGCTCGAATGAAGCGTAATCGGGAATACGAATTTTCGACCACAACTAGAGCCGCATGTGATCAATAAAAATTTGCAGGCGTTGTTCTGAAGTAAGGCTTTCCATTGTCCAATGGCAAACCGTATTTTGACCACAAAGTTACTGCAAATTATCAAATTGATATAAATTACTAGAAACAGTGGCAGCATTTTAAACGCAGTGGCAAAGCGTATTTTGACCACAAAGTTACTGCCAATTATCAAATTGACATCAATTACTAGAAACAGTAGAAATTGACATCAATTACTAGAAACTTTGTATTTGGTAAGTTACGCAATGTCTTTTTACAAACCTTGAATCTTACAATCGCAGAAAAAAGATATTGAAGTCAGTTGACAAAGTTTGTTAAAGATTCTTTGCCCGCACTTCTATAGGTACAAAGCGGATGACCATTCTACGCTTCACTTTTTTTTACTAGCAGCTTTTTTGTTGTGTACCGTGAACCTTAATGAAGTTATTTTGTATGGAAAATGTTTAGTTTTAAGGAAGTATTTTCTTTTACATGAAACCTATTCCACACATAAACCTGCGGAGTAAGGGGGTTGCAGCACAGGCAAATCTTTGGCCAAACTACTGCATCAGTATTCGAGTGAGTGGGTACTATTTAACTTTCCAAATTCGATGTTTATTACAACAACATCGGTCTGCTGTTCATTTATCGACTTCAATTCGTTCAAATCCTTGTGGAAAAATGTCAAACTGTGGTACTAAAGGGCTCGATAAAGTGAGCGGTAATGCCTAAAACACATAGTTCAGTGACTTATTACTCGACCACATAATATTGCAAGGCAATACAATTTTCTATTGATTTTCAAGGGTTAAGTTATTCATGGTAGTGTGTATTACTCTCGATAAGGGCGATACCCGTGAAAAACATTTTTTGGAATTTTTAACTGATTCATTAGCTTCCTTCGTTTGACTGTGATGTTCGGGTACCCCCTTTGAGTTAGGTGGAACTTCAGGAAAGTCCTGTCGAGGAAACTGTTCGTTATATAGGCTATCTCGCTATCGCCTCCCGTGCAAACCCTTGTCATAATTCACAAAAAGCTGTCGGAGCATCGATTTTTTATTTATTAGAAAACGAATCTAGAAAATATGCTGGAAACGCAAAAACCAGAAATAATGATTATTGCAACCGCATTTAAGTTTTGATTAGTTGTGAATGAAACTTTTTATTGTGAATGGCTCTGTTTGTTGATTTAGTGTAGTTGTTATCAAATTTTTTGATATCCTATCAATTTTTCCATCAGCCACAAATTCGGCATCGTCGTCGTTGATAAACAATTTTATGGCCTTTTTTATTTTTTTTGTCTGATTTATGTGACCAACACCAACAGCTAACAAAACTTTTTTTTGATAAAATTGAATGTCTACATTTCGAACAGCGAACCGACCCCTTAGCAGGAAGTGAATGTTTTAACAAGCGGCAAAAATGCAGCGCGCGGTAGACCAATGATAGTTTTTGCATCCTTATCTGCGACAGGGTTAGGTGCCTTAAACTTAATCGACGGTATAATGGATCAACATGTTTGATTTGATATTTTGGAGCGAAATATGCAACTGTCTATAGGAAAACTAGGCCATAGTGATACTTGAAATTTTTACAAGACTTATAAATTTCGACCTTGGTTACTTCATTCCTATCTCCAAGCCATGGAAACTATAAACAAAGTCTCACCATCATTCCAATAGAGAACCTGTGGGAAATTCTCAATAAAAATATTATAAAACGTGCCATTTCTAACAAAAATGATTTTACAAGTGTTCTTCAAGAATAATGGGATACAACTGAACCAGCATGTTGTGCAAAATTAGTTCAATCACTTCCCATTAAGTTGCAAAACAAAAGACTGCACACGAAGTATTAACTTTCCCAATAATATAAGAAATCAATTATTTTGGGCCATTATCCGAGTTTGACTTGCAGATTGAAATTTCGAAATTTCTCTTTAACAAAAGATCGAAACAATTTTTTTGTCAATGTTTGTATCTGTGAAATGAAGTATTACTTTACGTAACGACAACTATACGGCTTTTACTCCCTATTGAAGTGGTAAGCATCTCCTAGCCTCTACCTAGCCCAAGAGTCGGGTAATAACCCCAAGTGGGAAGCAAGGTGAGTGAGCATACGTGAGAGGGAGACCACTACAGTGCCCAGATATAGTGGTATATGGCGATGGTAGAGGAACTTAATAAGCAGAAGTCCCGCGGTGCCACCAGACCGAGCGAGCAGGCTCACTGGACTATGCCGCGCTATGAGGTAACATGGTCGGCTGAATTCTTTACCCAAGAAAAGAAGAAATGAGCCCGGGAAAGAAGAAGAAATGAGGTTTGGTAAAACGTTTGCTTAAAGTCGTGAGTTCAATTCGGTACTCATAGAATGGGCTTAAATTGCTTCAATAATGCAAATAGTTCAAAATGGTACGACATGAGTAAAGGTATATAGACTTGGATTGTCCAAAACAAGACCCATGGTTCGATGAAGAATGCAGGCAGGTAAATGCAGCCAAACAAAAAGCACGACCAACAAATGTTGATGTAAAATAGAACAAGGGCTCCTTACGACCAGTTTAACGAGATTTACAAGGAGAAATGAAATGAAGAACGAACACAGAATTCCCAAAAAGAAAAAGAAGCGGCTTGAGAATCACTCGTTTGAAGAAATTGAGAGAAGCCATGACAGGAATGAGGTTCGGAAGTTTTACCAAAAAAAGGAAAAAAAAAGGTTGGTAAAGCCTGAACTCAAGCCTGTAAAGACCAGCAGGGAAACATAGTTGTAGATTCACATTCGCTACTGAGACAGCTTAACGGCGAAGAGGACACAAATTCCACTGTCAGGCAGATTACCCCACTCAGACGATGATCAAGAATGTCGTCCTTCCGATCAGAACTTTACCTTGCCATACTTAAATCAAGTAAGACTGCAGGTGCAGATGGCCTTGATGTTGAACTTGTCAAGGCAGCAGGAGATCAGTTAGAAAGGAGCATGCACCAGCTGATCTGCATGATATGGTCGGAAGAAAGTATGTCCGATGAATGGAATCGTATGCCAGATCCTAAACAAGCGAGATCCCCACAATTGCGCCAATTATAAAGGAATAAGCTTCCTTAAGATCTTGTCTGCTTTAATATGTGAACGTCTGAGACCCCACGTCAACAACTAGATAGGTCCTCATCAACGTGGTTTCAGACAGGAAAAGTAAACAATAGACCAAATTTTCACATTACGGCAGATCTTGGAAGAAACCCGAGAATATAATATCGATATACACCATCTTTTCATCGATTTCAAGGCCGCTATAACAGTATTTACAGAGACGAGCTGTACTTAGCCATGTCTAGTTTCGGCATCCCTGCAAAAATCGTACGAATATGGAGGATGAGTTTGGTGAATTCTCGGTAAAGAACTCACCGAGACCTTGATGTCGAAAAAGGGTTTAGGAAAGACGACAAACTGTCATGCAATTTCTTCAACATCATACTTGAAAAGATTGTACAAAACTCAAATGTCATCACCAAAGGAACAATCTTTCAAAAGTCTGTACAATTACTCGCTTACGCAGACGATATTGACTTAATGGGAAGAAAGAAGCGTGATGTCTGATGTCATAGGTGCTTTTGCGAGTATTGAAACAAGAGCGCCAGAAATGGGTTTGATGATTAATGAGGGTAAAATATGTTGTCATCAAACAAGGACACCGAACATCGATGAATTGGACAAAACGTCACAAAAGACAGACATAACTTCGAGGTAGTACAGGACTTTGTTTACCTAGGATCCGCTGTAGACACGGACAACAGCACCAGTGGGGAAGTCAAACAGAGAATAACTCTTGCCAACCGTTGCTTCTTTGAGTTAAGAGGGCAATTGAGAAAGAAACCCAAAACCAAGGTGACCCAAACCAATGTGACCCTTTACAAGATCTTATACATGCCAGTCCTGATTTACCGTGAATATTCCGAGTGATCTTCGGTCCTGTATGCGAAAACAATGTGTGGAGAATAAGATACAACAACGCGCTGTACCGCGACATGGACATAGCTAGAAGAGTACGCATCGCGACGGTTGGGCCATGTAAAGCGGATGGACCCAAACGCTCCGGCTCGACTGGTTCTCGAAAGCACAGTGCAGGGAAACCGTGGAAGGGGAAGACCTCGTGTTAAGTGGAAGATTACCCCAACCCACTAAGAGCTCAAAATTTAAGAGAGCTCGCCCGAAATCGAAATGGTTGGCATAAGATATTGGTTGAGGCTCAGGTTCACCCCGCACTGTAATGCTCACCTAAGTAAGGAAGTAAGGGTCACTTAACTTTTAAGACATTTAAGATCAAATTTCTTTTCACTAGACTTTTGGCTTTTCAATTTATCTATCATCATCTAGCGATGATTGTCAATTTTATAATTTGTGATATGTATAATGTGGGTATGGTACGTTTCGTCATTTTTATCTCGTTTATTGTTGTTTCGCCCAAGTTGTATCGCAATTTGTTGTTTCGCATTTTGTTGTTAAATTTTTCGTTTGTTTCGTCTATCTATATTTCGATATTTCTCGCTTCGCTTTGCATTCGTTTCTTTTAAAGATTATTTAGCCTTTTATTACTTTATATTTGGCTCGTTTCGCTTTCTATTGTTTCGTTTTTCGATCAGTTCGCTTTTGTTTATATAGATTTTGATTATTTCGCCATCGTTTGATTGGTATTTTAATTTTTGTGGATGAAAAAAGAGGCTAGAGGTGTAAAAATTCGCGCGAATTTTTACACCTCTAGCCTCTTTTTTCATCCACAAAAATTAAAATACCAATCAAACGATGGCGAAACAATCCAAAATTGAACTGTATACCGGTTTTTTTGGTATTTTAACAGTTGGCTTAGCTTCTCATCAAACTTTATTGAAAATTGATTAGAACTTTCAAAGATATATCATATTTTAGAAGCATTTTCAGAACCAATTAGTCAGAAATAATATCAAATTTCGAAATATTTATTAAATTTCTGAAAAACCGAACCGCGCGATTTCACAAGCAATAATAATCTGATAATGAGCGAATTAATTGAATGTCAAAACAATAGATTACCGTAGAGACAAAATGCGAAAAAACAGTTATCGAGATAAATAAAGTCTAAATAATCATTTGTAAGTTCAATGGAAATGCGAAAAAATGGTAAGCGAGATAAGAAATGCAAAGTAAGTGTGCAGCGAAATGATTGAAAATCCAAGTAACAGAAAAACAAAACAGGCAATGCGAAGTAAACAAAAATAATTGTGTCAAAAACAAAATAATAGAATGCGTAGTAAAATGTGCGAATCAATAGGCACCCGTATAATGTATATAAATGGTGGTACCCGTGGCGTGATGGTTAGCATGTCCACCTGCTAACCCAGAGGTTCGAGGTTCGAATCCCAGCAGAGCCACAAATGTTTTTTTCCCGGGTATCGCCTTTCGCGAGGAATTGGCAAGTCCTCCGTTAGTAAATTTATTGCCATGAAAAGCGCTTTCTCAATTAGCCGTTCGGAACCGGCATAAAATTGTAGGTCATCTCCATTCCCTTTAAGGCATGGTTGTGAGAAACGCGCTAGGCCCAGGGGCTCCTCGCTCTGTTGCGCCACCCTATTTATTTTGATTTATACGGAAAAACGGGTTGCTAGACACCTTAAAAAAATTCTCACCAAGTATGAGCTCTTAATTTTAATAGGAAGATCCTCCGCATCGCAGTTTTGTAGTTATTTCTCAGTCCAATAGAAAAAAGTTCATACCCCATCATTTATTGATTGCACAGAAAAATGTTTCAAGAGAATTTTTTAGGAAATTTAATGCTCTACAAAAAAAGTATTTTATATTTTTTTCCGTAAACCTCACCATTTGAAAGATATGAAGGATTTAATTTTGATTATTTTAAGACAAATTTCACTTTTGTTTGTGAAATTTATAACTCGACAATATATGACTTTAATAAAATGCGCAATACAAATTTTTGTTGGAAATTAACTGCTCTATAAAAATGGTTTCTTGTGTTTTGGTGATTAAATTAACCGTTCAAAAGATATTCATCATCAAACTTTCATGTGTACGGATTTTAAAAGTTTTTAAAAGTGGGTGTGTACCACGAAGATGACATAAAATACTCGCAGAATAAGTTATTGGTACTGTGGAGCGTAGTGTTGAAGAGGACTCAAATCGTCCAAACCAATTGGAGTGGTCGAAAATGGGACTTCCTGATTATCCTTAATATGCCTATACCTATGCCCAAAATCGTTTTACACCACTAATGGCATTCATTCCATTTATAATTCGCATACCTATAAAAAAATAGCACCCTATGCAAATTGCAAACTTTATTCATTTATTTATTTATTTCACAGGTAACAGTAAAAAATAATTTTACACTTTCCGGAATATAAATTGCAAATACAGGTATCACCACCAACAAATGACAGACAAGCTTAGGCATACCTACTTCAAAATCAAGAGAAGATTCATATCTACACATCAGAAAACTAAAAATCTTTTAATTAAATGTGGTTTTCTTTTATAAAATACTTTTAAAAAAAAAAACTCTCCTCCGCTCAAGCTGTAGTATCCGAAAAACATAACCTGATAGAAAAAAAAGCCTTTAGGAGATCTGAGCAAATCAAAATTAACTGTCTGTCAGGTGGAATTGCTTTGGAATTCCAGAGAATAAAATAACCTTCCTTGTTTGAATTACCATCTATATTCTTTACCAGAATTGATGAATACCTCTCCTTGTTCCAATGAAAACCAAGGCATTTTTTATTTATTGTACAAAAGAGAGCAATTAAAATAGGAATAGAGGATGGCCTGTTTATACTTGTACCCATAGGGGATATAGGAATATAAAAAAGGATGCTCGACTAAGCAAACATAAACGATGACATTCCTGGTAATCAGGTATTTTTTTTTTTTTTTTGCTGGGTTTCTTATAATGTTAGTGTTTATCTCAACATCTCGGTAATCATAAATCAGAGCCATTCAAAGTTGTTTTTTTTTTTGGTTTTGTTTTTGTGTTTCTGTTGCCTGTTTTCTTCTCATCCCTTAATGATTTCTCACTATATCTACCTACGTTTTAAGAGGATGAAGTCTAAATGAAAGAACGATTTTGAAACAATAGAACGTGTAAGTGATTTCTTATTTTCAAAAACAACAAGAACCGAAAATATAAGGATTTTTCTTTTTGTTTCATTTGGTGTGTATGTGTATAGGTATGCGTTTTTGTAAATGAATGTGTGTGTATGCATGCGGTTGTCGTGCCGTGCTATAAACTACTGCGCAACATTGGGTTTCGTTCCATCACTAACGGCTTCACAAGAAATCTACCTGAGTTCTTTCTTCAAAATGGACTATAAGATGAACGTAAATAGAGGTAGAGGTTACCATGCTGTGTTTTACCTTGATGGTGTTTTTTTTCCATTTTATTTATTGTTAAAAAGAAAGAAAAAAGTTAAAGAAAACATCCCCAAGGAACAAGGTTTTTTTCTTGGTTTGGTTTGTAAAAAAAATATTAATAACAAAACCAGACATTTGTGCTTGAAAAACTGCATACAGTACAATGACAAAGTTATACTCATGACTAGATTTCCATTTAATTTACCAATACCAATATAACGATCAATTTGTTGTTTTTGTAACAAAATACTAGGTAGGCATTAAACCTACCTATTTGCTTTTGGGTTTTAGGAGATTTTGAGATACCTAACGAATTTTCATAATGAGAATGTTACAAAGTTGACGCAAATCTCTTGGATTACTATTTCAAGTTTCTGATGTCTATCGCCTCTATCGAATAAAAACAATGACAATTGCTCTTGGGACTAAAATATGAGATTTAAATAAAATATGTAAATAAATAGGGTGGCGCAACAGAGCGAGGAGTCCCAGGGCTTAGCACATTCCTCACAATTATACCTAGTGAGGAAATGGAGGGGACCTACAATTTTCTGCCGGTTCCGAACGTTTAATCGAGAAAGCGCTTTTCATGGCAACGATTTTACTAACGGAGAACTTGCCAATTCCTCGCGAAAGGCAATGCCCGTGGAAAAACATTTTTGCCTCTGTTGAGATTCGAACCACGAACCTCTGGGTTGACACGCAGACATTCTAACCATCACGCCACGGCTACCACAATATGAGATGTTACCGCTGAAAAAAAATTCAAATAAGCTCGAAACCCGTAGAGGGTTCTCATACTTAGATGTATACGTGGGTAGCTTGAAGTGTTTACGGCGTACGAGTTCCTGGATGGAGGAACAGGGGCTGTCTCTGGCTACTTAGAAGACTGAAGTAGTACTTCTAACGAAAAAGAAAACCAATTCTCACGGCTATCGAATTAAAAGAGAGGCAAGAACTTGGTAAAACACTTAGGAATAAGGTTCGACACGGCCGCTGAACGCTCATCCAAAGCTACAAGCCAATTGCATCCACGATGATGGCAAATTTATGTAGATGGACTATCTGCGAGCAAACGGAGACTTCTTCTGGCAACAACACACTCAATTCTACTGTACGGAAGGGAGATTTGGGCTGCAGCACTAAAACAAGAAAAGAACCGGAAGTAGTTAACATTGGTACAGAGGTGCGGCGCCTTACGAATAGCGAGAGCGTACCACACAGTGTCTGAGCCAGCAGTTTTTGTAATTCCAAGTTTCGTATCAATTGATCTTTTCGCAGCACAGAAAATACGTACACGAAAAAAAAAAGCAGAAATCGGAGTGGAAGCGGCGAATACGGATGGGAGTCGGAAAGCAGTGGGCGCTGGACTACTAGGCTGATCGGAGGCTTAAGCGAATGAAGTAACCCACGACGGGGTGAACTACTACGTCACACAGTTCCTCACCGGACACGGGTATTTCAACGCTTTCTGCACAAGATTGAAGAAAGAAGAAGCCCTTCGTGCCTATAAGGAGATTCGTTGACAGACGACGCCGCTGTGTTCGAATGCAGTAGATGGGAATCTCTCCGTAGTACTGGAGAAATCAACCAAAATAAAACATCCAAAAGATGCCCCGCTCGAAGGAAGGCGAAAGTGGTCTCGAAGGGGAAGGATCATCGAGAAACTTCTAGAGTTTTAGCCGGTTTGCCAAGGTAAGGACACCTTGGAGAGTCCGGCACATGGGGAACTATGGATGCTTCCTAAAGATTCGTCCACACTATGCCGAGCGGCATCATTCGGCACATGCCGATCGGCAATACTGACTTAGTGTGGACGCACCGATCGGCCTTCCTCCTTACCGAAAGCCGAAACGAATTCGAACCGAATAAAATGGATCCGTATACCGGTCGGTATAGTGTGAACGCATCTTTAACGGTGCGTAAACCACTTCTCCCAAAGTAAAAAAAAAAAAAATGAGGAATGCCTAGGTTTTTCTCGCCAACGTCAAGTTGGAATATTTCATTTGCTTCGCTTGTGCATCGACGTACGCATATGTAAGAAGGATCAGCTCAAGTTGTCATAGGTGTTACTCTATTGCACATAAAATTTGATAGCGGAAGATAAGGTTTGCACCAGTAGCCCTCTATCGAATGCCCAAAACCCTCCGCAGATTGCAGACTTTAAGTTGGACCGGGTTGAGTTGCTAACGCGCACCCTGCACTAATTAAATAGTCAGGTTGGCTTAGTAAGAAGCTGTGAGTTTCATTAAAATTATTTAATCGCGGATACCTAATAGGTGTAACGTGCGCATTATTATACATCTTCATACTGATTAATCATCCGATCAAACTGTCAACCGATCAAAAGTCTGCAGTGCAGGTGCTCGAAAAAAATCAGCATGGCCGGTTACATCGTGTATACCCCGCTTAACAACTCAAAAATTTTCTTTAACTAGTACTTAGGTGTCATTGTTTAGTAAATTATGTGATATTTGCAAGAAACTTGACGATCGTATCGAAATATCTTATTTTTCTCAACCAATTTATGGCCACGTAATAGGCAGACATGTTCATCATTACAAGACGGAACCACACACACACAATAGAACCTCAAAAATCACAAATAACAATTAACAACATTCCCATTTCATTCGAATTTTGTGAGATCATTGAGATGAAATAGACAGTAGTTTTTTTTTTACATTTGCGTAAGGCTCTATTGGTGTGAAAGCACTTTAAGTCTTTAAATAAGGACTCAAACCACAAGCTCCCATGTAACAGTCATGATTTGAAAAGACGTCGCTAAGTGTTTTATAAATTTACAAACACCATTACCTTTATTAGATACAAGATAGTTTAAGTCTGTAAGAATCAATTACCTATACACCGTTCTGGTACTGTATAAAAACCAAAACTTTTCGGCTTTCACAAATTCTAAGAAAACTAAAGGAAGCTAAGAAAACATTGGATCATTACTTATATCAAGGACGTACAATATTTCGAAAGTCTAAATTAGAAACCGCTTTACATGCCAGTGTGTAATTACTCTCAGAGGACTTACCAGTTCCTCGAAAAAGGCGATAACCGTGAAAAACATTTTTTTAAATGTTTCCAGGATATGAACCACGAATCTCCCACGTGACAGTCAGACATGCACACCATTACGCTGAAAGCACAACCGTGTAATTGAATTAGTAATTGAGAGCTCTAGTATTTATTGAGCCAACCATTATTTTCACTTTATGGAATTTTACATATCTGATTTCTTCTTCCTTTTTTCAAAAAAAAAAAATCACAGCTCTCCCACTAAACTGCATTTTGCAGTTCCTTTGTTCCTCTCCGAAAATCGATTCTACATAGGCCAACTGACTCTTTGAGACAAGAATTTTTCTCTTTTTATAAGAATAAGACAGACTATTTGACTATTCTCAACATGATCTCATTTCACTGGTATTCATTCATTCTTTCGTTTCGATTTCAATTATTAAAATTCACCATAACATGTGCGCTGACATAAAACATTGTTTTTTTAGTTTTATTAGACATATGTATTATCATATTCAATGTTCATTGAAAAATTATGAATTCCTTGGTAGATGTGATAAAAATAATTTTTTATGGAGTAAATAACTTATTTTCTAGGTTTATTCACATTGGGCTCTATTCGAGTTTTGATCCTTTTCACAAGAAGATCAAGTGAAATTATACGCAGACTAATTTACTGAAAACAATTTAAAAAAAAAGTACGATACACCACTTGTAAAAATTGTTGAAAAATTCTTAAATAAATATGTAAATATTTTGAGTTAGCCATAGTCTGTGCTCTTGATAATCTTTTATACAGACACGTTAACTCATTAAAAATATATATACTTAATCATCAAGATTCTAAGTAAATACTTAAGGTGTCGGGAAATATTAGACTGGAAGTGAAATAAGCTACAAGACCAAGACCTTCATGACCAATCAGGTCGTTGAGGACTTGAAAACTAAATTTTATACTACATAACTACAATGAGAGCGAATGCATAGTTGAGAGTGCCTTAGAAATTTGAGAAAGTGAAGCCAAAAGAGACTCTACAGTTAGTCCCTTTACTTGGTAGCAAAGTGTCTCCCAAAAGAAAAATTGTATACCCTTGCAACCAATGCACTCTTATACTAGCTATATAAGGTTAAGGAACTGTCTGTGGTTAGAACTAAAATAGGTTTTTGATATTCGAACCCCTATTTTAGTATAAGTTAAAAAAAAATCATTATGCTTATAGTGAAAGGCTATGGATTAAGTGATTCAATATAAAGTAGGTATAGAGGGAAGGGTAGCATATCATATACGTTTAGCAGTTAGCAAAGCGATTCATTACTTTAACTTTATAATTATTAAGATTCATCAAAGGTCCTAGTTCAATCAAAAGCAGAGTTCAAATTTCAAATATACCGTACCGATGCACAAAAACACAAACACATTATGGCTTTAAGTTCAGAAACGTGAATATAATATGTTGGCGGTTGAAACCCATGCTTAACACACACAAAACTTTGACAGCTCTAACAGTTGTAAAAAAAAAAAGACGAAACGGAAGATGAAAATATGAGACCTTAGTCTAGTGTCTGTTGCCTAAGTTTTAACAAATATATCAACGCTCGATTTATATTCTAGTTGAAGTTAACATGGCTTATGAATGATCATGATCAACATTGGGTACCTACTCTTAGACTAATTGCACTGCCCAGAAATTAAAACATTTTCTATTTGTTTTAATATAAGCAAAACTCAAACCGAGATTTAGGACTTCTTAAGATCTTTAAACTTTTACAAAGAAGCAAGTACTTTTTTGTAAAGGATTATTGTTACCATTCCAAACTTGATCCAAAAATTTTGCCAAACGAACTGTAGGTACTCTTGGATAAATGTGAGAACTAGAAATTCAATATCTTTTTCTCCTAATTTATCATAGGATACGGACAAACAAATGGCCAATACAAAGATAGGTATGTACCTATACATGGATAATTTTTTGTTTTCAAAAATTTAAGTAGTTGGTATGGCAGGGCCGGGCCAATCATGTGTGTAAAATATTGGGGGCCCATTGTAGGCAATAATAAGCCAACAGACTAAAATAAAAATTAGTATAAACAAAAACATATAATTATAATAAAAAATTGTTGAAGCAATAACAAATAACAACATCTTACATCCATCACACCTGCGCTGACCTATCATTAGCACATTTATTCACATTCCTCGAAATAAGAAAAAATTTAGAAAAACAAAAAATGGTGTCGGTCGCGTATTCAATGCGGGTAATGTGCCAAACGCGCCTAAGGAAGTTTTCACTTCAAAAAACAATAGACTAGAAAAGGAGCGCTTTCAATAAATTTTGCACAGGGGCTAGTATAGCTCGGGCCGGCTCTGTTGTTAGGAAAAGCATGGGTTAGTGTAGTTTTTCTGACTAGTAAAAGTTTTATGTTTAAGGAGGGACATGATTTAGTTTCTACGATGCTAAATAAGCCATTAATCTCGGGGTTAAAAGAGATTCTGCAAAGTGCACTAAAAAAACTGCTTATGAATGTAGAAAATGGAAACAGGAAATACAATTCAACACCAAAAAACACTCGTGTCATAAGCTCTCAAGCCAGGTGAAAGGGTTTTTCTTTCATGGTGATGCTTTCGAACTAGATGCGTATTTGTGGCAACTCAGCAATTCTATAATCAGATTAGCAATGTACTTTATCGCTGAACACAAAAACAAATCACTAAAACAAAGTTTTTCCATTCCCCGGGGACTACAATTTTATTCCGTTTCCGAACGCCCAACAAATCAATACCGAGCTGAAAGCTTGGAGTGTTAATTCGTTTTCGTAAGATCTTTTGCTGAGCTGATTATAGTATTGCTGAGTTGCAATTAAAACGCCCCTTGTTACTGAATAGACAAATAGGTTGCCTAGGTGTTCATTGCACTGGTGCTTTGTATTTCAGAAACAATTGAGTCAGTCTGTGATCCATTTTGGACAAAACATCACAATTGTCAATTACATAGCTTCGAGGTAGTAAAGAACTTCGTCTACCGAGGATCTGCTATTGACACGGGAAATAACATTAGTGCGGAGATCAAATGGAGAGTTACTCTCCCCAATCGCTGCTACTTTGGGTTAAGAAGGCTATTGAGAAATAAAAAGATAACTTCCAAATCTTGGTCGTTCCGATTGAAAAACACTTCGAATGATCTTTGGTACCGTGTGCGAAGACAGAATCGCGAGACTACGATGGCTGTGACATATATAAAGCGAATGGACAGCACCAACGCTCCGGTTCAGCGGGTTCTTGAAACTAATTGCAGGCATATCGCAAAATGGGGACACTTCGATTTAGTTGACGCAATCAAATGAAAGAAGATTTCAATGGCGATGTTTATACTGGTCGATTTGTTGAAGCAACACTCCTTAAACAACACACATCCCTGTTCAACGAATCGACCGCAAGTTAATACCGACAAATTGAAAAATTGGTGTAACAGAGAAGGAGAACAAGAAAACAGTCGCATATATTCGCACGAAATTTCAACAAATGGACCAATGTGAACTTTGTCAATCGACTAACGAGTGCAAACCTGGACAAAAATAAATAAATAAATAGGGTGGCACAAAAGAGCGAGGAGCCTTGGGTATTTCTTATAACATTGCATTGTGAGGGAATGGAGGGGACCTACAAATTTTCTGTCGATTTCCCGAAAGACTAATCGAGAAAACGATATTCACGGCAATAAATTTCATCGGAGGACTTGCCAATTCATCGCGAAAGGTGTACTCGTGGAAATCCATTTTTTGTTTCCTGTTGGGATTCGAATCACGAACCTCCCTCGTAAGAGTCACCCATTCTAACTATCACGCTAAGGGCACCTGGACAGATAATTCGCCCAAAATTGAAATTGTTGGCGAAAGATGTTAATTGAAGCCCAAGTTGACCCCAAACCTAGTCTTTTGGGAACAATAAAGCTCTTGATTCCTTTAGAAAAAATATCAGTAGTACTGTTAATAAGGTGCCGATTACATTGACTAACATTTTCAGCCATAAGTTCAACAGTTTCTAATTCTATTTGACTTTGCTTTCAGCATCACTTTTTTGCAACCAAACAGGTTTCGCGTACCTTACGAGCGGATCATAAGTGAGTGTGAAACATATAAACTGTGACCACTATGCTCGAAACGCTCGAGGAAAAAGAAATTGAACGCTCTACAGAGCCCCCAGAAGAACAGAATTGTTTTTTTTTTTCATGTATATCAATAGATAAAGAAGATTGTTTGACGGAGGGTATATATAGCAAAACACTATTTGTAAAGTAGTCACTATCGTCCACCTGCCGCGTATCCCCAGTTAAGTGATGCTTCCAAATCATGATGCTCGTAACGCTAGAAAAAGAAAGAAGGTTGAGCAAGACCTTTACATCAGACTATAAATTTTTTAGTCACGGGCACTACGAACTGCGAACAACACTTACGTTACCGCCGTATTAATAAACGCAGAATAGCTGGGTTAAGCCTTATTCCATGGATTAAGTGGAAAATGCTATACCATTTTCCACTTAATCCATGGAATAAAGCTTAACCCAGCTATTCCGCGTTTATTAATACGGCGGTTAGTATATTAGAATATGGGAAGGTGGGTGAGTAGAGCCTGGTGCAGTTCTGTAAACAATTGCGGTGCCTACAATGTGACTCGATTATACAACACAAAAGTGTTCATTCCTTCTCTGTAGTTCTTGAGGACGTAGGAGTCAATGGGAAACTAAAACGAATTCGGAAGTTTTGGTCGAAACAAGTCGAAAAAAGAATTTTAAATCTCATTCGTTTTTCAACGTTTAAAAGTTGCATCAGAAATAACTTTCGAAGGATTCGAAAGTATAGAGTAGAGTAGAGGGACATTTAATTCATCTTTCAACTCTGAACGACTTTATGAGAAAAGATCCCGGCATTACAGACTCCCTTCCCAAATAGAGCGGGACATTTAATTCATCTTCCAACTCGTATTACGTTTGTATGAGAAAAGTTCCCGGCATTTCAGATTTCCTTCCCAATCATCGAAAGTATCAATACCAACAGAAAAAAAAATTATATGAATGGCCCTCGCAATATTACTAATGTCCTTAGCCCTTTGATTCATCTTCAGAAGCAGAAGGCTAAGGCACTGCAATTTTCGGGACAGACTTCATCCCCAATCATCGAAAGTCAGTAGGTACCGACGGAAAAACATTTTAAGTACCTTAAACTCCATAGTTATAACTAGGAAATCAGGTCGAAACACACATTTTGATTCACAATCAAATATGAAAACAAATTCCTGACGCAAGAATTCAATAACTAGGTACCTATACATACTTAAAACTCACCGAAAGTCACTCAGGAATAGGTCTGAAGTCTAAATAGAAAACTGATGCCGAAGTAAACCAAGTGAAATTCACTTGAAAGCCAAAAATCAAATACCGACGGCATTTGACCTATGCGCAACAATCGCGCCAATTCACTACACTATACGGCAAATTGAGGTAGACACAAAAAAGGGACAACCTACAGGCATTAGGTAGGTTAAATGAAGGTATACTAGGTATATAAAAATGTCTATTGATATGCAACAAAAAGTATAGGAAACAATTAAATATAAGATAACTACGAGTAGATATTAAAACTTACGTTTTGAAAACTTAAATTGCTTTTACGAATATTGTTCACATAAATTTTTACAAAAAAAAAAAAAAAAATACTTGGTTCGGTACTGGTATTAGACAAAACAAATACTTAAGTATTATTTGTAATTGTTGTTAGGTTGGTATTACTAGATAGATACAATTAAATTTGCAAAAATGGACATAATAGTAAAGTAAAAGCCAGTTAAATTTATTTCAACAAAAAATTGAGCTTTTAAAATAACCATATTCGGTCAAGTAGGTAGGTATTATTATGATGACGATGATGAGTAATATTAATTTTTTGAACTGAAGCAATTAAACAAAGTTGATTGCAGAGATGAATTAATGTTGATTGATGGTCTTGGTCTCTCCAATAATGGTTTGGTTCTTCTTCTTCTTCTTCTAGTTCTTGGTTTGTGTTGGTTTGTTGTGGTTGTTTTTTTACTTCTTTATGCTTATGATCATGCATTATAAAGTAGTACTCGTAATCCATTGCCCACACGATAGAACGGTGTGATAGATTTTACTTAGTATAGTCTCAATCTCTAGCTCTCTAGAACTAGAAGAATCCTTCTTCTTCTTAATCTTGGAAGCCAGAAGCATACGTCTCATATAATAATTTATACACGCCGAGCGACGCGACGGCTGGCTGGCGCTGCTGGCGACCGCGACCGACGTTAAAGACGACGATAAAAGAAAAAGATGACGAAGACAAATTATTGAAGATAGTTGACAGAGAAAGCATAGAAGAGTATGTTGATTGAAGATTGTTTTTGTTGTTTATATTGTTGCTTGTGGTGTGGATGGCTGGATGTTTTTAGCTGATGGGTATCCCGAAATAATTTAAATTTTTTTTATTGTTACAGTTGACAGTTTATAATAAAAAAAAAAAACAAAAACTAAAAACCTATGACTGAGAAACTAAACAGAGGGGGTGGTTGATTACACACACTGCTAAGTCATGATATGTCAAATATGGAGGCAGTTATGGATGGGAGGGAATAGGGATCCGCAACGACTGTTGAATATTAAACTTAATCTTTCTTCCTATTTGTTTTTGTTGTTTTTATTTCTTTTCTTCTTTTCATGTGATAGGTATCAGGTACATTAATAAATTTTTTATTTGTTTTTTTTTTTTTTTTAAAGAGAGGGAGGGGATAAAAAAGTTTTATTCATAGACAGAGAAACATGTCAAAAACAAGAGAAGGAAAGAGAGCGGTTAACAAATTTAAAAATAAATAAATAAGGAACAGAGGAGCGTGAGCATGGAACTATAAAAACGTTAACTCGTTTGTTTCGTTTCTGTGTTAAGCAAAACAATGTTTTCGCTAATGACAGGCACACACCATTAGATGGAGGTAGTGATTTTTTTAAATTAGGTGTCATAGGAAGAGAGATAGGTAGGATTTTTTTATTTGAGAGAAGAAAAAATTTAGTATATTAAAATAAATATTTACATCAAATACTAAGCCAAGAAGAGAGCGCGCGTTGGGAGCTGCTGGCTGAGCTAGGCTTTTTGTTGATTTGAAACTTTTATTCACTCGGGGAACACGTTTTTTTCTTCCTTTTTTTCTTTTTTGTAAACTTATTTTTATTGGCTTTATTCAAACAAAACACACAACTTAACTTCCACTTCTGATTTGACTTTCAATAAATTGATAGGCATTGGCACTCTTTATATTTTGTAAGCCGTTTGTGCATGACATCACTTAAGATTTGATTTTTTTTTTATTAATTTTCATTTCATAAAACTGCACAAGATAAAAACTAAACAATCGGGTAAAATTCGTCGAAACTCATGTTGGTTGGTATAGTGAGGCTCACCTGATGGCTGTGGGAATGCTTTTTTCTCATTTTTTGGGCAAAAATAATCGTTTTACACCACATTCACTTTGTTTTTCATTTATTTTTCTATTTATTATTTAATTTGCACACATTTTCTTTTTATCTTTTCGAAAATTAACACTCACAATTTGCTGCTTGCTTGCTTTTGTGCACCCGCACTGTTTTCTTTTTAGTGCGTATAAGTGTAGTGTAATTAAATTGTGATTAATTTAATCCGGTGACAGACGCACAGGCACAGGCTAAGAGAAAGCAAAATTCAAACTCGCTACTCGCACGTTAAAAAAGACGGACGACAAAGCAACACCACCATTCACCGTCGCGTTTGTATTAAAATTCACCGCCTTTAGTTTTATTTTAATTACGATTTTTATTAAAACTATTATTTAATGATGGATACCGTTGCCTTGAGTTGAGCCATGGTTTAGCGGTAGGCATAGCAAAATTATTGTTTATACGTGAATTTGAATATGTAGCTATTTTTATCGTGTGTCAATTTGTTGCTGTTCAATGTTTATGGATATTTGAAATATCTGTTGGCAACAAATACAATTAATTTAAAACGAAACAAAAAACAATATGTGGGGATAGCAAAATACAAAACTCGGATTTAAGTAAAACACAACAATACAATAAAAATAAAAAAGAATAACGAATGAATAACGTAAGACATGTAGAGTACGAGAAACAACGAAATCACCGCACATTTGGGGCTGCAGAGGAGACGCACGCGATTATTATTGTTAAATATCCATTTAGTTTTTAGTAGTTGGTTGTTGTCGTCGTGTTCGTCATTGCCGTCGTCGTTTGTCGTCTTCGTCTCTCAGTTTGTGGTCTCTTGTGCGACGGCCGGTTGAACGCTCTCGTGTTCACTTGTGAGGTACACTAGGGTAGTGTTATGTGGGTGCGAAAGAGTTCGACTCAATACACAAACACACATATAAACACACACACACACACACCACTTGCTAGCACACACCACTTGCTGGCACATACCAATTCATCTCTCTTCCTTTTTTTTTTTTTGTTGGTTCTTAGATCCATCTAACTTCTTGTGTTCATTCAACGTCGAACACACAGATACTCTAGTGCCGATGTGTGTGTGTGTATTGCCGCAGCGAACTATGTTAGCATAACACCAAGCACACTCATGCAGAGGTCGCATGTATTGATATAGTGGGTTCTTTATGCACACAGTGTAGCCCAAGTAGCCCTCCCATTTCACGTCTCTAGCACTGTTTCTCTATCGAATGCATTTTCATTATGAATTAAATGGAAACGGTTCGGCAACCGGTTCGGTGGAGAAGTTGATTACCGCATTTCTTATAATGTAATGGCTTCGTATTTGTTGCTGGGCCCAGTAACAATCGTATACGTACGCGTACGTAGGTATATTAAACCATACACATGCAGCACTTGTTTATTTGTTGGACCGGGATGTTCAATAAAAAAAAAAAAAAAAATTTTTTAAATCGAAAAATAGCGAGAAAAAATATGTAGAGGCAAGTATTGTGAGTCGTCGTTGTCGGTGTTGCAGCAGCACCACTAGATACACTAACTGTTTTGGATAATTTTGAAGACAATTTATTGTAGGGTAGAACCTGATGGCGTTATCTTATAGGGCCACAAAAGAGAATTTTCTTTTGTTTTGTTTTTGTGATTATTTCCTATTAATATGAAAACATATCAATCTAAGTCTTGAGACCATAAAGCATTGGTAGGTTCCTACCTTCGGCGATAAAATTCAAAGCCATGAGTGAGCAGAAGGATCGCTTGGTATAGGTAGGCATGTATATGCTCACTTTTACACCTAGTTCCTATGACATTAATGCTGTGAACCTACATATGAACAAGGAACAAGAAATCATTTGATAGAGATGCGTTTTTGTCGCAATCCTATTATCAGCTCAGGAATAGATTTCACCACCGAACACAGAACCAAATCAATACTGAACACTTTTAACTCGGTGTGTATTTGTTTTTGTGTTCAGTGGTAGTTTTAGTGTTCAGTGGTAAAGTGCATTACTGAGGTGATCAAAAAGAATGCTGAATTGGAACAAAAACACACCTGATATTAGATAAGGTTCAGACAGTACCTAATTAAAAAAAAATAACCAAGCGGCCTGCCATCCTTTTTTCCGTTCCTGCCCTATGGAAATCACCTCGCACAGCTAAAAAGGATGCTTTTTAAGATACCAGTACAAGCCCCCATGGCCGCAACTGGGGGGGAGCATAAGGGGGCAATGCCCCCTTTTTTATTACTTATAAAATGCGCACGCATCAAGGAGTCATAGATATTAGGTTTGTTCGTTGAGGCCCCAGGGTCGCCCTGGGGTCACCACAAAGCGTTTTTTGGGAAACCTAAAAACGCCCTGAATGTCAAAATGAGTGTTTTTTGAGTCCTAGGGTTGACCTAGGTTTTCCCTCAACTCGCCAAAGGTTTTTGCTGTGGCGAGTTGAGTGCTGTCAAATGGCATATACTTTTTTAATGACAGGGATGTGTGGTGATTTGTGGTTAAGGACTGGAAAACCCAGGTTTTTTTTTGACAACTCATAGGGCTGTAAAGAAAACCTGGGTCAACCCTGGGAAAAGTTCAACGAACGGACCTATTAACAATGTGCGTGCGATAAGGAGAGTAAAATAAGAAAATTATAGCCAGAAAAAACAGAGTTAGATAAGGCATTCCACATTCGTGTTATCCGACCAAACAGTGAATATATATATATTATATTTATATATATTTCACCGTAAGCCCAAAATTGGGTTGAAGGTCAAACAGATTTTCGTTCCTTGCTAGACGTGTATTGCAGTTGAATGGCTAAAGGAGGGAAGCTGGTCTAGAATTTTGAAGATATCGAAATTTTTTTTTGTCTTAAAAGGTAGATACTTTAGGGTCTTAAAAATAACATACCAAAGGATGGATGCGGGCAATTGTACGGCGCAGGTATCGCAGATTTTATAGTAATTAAAACTTTAAACGCGCTTTTCTCGAAATTACTTTTTTTGAACTGGCCGAAGACATAACTCGAGCAAATCTTCACCGATCTTTACGAAATTTTGACAGTACATTCGAAATACCTCTCTCCGGAGACGTATGTAGGATTTTTTTTTATATTGCATAGTTTTTTTTTTAATTAAAAATTTTGTCGTTTTTTATTATAGTGAAAATTTTAATGTTTTGTTCAAATGTGCATCATTTCGCGAAAAAACAAAATATCGAAAAAATCCTACGTACGTCTCTTGCTGTTGTTATATAAAAAATAAATACATAGGGTGGCGCAACAGAGCCAGGAGCCCCTGGGCCTAGCGCGTTTCTCACAACCATGCCTTGTGGGGGAATGGAGGGACCTACAATTTTCTGCCGGTTCCGAACGGCTAATCGAGAAAGCGCTTTTCATGGCAATGAATACTAACGAAAGACTTGCCAATTCCTCGCGAAAGGCGATACCCGTGGAAAAAACATTTTTGCCTCTCTTGGGATTCGAACTCGAACCTCTGGATTAATAGGCGGACATGCTTTCCGTCACACCTCGGGTACCACTGTTGTTATATAAAAACTAAAAAATTTTGGGATTTAGTTCCAGGACCATTAAGAAGGAAACATCTTCGGCCATTTTTTTTTTTTTATAATCAACGCGCACATCAAGGGGTTATGACTACCCGTATAATGTTATAGAACACAGTGCGAGCATTTAGGAAAATAGGAGAGGATTTGAAAGGAGACACCGATGCACATTGCTTTTGAACCTTTGTGAATCGTAATGCAGGGGAAATACAGAGCCAGGTAATGCATTCCACATTCGGCTGGTGCGACTAAGATAGAAATCTCTATACTTGACTGTACGTCCGAAGTTGGGCTCAAGGTAAAACTGATGAGCATTCCTAGCGAGGCGGGTGTTGCGGCTTAATTGTTTCAGGGGAGGAATGCAACTGGCTACTTCACTAAAGCACTGCTTGTGAAAAAAGCGATAAAAGAGAGTGAAACAGGCAACGTTTCGACGATGTCCAAGAGAATCAATCGATTCTACAATTGAACTATCACCTATCAATTTAAACGCTCTATTTTGTACCCTATCAAGTAGGCGCAAAGATGTTTGAGAAGCACCTGACCAGATATGAGAGTTATACTCCAGTTTTGGGCGGATGAAGGCCTTATAAATTGTAGCCAGATCCGAAAGGGTGAAGAACTTCCTGCATCGTCTCAAGAAGCCTAAGCATTTAGCAGCGTTTTTGGCGACTTCAAATATGCGGTCATTCCAACGAAGATCATCGTTTACACACATACCAAGTACTGACAGCTTTTCGGTTTCTTGGATGCAGGTACCATTCATGGATAATGGCCATGGACCCGTCTAAAAAATGAGGCGCCTCCGAAGAAATGCTGGACAACCGCCATTTTGGATTTAATTGGCACGAAAAAATTTGTATATGTATATTAAGACCTAATTTATAAAAACTTTTTCACAGATTTTCGATTGATCTTTTTGTTGAGTCAGAAAAAATTCATAAATTATGCCCATTTTTTCACTCTCTAGACCAGCTTCCCCCCTTAAGAAGAGGAACCTCTAATACCCTTCCTTAAAAAATCTACTATTGTTACGATTTTCTCGAATCATCGCACAAAGGTGAGACCGAGAATATTAAACAGTGTGTGATGCACACATTCTATCGCATTCTCTCGTAAACTCAATCATATACGTTTATGTGTTTGTTTTTTTTTAACGTGACGCAGTTTCGTTTCATCGAAATTCAAATTACAATGATCCTAGGGAACCTTTGTTTTTAAAATTTTATCTTTTACCTTCGTCGACTTAGTCTTACATATTTATGTCTTTGTTTTTATACCGTGACGCATTTTCGTTTGTATTTCAAATCATAAAGAAGTTTCACTTCAGAAACATTTTTCTTGAGCAAGATCAAGTTTACCACCGAAACTCAGAATTAAAAATGTGTGCTGGTTGACTTCGAAAAGTGTTCAATCAAGTCCTGGATGGGTAGCCCTTAGACAAGGAGTTCGTGAAGAATTTGTACGATATGTACGAAGAAGCTGTGACAAAGTCATCAAGTCATAGTAGGTGGGCACCAATGGAGTGCCTTGAGTCATCTGGTGATTTATCTATTTATCTAAGCAAGGACAAGTTTAGCCTCAAAACATAACAATCCCAAATCGGAAGAATTGCCGACGAGTTCTGATGTACCCCATAGGCAGGGCCGACATTCTGTAACTTTTAAGACGTTTCTCGTCCAAGCTCTAGGCACTAGAAAACGTGTTTAAAAACCTGGAAAAGCTACCAAAATTTTTTAAGATGATAAGCAAAGCAGCTATTCTTTGATTTGATGTTACATAAAAAAACAGTCTGTTGACGATACAATCGACTGTAGACGATTAGGCGATAATCGTCTAATATTTTACGAAATCCAGCCCCAAATCACAATAAGTGTAAAGCAGACAAGCGGGAATTGCTATCCCTTCGAGATTACCACGATCACGTTGGTCGAAGGAGAAGTCTATTGCCATGTTTATGTGACAGACTAGAACAAGTACGATACAGTTAATTCTATAATCCTTCAGCATTAGCATTGTATCAGTCCTATAATCAGCTAAGCAATTGATTTTAACACTGACCGCACCAAAAAAAATCTTAAACTGATCAGATTTAGCTCAGTACTGATTTGTTTTTGTGTTCAGTTGTAAAGCACATTGCTGAGCTGATTATAGGGTTAACGAGTTGCAAATCAATTTTGTGTTTGCTGTTCTGCAGCAAGTAGCAAAATACGTGGGTTTCAAGGTGAGTAAAGAGTTCTCATATCACATCGTCGCCATAGCCTTTCCTTTTCATCGACATTGTGCATATTTTCAATGATTTTAAGGTGTCTTCTGTGACTTTGAGTTAGATTTTTGTTTTCAAAAGAAACTAAAGAAAGGTCAGTGAGTGAAACTAACTAAACTCAAAGTCCCACGGAGGCTGGACCACGCATACATAAACTCATGAACAGGAAAAACCTTAAAAAAAATAATAGCTTAACTTCAAAGGATATAATTTTAGTCAAAAAAAAATTGGAAAAAATATATCTAAATCTGAACTCTTACCATCTCTTACAAACTCAAAAATTTGTATTAAGACAAAATTTTAATATTACTTTATGCATTCCCAACCCCTTATTTGCAGGTGGAGCTGTTTGCAAATTATAGCTACTTGTTATAATAACCGTTTAACCGATTCAAAAACAAAAATGTCTTGGCTTATCATAGACACCGTCATTCAGATTTTAGTACTAAAAACACTTGACGCTGCTTGGTTTGAGTAACAGAATAGAACTGTCATCCTTCTTGCAATATTGACTTGGAGAAAAACCTGCTCTCATGTTTCTTTAAAAAGTAAAAGTTGCAATCACTAAAGCTATACCAAGAAGTGAATCCATTCGGCAACGTTTTGATTGGTTGGCACATGAAAAAACAAATACAATTGCAACTATTTTTATATCCTATCAGTGTTTAAGGGTGGAAATTTTTATATTCTCTTATGACGACAAGGCGCATTGAAATGGAATGGTGAGAATTGTTGTTATAATTGTTGGCTTGTGCGCGTGTCGGCAACTATACGTTCATTACTCAACTTAAGTTACTTCAACAGAAATACTTCTTGGAAAATTAAGGTAGGTAACCTGCACGAAGGAGGATGAAAAATACACGAATAAATTCAGAGGGGCAATACAGATTTAAGGCGGTCACATTTAATAATGGAGTTAGGGGTGTGTAAGTTGAAAGGGCTAGTTCTAAAGACTGGTTGGGCTTACTTCAGTTTTGGTTAACAGCAGTAAGTTGGAAAAGAAATATCTATTGGAGCATTTGCCTTTCAAGAAGACGGTAGATTTAGAAGAGTTTATGTTCTAATGTAAAATTCATGCCAGTCTAAAACAAAAAGATTTAAATTGGGAAACAGATTTCTTAATTTTACACAGATACACTTATTTCTTTAATAAAACAAAATCTATTGGAAAGTAGTTGTAGAGGAGAAAAGCCGAGATACAAAAGACTCTATTTTTCAAAATGATTTATTAAGAAGTTTTTGTTTAGGAAAAATCCTGTAAATCATCGAATTTCTAGAAACTTATTTCTCTGGGGCGTTCAGTTATAACGTAACGCGGTTGTGAGGTAGGGAGCTCTTGTAAAACCGTCTTAAAGAGGTCAAATATTGTCCCAAGATGCTGTGCAGTGAAGGCTTAGAATACCACAGCAGCGCCTACCCGCTTGACATAAGAGGCGACTGAACGAAAAATCACTTCTAGGTTAGGTTAGAATGGGAGGTGCAGCCGCAAGCGGCAGCACGTGACTCGGATCTCATGGATGCATTGCGCTCCCTGGAATTCAGAAGATGAGAAAGATAGAGGAGAGGGGTGTCAGAGGATTGGGTTGGTGACTGGGTTTTTGTGGTAGGGAGCCCCTACTCAACCATTTGGAGCCCTGAGCTAATTTCAGGATGCTGTTCAATGGAAGGTTAGAGATTTCGCCCAGTTCGTCGAAGAAGTATTCTCCTAGGACACTCACAGAGAAAGTGGAATTATCCCTCATCTGCCTCTTTTTCTTGGCATCCCAACAAGTCGATTGTGCTTATGCCCATTCTCATCATGTGGGTAACCCAATGAGTTGGGACCCTTCAGAATGCCAATCAACAGAGAGGTTCGAGCCCTGTTGAGCTGGAGCGAAAATTCTGTTTTTTCTCCACTGCGAGCGTCGAATCTTCCATCATGGAGACAGACGCGGCAAGTTGCTCTGATTCTTTGGAACAGCTGTCTTGCTCGAAACTGGTCGAAAAGACTACAATAATAGTGTCTGATCAAGACGCAACTGAAATCAAATCGTCCGATAAGGACGACAACAACAAAGGTGGAGTCTTAGACTCCGACGATGAAATGCTTGGGGTTCTCCTTTCTGAGGATGAGTTGCTAGACTCTGCCTCAGATATGGAGGACCTTAATGCTACAGTGTTGGAGATTAAGCTGGATGATTGTAGCAATGCTGCAGATACTCCAGATTAATCTCCAACACTCCATCAAAGCCTCGGCCGGACTCCTTCTCCGACTAAGCAAGTCCGGCGAGGATATAGTCCTGATCCAGGAACCATGGATTAATAAATCCGTGGTAAAAGGACTCAGGACGAAAGATTATTCTCTGCTGTATGTGACGGACAAAGGTGAACCAAGATCCTGCATACTGGCAAAGAAAACACTTAACGTATTTCTACTACCTAATTACAGCAATTGCGACACCACAACAGTAAAACTGCAGACCAACAGTGGGACTTACTGGCTCACGTCCGCTTATCTAGGCCATGACCAACCGGGGCCGCTACCAGGAGAGACGCTCGAGCGCGTAATAATAAGCGCAACAAAGCTCAAAGCGGATCTTATAATAGGAAGTGACGTCAACGCACATCACGCAGTATGGGGGAGTACGGACGTAAATGAAAGGGGTGAGTCTCTTTTTAATTTTATACTAAGTACTAACCTTCTTATCTGCAATATCGGTAACGAACCAACCTTTGTCACAAAAAACAGACAAGAGGTTTTAGATGTTACCTTTGTATCTCAATCAATCTATAACAAGATTGAAAATTGGGCTGTATCTAAGGATCACTCCTTCTCTGATCACAGATACATCCAATTTAGTCTAACAGATGACACACCAAAACCCATAGGCTTCCGTAATTATAGGAAAACTGACTGGGTAAAATTCAGGGAAATCTTCAAACATTGTTACAACTACAATGACAATAGCTTCCCTTCAAACCCCAAGGATCTTGACAGCAAAGTCGACGATCTAACTAGTGCTCTTAACCATGCCTTGTGTAACTCCTGTCCTCTTACCATAGTAAGAGGGAAGAAGAAACCACACTGGTGGACCAAAGAGCTAGAACCGCTCAAGAAAAGTTGTGCGAAGCTTTTCAATCGAGCCAAATCTTCCAGAAATCCCATAGACTGGGATCTATATAAGGAATCCCTAAGGATTTACAAAAAGAGATTACGAATAAGCAAAAGATCCTCTTGGAAAGAATTCTGCAATAAAATTGAAGACTCCTCAGAGGCATCTAGACTTAGGAAAATCCTATCAACGAGTCCAAACATGCCAAGTTCTATAAAAGATGAAAACGGCAACTGGGCCAGCTCATATGAAGAAACATTAAACTTGCTACTGGATACTCATTTCCCTGGTAGCTCGTTGACAATAACAGATGAGGAGCACTTGCCTCGACTCGCAAACCAATCAGGTAAAGGTCTTATCTCTAGAGATATACTGTTATGGGCAATAAACAGCTTTGACCCTTATAAATCACCAGGGCCTGACGGCGCAACATGCCTATACAAAAGGTAAATCAGTGGAAACTGCACTCCACTCTCTGGTTTGCACCATTGAAAAATCCCTGCACTACAAAGAATACTCTCTCGTCGCATTCCTAGACATAGAGGGTGCATTTAACAATGTTAACAATTCAGCAATCACTAATGCTCTTGATGGGCTGCTCATAGAGGAACACATCAAAAACATGATAACAACAATGCTCAGCAGCAGAATCATTAGTTCCGAAATGGGGAACTACAAAACAAGCAGAATGGCCAATAGAGGAACCCCGCAGGGAGGAGTTTTATCTCCCCTACTGTGGAACCTGGTCGTTAACAAATTGTTAATCGACCTAGAGGACGAAGGTTTCAAAACTATAGCCTATGCCGATGATGTAGCAATTGCCGTTTCAGGCAAGCACCCACAAACCCTAGCTGAGCTGCTACAAACAGCACTTAACAAGCTTAACAATTGGGCTGCAGATTGTGGTCTGAACATCAATCCACACAAAACGGAATTAGTTCTCTTTACGAGGAAATACAAAATTCCGGACTTCAGACCCCCAACTATTAAAGGGGTAACTCTCACACTGTCAAATCAGGCTAAATATCTAGGTCTCATTTTTGACAAAAAACTGACCTGGAAAACCAATATTGAGGAAAGAGTAAATAAAGCCAACGTTGCACTCTTCTCCTGTAAAAAAGCCATTGGCGGGAAATGGGGTTTCTCGCCCCAAATCACCCATTGGCTGTTTACCTCGGTAATTAGACCGATACTCACATACGGGGTGATAGTCTGGTGGACAGCACTAGACAAGATGATCAACTACAACAAGCTGGCCAAAGTTCAAAGAACGGCTAGTCTGTGTATTAAGTGGCGCACTGAGGACAACCCCATCGGACGCCCTCAATGTACTACTAGATCTCACACCCCTAGATATCTTCAGCAAACAAGTCGCAGCTAGCTCAGCTACTCGACTCAGAGCTACATCACAGTGGACCAATAATCAAATCGGCCACACTACCATTCTTTAGATTCTTACCGAATCGATCCGACTACACCACCCCCAAGTTGGTGTTTGACAATAATTTCCAAGTAACCATACCTTCAAGAGAAGCTTGGGAAAATGGCGCTCTTTTGGAAAATGAAGCAATACACTTCTACACCGATGGTTCAAAAACCAGCGAAGGTGTGGGAAGTGGAATCTACTCAGAAAAACTGAATCTCAGTCTTTTCTTCCGCCTACCCGATCATTAGTGTGTTCCAAGCGGAAATTCTGGCGATGAAAGAGGTGCTGTCTTGGCTCAAAGAAAACGTCATATCCTCCACGGATATTCGGATCTTCTCAGACAGCCAAGCTGCCCTTAAATCTCTTGCCTCTGTCTCTACAAAATCCATCACGGTCCAAAATTGTCAGATGTCTCTGAGGGAGATGTCAAATCAGTTTAACATTCACCTTTCATGGGTGCCAGGGCACAGGGACATACCAGGCAACTGTATGGCAGACGAACTAGCCAAAAAGGGCACGACCACTTCCCTACGCTCAGAATGGAACAACATAGGTGTACCTATCGCTACATGTAAACTCCTACTTAGACAAGACGCTTCAAGGATAACAAACACTAGATGGACTGAGAGTAACAACTGCCTTGCAACCAAAAAAGTTTGGCCGTGTGTTGACTCAAAACGCTCGAAGAGTTTGTTGGCCCTGAACCGTCTGTATCTAGGTTCTACCATAGGTGTTCTTACGGGACACTGTCTAATAGGGAGACACGCCAAAAGACTTGGTGTGTTTTCCAATGATTTCTGCAGAAGCTGCATGGACGAGGAGGAGGAAGAAACCGTTCAACACCTTCTTTGCTCATGCCCTGCACTACTTCATAGGAGGAAAACTCATCTCGGTGAATTCTTCTTCGATGATACTAGCGACCTAGCTTACATAGACCCTAAAAGTCTTTCGAAATACATTAAAAGTTCCACGTGGTTCGACTAGCAGTGATTAACCGGCTAGTCCCGTAATGGAAGATTAATAAGTGATCAACTCGTTAATCTTACATCGGGTTTCTGAGATCAGTAGGTGATTAACTTGCTGATCTCTGTGGTATCACAATGGGCCCTTGCGTGCCTAAGTGTGTCAGGCAATGTACTCATTGACTGACAGCCACTTCCACCTAACCCTAACCTCTGTTTTTTCTTGGAAATATCTGGCCATAGGTTTGTGGAAACCCGGCATGTTTCTAAAGATGACCACCTGTTTTCCAATTATTGAATTGTTTGAGTCGAAGTGCGCTTTGGTCTCCGTCTCTTTAGTGCAAAGGTCTGGGGAGCTAGCGCCAGGAAAGTTTTCAGAGCAGCCGTTACTGTCGTTCTCATGACACTGGTTGTGCCATGTTAACGGAACAGAAGTTCTGTTTTTGTAGGTTTGGCATTAAGACCGCTGTTTTTGGCTACTTAGTTGTTGAGTTTATTGAGAGCTTTTAGGAGGAGTTCACAAAGTGTAGTTGTGCATTTTCCGTAGGTAATGATGACGACGTCATCGGCATCACTTCTAGACAAATATCTATAATTTGGACAAAGTAAAAGGCAGTGGTACTCGTGGTGGCGTTATGGTTAGCATGTCCACCTGCTAACCCAGAGGTTCGAGGTTTGAATCCTAGCAGAGGCAAAAATGTTTTTCCATATCGCCTTTTGCGAGGAATTGGCAAGTCCTCCGTTAGTAAATTCATTGCCATGAAAAGCGCTTTCTCGGTTAAACGTTCGGAACCGGCAGAAAATTGTAGGTCCCCTCCACTTCCTCACAAGGTATGGTTGTGAGAAATGAGCTAGGCCCAGGGGCTCCTTGCTCTGTTGCGCCACCCTATTTATTTATTTTTAAAAGGCAGCCAGTTCATTTTGAGTATGCAACACCATCAATAGAGTCCAAAATGCGAAGAGCACAACTCAAAGTAAGTAGGATTGCCGATCAAAGTACCCCGCAAATAATAAAGATATGAAAAGAGTTGCCTCGGAAATGCAAAATAATAAAGAAGAAAAGGGAATACAATAGCTGCAAGAAGCGAAGTAAAAGTGCGCCCAAATCCAAGTCAGAAAGGATGACATGTATCGGGAGCTGTAAGAGGTTTCTGACCCGGTTGCTAATGTAAACCAAGCCAAAAAATGTTACAGAAAAACTTCAATAAGGGAGCTTCAATCTTTAAAACCATCGCTCAAAGAAGGAGAAATGTTCAGGAGATTCGTTGGTCGAAGTTAATTGACGACGTCTAAGGACAGCTTCTTGTGGATGACGACAAAATTCTGCACAGGTGGCGACAATTTAGTGATAGTATTTTGAGCGAATAGTTTTCTTGAAAGCACTTTTCAGGAGCTAAGCCAAACTCAACAGAAATACCCGACATCGCAATCGAAGAAGCTAGTGAAAGAACCAAGAGCTCCAATGTCGCACCAGACGAGACATCATATGAGCCTTGAACAAAGATGCGGGTTACATCGGGCTTGGATGGCTCACGATTCTCATCTCCAAGTTTATAAGATGTGATAGTCTGCCACGCAAAAAAAATATGAACGTACTATTTTACACCAGCGGAGTAGGTCCTTTCAAGTTCTATTTTTTTTAATTAGAATGCGACATTATTAATAAATAAATTAAATATTTGAATACGGTCCCATAGTTCTTAAGTTCCCGTTCCGGTGAAAATTTGGAGATGAAATAAAGCCCATGTCCTTCCACAGGTTCTAGGCTATTTTTGTTACAAATTTCATTAAAGCGGAAGCTTATCTGCAGTCAGCTTTGGATGACAAAGTGAGGTTCTTATTTGATGAATGTGGTATGCAAAACAATTAGGGTTATCGGGAACTTTTTTTACCGTGGATTTTTTCCCAAATTCGAGAAATTGGTATCAGGAACTTGTTTTCGAAATCGAGAAAATTCCTATCGAAAAATACCTATCGGGAACTTATTTACTATGGGAAATATTATGCAAAAAACTTGTTCCCATGGGAAAAAAATTCCGTTGGGGAATTCCCGATAGTGGAAACTTGTTCCCGGGAAGGTAAACATTTTTTGGGAAAAATATTTCCCAAGGAATTCCCAATAAGGCTGAATAAGACCGCGTGTAAGTTTAATATTTTCAGGATATCTTGCCAAGAGAGTTCCTTGTATACCGTAAGTCATATTTTATAGTCCCCGTTTGTACACTCACATCTCCGCCAGCGAAAAAGTTCATATTTTGGAACGACCTAAAGTTGGAAATGAAAATGAAACCAAAATGCATCTTTTTAACCTGTGCCCCTGTTCTGTAACTATCGCCTCGATAAAAGCAGGCGATAAACGGTGGAAAATGGAACAAAATCCTATTAAATTCATAGAATTTCGTTCCATTTTCCACCGTTTATCGCCGAGGCGATAGTACAGAACAGGGGCACTGCTCACATCCAATTAAGGGAGTGCATGCATTAGCAATATTCCACAAACTTCCACGCATCAACAGAAGCTTTAACAAGCTCTTCTGAGAGGATAATATCGATTCTGTTTAACCATCATATTATTGTACGTCTAACGTTCCAACTCTTTAGTTTTGCCCAGTGCAGGTACTGATCCTGCGTGACATGGATATGGATATTGCCAGGCGGGGTAGTGCCAATAACATTTACCAGTACGATTACTTATTACCATAGCGCTTGAAAGTTTACGAACTATCGTGAAAGGTATTAGCATTTTCTGACCCTTGTATTTTTTGAATGTGATTTTTATTTTAAAACACCGGAAGGTTGTAAAGTTTTAGAGGTGTGTGTCGTTGGACTCACTTTATTGTTTATTGTTTAGTTATGATTCCTCATTCTGTCTTACAGCACAAGACTTTTATTTTTGTTATCTCCGCAAAGTTGAACCATACCCTTGAATAAGCACACACACGCTTCCATGTAAACTTTCCTTTTGTACTTTTTTTTTTCAGAGTAAAAAGTTCAACTTATAAAGTAAAAAGTTTTATAGGGTAGATTTCTAAAGCTTAGTTCAGTTTATTTCCAGTACTAACTTGTTCATATAGCGTGTTGTTTTGAAATTATGTGTCTTAGCTGATGAAGCGCTCTCTCATAAACTAACGCGGTAGCTTTTATCACAAATGTTGAGTGTCTTATCCTGTGTGTAACACTGAGCTTTAATTTCTATCAATTGATTTCAATGAAAAATAAATTTTGTTTCTTGAGTAAAAATAAAGTGTGTCTGTAGTTACCTGTACATTACAAAGGGTTTAAAGGGAACAAGTCTACAGAGAGGAAGCTTTCAGTGTTCAGTGTAATAGGCAAATAAATAAACAATTGCATTGGTTCCTTGTCTCTTTACTTGCGATTAAAAAAAGATTTGAGATAGCAATTAACGTGACATTACGATGATAGAGAATACGAAAAAAGTGGGTCCTGCAATTCTGTCTGTCTGTCCGTATATGGATATGGATCTACAGCCTGAACCGCTTGACCGATTTTCTTCAAAATTTGCAGTTATGGGGTAGCCTACAGAGAGGATTTTGGAATTGGGTCTCCAAAGTCTTGAAATATCGGTACTTGCCATACAACCTATATGATAATACCTATTTTTCTCAAAAACGGCTCCAACGATTTTTATAAAATTTTTCGTTTGGATTATTTCTGAATAGCTATTTTTATGATGTAATTTTTTTTTTTTTTTTAAGTCTAAGAACGGTACCTCTCATACTTACTCACTTACTTACTTAGGTGGGCATTACAGTTCGGGGTGAACCTGGGCCTCAACCAACATCCTTCTGTAAAGACTTCGATTTCGGGCGAGCTCTGTCCAGTTTTGCACTCTAAGTCGGTTGAGGTCTTCATCCACTTGATTGCGCCACCTAAGACGAGGTCTTCCCCTTCCACGATTTCCCTGCAATGTGCTTTCGAAAACCCGTCGAGCCGGAGCGTTTGGGTCCATCCGCTCTGCATGGCCCAACCATCGTAGCCTCGCGATGCGTACTCTTCTGGCTATGCACATGTCGCGGTACAGCTCATACAGCTCATTGTTGTATCTTCTTCTACACACATTCAGCCCTATTATCGTAACAGATCGGAACGAAATTCATTCCGATTTGTACGAAATGTAAGATATTTGTATTATGGTAACGTTTCCGATCGCTTAATCGGACATATCTCCGAAAAGAACGAAACAATGCGATGAGAATGTCAAACTCACCGCAACGCGTCTAGAATTCATGATGCATGGCGATTAAATGTGAAAATGGTGGGAACGCATTCGGAATTCATGCGATGCATGCCGATTTCTTGGTTTTCTGTTCTATCCGATGTCTCCGACAGCAAAGTAGTCGCGGAAGGGTTGTACGTAAACACAAAAAAAAAAACTTATGTCAACTACATGCGTCAGTGTTTCCTTTACGAAATGGATACCATAAAAAAATAAATGTTACGATCGGAACTTCTCTACGATCGTATGTTTCCCCGATCTGTTACGATGATAGGGCTGATTGTCTTCGCATACGAGACTAAAGATCATTCGGAAAATTTTTCTTTCGAAACGATCAAGGGTTTCCTAATCCGCTTTCGATAAGGTCCATGCTTCCGCACCGTAAAGCAGGACTGGGATGATCAAGGTCTTATACAGGGTTACCTTGGTTTTTCTAGAGAGGGTTTTGTTTCTCAATTGCCTTCTTAACCAAAAGAAGCAACAGTTTAGCAAGAGTTATTCAAGCAAGATGTTGTTGTCCGTGCCTACAGCGGATCCTAGGTAGATGAAGTCCTGTAATACCTCGAAGTTATGTCTGTCTATTGTGACGTTTTGTTAAATTCGTCGATGTTCTGTGTCCTTGTTTGATGAAACATATACTTTGTTTTGCCCTCATTAACCAACAGACCTTTTTTTGCCGCTTCTGTTTCAATACTCGCAAAAGCTCCTATGACTTTTTTCTTCTCATTACGTCAATATCGTCTGCGTAGGCGAAAGACGAGTAACTGTACAGACTTTTGAAAGATTGTTCCTCTGGTGTTGACGTTTGAGTTTTGTACAATCTTTTCAAGTATGATGTTGAAGAAATCGCATGACAGTTTGTCGCCTTGCCTAAAGCCTTTTTCGACATCAAAGGTCTCGGTGTGTTCTTTACCGACCTTGACGGAGCAGCGTTAATTCTCCAAAGTCATCTTGCATAGTCGTACGAGTTTTGCAGGGATGCCGAAAGTAGACATGGCTCTGTAAATACTGTCATACACGGCCTTGAAATCGATAAAAAGATGGTTATATCGATATTGTATTCTCGAATTTTTTCCAAGATTTGGCGTGATGTGAAAATTTGAAAATTTGCACCTCCCATAGTACCGTTTTTTTCAAAACCGACTTTCTCGCTAATGGCTAGCACGATTTTGACAAAATTTCATATTTTTGAAGTCCTACGTTGTTTAAGAAACATTGCATATCGATATTTGAAAAATTTCGTTTTTTCGAATTTTCATTCATTTTAAAAAAAAAATTGTTTTTTTCGAATATTTTATTTTTTTTTAATTAATAAAATGACGTTTTTAGATTTTCGCTTGAAATATAACTTACCTTCGACAATAACCTTTCCAATTTCTTATTATTCCGTCCTTTATGTCCGAAGGGATCCAAAAGGACCTTGCCCTCCAGGTTGGGGGTTGTGCGTGGGGTTAACTACCCAACCACGTAAAACACATCTGGTTCCGAAACAGTCAACAGCCTCGGATAACGATAATGATTTCAAAGTTGACGACCCAAGCAAACGTAAAAAGGACAATGACCTTCGGATCTGCACGTGAAACGTAAGATCTCTTAATGGATTACGTGCAGCTGGAGAATTAGTGGACACCCTGGACTGCTGCAAAGCAGACATAACCGCCATCCAAGAAGGGCGATGGAGTAGAAAAAAAGGGAAAAACTGTGACATCTACTATGGCGACTGCTACAGACAACAGAAACAGCTCTTATTTGGGTGCGGATTTGTCGTTGGAGGAAGACTCAGGGATAAGGTGATTAGCCAAAATTCAGTTAATGAGCGTATAATGACCATCCGGATCAGGGCTAAATTCGCCAACATTAGCCTAATATGCGCCCTCGCCCCCATAGAAGAGAAAGACGACAATTCCAAAGACTGTTTCTACGAGCTCCTCGAAGAAACATATGAGCAGTGGCCTAGACACGACGTGAAAATCGTTCTTGGCGATTTTATTGCAAAAGTAGGGAAGGAGGACATCTTTGGAATAACAATCGTAAACATAGCCTCCATGACAAAACCTTCGAAAACGGACTAAGGCTAATGGATTTTGCTGCGGGGCTAAATCTTATTGTATGTCGTACACGCATCTCAAAATACATAAAGGTACATGGCGATCCCCAGATCAATCAACCGTCAACCAAACTGACCATGTTGCGATCGACGCAAGACACTCTTCCAGTGTGTTAGATGTCCGAACTTTCCGAGGGGCCAACTTTGACTCGGACCACTACCTTGTTTTAGCCAAGGTACGAATAAGGATATCTTGCTCACGACTCGCACGAACTAACGCCGTGAAGAGATATGACGTCGGAAAGCTACAATCGCAAGAGATTGCCAATGCCTTCTCCAATCGAGTGTCCCTTCAATTTATCCTTAAATCCTATGCCGCCAGCATTAAGCATTGAACACCAGTGGCAGCAATGCCAAGAAGTCATCAGAACCGCTGCCTCTGAGGTTCTGGGTTTCACTCGACCCCCAAAACGAAACCCATGGTTCGATGAAGAACGCAGTCAGGCAAATACAGCCAAATAAAAAGGACGACAAATGTTGAAGCTGCAGAAAAGGACAAGTGTTACTTGCGACCATGTGAAGAAACTGGGAGATGCTAAGACCGGAATGAAATTCGGAAGTCTTACCTGAAGGTTAAAAGATCATGGCTCAAAATGGCAAGCCCCTAACTCAAACCTGTAAATACCAACAGGGAAAGACTACTTCTGCAGACTGCTCAACGGCGATGAAGACACTGATTTTGCTGTTAAGTAGAATGCTCTATTCAACATGGACGATGAACTTAGGCCCGTATTATGAGTAGCGAACCGAACGTTCGCTTCTAGTCGAACTGTTCAGCGAACAACAAGCTTCGTGGTATTATGAGTAGCGAACTACAACATTCGCTTATGATGTGATAGGTACCAACCTAAAAAAGTGAATATTTCATAAAGTCATATGTCAAATTGCATAATAATTGTTGTTGATCTGTTAAAAGAACATCTTTCTCAATTAAATATTTAAAAAATAATTCATTGTAAGTATGATTAGTAGTGTTGATTTGTTTTTTGAAGATGTGGAAGAAAATGAGAGTGCACGGAACAAATTAGTGTGTCAGTTTGTCTTTTAAAAATTTCATATTTGCATTTTCTCTTTGATTTAAACTGTTCTCCCCTATTTTATAAACTGGCAGGGATTGCTGCTGACCAGATGATGATGGGTCTTGGACATACTGGGTATCTTCATCTTGCAGAACTTGGACATCTTCATTATTACTGCAGAATTACTTCTTCCATTCTTTATGTTGCATTTATATTTGAAGGCGCAACTGCAGGGGATCCTTGTGTAATCATTCTTCATTAGAAGATACAGCCAGATGGATTTACTGCATGTTAAAGGCTGAATTAGTAGTCAACTGCCTGTTCTAAAGGCAACAAAGACAGTGGCGTATACTGTCCCCTTCCAAAAGCTACAATCACTTTTTTGTTTGCTGAAATTTTTTTAAAGTTTCAATTTGAAATCCAACCAAAACTAGAAACTTATAAGCAAACCTTATGCCTTTTTTTCTCTCACGAGAAGGAGGACCAAGTGAGTTGAGGTCATTTGCAAAACAAGTGCTCAATTGCTTTGCGAACTGATTGCTGTTTGTCCTTAATGAATCGAAAGAAATTAGCATCTTGTTTTTAATAGTAAATTAAAGAACTTTTTTCTTCATTCACTCATTTTTGCCAGAAATGCATCCAAACAGAAACAGTAAACAAACACAAAAAAAAAACTAAACCCTTCGTTCGCTTGCTTTATCACCAATAACTTTCGTTCGACCGATTTTGACGCGCTGGGCGAATATATCGAACGTTCGCTACTCATAATTGGTCGATAGCTCTAGTCGATAACTTTTTGACATTTGAAGCGAACTTCATTTAAGCGAGTCGCTACTCATAATACGGGCCTTAAGCTAACCACATGCAAACTTAAATCAGGTGCAGATGGATTCGGCCCCGAACGTTTCAATGCAGCTGGAAACCAGTCGGAAAGGAGCATGCACCAGCCGTTATATGGAAGGTAGCATGCCCGATAAATGGAACCTCAGTAACTTCGAGGTAGTACAGGACTTCATCTATCTAGACACGCGAAACATCAGTGCGGAGATCAAACGTAGAATAAATCTTGACAACCGCTGCTTTTTTGGGCTAAGGCAATTGAGAAAAAAAAAACCTCTCTAGTAACACCAATGCAACCCTTTATAAGATCTTGATCATCCCAGTCCTGCTTTACGACACGGCGGAAAAATGGACCTTTTAGAAAACGACTGGAGAAACGCTTGGTCGTTTCGAAAGAAAAAGACTCCGAATGATTTTTGGTCCCCTATGCGAAGACATGTGGAGAAAATAAAACAACGAACTGTATGAGCTGTACCGCGACATTAACATCGCGAGACTATGAGCGAACCAACGCTTCGGCTCCACGGGTTTTTGAAAGCACATTGCCAAAAACTTAGAGTGCAAAACTGAAAAAAGCTCAAACGAATTCAAAGTTTTTATCGAAAGATTTTGGCTGAGGGCCCTGGTTTACCACAAAGTAAGTAAGTATTCTGAAGTCTTAAAGTATCATTTATATTCAATGTGAGAACTCAATTAAAAAAATTAAAAAATTAGCAAGGAAAGTAGCCCACCCACTAGGAGTGGACACCAACAACAATGAACCATCCCATATCAAATCTACGTGACCACTCACCATTTGAAAATTGTTTTTCAAAGCTATGGCCATGCAAAAGACATACATGATATAAGTATTTAAAAAAAAAAAACCAGACGACTTTAACTGAATTACATGTATATATTTTTTAGATATTCAATAATATGTTTGTTCCAGACAACAGTATTTTGTGTATCTATCGATTTTTTTCTTATGTTTTTTTCTAGGCAATGTATGTATTTGATCTTTAACATTTACACAACAACTTTGTTTCTCTTCTAAACGATCTAAGCCTAGAAACTGATCATCTTCGTTTTCAGTTTCTTTTTTTAGGATGTTCAATAGAATATTTATGTTTTAATTTCATAGCTGCTTAGCGGATATCGAGTCAATTTTTCACATTTAAAATTATTTTTATTCAATTTTATTTCTTTTTTTTTAGAAATCTTAATTTTGTTTATTTTAGCTTTTAAGATTTTTCATATATATATTTTTTTATAATGCATAATCAAGTATGTAATGAACATACACGCTTCATTTAAAATCATAAAAGTAACAATTTAAAATTTGATAAAAGGAAAAAAAACAACATAAAAAAATATTAAACCAAAAATACTTATTATACGCAGTAGTCAATACTTCAATAATTTTTGATTCACATTCGGACACTTTAAATGTACAAATTATAAAAAAAATGCATCTCCTTTTGAAGGATAGCACCAGAGCAAAATTTATTTACACAACTCTTTTTTCGTATTTGAATTTGTGTGAATGGAAAGGAGCAATTTTTTTTTGTATTGTAGAAGAAAACAATGACTTCAAAGGCAAAATGTTTCTTGCACTTTTGGTAGTAAATTTTAAATCAAGATAGCCTATAACCCTACAACTGGGAAGGAGAGTAAGTAGGTGGAGACAATAAGGCTGGTTATAAAAACATCAGTCACTGAAAATCTATGAAATAACTCTTCCAGGGACGCTGTATGCTTCGACTTTGATTAGTTTTCTTGAGAATCGCTCCTTAAAGCAATGGAACATGTCGGCAACGTTAGCCTAATTAATTTCTTTATTACCCGACCTAGGCCCTAAAAGGATACTCTTTAATTTTAACAGCAAACTAACTTCTATCTTCTATTCTCCCCATTCGCCTGACTAAATTTTTAATACAAGTATATTATATGTTTAAGCAATGATGAGAACTAATAAGTTCGAATTTGGATCGTGACAAAAATATTACAATTTCATATGCAAACTAATATCTTTTTATAAATATAGATATATATACATGCATATATATATACATACATACATGCATTTATATCTATACATATATAGAAATGAATTAAATAGTAACATATTGCTTCCCGAATCATTTAAACTATGGAATTTCATTTTTAAGTTTAGACTACATTAACTCAAGAAAAACAAAACTTTCGTTAAAAAAAAATTCAGTTCGCCGCCAGCCGTTTGTATCGGTGTCGGTCATTTTGAGGAAACAATTACATTGAACAATATATATATTTATATATATATAAAGTATTGTTGTTACCGCTATTTTGTTTGTTTATGTTTATCAGTTATTTTAGTTCTGTAGTTGAATTTCCTTAGAATTAATATGTATTTGTTGTGTATTTATGCATACACATATACAAATACATAAACATCCATGTGTATGTAAATGTGTTTGTTGTATATTTAAATACATAAATATAAATCTATATATATTATATATATCAAATAAATTCATATTTATATATGTAAATAAGTCCATGTATTTATATGTGTGTATATAAATATATGTATGGTTACATGTTTTGTTACTAATACATACATATATAAATATATTCAAGTACATACAAGTCAAAAAAATGTTGGAGAGGGGGCGTATATATACACATATATAAAGATATACATATATTCATTACTTTTAAAAATTCATTTGTATTTTTCATTGAAAAATATATCTACTGGTTCATTTCAGAAGAATATTTTGGCCTTTTCATAGTTTCGTATTCGTCACCACTGTCTAGGGCGGCTCCTCCACCAGTTGTACTATTGTATTCATGTACTTCGTCATATGCATCTTCCGGGTGTTGTGTGTTGCCTGAAGAATTTATTGTTTGCGCTGATGTAACTGTTGATGAATGATGTCGCTTCAAGTGGCCGCTTCCACCATTTATGTTGCTGCCAGTCCCATTACTGGTTTGCCCAGAAGTTGATACAATTATAGATTGTTGCTGACCGCTTGAGCTATTGTGAATATATATTTTGTATGGTTTATTGCTGTTATATAAATTCAGTGATAAAAGCATTATGTTCTTCCACCGGATAGCGTTAATGTAAATTTTATATTAGTGCAACAACTTAGTTAATAAAACACAAGATCACCAAACTGAACTAATAATGCATAATACACACCCAAACTGTAATCTATTAAAAAAAAAATGGGCACGACTGGGTCGCACGAACTTGCGATTGTGTTCTAAATACGATATCAAAATCTTAAGGCTGAGTAAAAGGTTTTGGTATTTGCTCTTCATAATATATTTTGTGGTACAAGGTTGCAAACTACACATTAATTATGAAAATTGAATTAAATCACACAAAATAGTAATAAAAAAAAAAAATTAAATATTCCAAAGGCTTCAAGCAAAAATCTAAAAACGCCATTATTTTATTTATTTTTATTTTATTTAAAAAGTCATTATTTTGCAGTTACTACTACATATAAACGCTGAAAATTCAATCTAAATCGTCGGACCAGTTTTTTGTTTTTCACTTTTTTTTAAATAAAGGTTTTTAAAATTCAAGTACGCAAAGTATAAAATCTTGCTAGAGGCTGTTTTGATAAAAAATTTGAAAAAAATCAGAGATATGGTTTTGAAGTTATTTCAAAAAATAAAAATTTTTTTAAAATATTTGTATGCAATCTTTCTTAAACAAATTAGGACTTCTTAAATCCAAAATTTCGAGAACATCGGGTAAGCCATTAACGATAAAGTCCGTTTTTATAAAGACGGTACTATGAGAGGTAGCGTTCTTAGACTTTTTCCAAAAATTTGTTTCTCATCATAAGAAAGACAATTTAAAATGAATCCTTCACACAAAATTTTATCGAAATCGTTGGAGCCGTTTTCGAGAATAATAAGTTTTATCATATCGATTGTATGGCAGGTACCGTTATTTCAAGACCAAGAGACTCAATTCCAAAAACCCCTCTGTATGCTGCTCCACAAACCTTAACTGCCAATTTTTAAGAAAATCGGTCCATCGGTTCAGGCTGTAGATCCATATACGGACAGACGGACAGACAGAATTGTAGGACCCCACTTTTTTCGTATTCTCTATCATCGTTATGTAATTTTTAATTGTTATCTCAAATTTTTTTTTCTGCACGATTGCAAGACTTGCCTATAATCGCAAGTAAAAATAGGAGTATAGGAAACGTAGTAACAAAGAAATGCTCTATAATCAAACGAAGATTTGAGGGTGGATTTGTAACAAGGTATGTTCATGTTCATTGAGTTTATTTCACTCTTTTAAGCCTTTTTTTTTTTACAAATTTTTTAACTTATTGGTATGTTTTGAAAAAAGATATGTGGGCAAAACTTTTACAATGCGATGCCCTTTAACAGTGCGACATACCAAGACAGCAAAAAGTGACTTTATTGAGCTAGAAAACTAATGGACTGATTTAAGATTTTCTTTCATCATAAGAATGTTACATTATCCTGAGAAAAGATGGTTATATTTTATTCTTTTATTTTTACAGAAAAGGAAACGCAAACAATATTCTACTTTATATGGACATCACAATGGATCTTATTAGGCTGTTTAACTAAAATAGAAAGCTAACTTAGTTTTTACTATGAAGCCTATGCATTAACTTCTATTATTTCGTTTTAGGGCTCCGTACCTCGGACAAACATAGTGTAATTCTTCGCTGTCCACGTGTTTGCAAGTAAAGCGACTCAAAATATTGAGGCACAACAGAGCTCGGGGATTCTTGGGTCAAATTGATAAGATATCTACTGAATCTACTTTCTTCCTGTTTTCAGATGTCAACCCGGCGTACCCCACGATTACTAGTGTGAAACAGTTAAATGAAAGAGCAGTGATCCCTTCAAAATCACGTTGATCGTAACGGAGGAAGACGATGAAGTCGTTTTTGTGGCGATTAGGCTGATATTTAGTTTCCTGGAATATTTCAAAGTCCCACCAACGAACAAATAAAAATATTGAACAGGCATTTATTTCAGGAATATTTCTAAATAGGATAAAAAGTATCCTTTTAAGGTATGTGAATACCAAAGTACATGTGAGGTCGAAACACAGCGGAAGTGGTATCTCAGAAGAGACAAGGCGACTACAATAGCCGCAACAAAGAGAGGACAAAGATTATAGTAAGTATTCGTGATTCGTCTTTTACCTCATTCTCCGACAGACTGAATCCTAATTATCAATATTTTGGTTTTTTCAGCTTTTCCGTTTCATCCAATTTTCAAATCACACTGTGAGGGTTTTTGTAATATGCAGGCGCACACATTAAATAATTTACTATTTTTTCAAAAACTAGGCGTCCCGATAGTTTGAGAGAGTCAAACTAATAGTCTTTTAACGATATATCCTCTATCCCACTACACAAAGCGCAAATATATGGATGGACAATCCCTGGTACAACAATAGGGAGTGGGACGCTAATAAGCATCGCACAAAGAGGAGTTTTATGTACTCTATCTCATTCTCTTGACATTTTTATCTGGACGCATTTTCGTTTCATTCAGTATCAAATCACAGCGATAGTAAAGCAGTTTCATTAAAAAAAGATTAAATAGTTGAAAGTCTATAATTATTTTGTGGCAAATTCAAACAAAATCCTCCCAAGCCAAAAATTTAATAGAAAAAAAATTAATTGTTTCTTAGTTTTTCACTTCTTTTGAATTGAATTTTAGCGGTGGGACAACTGCATTAATGTGGTCAAAGGGTGATTACACAACATCTCTGGAAACAGAAAAGTATCGACATGAGTTTATAGCATCCCATACAATATCTAGTACGTGATACCACCCCAAACTATCCTACATCGACAGACACAACAGCCTCGAGTTATATGTAAATGAAAAAAAAAGTGTGACTGGAAGTTAGGTCAGTTTTAGTTGTGAATTAGAGAAAAACAAAAAAAAAAAATTGTCATCTATTTCACTTTGCGAAAGAAACGACTGTTTTCAGGATTTTGAGTTGCTACTAGTATCCAGTGTATACAACATGAAGATATCAAAAAATACCAATTACCAATTGCGTGAGTAGTAGCATTATCAAAAAAAAAATTAAAAACATTAATTTAGAATGCCAAAATTAAGGTGCTAAAGAATGATTGGATGTTTTCGCGATATGAAAACTTGGACAGGTTGTTATTACTTTCCGGATAGTGCGTAAGAGTGAATTTGATGATAGAAGTGTGATAGAAATGCAAACGCAAAAAAACATGCTGAAACAAACAACGTGTAACACCAAATAAAAAACTCACTTGTATTGACTGTGTGCATTGTAAGACGATGACTGCATAACGCTTTGCGAGTTGTACATCAAGTCTATGAAAAATTTAAATAAGAATTATAAAACTTCCAAAGAGCATCGAAAGAGCCGTACCTTCAGCAGAATGATTTTCCAAATGTCCTTGGTAGGACATTCCCGGAGATCCAGGTGCCGATTGTAGGACAATGTCATGCAGTGGTGAGCTTTCCCGGGAATTATCTAAAAAGAAAAAAACAAAATCAATTGAAAAATTAAATTATATGCAAGCGACATTTGAGAAAATAGTTTATCATACTCAGAAAAAAATATGTCAATTTGACTTCTATGAAACGCGAACAAATAAACGAATTATGCGCAGCTGACTGTGAGATCAGTGTTAAACCAAAATTCAAGTATCTTATTTAAATCAATGCAGTTGCATTAAAACTTGCATAAAACAAGTATAAAAAAGCAAGCAATAAGAGAGAAAAATACCCTTTTTTAGTTTCTATGTCCATTTCAATGGAAAATCGAATTCTTGATTATTTTTCCTAGAAGATTTTTTCTACAGAGCAGAGCTTTTCCGTTTTGTCTTTTACCTACAACCTAAGTAAGACTACTTACAGCAGACAATTTGAGTATTTTATTTATTTAATTCAGTCAATCAGAATTTAAGCCATTACAAGCTTCCAAAAAAAAGTGCAGCAATTGCATTTTGAGCAAAACACTCTACTCTGTAAACCAGATTATATAGAGTAAGAAGCGGAAGTTAAAAAAATTCATAAGTACTCGCACATAGTTATCAGTTCTCTCCTCATTTCCTTTCATAAAAGAAACTACTCTGTAAATCTTTGTCTCTTTTGGATACAAAAGAAATGAAGATATAGACAACCCAACTTTGGACTATAGTTTTAAGCCCAATTATTTTAAATAGAGGAAGTAAAATTTGCAAACAAAACTAAAATACATAAATCTAAAAAAAAAAAGCTTTTAACATACCAATGTGACTGGGAGAAACAGGCGCTGACCGCGGCATACCATACGATGGTCTGAAGCATTGACTTCCTCGTTGCCGACGTTTTTTGTAGCTTTGGTCAATTAGCTTAGCTTCACTAGTTGGATCTATTCGCCAAAAACTTCCTTTACCTGGCTCGTCTTGAGATCGCGCAACTTTTATAAAGTATCTAAACAACAGTAAGGAAAAATAGAATAAAAAAAAAATTAGAAAATTATAAAAACAACAAAAAGATCAAGATCTATTTGCATACTTGCCTGTTCAAACTGAGATTATGACGAATCGAGTTTTGCCAACCTTTATTGGCTTCTTTTCGATAATATGGGTAATGTTTTGAAATGAATGAATAGATACCGGATAAGGTCAGTTGCTTGTCAGGCGCTGCCGATATCGATTGAACTATCAGCTGTGCATAGCTGTATGGTGGTTTTTCGTGATCATTGTAATTTGAAGTTGATGGAGTTTGAAACATATCTTGCTGAAAAAAAAAAAACGGAGAACAAATTATGGCATTGATTTACAGAAACTGAATGGGTGTCAACGTACACCCTGTAAGTTGTTGTTATTGTTGTAGCTACTATAGCTCTGATAGTCTTGAAAACCCTGACGTGGACTTGTTGGGCAGCTATTTGCAGCACTTATAGTACCTAAGGAAAAACAAATAAATCATTTCTTGTTCTTGTTCTTTTTTGGGAATTTATTTCAAATGACTCTTACCGGTGGGTGATGGATATGGACTTTTCTGTTCCGTTTTTGGAATAGAAATTTTAAGAGGTGAATATATCACATTTGAGGCTTCCATTGATGTAGCATTAAGATTCTTTCTATCAGAAAAATAGTGCATCTTTGACGAGTTGTTACTGGCGGGTGCATTGCTTGTAGAGACTATTGTGTTAGAATTCAACGCAGATGATGTTGAATCAACAAAACTCTCAAAATAAATCCGAATTTCCGTGCTTGGAAACCGAAAGGAACAACTGAAAATAATGGTATTTTAATTATTTATTTTAATTTTCCAAATATCTTCAAATATATAGATAAAGAAAAATAAAATAAAGGTCTAAAGATGTTGACCTTCACTTCTAGCTAACAAAAAACGATACTATCAGCTCCTACAGCTACTGCAGGAGCTGATTACTTTACAGTGAGAAATAGGCAAATGTGTTGGTCTCTTCTTAGAACGATTTAATTGCTAAACACACCATGCAATCGAGGTTGTTAATGCCATATTAGACACACTATTTAAAAAATTAGAGACTGAATTTTTGCCTCTTAGACAATCAGACGTTATGGAAACAAGAGCCAAGAAAATGGGCACGAGTAGGGCGCATGAACTTGATATTGTGTGCTAAGTACAATATCAAAAAAAAAATGTTGAGGCTGATTACAAGCTTTCAGTATTCGGTCCTCACAATATATTTGGTGGTGCAGGGTAGTACTAGTAGTAGTACTAAACATTAATTATGAAATATTATAATAAAATCGGATAAAATACAGGAAAAAATTTAATTAAATATTCCAGAGGTTTCTACCAAAAATCTGAAAATGCCACATTTTAACTGCTTCTAATATCAGCCATCTAACGTTTTTTCAACTAGTGCTTATTTTGTGAATGGTACCACTTAGCTCTGATTGTCTAATTTGACAGATAATTAGTTTTATCCTTCCGCTGAACGAATATGGTTGTGTATACGCTTGAACAACGCTGGGGTTAAATATTGCGACATTACTTTGAAAATCATGGTAATGTTGCAGAATGTGTGCGAAAATTGCGTACCGATTTTGGAAGAAGAGAAGCACCGTCAGCTCCGAATGTTCGTTATCTTGTGGAAAAAGTGAAAGAAACTGGCATCCTCATCGATAAACCAAAGCGTGAAAAGCCAAAAACAGTGCGCAAAACCGAGAATATTGCTGCTGTGGCAGAAAGTGTGCAACATCAATTCACCGTAGTTCTCAACAATTGAACATTTCGGAGACATCATTGAGACGAATTTTGCATAAATATTTTGGTATGACGCTATTGACGCAATTGGTTCAGGAGATGAAGCCAACTGACCATCCAATGCGCTTTCGCTTTGCTAAGTGGGCCTGCGATCGACTTAGAGAAGATGCCGATCATCTTTTGAGATGAAGCTCATTTTGATCTTGATGGGTATGTAAACAAGCAAAAGTGTCCCATTTGGGGCACAGAAAACCCGAACGCATACATTGAAAAGCCGATACACCAAAAACGAGTCACTGTTTGGTGTGAATTTTGTTTCAGAGGCATTCTTCGAAAATGAGCAAGTAGTGGCCGTTACAGTCAATGGCGATCGTTATCGGGCCATGTTGAACAAATTTTTGTTCACAAAAATTGAAGGGGAGGATATTGGCAACATTTGGTTTCAACAGGACGGCGCTACGTACCACACAGCCGAAGCTACACTCGATATTTTGCGCCCTGTTTTTGAAGATCGCATTATCAGCCACAGAGCTGATGTCTTTGGCCACCTCGGAGATGCGATTTGACACCGTTGGACTATTATTTGTGGGGTGCCGTAAAAGATAAGTGTTACGCCGACAAGCCAGAGACAATTGACGCTTTAAAGGACAATATTCGTGAAGCCATTGGTGAAATACAGCTGCACACAATCGATAATGTGCTTAAAAATTGGACCGATCGCGTAGGCTACTGCATGGCCAGCCGAGGCAGCCATTTGAATGAAAATATTTTCCATTATTAACCGAGAGGATTGTACTTTCAAATAAAAAAAGAAATTTGAGAAAATAATCGGTAGTTTTTTTTATAGCATTTCAGAAAAAAAAGTTATTTGGCGGACCCTTTATAATCACAAGTAATGAAATGTTTATGGTGCCAGGCTAGCTCACAAGAGAAACGCAAAATGAATCCTTTAAAAAAAAAAATAAAAACTATGTAGTTTTCCTCTTACCTTTTTGGTAATTTCATTGGTTCAGCAAATCTGCGCTGGAAAAGATCATCAACAAATACTCCATTTTTACTTAAACAAGCAACATAAAAGTCACAAGTTTCCGGATCATAAAGTACTTGGAAGTGTTTTCTTGAGACGAAACTGTTTCGAGCAACATGAAAATGCACGTGTGATGTTGAAGAGTTACGTCCAATTTCAACACAATTTTCAGTTATATACAATGAGCCGTTTTCGTGCTTTAACATTCCGAACGCATTGTTTGGTGCAGCATTTTGATTCTGGCTTTGTTGAGATGAGCCGTCGTCAGCATAAACTTGTTGCTGTTGATGCTGTTGCTGTTGGATGTATTCAAGTTGATTTTGGGGCTGATGCCAATTAGTTGGTGAAATGCGATTGCGGCTATTATTCTGTTGTTGCAATGGAACTTGTAAACGTGAGTAAGAATGTGCCGGCGGTGGGGGCGGTAGCGGTGGTGATGAAATTCTTGGACGATTGGTGTTAGCAGTATTGCTGATAAGGTAGATTTTTGTACCAACACCGCTGTTATTATCCATTCGTGGAGGGGAACTTCTTTCTTTTTCTTCATCAGCATCATTCCAATTGTCGCCATTACCACCGCGGTCACGGTCACCGCCACCGCCACCACCACCTCCACCCCCGCGTATATCTGGCGAAGAAACTCCTGATGTTGTGACACGTTCTTGGTATACGCCGCTATTTGAATAACCGTGTTGGTGCTCATTTGGCGAACTGGGTAGTTCCTGTTTCAATTGTTGTTGCTGCTGTTGTTCAATATTCGATGAAGAAGACTTTGAAGAATAATTATGTTGTTTGTTACTACGGCTAAAGGAAGAAGCCGAAGGCGGAGGGCTCTCTTCAATAAAATCGTGAATCAATTGTTCCTGTTTTTTTTAAATTAAATTTGTCTTTGAATTGAGTAAACAATAAAAAAAAAAACAAACAAAATCTAAGGACTTACCGATTGATGAATGCTTGGAGAATTGCCTGGTGATTTTTCCTGATGTTGCAGTTGGTAAGAATTGTTATTATCCGTCATCATTTAAAAATGATCCTCACTCGGAAGAGCTTTGTTTTGAATTTAAAGGCAACACACTTTATTAATTGATGTTTTTTGTATTGCAGAAACGTAATTGCTTTCCTTTTCTTAAAAAAAAAAAAAAAACATTTTCAGCATTTACAAACAAGTTGGTGTATTTATTTATTTATTTTTCTGAGAATAGCAACAAGAACTGAATTAAGGTTTGGGTTAAAGTCTTATATCTTTCAACCTCGCAAGCTACATCTTGATAATCGTTTATCGTGTTTGTGCAGTCTCGTGTTTTTGTTTTTTTTTTTTTTTTTTTACCCCAAAATGCTCCCAAATTCCGAAAATACAAAATACGCACAAGAAATGACAAGCACAGCGTCGATGTAACACTTTTAAAGTTTACTTATTTTTGATAGAGAACCACAACTGAGTATGCTGTATACACATATACACTATATACACTTTTTCGTAAAACAAATTATAAATATTAAACAACTATGTATTTAAAAACATGAGGAATCAATGGTGGAATTAGATTTATGTATGGTTTTTTCCATTTGTAAATTCAAAATTCTTTTCAATTGGATAAGCAGCACCTCAGACAACGTGCTATATGTAGGAGTGACAGACGATTTCGCTTCTTTTCTTGTTTTCTTTTCAATAATAGTTTAGTTTCTGCAGCGCTTACCAACTATGTATATATATATAATGTAGCTATATGTACATAAATATATATTTATGTGTATTTATATATCTGTATGTGCATATATAGTATACTTCATATGTGTTTTAAAATATACACCTTTAAATGCAATGAAAATAAAATGTCTTATAAGTGTGTATAAAACGTAAACTGCACGAATGCGTGCAATCAACAATTTAATAAATAAATTCAGCAAAATATAAATCCGAATCAAAAAAAAAACTTTCTTATGATTTAATATTAAAACAGAACACCCAATAGAGAACACAAACATTTTCGTTTCTTTATTTTCCGATGTAGACACTGCCTTTACATTTTCGCCAAGGTAATGAAGTTTAATTGAAAAGGATACTCGAGCGCGAATAAATACGTAATAATTAAAAAATCATTTCAACTCTTAGTCAATAAATACGGAGCAATAAACAAACAAGTTAAAGATATTTCTCACACGCAAACTCCTACGTACCAAATCAAAAATTTCTTATTATTATTTTTGTGGTCTCTTGCGGCGACGGCGATGCGTGTGAAAACGAAAAGGTCGAGCAACAGCAAAAACGAGGCAAAGCATGTTTCTGTTGTTATTACATTACAGTTCAAGCTCGTGTACTTTATTCAATTTACATGTCGGTTCGAAAGATTCAGAGATCGAAGATGAGTTCTATACATTTAAGGCTGTGTTTCCACATTCCGCCTGCTTTAAATTCATAGCAGAAAACAAATTTTCTACTATTTTGTAGGCATTTCTTCTTTTTTTGCACTTTTTATAATGACGTTTTCCAAAATCATTTTCACTCCTTTTTCGTTTATTTTAGAATTCGTTTTAAGCGAAGTAACAGATTAGGAATGATTGCATTGGTAGTTGTAAACTTGCTAGATTTTTTCTTTCATGTTTAAAGCAGAAAACAAGACTAAAAATCGTTCACTTGAATTTTAAAAACTATTTAATGGTTTTCTAAGGAAAATTGATTAACTATCGCGGGCTTTTGGAGCCGACAAAAATTAAATAGAAACTGCGGCTTTCTTTGACAAGCAGTCAGATGACAGTTTGTTTATGTGTTGGTGTACACTCCCTTGCACCTAAACAGAAACGGTGCAGTGAAGCAGTGAAGAAATCACTCCCAAAATTCACTCCAAACCGGATTTTGGAAAACATTTCGGGGTGAATTGGATACTTTATCTGTCAAATCTGTCACTCCAACTCTCCAATCCACACTGGATTTTCATACATAATTTCGATTTCCTAAGCTAATGTCGTTTTCCAAAAACCAAATCGGGACTGATTTGGAGACTTTATCTGTCAGATCTGACAGATAAATTCTCCAAATCACTCCCAAACGTTTTCCAAAATGCGGTTTGGAGACAACTTTTGGAGTGATTTTTTCACTCTCGTTTCTGTTTAGGTGCAAGGGAGTGAACACCAACACGTAAACAAACTGTCATCTGACTGTTTGTCAAAGCAAGCCGCAGTTTCTATTTATTTTTTGTCAGCTAACAAAGCACGCGATAGTTTAATTTTTTAGTCTTGTTTTCTGCTTTAACATGAAAGAAAAAATCTAGCAAGCTAACCACTATCAATGCAATCACTCCAAATCTGTCACTTCGGAAAACGAAAAAGGAGTGAAAGAGTGAATTAGTTTTTGGAAAACGACATAAAATCCGGAGTGAATTGGAGAGCTGGAGTGACAGATTTGACACTTATATTATAGATAGACATCTGGTTCTGTATGAAAATTTGCATGTGTGTTCAACATTTTTAAACGAAAGTGAACTTATTAGCAGAACGCAACATTCAATTAATGTTTTGAGAATGAGTAAACTCTACTATTTTTAGGCTGAAAGCAAACACGTCTTTAAGTGACACATTTTATAAGCCTTTTCTATATGCCAAACAAAAGTTTTTATTTTATTTTTATATAGTTTTGAGCGCTTGGTGTGCGCTATTAATACTCTTATAGTGTTATTTAAACACAGTGCAAGCGTTAGGAAAATATGAGAGGATTAAGTAGGAGACACAGATGCACACTGATTTAGAAACTTTGCAGATCATATTACAGGTAAAAAGGAGTCACTAAAGCATTCCACATTCGGGTTGAATAGCTTTAATATAAATTTTACCCGTATGTAGAATGTTCTACCTGACTCTGTTTTTCCCCCACATTACGAATCGCAAAGTTTCAAAAGCAGCAGGCATTGGTGTCTCCTATTAAATCCATTCCTATTTTCCTAAATCCTCGCACTATGTTCTATAACATTATAAAACTATTCACAACCCCTTGATTTTAATTTTTTTGTACGTGCGTATTATGAAAAAAATCTTTGAGCTGAACCGAAGTTGGACTCATGGTTAAACTGATGAGCATTCCTAGCGAGCCGGCCTTTGCCACTAAATCATTTCAGGGGAGGAGTTAACCTGGCTTTTTGACTAGAGAACTGTTTAAAAAAAAAAAAAAACATAAAAGTGAGTGAGGTAAGTTATGCTGGGTTTACATGCATCTGCAACTGCGGAAGTGCAGAAAAGTAAAGCGAGACGGATGAAGATTACAAAACACAAAAGTTAAAAAGAGAGACGAATAGGATTATGGTTGCAGATGAAAAATTATGGTTGCAGATGAACATGTTCATCTGCACCCATAATTTTTCATCTGCAACCATAACTAGGAAGTTCGTTCCCTCTCTATCAGACAAGTATGAATTTTACATCTTGTGTCTTTTTCCGATTTTCATCTGCACTTGCAGATGCATGTAAATCCACCATTACTTTTCGAATCATTCAAGAGAATCAGTGGATACGTTACCACAAAACCATCTGCTGTAGATATCCTAAAAATGTGATAGTCAAACAGTCTCATCGTGTCGAATGCAATGTTCAACAAACAATACCGGCAGTTTGTTACTTACAGCAGTAGTGGACATCAAACCCAAACTGACTAACATCTGGTCAGAATCAAATAAAGCTTGGAGTATCTCATCTGACCAAACCTGTTCAAAACTCTTTTTGCCAGAACATACTAGAAAAACATCAAAATTCCTACTGAACCTCAATAGGAAAACCCTAAAAATTTGCACAGGACTACTAACCGGCCACTGTTCTCTAAAGAAACATCTTCACCAAATGAGGCTCTAGTAGCGGACCCCATATGTAGACTATGCCTCGAAAATGAAGAAACATCTCTGCACATTATTACAGAATGTCCAGCACTTTCCGCCTTAGAAAGCAAACACTTGACTATGAGATAATCTCCCTAGATAAACTCAAGCTCATTCACCCACAGAAGATTGCTAACTTCTGGTTCAACTCAGGAGCAGGAGAACTGCCCTGAAACCTCACATGGGCTGGCACAATAGGTTTCATTCAGACACCGCAGTGCCCAGAACTGACCAAGCTCTACCCGTCCCCTTAATATATCTATCTATCTATCTATCGAATCAGCCACTAAAAAAATCAAGTTGTATAATTTGGACAAAGGAAATGCAGTCAATTCGTTGTGAATATTTTATCTGTGTAGCAGCTCAAAACAGCTTCAAAATATCAAAGCAACAAAATTTGATAAGATATACCCAAATCATTAATAGAGGTTTCAAAGGGACCCTACCAAACCAACAAGCCAAAGAAACGTGGTAGTGGAATGATGAAGCTAAAACAGTGATAAGTAAGAAAAAGCAGCTTTCAAAGCATGATCAAAGTGTCTTTAATAAACAAAGATGATAAGGCTCTCTTCGAAAAGGAATACAGAAGTTACAAGAAAGAGAGCTGCAACATTTTCTGCTCAGGCTGATGATACGCTTCCAGCTATTCCAGAAATACAAAAAAAAAAAACACTCACGGACATCTTCTTAGGATGACTACAAAATTTAGAACGAGTGGCGAGACAGTATTATTACGGCCTTTTGAACGACAAGTTTCCATGAAATCACTTTCCAGATACTAGACCATAACGAAAATACCCAATTTCTCATTCAAAGAAGCTAGTGCGGCAATAAGAGACTCTAATAGCGTTTTTCATTGAAATTCGAAAGAACTACTCTCAAATGCAGAACTACTCTTTTCAATGAAACATTTTTCAACAATTTTGTCGTAGTATTGGTGAAAATTGTCAGGAATAGCATTGGGTGCATTCACTTATGTAGTCACTATCACTTATGCCGTTTTCGTTTGGTAAAACTAGAGTACCCTTTTTTTTTTTAGAGTACCCTGAGTTTTGACAATTCAAACGAACATGAAATCAGAGTACTCCGTTTTTGTCAATGTATGTGTGCGTTTGACATTATAGTTTGCTTTCAATGCAATTGACTACGTTCAGAAACATATCTCTGCGTATTTCATGAGCAATTAAGTAAACATTTTTTGAATGGAGTAAAAACTGACAAAAAGAATTTATAACTAAAAAAGATACGTAATAAACTTCATAAATGTCCAGATTAAATTTATACAAAGGTAATTTAAGACAATAAGAATTTTTTTGAGCTCGGACAACAACAAAAACAGCATGGACAAGTTATGCGAACCAAAACCGATAGGTTTGTGAACGCCCGCGTTGATACCGTTACTATAAACAAATTATTAAAATAATTTAAAACTATGGAAGCAGCTATTGACTTAAAGGATTCATTTTAAACTTTAATTTAATTTTATTTACAATAAATATAAATTCGCCCGTTGAACACGAAACTCGAAATGAGATGCCAAGAATGACAAACGAGAAATGTCATCTATGTTGGTGTGAGTTTACTCTGAAAAAATTTCTAGAGTAGCAAAACTTGCTCTGAGGGTAATTTCAGATTACCCTGAGAGCAGCGAAACGAACACAACGTCACTCTGACAGCAAAAAGAGTACCCTTAGGGTACTCTTTTTTCCCAAACGAAAACGGCATTAGTTTTGTGAATGCAAAATTGAACTACAAACGCAGTAAATCCTTTTTTGTTTGTAATCTTTCGTATTTTTTTCCAAACAGCTGAGTGTGAAACGTCGAAATGATTCTAAATTAACTTTATATCTGAAATTTTTACATTACGTGGGGTGAAAAATTTTCAACTCATTTCGCAGTTGTTTCTAATGACTTGATTACGTAGTTACTAAAGCAGTGAATGCGCCCACTTGCATCTTTTCAATCTTTTTTTTTACACTCCATGTAGATGATGGATGGATTTCCATCATCATCATGGATGACGACGAAGAAGATGACAACAAATAATGCAGCGAACTAACAAATTCTAAATTATTTACATATTTCTGCACTCACATTCAATTACTTTGTTTTTTCTTTTCAATTTATATAATCACCAAACAAATTTCACAACAATTTTTTTCCATTTGACGTTTGATACAACAGATGTTTTTGCATGTGTGTGTAATTGGCTGCGTTCGGGAATGGTATCCGGATAGCTTGTTGTTGTTGTTTACGTGTTAAACATTTAGCAAAGATGCAAACCATTTCTGTCAAATAGAGAAACCAAAGCTATCTGTGAATTTTCGGTATACCTCAGATACCTTAGCGAACAGCTGATACAAACATATAGAAAATTTATTTTTATTTCTTTTCATGTTGATTTTTTGTTTTGGTGTGCATTTATTTTAGCATAAGAGTCTTTTAAAACGTATGGGAAATCGAAAAAACTAAGTTATAATCCTCTAGCAATGATATTTTGAATGTTTTTCTGTTTTCAAAAGTCGAATTTTAATATTTCACAGCTGTTGTCTGCAGCTATCTGAAAAAAGATATCGGAGTCATTCGAAAAGATATCCAAGATACGGCTATCCGAGATAGGCTATCCGATAGGTTCCCGAACGCAGCCATTTTCAGAGTAGATCTCCCAACCGATTGGGAGTAGATCTTTGGCGTTTAGAGTAACTCCAGAACTACTCTTTTCTTCAATGAAACATTAAAAATGGAAAAAGAGGAGACCTTTTCACAAAAGGAGTAACTCTTTTCGTCAATGAAAAACAATATAAAAGAAGCTGGGTAATACGCGATACCATATGAGTTTGAGAAAAAATGGGAAACATCGGGTGTGGATGACTCTCATCTCTAAGCTTAAAGAGGTGATAATTGCCTTACCTAAGCAATTGGAGGGACTGTTACCTTTTATCGACCTAACCTAACCTACACTTTAAAGACCGTAGAACGGGGATCTTGCGAAAAATAATAAAGATATCTAATCAACAATGAAGGATTGTCCAAGGTAGGCCAACAACGCAAATATACAAAAACATCGTAAATTTATTAAATTACTTGCATGTTGATGTGGTTGAATTCAAAAAAGCATTAGATTGATGCGGATGATTGAAGTTATCTATAAATTATCAATGACGTAAAATGTCCAGCTACAGTTACCGAAGGATTCCAAGTCACAGCAGGTCTAAACCGAAGAAGCGTCTTGAGGCATGTGTCCTTTATTACAGTCATTAACTACATTTTTTATATTTAACGCGCACATCAAGGGGTTACGACTGCCCTTATAATGTTATAGAACACAGTGCGAGCATTTAGGAAAATGGGACATGATTCGAAAGGAGCCAACGATGCACGTTGCTTTTGAATTTTTGTGAATTGTAATGTAGGGGAAAAACAGGGTCAGGTAGAGCATCCCACATTCGGGTGGTGCGACTAAAAAATAAGAATCTCTATACTTCATCACCTGCTTGAATATAGAGTACAAAACACTATAGTACACCAACTGTTTTTTGCTGACGATGCAACTATCATAAGTAAAAATCCAACATTCCTGCAGGGAGCACCTAACATTTGAATAAAAGTTCTTAAAAGTATTGGATACCGTATTAATCCAAAAAGACAGTAATTGTGTTGCCCGCTTTTAGATTCAGACGGGAACTGGCTTCGCAAGTGTGAAAAATATAAATTTTTGACATTTATGATTAATAGTGAAGGAACTTGTAATGACGACATTACTAATCATCAATAAGCGTAGGGTGGATGAAGTGGCGATCTTCAGTAACAGAAAATGCCCTCTTAGCTGAAGGGAATACTCTACACTCGGATGCCGTTAACAATATTAGGCTTTGTACAAAAAGTATGAGAGTAAGTTGATAGAAGCTGAGATTTCTTGGTGGAGTTCCTTAAAATTTGGAGATTCTACAAGAGTGTCCACTGCGTCGTAGTCGTTAATCGAACTAGTGAAGTACAACGAGACTTACTTGGCCCTATCTAGTAAGCAACAAGAGTTGCAGAAAAAATATTCAATTCAACTTCCTACAAAAAAAAAAGTTCACAAGAACCATTGTATATCTAAACTATAGTAATTTTACTGGACACCTTTTTTCATCTCCTGTATTGATCGTTAGGTGGCGCAACATCGCGTGGGGAAGAGCGAATCAGCTGATGTGGAATGTTTATTTTTAGCGTGCGTAAGAAAGAAAAAAATATATATTTATATATATTCGTTTCCTGCTCTTACGCATATAATTTTCTTCCTTTTCAAATACAGTCTTGTGGAATACATTCCAACTTTTGTGGCGTAAGTTCAATTCCCACTTTGTCACCGGAACGGGTCAAAGTAATAGTACTATAGAATTTATATACAAAGCAAGAACCAAATTGCCAACATCAATATTGCTTCAGACAATAAAATTTTGAGTTGGAATAGTACGGAATTTTCATTGATTTATTAAGCTTTAATGTTCGAATTACGATTACGCCGTAATGGACACTTTTGTAAAGCATTCAGCTCTAAAGAAATCCCACCATTGATAAAGATTGTATTTGTATTTGTATTTGTATTTATTGGTACAGAAATTATGTTACACGTAGATACAATATTATCTTTTAGTTGTGAAACAATGGAAATAGGGGTTAAATATTAATAAATGATTAACTTATACACTTATTATTTGAATATTATTAAATAATAGTTAAATTATGATTTAAATTATTATTTACATTATTTACTTGAACTTTTTTAATTTTTCTTTTTGTAAATATGTTTATGAGCAGTAATGTTGTTTAAGCTTTTGTACCTACATATAATCTCTCAGTTGAAGAGCTTTGAAGAAAAAAAAAATAGTCATAGTCTGCGTAAGACTTCTGGGAAGTGTGCAGTTTTGATTGTTTATATTATGGTAATTTTTATTTATGTTATTGCAGGTGCTCAAAGTATCTTCAATATTTAATGATACTGGTCGTAGCTTCACTTTTGAGAACGATCTTTTACCTCAGTATTTTTCAATCTTTTTGATTTCCCACCCCTTTACAGATTGAAATATTCTAGCAACCCCCTCTCGTCATAGAAAGCCAAAGAATAATTAAACCAAATTAAACTTTGGTACATTTATCTATTATTCACGCGGGCTTAACTGCGTCGGCGACGGCGGCATTGCCACACCGCATTGTCGTTGCGGGGGCAAAAAGGGCCACGCGTGTGCCACCCACTTACTTGAACATGTTCAATGTGCTCACGCAGAACAAGCAGTCGAAAAATTAAAGAACAGCCAACATTTTACTTTGCATTTTGGAGAATCTACGTTTCTGACTGTGCACAGTTTGTGGTACTTGTGCGCTTTGAAGCAGATGACAGTATAACGGAAGAAATCTTATTTTGCAAAGCACTTCCTGCAAACACTACTGGCCAGTGTTTGTACGATATATTTTTGGAAAACACTTGCAACTACGATATTGATTGGAAAAAATGTATCGCAATTTGTAGCGATGGCGCGACTGGCAAAAGTAGCGGTCTCATTGCAAGAACCTTCAAGGAAGAGAAGAAAATATTTTAACTGCCAAATATAAGGTAAAAGCGTTTCATAAAAAACTTCGCTTGTGGTCAATTTATCTGCAAAACAATATGTTTTAGTCTTTTCCAAGTATTCAGAAGATTGTTGAAGATAATGCAACAGACCATAGTTTTGCACTATCGGCTCACATTCCTTGTATGATACAGAGCTTGCATAATTTACAATCGAAGCTTTTGACATACTTTCCGGATTTGCACTCTGAAGCTGACAATGCTTGTCGATGGATTTTTAAACCCTTAATGGACAAATCAATTGATCTGGCTAATGTCACCACAGAAACGAAAGAATGTCTTCTAGATTTGGCTGCAGATGGCATGTTTAAAATGGAAATTTGGTCGCAAAGTGTCGACGGATTTTGGATGAAAAGAAAACACGAATATTCAGAGCTGATTTTATAAACTTTTGAAAAATAAACAAGCGCATCCTTCTCACTAAAATTGTGTTTTTGCTGTGCAAGAACCTTTTGTTTTGTTTTTAGCAGGCGACCCCCCTAGGGATCGCGACCCACAGATTGAAGAACACTGTTTTACCTTACCCAGTTTAAGCTGTCATTTTCTTTGGACACCTTTATTTCATTATTCTAAACCAAGAATGACAAAAGAGCAAGCATACTAACAGAGGTAGACCTTCCCACTATACCATAATAAACACTCATTCTATCATTACTTTCTGCAACAGAAGGCCACATCTTATCTAACATGAACAACCCAAACAATTGAACTAGGATAGGTTAATTCCTTCAGCGCATTATAAGTAAATCTTCAATTTTAAACGCTATTTCATTTATTCTGTTGCTTTTTCCAGACTGAGACTATGTAAAATCTTTACAGCTTTAAGTAAAAACCAGCCTTAGTGCTTAGCGTATTTCATACGATATTTGAGACTAACGAAATAACCATTTTTATTAATTCTGTCAGGAATCGCGGAGTTGAAACTGACCCCGCCTCATAAGATAAGTTGTGCCAATATCAAGCGTATTCACAACATAACCACCTACTATGGCACGGGTGGTTAAGTTGTGAGTGAGCAATAATCCCATGTCGCTTTTTTTCAACTAAAGAACAATTTTGCATAATTTTGGAAACGATATAGAAATCAAACAGGACAACAGGTGTATCGGGTGTTTATCAAAATAATTTTTAAGTTACCTCAGAAGTTTTGACATCGCATTGTTTTTGCAAACATGTTTCATTTACTATGGCTTAAGTGCCCTTCAGTCCTTTCATGATAAAAAAAAAAAACTTTCAGCGGACACAGGCACTTTTTTGCTTGAAAAACAAACAACACATTCAAGCCCGGCGGATAATAAAAAAAAAGACTTAAAAGCTCTAACACGAACAAAAGAAAAAGACAAGAAAAACTCGAATCTAAACCAAAGATTTGCATTAAAAGATCTTCGCGTTTAATTGTTTCAATAACACACCGTTTTAGCGGAAACATAACCTTATTTTCATTCGGATTTGTGCAACACAAAAACAAACCTTCCTAATCAGACATTCAAAAACAATATTTACTTAATCAATCAACATATTCCTTGCAGTTTTTCAACTTACAAGTTTTATTTACCGTACACGAAAATAGTATGTGTGATTCAGTTCATTAAATGATTATTACATATATACCAATATCCAAAATATATTATTATACTCTTTTTCCAATGTTTACTTTTATTGCTTAAATCGCACAATAACACAAAACTGACCATCAAGTTACTAGCATGAGATAGGATTTAATTATTGGGATATTTTCTTTTTGAGCGATAACATTGGAAATCACTAGCTTAATAATATCAATTATATTTTATTACTCACATGAATTTCAATAAATGCTGTAGGTATTTACAATTGTTTTAAACATTAAGATTAGGGAAGAGGAAACTTTGGAATGGTCGACATCGATGTACGTACCACAGATTATTTGTTTAAGCAGTTAGCAGAGTACATGGACAACTACTATTTGTTTGATGGCAATCTTCACCTATTTTTACGCCTGCGGACTGTGACGAAATGTTCGGCACGATATTTTGAAGTATGTGTATACTTGCGCGAATTTCAGTTGTGTTCGTGTGTTGTGTGACTTGAAATTGAACCACCAGTTTAGTTCAGTTTTTCTACTGAAAAGATTAGACAGAGCGCACTTATCCACCACGCAGTGGTGGTGGTAAATATGTATCAAACAAATTTAGTTGGTTAATGCTAGCGAAAGACAGATGGGGTGTCAAAAAATTTGTTGTTTTTCCTTGTAATGGGACTGGCCATCACGACGCGTAGTAGAACTAAGCTGGGGCACAACAAGTGACATTTTGCATGGAAATTGACACTTTTCCAACAAAATTGTTTAAAAATAGAACGTTTTGCTGGTCGAATATTCAAAATTCTTATTGAAATCGATTATTGAAAGTGTAAGGAAAAATATAAAATTAAAGTACATACAACCAAAAAGTTGACTAGAAGTGTCAAAATGCAAATGCAAAAACGAGCTGTGATTGAGAGCAACATTTTAAGTTGAAAAATATGAATTGAAATTTCCACAAAGGCACAAATTAAGCTGTTAATCAAGAATGTGCGTTGGTTTAAAACATTCATTCAATTATCATTCCCTCAAGAAAATCTACGTAGAGATTTGTTTACATTTTTTCCCATACAAAAATGGCGTTTACTTAAATTTTTCTAAAGCAAGCGTTGACGTCTGTAGGTTAGAGCGCTAGTCACTATTTGTTCCTATGAGAAGTTTGAATTCCACCTCCCTGTCGTTTCTTAACAAACTTAACGGCCATATTATTCACCCAATAAACCCAGGTTTAAATTTACATCCGGATGTAAAATCGCATAAACCCGATTGTCAAACGCAAATCCATATTATTCACTCCAAATAAACCCGATGGATTTAAACCGCATTGCGTTGTCGGGTTTAAATTTTTACATCCGGATGTATTTTCGGTTCGTTCGCATACTATAGGGAAATTTCAAATATTGCAGCCAAATCAAGCAAACTTACCTAGATTTTGACATAAAAAGTGTGCTTTATATATGTTACGCGAACAAACCCAACCCAATCTGTCAAAAGTAAAAGGTGAAGTAAAAGAAATTATTTGTATTTTGTTCTCAAATTATTTATTGTAAATTATTTTACTTCTTTTAGCTTACAACTGTGACCACACCTATGTACAGGTCTCCAGAAAGATGTGTGGGCATTAGGATGCATTCTTTACTGTCTGTGTTTTCAAAAACATACATTCGAGGACTCCGCTAAACTTCGTATTGTAAATGGAAATTTTACAATACCCTCGGATTCTAGATTCAATTGTTTCCATGATGTAATCAAGGGATGTCTCACAGTCAACCCATCAAGTAGATTCAATGTATCTACAATATTGAACCGACTTGCAGCGATAGCTGAGACAAGGAATTGGTCTCTAAAAGGTCCAATTTAATTGGTGGTAGGTTGTGTGGTGTTGTAAATTTATATCGCACATTAATATTAAATATCTTATTTTCTTGACTATTTTCTCAAGGGCAAATCGATAGTGACACCTCCAAGCGAATCGCCACAACACAGTCCAGCAACTACGAATGGTCCGGTACAAAGTACACTTCCAACGCGACCACCACCACCACAATCACAACCCCGACCCACAAACTCACCCAATCTAGGAGTCTATTCAGACAACGATAATACTTCGGATAACTTTCCTCAACAGCACCAACAACAACATCCGGAAAGACCTCCACCGCCAATGCCAAATAATATGCAGTACAATCGAGCTCAAATGCCAATCGCTGGTTGTGCACAGTCTGGTAGTTTGTTTTCATCAATTCGTGGTGGTGCTGGAAGTTTCCTCAAAAATCTGAAAGACACTTCGTCAAAAGTAATGCAGACCATGCAGCAAACAATTGCTAGAGCCGATTTCGACATTAGTTACATAACTTCGCGGATATTGGTGATGCCATGTCCATCTGAAGGTTTCGAATCAGCATACAAGACGAATAACATTGAAGAATCACCATGCAATCTTGTCGGTCTTAGATCCAAGTAACTCAAATATTTTCAGTCGCTCGAATGCAAAATCAATGCAAAGCATCAGATGAATGAAGACGATCGATGGTTCCATTTTCGTTGCGACAATATATAAACATTGTGTCTACATAATATGTATATTTTATTACAAAGTAGTGTAAAGAAGTAAACAAACTAGAAATAAATTGCCTTTTGGATTTCCAGAAATTTTGTTTCTTTCGTTGGTTTCAGTGGAAATTTTAGGTATATTTTGCTCGGAAAGTGATAGTATTGTTGTAGTGAATCTGCATGAGATTTAAGTAATGCGTGCCTCGTTTGATAGCATATTAATGGTTTGGTAAAATTTTAAATAGCACTCCAAAAGTTTGGCTATTGATTATTCACACCTAGCCTGTTAACAGAGAGAACACGATATCAAGAATCGTCGTTAGATAACAGGTACCTACAAACTGAACTCTTTCATTTTCAAATGAAAAAATGTTTAAATCTTAGAACCACCCACTGGACAATGCCAAATGTATACGAGCAGTAAAGGTACAAATTCATTTTTTTCAAGTTACATAGATCCGCCTTGGAAAAAGAAAATGTTGTGTTGGGAATATATTAAAACAAAGTTTACTGACACAAATATATTTTACTCATTTCGATAATTACGAATATGTAGTAGCGAATGTGTTTCGAATAATCCTAATCCGCGAAGAACTTTCAGCAAATCTAATTCTCATAACCATCGGGCAAAGCGTTTACGGCAGGGTTGTGGAAAAGACTTTTGTTTCCGTCTCCCCATGGGAAGCGCTTGTTACGGATACGCAAGTAATCGTACTTCACGAATTCTGGTCAAGGGTGGTGGGCGTGTTCCTGGTGCTTAAGATATGCGTTCAACATGCACAAACCAATTGATGGTGCGGCAACGAAAAAAGACAATCGCTTCCATAGCAAGTACCCACCTAAGACAAGACAAAGTGATTTAGATCAATCCAATTGGAAATTTATGTTACATACACCTGAAGTAGCTGGTGGAGTTTCCATTTCTTGAACCTGCAACACCATGGAAAAGATAGTATATAAATTAAATCGACAATGCAAAATATAAATGAAAATTATTACATACAATTTCTTCAAATTTAAATCTTGGTTGGTTGTTGGTTGGTTGTTGGTTGAACCTGCAACATCATGAAAAAGATAGAATATAAATTTAATCGAGAATGCAAGATATAAATGAAAAGTATTGCTTTCAATTTCTTCAAACAAAAATCTATTTACCAGCAGCACTTTCAACGATTTGACGTTTGTCACTTTGACAACTGGGTTTATTTTAAATCCGGGATCAAAATATAAACCTGGGATCAAATTTTGACAACTGGGTTTATTTCTATTGGGTTTAAATTTATTGAGTGAATAATATGGCCGTAAGAGATGGGAGACAAAACAAAATGTTGTGTTGACAGACATTGCATACAATAGGTCTGTTCCCTTATGTAGTGCAAAGAAATTCTCAATCTGTAATATTTTCAGAACTTCTGAAAAAGAGCGTAATTTTCTAAAAGTTAAAGAAACGTCTTGAACAAAAGCATTCACAGCAACGCTTGAAAAAGTGCCTGCTTCACATTTCTTGTATTTTTTTGGTTTTGCACGATTTCTGTCCACAGAAATTTTAAAGGTCTGTTTCCTTACTGAAAACTATCACGAATTTTACAGAAATTCACCAAAATTCCTGTTCACGCACAGCGATTTTTCGCTGTTGTGCACAGAAGATAGTGTTCACCTTACAAGAGAGTAAAAATTTTCATAACTCAGTGAATTTTTGCTACCTAGATTTCTATGCACAGAAATCATGCACACCCAAAACAAACACAGCAACTGTCAAACCGACGTTTTACAAGCGCTGCTGTGAATAGCAGGGTTCACATTCAATAATCGTATTCGGATAGCATTTTGTTGTTTTATACGTGTTAAGGACTATTCACATGAGCACGACCAACGAACGACGAATAAATAAAGAAATGTGATTTTAAGTACCTTACAAGCATAAATTCCTCACGAATTTTTTTGGAAACGATGGAAACATAGTTCATACTTATTTTTAGGTGGATAAACTTTTATTTTTGTGTCTAAAATTAAAAAAATTGAAAAAAAAAGTTTATTCGTTACGAATAAACATCTAGTTGGTACGAGCTGTCAGACTTTATTCTCGTTCCACATACTCCACACTCCAACGAATAAATTTTTCGCGCGCGCTTAACCTCAAAATCATTCCCCATTTTTGTTTTGCATGTAAATTGTGTTCGTTATTCGCGACGAATGTAAAACACTCATGTGAATGAAATGTCAAAATTAACGATTTTTCGTTCATTCGTCGTTCGTTGGTCGTTCTCATGTGAATAATACTTTAAGGACTATTCACATGAGCACGACCAACGAACGACGAATAAATCAAGAGATGAGATTTTAAGTACCTTACTAGCATAAATTCCTCACGAATTTTTTTGGAAGCGGTGGAAACATAGTTCATACTTATTTTTTGGTGGACAAACTTTTATTTTTGTGCCTAAAATTAAAAAAATTGAGAAAAAAAGTTTATTCGTTACGAATAAACATCAAGTAGGTACGAACTGTCAGACTTTATTCTCGTTCCACATACAATCCACACTCCAACGAATAGATTTTTCGTGCGTGCTTAACCTCAAAATCATTCCCCATTTTTGTTTTGCATGTAAATTGTGTTCGTTATTCGTGACGAATGTAAAAAACTTGTGAATAAAATGTCAAAATTAACGAATTTTCGTTCATTCGTCGTTCTCATGTGAATTAATACTTTAAAACGTTTAGCAGAGTCACAAACCCATTTCTACTAAAAAGCTCTCTAAGGTTATCCGAGTATTTTTGGTATACCTTCCTATTCAAGTGAGCAGGGGCCAGATTCTATAAAAAGCGTAACGAAAGCGATCAAATGTTTTTCAATAGGAAAAACATTGCAAATCGTTCGCACACACGATAACGTTTGTTCGCTTTTTGCTTACAGAAAGAATGTCAGCCCAGATGATAGAAAATTTATTTTTAATTCATTTTATGTTGCTTTTTTGTTTTGGTGTGCATTTATTTCAGTATTGGAATCTCTTAAAATTCATGGGAAGTGGAAAAAACTATTTTATGAAACAGCATTTGGGGCACAAATCAGTATATGTGCAGTCCGTTGAGACAAAAGTTCAAGTTTGTAATAGGTATTCTTTATAAAATTTAACTTAAAACTAATATAATTAAAAGGCAACTCTAAAATATTAATAATTATTATTTACAATTTACATAAAAATTAAGATCACACGAATTTTTTTTCGCCCGGTTTACTGTTTTCGATTAAAAATTAATAAAAGCATTGAATATGGAAAGAAAAAATGGCCCTTAATAGGGCAACATTTTGTAAAAAAAAAATTAAATAAGAAAAAAATATTTTCTTTTTTCAAAATTTTGATTTTGAGGCTTTATTTCTCAAAAAATATTCATTAAGTGAAATCAAACTAAAATTTTTATTAAAGAACAAAGTATAAACTTTCAAAAATATTATAGTATGTGGTAGTAAGTAGCTTAGATGATTTTAAATAATTTTTTAAAAAATTGAGTAAATTTTTTATAAAATTGCCCCTTGCGCCTACACGGAGGGATATAGACCCCCCTTCTATAAAATTTTTTTCTTGTCTTGACCCAACCTATCCATCCTGAGCCTTTGTCAAACGGTATCTAAAACACCCTACATAAATAAAAGAAAATTCTAAAAGTTAATTATTAATTTTTAAAATAATTAAAAAATTGAGAGCCGTGAACATTTTTTTTTAACTTTTTCTATTAGCTATTTAAAACAGATTTCCGAAATTGTCATAAAAATCCATGGACTGGCCCTGGATTCCTATGTATAAAGCTTACGGCACTATAAAGCAATTAAAGGGGTCTTACTATGTAATCGAAAACGAACACATCAGTTCTAAGGCCACTTGAGCAAGAAAAAAACAGAATCAAACACAATTTTCTAAGAACCGCCAATGACAGGTGGTCATCTTTAGAAACATGCCGAGTCTCTAGAAACCTTTGGCCAGATATTTCCAAGAAAAAAACAGAATTTCTACTCCAGCTAAGCAGACCTCGGCTCTCTCTGTTGATTGGCATTCTCACGGGACACAACTCGTTGGGTACCCACATGATGAGAATGGGCATTAGCACATCCGACTTATGTAGAGGATGCCAAGATGAGGAGGCAGAGGAGGGATCTTTCCACTTCCTCTGTGAGTGTCTTAGCTTGGCCCACACTCGGAAAAAAACCCTCGGAGAATACTTTTTCGACGAACTGGGCGACATCTCAAATCTCCCACTGAGCAACGTCCTGAAATTTACTCAGGGCTCCAAATGGTTCAGAGGGAGTTCCCTACCACAATAACCATTTACCTTTCCAATCCTCCCATTTCCTCATCCTCTGATTTCCCGGGGAGCACAATGGATCCTTGAGATCCGAGTGTGGTGTTGCCACTTGTGGCTGCACCCCCATTCAACCTAACCTAACCTAACCTACTATGTAATCGAGCAAAGAGAAGAACAAGTGGCTCAACGCGAATTCCTCCTCGAACAAGAAGGTGAACTCTACGGACCTTGGATCGATCGTAAGAATTTTTAACAATATTTTATAACATTGTCAATCTTAAATTTGTTTTTTCAAAAGTCGTCTTTTTGAGGTGGGGTGAACGTTTTCGAAAAACCTACCTGACCGGTCTCTTCATACTAAACATTTTTATTATCAGAAAACATGTGACTCGAGTTTTTTTTGTAATTCTTGTCCAAAAATTTTTAACAGCCTTGAATAGCAGAAAAAAAGCCAAAAAATTCTATTACTATATTAATTTTTTTGAATTTTTGGATGAGAAAACTAAATTTTAAAGTTTTTTTTGATTTCAGATCATGTGATCAGTCAAAATCGTTCACCCCGTGCGCACTGGACACTTTTGACGAGGACGCAGTGAAGGACGTGTAGCGGTCACATACGTCACTTTTATGTAAAAGCAACAAAACTATGTAAAGTTCAATAATGAATGATAACATTACAAAAAACTGCTTCCTGAAATCATTTGTAGTTTTCTAGTAATTAATTTTGGAATATAGCGCTCGGAAATGAGGTATTACATAGTAAGACCCCCTTAATAGTGTTTAACATACAAACGTATGAATTCGGAATTGAGAACTGCAAACATTTGTAAACGGGAGGAAATGGTATCCGACCGAAAATCAGAACAGGAGCCAAGATTGTCATTTTTTTTATTCCAATTAATTTAAATTAAAAAAAAAAATGGGACAGAGCGGGAAGCGCTGTGCCGGGGTTTAGCTCATTTCTCACAACCATGGCCCTTATTGCGAGTGTCGTTTGGCTGTCGATAGTCGAACGTCGAAAATGAAATTTGGTATTGCGTATTCTTATTGTTCGATACTTTCAATTTTGAATTCGGTCGTTATCGTCTGTATTTTTGCGTTCGACTATCACTGAAACTAACTCAAATGTCAAATTATAGGATTATTTATAATGTTTTGTTTTGTTTCATTCTTCACAGTAACAGAAATCCTTGTCGATAGATATACGCAATACAAAACAGAAAATTTATCGAAGCTTTCGACCCTTGTCGCATCGAATGTTAGACGACACTCGCAATAAGAGCCCATGCCTTGTGAAGCCATGAAGAGGACCTACCATTTTCTGCCGATTCCGAGTGCCTAATCGTAAAAGCGTTTTTCATGGCAATGAATTTACTATCGGATGATGTGCTTATTATTCGCAAAAGGCGATACCCGCGGAAAAACACTTTTGTTTTCTGACATGCTAATCATTACGTTACGGGCAAGACAGTTATTTAAATGCTTATTTTTAATAATTACTTTTCTAATATGAGTAATGGAAATGAGTGGACAGGATATGTAAATTATTTTTTAATATTTATGTTGAAACCTTTGCTCGATTTAGGTGTAATATGGTTTTTTGAAAATAAAAATTCTTTAGTATCGTCGTACTGATATAAAATTTTATGAAATTCATTTTATTTGACGTGGGAGAAAACGAAATTTTTTTTTAAATACTTACAATACTTACTGTGCGACTTAACGAATGTCTTGTTTGACGTAAGATGATAAATATACCGTTCCTTTCTTCGGACCCACTTCCATCAAACGCTCGTGCTTTTGCACAAACCATTAAAATCTTTTATTAAAACATTTATAGAAATAAAATAACAACTTATTTATGTATTTTCTCTAATGACCATTCTTCCCATAAACCATGCCTAGGTTGAACTCTACCTGTATGACCTACTTAGAGGAATAAAGAACAAGAGGGAAAACCACACACACACCACGGCATCTGCCCTCGAACTGACTACACAAACACCACTTTATTTTCAGCTTTCAAAACCAGTTTGAAATCCGAAAATAAAGTGGTGTTAGTAAATTAACTCACACAGCTTTATATTCAGTTTAATACGTGTATCACAGATGGATCTCGTTTTACAAAAGCAACAATGTCAGTACTTGGTATGTGTGTAAACGATGATTTTCGTTGGAATGACCACATATTTGAAGTCGCTAAAAACGCTGCTAAATGCTTAGGTTTCTTAAGACGATGCAGGAAGTTCTTCACCCCTTCTGATCTGGCTACAATTTATAAGGACTTCATCCGCCCAAAACTGGAGTATAACTCCCATGTCTGGTCAGGTGCATCTCAAACATCTTTGCGCCTACTTGATAGGGTACAAAATAGAGCGTTCAAATTGATGTGATAGTTCAATATTGTAGAATCGATTGATTCTCTTGAACATCGTCGAAACGTTACCTGTCTCAGTCTCTTTTATCGCTTTTTTTTTACAAACAGTGCTCTAGTGAAATAGCCAGCTGCATTCATCCCCTGAAACATTTTAACCGCAACACCCGCCTCGCCAGGAATGCTCATCAGTTCTACCTTGAGCCCAACTTCGGTCGTACAGTCAAGTATAGAGATTCGTATTTTAGTCGCACCACCCGAATGTGGAATGCTTTACTTGGCCCTGTTTTTCCCCTGCATTACGATTCACAAAAGTTCAAAAGGAACGTGCATCGATGTCTCCTTTCAAATCCTCTCCTATTTTCCTAAATGCTCGCATTGTGTTCTATAACATTAACTATAATATAAGGGTAGTCATAACCCCTTGATGTGCGCGCTAATTATAAAAAAAAAAAAAAGTAAACAAATGGAAGTTGCGGGGCAAGAGAAGTAATGGTTTTCCCTCTTGTTCTTTATTCCTCTAAGATGACTTACCATTAACAAAAAAACGAAATCTGCTCACACTTTTGAGATATGTAGTTCCCTCCCATGAATTTGCCTCTTACCATATTCCAATATTTATATGAAAATGGATACAAAAATAGAAATCTCGTGGCCGAATTGGTATTCTAACTCAGGTCCTTCCTTCCATAGCATGGTTAATGTCTTTAAACTGAGGCCATTTGAATACTTACGTTATTGTATTTACTTGTACTAGAACACTAGAAGTGTTTTTGGACTGTCTTTCTTTTGCTTTCTTCCAGATCGTGTCGAAGCATTGTAGATATGATATTACCTTCTTGAGGACGGCGACGTTTCTGGAATCTTTCTATCGAACATGACAATACCACGGTCTTGCTCAATTTTTCGGTACTTGGACTACGACCAAGACTATAATTATTTTACATAATTATATTAGAGTTGCAAGTTCTGAATATCTGTTCCAAAACATTCACTACGAGGATATTTTAGTTTTTTCTTTTTGACATTCGCCTGAAATTTTACTGAAACCTTGACGACTATCGCTCCCAGATACTTATCTTTTCTGAAAATTCGTAGTGATCTCATTTTAGCTGAAATTGCTCTTAACCTATTTATAATTGGAGCAAAAACATACGTAAAATAGCGAAACATTGCAACTGTATCTCACCAACCATAGTCTGATCAAGTAAAAATATTAATTCAATAATAAACTAAATGCGATTGTATGTTAAAAATTCATTCATATATTAAATACATCTACAGTTTTTTTATTTATTTTTCATAATATTTTTTCTTAACACTATCCACAAAATAACAAAACAGGCAATTTATGATATTTATATAATACCTAGTAATAAATAATTATAAGAGTAGTTCTTACATTTGTTTCAAGTGCGATTTTGAACAAATTTGACTTATTTCTTATTATTAAAAATAAATTAAATTTATATAATTTCTTATTTTAAATATATATATATATAAATAAGTGTGTGTGTGTGTGTGTGTGTGTGTGTGTGTGTGTGTGTGTGTGTGTGTGTGTGTGTGTGTGTGTGTGTGTGTGTGTGTGTGTGTGTGTGTGTGTGTGTGTGTGTGTTTAATAACCGGCGTTAATGAGGCCTAATTATAATGATATTTTAGACTTTATATAATAAATTGTTGTATGTTCTCTTAACCTCTGTTTGAAAGACAATGGTTGATTTTAAACAAAAAAGAAACAATGTGATATTAAATGATGGAAAGCTTTCTTTCCTTGATTGATTACAAACTCAATTGTTTACATTTAATAAGATTTCACGTTATAAGTGTGTTATTACTCTATCTGTACATATATGTTTGTGAGAACTCAGAACTCAGTTTTAGCCTACCAAAAAAACTATAGTTTCTATCGTATAATGCTTCCTATCTCAATTTCTCCCACATCAAATCTTATGAATTTATGTGTCTGTCTCTTTTAACTGTCACTTTTTCGTTTCATAAAATTTCAAATCACTAGGATACTAAAGCAGTATTCACTTCAAAAAGCTTAACGAGCCATTGAACCTTAACTCAAAATAATTAATTCAGATATATCCAAAAACTAAGCTGCTTAAAGTTGCATAATGTTAGCTAGATTTCTTTTCCAAATGTTGCACTGGGTATGCATTTAGTATTGAAACTTAATGATTTTGAAATTTAAAAGGAAAAGCATCATTATTTAATGTTTACTACCTCTGTTTCTTTGCAACGGCTATAATAACCCTAAGTACTTTAATTATTTATTTAGATTAATTTTAGAGTATTTAAATACTCAGATAAATTTTATATGAACGTAATAAGGTTAGATAACAGCAAATATGGTTTATAGGTGAAGTTAAGATTTTATAATACTATCCAAAAAGACTTGTGTGATTTTAAATAAAAAAAAAAAAAACACGTTCCAGAAAACAAAGCACACGAAGTAGAAAATAATAATCACACAGCTTTAAAACCCTAGACCCGTGTATCGGGCACTCAGTGCCCAAATCGCATTTCAAATCAGATTTAAACATATTTCCTACATTATGACTATGCTAACTATACATTTATAAATTGAAATTAAAATATTTAGCATCATAATAACGGAATTTGGAATGGTTTGATTTGATATCGGAGCCTAGATAAGCCAGCAAACAAAATAGTCCAAAATCGCGTACATGGTGACTCAGTGCCCATAATCGATTTTGCTTGGAAATTATTGGTTTGATCATTGATTTGCAACTGTATTTTTTATTGATTTTTTTTTGCAGTCGGGCTACTTTTATTTTCACTTGCTTGAATCAAAGCTATAAAAATAAGACGGGGCTTGGCTTACTAGAGATTACGGTAAAAACAAAAGATTCTATGAAAAAAGCAAACCAACAACTTGTTTGATTTTATCAAGTGGGTTTTTTTTTTTTGAAAAAAAAAAAAAAATAAAGTAAGTCATGCAGTTTGTGTAGCCCACACTTTTTTTTTGTTTGTAAAAGCTTTTGTATTACAGCATATTTTGTTTTTTACCGTAAATCGCAGGCTACATGTGTTTTCTTTTTTCTATTACATCGGTAAAAGGAAGTAGTTTGTGGTAACAAGTGATTGCAGTTGTAAATTTTGTTGATCTGAACAAGTGCATTTTATTATTTTCGAAAGGATCTATTTGTAGACTAAAAACTAAAGTAAGTCATGTAGTTTGTGCAGTCTACACTTTTTGTTTAGAGAGTTTTTTCCTGTTAGAGAGTTATGGATGCTATTATGGAACGAGTTCTTTATTTGCTAAACGCATCTTCCAATCGGGATTTGACTGCATCAGAGCAAGAATTTTTCGACGATACCTACATTGCCATATTGCTATATGCTGGCGCTGAAAAGGCCTATGGAGTGGAAGCGAAAGACCCTTTTCATCAAAGCCATATGGCTTTCTATCGTGCCGTTATGTCCTTGGAAAGGTTCGAGCAATTACGACGCTTCATACGTTTTGATGACGGAAGAACTAGGAGTTGCCGTCTTCAAACTGACAAATTAGCTGCATTTAGGTATAAAAATATATGGTTTTTTGAATGAAATACATTCACAAATTTGTAATTTGTTTCATCAATTTATTAGGTACATTTGGAATTTGTTTCAAGAAAATCTGGTTGAGCTCTATAAACCATCTAAAGAACTCACAGTTGATGAACAACTGGTTGGCTCTAGAGGAAGATGCCCTTTCAAAATGTACATGCCGAATAAGCCTGGCAAATATGGTATCAAGATTTTTTGGATTGTTGATGCGGCAAACAGCTATCCTCTAAAAGGCGAAATTTATGTCGGCCAGCAACCATATGATGGCCGCTCCGACGGGATATCACATCAACTGGTCATGAGATTGGCAGAAATGTACTTAGACAATAATTACAATATTACAACAGACAACTATTTTACATCGATACCATTAGCTTTGGAATTGATGAGTAGGAATACAACAACCATTGGTACTATAAAATCCAATAAGCCCCAGCTACCGAAACAATTTACACCAACTGAGAAGGAGTTCAAACGAACAAGGGAGAAATTCTCTATAAATTTTTGCTACTCCCGTTGTATGCAATTGTGCAGCTACGCAAGCAACACAAAAAAAAAACGTTCTTATGTTGTCAACTGCCACCCACGAGGACAAAATTGATGAAGTATCCAAAAAACCGTCCGTAATTATGGATTACAATGCTACTAAAGGTGGAGTTGATACTTTCGACCGTCTGGCAACAGTTTACACCTGTAAACGAAAAACTAATCGGTGGCCAGTAACATTATTTTACAATCTTTTGGACTGTGCAGGAGTGGCGTCTTATAGGATTTTCGATATTTGTCAGCCTCACTGGTATACCAGCAAAAAAAGGTCCGAAAAAAGAGTTTCTAAAAGAACTGGCCTTAGAGCTAGCAGATAATCACATAAAAAATCGTATTGCAAAGCCAACTATACAAGCAAGTGTGAAATCAGCCATAAAATTGATTGGGTATGAGATTGAAACCGTCGCAAGCTTGCCAGAAATAAGAAGAAATAGTATAAAACAACGATGCGAAACATGTAAAAAAGAAAAAAAAGATAACAAAACTACAGCAGTTTGTGACATCTGTTATTCTGCCGCTTGTACAAAGCATTATATCAGAGTGTGTGAGAAATGCTTTGTTGACCAAAATAATGTCAACTTTGTGGACAGTGAAGGTAATGATCACTTTGAAGACGATTCCCTTCCATCAACTTCATTTTGCCCATCAGCAAAGCGCCAAAAAAGAAACACAAACTAGTCTCTACATAAGAACTTTTGTGTATATATACAATTTAAAATAAAATTTTTCTTCCATAAAATATTTATTTTGATTTTTATATTGTTATAAGTTTATTTCACATTTTCAGGTTCAACTTAATCTTCGTGGACACTCAGGAGCTTAGTACGCGAATAATTATTTAAAAAATCTTGCGTTTATTTTAATTTTCCATACAAATTGTATGAAAAATCTTCGTGGGCACTCAGGCACCAAGTACCCGAAATCCAATAAGTTTTATAGTACACGGGTCTAGGGTTAAACATTTTCAAAGAAAAGGTTCCAATTCATATGAAGACAATCCTTTATTATCATATTTCAATTTGAAATTTTGATTATTTTTTTTTTGGAAAAAGTTTAGTTTTTGCTTCTCCTACATAACCAACTTGAGTACTTTTTTTTCTTCGATTGAAGCCTCACGTCAGTCATTATACTTGATGAGTTTTTTTCGCAGCTAATCGGTTTTCTGTCCCTGGGCTTGTATCCCTACAGTTTTGGTTACCTTCTTCTTCTTTTGACAAATCAAATTTTTTTGTTCCCCTATTTGCTTTTTCGCTTCGTGTGTTGATTTTGTTATCATTATTTTAATTTAATATTTTAAATATCTATTTTTTTTTGTAAAAGTTTACCTTTTGCTTCTCCGATTCACAACCAGCTCAGGGTACTTCTTCTTCTTGGATTGAAGTCTCACGGATCATTATATATGCATGTCATTAACATTGGTGAGTTTTTTTTCGCAGCTCATTATCGATTTGCTGTCCCTGGGCTTGTATCCCTGGGCTTGTAGTCCTTCGACCTCAGTATGAGTTTTTGTTTACATGAGATATCCATAATCATCTATTGTTATGTTTCATTCTTAAAGTTGATTAGTGCATTCAGCATTAGGATTTAATTATTTTATCTTCGACCTACATAACCAACTTGAGTACTTTTTTTTCTTCGATTGAAGCCTCACGTCAGTCATTATACTTGATGAGTTTTTTTCACAGCTCATCGATTTGCTGTCCCTGGGCTTGTATCCTTACAGTTTTGGTTACCTTCTTCTTCTTTTGACAAATCAAATTTTTTTTCCCCTATTTGCTTTTTCGCTTTGTGTGTTGATTTTGTTATCATTATTTTAACTTAATATTTTAAATATCTATTTTTTTTTTTGTAAAGGTTTACCTTTTGCTTCTCCGACCCACAACCAGCTCAGGGTACTTCTTCTTCTTGGATTGAAGCCTCACGGATCATTATATATGCATGTCATTAACATTGGTGAGTTTTTTTTTCGCAGCTCATTATCGATTTGCTGTCCCTGGGCTTGTATCCCCATAGTTTTAGTTATCTTCTTCTACGAAACAACAACAAAAAGTGATTCGTCAAAAGAAGATAACTAAAATTTGAGGGATACAAGCCCAGGGAAAGCAAATCGATAATGAACTGCGAAAAAGACTCACCAATTCTATTGACATGTGTATATACAGATCCGTGAGACTTCAATCCCAGAAGAAGTACCCTTAGTTGTTTGTGGGTCGGAAAGCAAAAAGTAAACTTTAAAAAATATTTAAAATTTTAAGTTCATAAATTGTATGATAACAAAATGAACACACCAAATACGAAAAAACAATCAAAATGTGATTCGTCAAAAGAAGGAGATAACTAAAACTATGGGGATACAAGCCCAGGGACAGCAAATCGATAATGAGCTGCGAAAAAAATCAGCAATTCTAATGGCATGCATATACACACACCCTTGAGGCTTCAATCCAAGAAGGGGTACCCTAAGTTGGTTGTGGGTCGGAGAAGCAGAAAGTAAACTTTTTACGAAAAAAAAAAATGTTCAAAATTGTAGGCTTATAAATTTTATGATAACAAAATCAACACACGAAAGAAAATGCAAATACGAAAAAAAGTGATAAGGGTATATAAATTGAATATGATGAAAAAGCGCACAACTTCAAAATTCACGGAAGGCATAGTTTATAGTGTTTTAACTTGAAATTCGTCTTAATGAAAACTTCCAAACTGATTTGTCTTCAAAAGATATCTAACACAAACTGATTGATTGAGCAATAGATGATGAAATTATTAGGCCCAAGCAATAGGCTCTTTTCTAGGATATTGTTTCTTATTGAATTTTCTTTGAGTATGAGTAGTACCAATTCACAGTCAGAGTGAGAGGCTTATGGCTTTTTGGAGATTTTAAGTTCAGCAGCAGTAACTTTGTACAAAAAAAAAAAAACTGAAAGGGGAAAAACCACCAGTTCGGAAGTAAACTCAAACAAAGATCTGCTACATCTTGAGTTGAAGGTGGAATCAGATACTTTTAAACACTTCAATCTCCAGGGATCCTATGTAACAAACAATGTACTATTGTGCTTCCGAATCATTCGAAAATTATTTTTGATTCTACTATTAAATGTCAATTTCTATAAGAATGAAAGTAGAATCGAATTTGAATTCTTCCAACTGCTTTCAATAAAAGCTTCTTAGTTTTGGTAAAGTCTCCCAATTACTACTTCGTTCTACTACGTTTTAAGAACTACAGGGGAAGAAATTCAAGCATTCAAATACTTTTTTTTAGAATCGAGTTAGGTACATAGTAGGTACCCAGAAAAATATTAAATATCTACATAACTGTTAGAGAGGCTTCATAAGTTTTGTTTTTAGTTTTATATGAGCTTAGCTTGCATATTGCAAGCCTTACTGCTTTCTGTTTAGGAGAACGGTGATCGTTAGTCTAATTTGAAAGTGGCATTTAACCTGACAGTTACTTCTTTTTTGAGAATACGATGTTCTTCACTTCTTTTTTACTTGTATATTACCTTGTACTGGTCACAAGCAGTCTTGGTTCTCTTTTGCATCAAAATTTGTTCTGCTTTTGTTTGACTGCAGTTCTTCATCGGGATAAGGGTTTCGTTTTGTAGGCCGACTAAAACCCATGAATTCTGATGGCTTGTTGACATTGCTGCAATTGGTCTTCAATATCTTAAAATAATGTCATGGCATACGATTCAAGGAGAGTTTGAGAGACAGTCGGATGAATTACTATTGAAATACAATCGATTTTAGTTTTCTAACGTCATATCGTTTTAAAGCATCAGCTCGCTTGGGTTGTGAACAGGATATCCTCATTCGAGTATCTTGCTCCGATTGCAACATCGCGAATTTTTCTACATTTTTGTAACAGGTCTACAACTTAATGCATGCAAAACAGTGTGGCAGTGGCAACTGCAGTGGTTTGAAAAAAACACGACTTTTCAAAATGTTTAATCTTAAGATAAAGGAACATGGGAATAGTTTAGTTCCATCCAGTCCAGACTTGACCTACCCCTTGTTCAGACTAAGACTTGTAAAGCTTAACTTAATCATTTCATTTTCACTTTACTCTTTTCAGATAAGACATCAAAGCTGTTTCTTACTATTTTATATACAAGACTATTATGCTTTACGTATTCATAACCAATATAGTTAAAAAAAAAATCAATATAATCTAATCTAATCTAGTTAAAAAAATCAAAAAAAGAAAATTATGACTAAAATAAACACATATCACATAACTTTAGCTTCATTATACTGTTAAATAAAAACATATTTATATTAATATATAAAAGCCAAAGCGCATAAAATACACTTAATAACATACTCTACAATTGTAAAGCTAAGGGAGAACGCGAACTTAGGAGTTGTGGTGATCTTTACGATCTTAAACACGTCTTTTAAGAAATTTATTTCTTTAAGATTCCTATTTTTCAATAAAGAAAAATTGTTTTTAAGTAAAAAATTTAACATTAAGTTATTTATTTCTGTCAAAACATCGTGTTCATATTCCCTTTGTGCCTTTAATGCTGTATTCATTTTTTATGCAACTAAACAAAGTTAAGCATTGAAAAGCTAATTGATACTAAAACTATATGAGTTTTGTAGTAGAGATATTCAAACATTTATTAAAAAGAAGTTTATTGAGAGTTGATTATCGAGATGCCATTCTGGAAATGTTTTCCCTGTATGCGCTTTCAAAACGAAGAGGTCAATTTGAAACTTCAATACAGCAATATACAGGTTCTGAGTGTTGTGGCCTGTTCTCAGCCGGACAATTAGAATTTTCCTGTTTGTTACTTTTTCTCGCTTCACCGTAAAGGAAATATATTATTATTATTATAATTTATTAACAAGAGAAATAAAAATTACAATGTTAATATACAAATAGAGCACTAGCTACTGTGGCTTTCACAGCTCTGACCTCAATAATTTGCATATTCTTTATTTTTTTGGACATTTAGTCTCCGTGAAGGAAATTTAATCGTTGTGGCTTGTTCTCAGCCGGGCGTTTGGATTCTCCCTACGTTTAGACGTTGCGTTTCCGTGAAGGAAATTTAATCGTTGTGGCTTGTTCTCAGTCGGGCGTTTGGATTCTCCTTATGGGAAAATTTGGACCGTGGAAGTCAGGAAGCAAGCACACCATAACAAGCAAAGCCGATCTCAAGAAAGTGCTTTTGGAAGAATGGGAAAAAATCAGTGCTTCAACGACCCAAAAATTAGTCGAATCTATGGGGAGGCTTACAGAGGTTATCGAACAGAAGGGATACCCAACTAAGTACTGAAAACCCCAAAGCTTATACATTTGCAACCCAAAAGTTGTCCCTTCATGTTTTTGCCCAATAATTTAGTGATTAAAAAACTGCACTTTAGATGAATTTTGTTCTTTATTGATTTTTAGTTCCGATAAGTTTTTTGTTGTTTCTTTTTATTTCATGAATAAATTGTTATTTTTGTTTCATTAATTTTTTTTGGTTTTTCTTTCTTAAATGGACATTTAACTAAATAAATACATTTGGTCCAAAAATTTTGTGAGTAACTGTACATTGATAAGACAACACTAGGAATTCAATGTATAGAGTCGCAGAAAACGGGAGCAACTTCTTCATTCGATAAGGTTTTTAATTCTGAATCTTCTCAAGATGTTTTTGAAATGGTCTGGTGGAAATCAACAGCAATGCTTTTGCTTGACATAGAGAAGGAAAAAAAAAGGTTAGAATTTGCAAAAACCTTCAAAGACAAGCCACTGGACTTCTGGAAAACAGTCATATTTGCTGGAGAGTAAGTACAATGTATTCGGATCAGACGGCCGAGGTAAAGTTTGGCGAAAAGTAAATACCGAGCTGAACAAGGAAAACCTTTTACCAACCGTTAAACATGGTGGAGGTTCGGTGATGGTATGGGGCTGTATGTCGCATGCGGGGGTTGGCAATTTGGTATTTGTTGAGGGGATAATGTCTTAACTTATTAAAGGAAAATTTGCGCCAAAGCGCTGAAAAAATGGGTATCCCCAGAACTTTTCAGTTCTATCAAGACAATGACCCAAAACATAAAGCCCGCGTCGTACAAGAATGGTTGCTTTATAATTGCCCTAAAGTCATCCAAACACCACCTCAGCGCCCCGACTAAAAAAAAATTTTGGATCGTGGAGTCAAATGTCAAACACCACCAAGAAACTCAAATCTATTTAGCGCAGAAGAAAATTCAAAACAAGCGGCAGAAATATTCAAATTCTCTGCAAATAGCCAATTTCTGATATGGATTCTTAAAATAAAATCAATCATTGATGAGTCACTAGATACAACAACAACGCCGGGACCGGGACTTTATCAGTGATAAAGTAAATGAGTAGAGGTGAATTAATCACCAAAAATCAGAAAAAGAATTCTAGGGTTCTGAGTGTTGTGGCTTGTTCTTAGCCGGACAATTAGAATTTTCCTGTATGTTACTTTTTCTCTCTTAAAATTCCCAAGAGGTCAACTTAAGACAAAAGAAAAACAAAAATTAAAATTTGAAACACCAAATCATATTTGTCAGTGTCAGTCAGTGTGGAAGTGTCGAAAACATCGTGTTTTAGTGTTAATTTTTCGTTTCCAATAATTAAAGTTTCGTCTTTAATTGTGTGTGTTGTGTGAAAAAAGACACATAATTTGGAAAGGCCATTATAAAAAAGAGAAATTAAAATAATTTAAATTTCAAAAGTTACATCGAAACAGTTGGATAGAGACCATAAAACAAGTGTTTCTTTGTATTTAATTGAGTACACAATGAGTGAAATAAAAAATAGTTGTGAAGAGTGCAAAAAATCTGTCGGTAGAAATAAGAGCTTTGTATTATGTTCAGCGTTTTGCCATAATGTTTATTGCCAAAAATCCACTGAATTAGGAAAATTTGAACTTGGTTTGCTTAAACACAAAAATATTTTATTCGTGTGCGACAATTGCAAATCGTATATTAATAATATAATGGAAAAAATTGATTCATTGCTAGATGTAGTGAAAGAAAATAAAATAACTTTGAACAAGCAAGAAGAAGACATCAAAATAATTTTGAAAAGTGTAAAGAGTTTTCGTGAAAAAAAAGACAGCAACTGTTGAAAAAAAGAAAACATATGCTGAAATTGCAATTAAACATACCGCCGGTTATAGTTAAGCCTAAGGTGAATGAAGTTCAAAACAGCAAAAAGACAAAAGAAGACATAAAATATTTATCCAGCTGATCTTGCAGTGCAAATTAGTGGAATAAATAATAAATGAGGTGTTTAAGTGTAATAATTGTGTACAGACAATAGAACATCTTGGCATAGATCCAATTTTTTTTTTTTTTAAGTGTTTTTTTCGGAATTGGATTCTTAAGTGAATTTACGAAATAAAGGATGAATTTTCTCTTTACTTTTGTTCACTTAAGAATCACTTAAGAATCCAATAACGAAAAAAAAACTTAAAAAAAAAAATTTTACAAAGTCGTTTTTGTAATTTTTGGTTTTCTCAAAAACTACAGGTTATTTTGGCATCCGGTTTTTTGTGTTTGATCAAAAATAAATAAGAGCATTAAAAATAAGCCAGAAAAATACTACTTAATAACGTAAAATTTTGAAAAAAAAATGGTTTGAAGAAAAAAATTAAGTTTTTTTTTCAAAATTTTGACTTTGAAAACTAATATTTCAAAAACTATTCATATGAACAACTTATTTTTAAATTTTATTTAATATATTAATATTATTTAAGTATAGGTTTTTGGCTTTTCAAAATGCTATAGCACGACTCTGTAGGTATTACCGTTATTTTTAAATAATATTTTTTCCATTTTTAGTGATTTTTTTCTTAAATTGCCCTTCCCGCCTAAACGGGGGAAAATGGACCCCCCCTCCCATACGATTTTTTGCTTGTCTAGGTACAACCTACACCTCCTATCTTTTTGTCACACCTTATGCAGATCACCCTGTATATTTAAAGAAGTGTTGGGAAATAAAGATTTTAAAAAGTATTCAAATAGAACTAAGCATTTGGATTTTGATTGTAGAAGTACAAATAATAAATAAAAAAGTGATATTTTTTAGTATATACCGGTCACCAAGTACATCTATCAGAAGTTTTTGTGTTAACATGAATGAATGGTACGATGAACTGGAAGGAAAAGATAATGTGGCAATAATAGGTGATTTCAACATAGACTGGCTTGAAAATAATATTTATAAACAAGAGCTAGAATGTATGTTTAGTAAGTAGTATGTATGTTTAGTATTTAGTATGTATGTTTAGTATTTAGTATGTATGTTAACTTGTGCAAGCAACTGGTTGTTGAACCTACAAGAATAACCCTAACAAGTAAAACACTTTTAGATTATGTGGTAACAAATATTAGAGACTGTGAGGTTAAAGTTGATAAAGAGTTTAAATTAGTGACCATGAGACCGTAACTTTCAAATTGGGTATTAACTCTATAAAAAAATGTGATGAATAATTTACTACCCCATTACTTACAAAAACGTTTACTTATAAGAGCTGATGTGCAGCCTTATAATCTAAGAAGTAATAACAATTTTAATATTCAATTTTTTAGAAACAACAGATCACAAAACATGTTATTCTATAAAGGGTTACAAGTTTTCAATAATCTTCCGAGCACCGCAAAAACGGAAACAAATGTTCACAGATTTAAAAATGAGATATTACCTTATGTTAAAAACAATTATTTTTAAAAAAAGCAAGGAATTCAATGTGATAAACCCTCTCATCTTATATTTTTTTGTAATATTATTAGCTTTTATGTTATAAATAATCTTATAAGAATGTTAAGCAGCAAATTTTTTATGCTAAATAAACTTAATCAATCAATCAAAAAAAAATAATTAATAGTTCTGAGCCTTCTGGCCCAACTTGATCAAAAAGACAGATTCTGCCGATATGCACACTCATACCACCGAAGCACTGCAGCAGAGTCAAGGACATGATTCTACTACCTACTATAACCAGGCACGTTTAGCTTTCATGATTCTCGAATTCAATGACACCAAAATGGTTGTAGTATAGCACAGGAGCAACAATGCTGACAGCGCATAAGAAACAGCCGTGTTAGAAAATAAATACATTTTTAAATTACATTAAACATGCATGTTTCTTCTGAAGAAGCACCTAACTAAAAGATAGGGTACAAAATAGAGCGTTGAAATTAGCCGCAACACCCGCCTCGCTAGGAATGCTCATCAGTTTTACCTTGAGCCCAACTTCGGACGTACAGTCAAGTATAGAGATTCATACTTTAGTCGCACCACCCGTATGTGGAATGCTTTACCTGGCTCTGTGTTTCCCCTGTATTACGATTCACAAAAATTCAAAAGCAACGTGCATCGGTGTCTCCTTTTAAATCCTCTCCTATTTTCCTAAATGCTCGCACTGTGTTCTATTACGTTGTAAGGGTAGTCATAACCCCTTGATGTGCGCGTTAATTATAAAAAAAAAACTGTTTTTTTTATTTCAAAATCAAAGTCAGTTATCGAATAAAATCAGTTTAATTTTGTGAAACCGGCGCGGCGGTGAAGTAGTTTTTTTCTGAAGTGAAAGCAGTATCAGCCAATTCAAATTCAAAGTCTGTGTTTTTTTTTCAATCTTCTTTTTTTCCTTGTATTGTGACTCCTCTTTCGTTTAGGGGTTTGCTGATGTTTTTTTTTTCTTCTTATTGAAAATTATTCCCTTGATTGTACGTTCGTACACCATATGTATCACTCAAAAAACTTTAAAAGAGCAATAATATTTCTCTTTGGATATTTAATCTACCATACAATCAACAAGTGAGAAGTGACATGATCAGACCAACGCTCAACGCTGTGTGAGTCAAGTCAAACAGCAAAAACTTATTGTGTTCTGCATTTGCCTGCAGTTGGTTAGCTTCCCCCATACCAAACTGATCGATTCGAATTGATCGAAAATAAACAAAGTTGAACGCAACACAAAAACAAAACCAAAAAAAAATTTAAAACTTGAAAACTCCAACTTCAATTCATTATTTGCTTGACAAATAAAATTAAGTAACAAATGAGCATAAGTAATGACGTTGCAAAGATTAAATAAATGTGATTTTAAGAGGTTATATTATATTCTAAACACAAGCTATCTTTCCGAATTCAAAGAGTTTTATTTATCTTTCATTTGCTAGTCAACTTTCACCTTTTACTTTATCGTGTACCTATACCAAATTTAAAACTAACTAAGCTGCCATTAATATTATGTATGTAGTTTAATTCTGCTTTCTAATGGTTCAACATTGATGAATAGGTACGTTTAAAAGTAAAGGTTTGATTAAAAATATTATCAAAAGAATGTTTTCCAACAATAGGTGCGTTTTTTTAGCATAAAAATATGCAATCATTTTACTGTCGTAATTTTCCACAGTAAAAACAGGGATGGCATTGCTGTGGATTAATAGTTTCCAGCTTTGAAAACAAGATGGCACCACCATTGATTTCAGTTCATCAAAGCTTTTGCAAAGAAATTTTTTATCTCGATTAAAAATTAAAGAAATAAAAACTATATTCATATTGAATTTTCGAATTTTTTTGAAAAGTAACAGCAAGCTTTCACGTTGAGCACCATCTTGTTGCTGAATATATAACTGAAAATACTGTGGACAGATCGTTTTTTTTTATATACTAGCATAAAAAAAACGCACCTAATGATAATCTGAAACCAATAGTTGTCATTTCACATTTCAAAAACCGAACTTAAGAGCTTAAGAAAGTGCCCGTCAGCGTCTAATGCTGGTGTGGGAACCATATAGTAATCCGAGCACCTGGAACAGTGAATGGCTTTGGGTAGTGCTTTAAAAATGTAAGATTTTTGGCTGTTTACAAAGGCGGAATTGCTGCCGGTTTAAAAAAAATTTTTTTTTTTTTCTTCAATAGGACTACTTGTAGAAAGTCTTACTTTATATAATAAGTACAAGGATATTATAGCGTTTATGGGACTGGCAAGCACACTTGGAAAAAGGATGAACTTTGAAAAATAACTACATATGTCAACTGCGCGATCTCTTGCAAGGCATCGAGTTTTGCATAAAACACATTTCATTTCTTTTATTCATTGATATTGATGTGGGATTTTGAGGAGTTCTATCAAACCTATATTTTTGTTCTATGCAATAAATAAATAAATATGACAAATAAATAAATATGACTTATGTATATACATATATATAATAAGATAAATAATAATATCTTAAAACTAATTACCGCTTCTTTTTATTTGCTTTTGTAATTTTGCGCTTTTTGACGATCATGTCGTAAAGGGCTTCTAGTCCTTCTTGAAGCCCTTCTCCTGTTATAGCACACGCAGGCTGTATGTACCAACCTAAGACAGAAGAAAAAAATTTTTTTCAGTGCTATGTTTGAAATTCAAGTTTCAATAAATAAAGTTAAGCTAGAACTCTTCAATCATTAATAAACAAGGAGGTTAGTATCCATTTTTTTTTTTTTTTTTACAAAAAGTATGAGAGCAAATTGATGGCAGCCGAAATGAAGATGCTTCGGATGACAGCAGGAGTAACAAAGCTTGATCGAATTAGAAGTACTAAGATCCGTGGAAGCCTTCATGTCAAAAGTACCATCTTGGACAAAATTCAGCACGACCGGCTCAGTTGGTATTGTCATGTTCAAAGGAGAGATCCGCAGAACCCCGTCCAAAAGGCAATATCGTACAACATTTCAACAAATTCGAGACGAAAAAGAAAAGGCAGGCCAAAACACTCCTGGTACAAGCAAATGCAAAAACAGCAGCATTTGGTTCGACATGGAACAATCCAAAACCGAGAGGCTTGCCGACGCTTTCTGAGGTCAACGCGGCGTACCCCACAGGCGGATCACTAGTGTGAAGCAGAAAAGTGGGAGAGTTGTGATCGCTTCAAGATCACTATACTCGTAACGCCGGAAATGAAAAGAAGAAGTTTAGTATCCATTTTACAATTTTCACAAACCTTTGAACTGTTGCTGCTGTAGGTGCATTCCACCTTCACTTCCCTTCTGGTTACAATTTGGCGTTGGCGTTTGTTGAGTTATTGTAATTGAAGCTTGATTATGATGTTGTTGTGGCTGGTGGTAGGTTATATCACAATTTGCTGCTTTGGCAGTGGTATTCGATGAGGATGTGGATGTAGAGATTTGTTGACTTTTTGATTTATGATAATGTTGAGAAGTTGGTGTGATGATAGCTGTATGCCCAGAATTTGGCGTTAATGTGTTGGTTGCATTTGAAGACGAACTTGAACTAATGGAAGTGAGATTAAGAATGGGATATAACGGTGAAAGCTCGTGTAGGCCAAGAAATTTTTCAAGCTCTTTAGGATCTCGCGCACCAGGTAGGTCTTGTTTATTGGCTAAGATCAACACCGGAACGCCCTTTAACATGAAAAAGAATACATTGGTCAATTTATTCTCATAAGATTTTTGAATAAATCAAGCATAATAATTAATAATGTCGTTTCAAATAAAAAATTAATTCAAAACAATAGCCTAAAATCATAACTTTAAAACACCTAAATTTGTAAATAGCCACAATAACAAACCTGGTTGTCGGGGCACTTAGCCGTTCGCATTAGTTCCATCTTAGCCTCTTCCATACGTTCAACGTCGACCGAGTCAACAACAAAAAGTATTCCGTCTGTACATCTTTGAAAAAACAGACCTCAAATATAGATATAATCTCAAATAAGGCGATAAAATATACCTTGTGTAACTGCGCCATAATGGCCGAAGCTTCTCTTGACCTCCCACATCCCAGACTAAAAAATGTACTCCTTTCGCTTTGCCAACGGTTCCTTGAATCTGTGAATTGTTAAATGTTTACTGACGATGCACCCATCATAACAGAAGTTCCTACATCGAGCTCTTGAAGTGTGGGTAAATGTTTTGGAAGTTAGTATAGACTATATTAGTCCAAAAAGACTAAATAGTTGTGCTGATCGTTTTCTGATGCACACGAGACATGCATATTCCAGACATTTATTTCGATTGAAATGAGGTTTCCCAGTGTGAAAAGCTTAAATATCTTTTTCTTTCTCTTAAGTCATATTAATTCTTTCAAAACAATTTATAAAAAAATTAAAAATGAGCTACAAGTTAACGCCATCAAGACGATGAAAAAACGAAATATGAAATATGTATAGGTAAAGTGGAAATTTGTTTTTCCGTCGGCTTGGTCACTGTGATTTTGGTAATGAAACAATCAAGTTACATTAACTTTCGCAACGTTTCGGCAGGGGTTGCTACCTTCTTCTGGGGAACTTTATTTGAACAAAAAATGCAATATGTGTGTGTAAATAAATTAATTGTTGACAAAATGACAAAAAGTACACGCACTTGTATAAAAAAGAAATAAAAGAAAAATGAAAAAAAATATATATATGTTAAATCATTAATAATGAAAAAACTTAACAAGCACTTCTAATAATGAAGTTGAGTATGTGTCAACTTAGACAGAGAAACTAAGGATGACAGGAGAGAACAATAAACGGCCGAAATGTTTTGTGTCTTGTTTTCTGTTCATATTGTTGTTGTTGTTGAGAATATGCAATGTTTCTAACGTATATCGTTTAGAAACATGTTTCTCCGTTTGTAAAATTTTAATGTCATCAAAGTCTGGAGAATGACCGCTCTCAATACTATGATACGACAGAGCTGTCTTGCTCGGGTTTTTGAGTCTTATGTCTGACTTGTGATTAGACATATGTTGTCGAAGAAATTGTTCAGTGTTTTACGAATTAAAAAAAAAAAAATGCATAGAAATACATTAAAAAAAACAACAATCCAACGCACAAAAAATTTACCCTCTAAAATCATCACTGCGGAAAAAATGGTTGGAAAATCGCACTGACATCCAATTTTCTTTAGAGGTTAAATGGCTTCTATCACTTGGCAAAAAATTCACACTCCCAGTTGATAAACAAAGTTTTCCTCTTTTTCAATTAATAGCCGATGGAGAGGAAGAAATATTCAAACGGCACCATAAGAACGAAGATGACCACCTACACTGCAAAGCTTCCATCTATTTACGGTTTGCCAAAAATTCATAAGACAAACATGCTCCTGTCTCCTATTACGTCATCAATGAAACTACCGTGCTATGAGGTATCAAAACACGTTGGCAAAATTCTACAGTACGTCAAAATGAAATCATGCCACTCTGTAAAAAATTCGTTTGAGTTTGTTGATAAGGCGTCTTTTTGTCATTTTGTCAACAATTAATTTATTTACACACACATATTGCATTTTTTGTTCAAATAACGTTGGGAAAGTTAATCACCCCTATCACAGGCCCCTTCGTAGCAATTTCGGACTACGAATGTCAAATAGAAATGACTAAAAACACCTTCGTAATTAACGCTTGGCAACAGATATTTACAACTTGTCAATAACTTTATTAATAGTAACAAATTTTGGGGCAAAACATTGACTACAAGGGCGTCTGTAATGCTTCCATTTTGGTATTCGTAGTCCGAAATCGCTACGGCGGGCCTTCTGATAGGTTCCAGTGTAACTTGATTGTTTCATTACCAAAATCACAGTGACAAAAAAAAAACAAAAGGTGACCAAAAGACAAAAGCTGACGGAAAAACAGATTTCCACTTCACTTATATCCAAAAAATGATCAATAAATCATCTCTGGAATATGTATGGACTCATATAATTTTGTTTTAACTTCCAACACTAAGTCAATGCTTCTTCTTGAATGGGAATTGAAATTTTAGTTACCTTTTCACAATTAAATCCAATCGTTGGTACCGTGTTCAAATACTGGTCAAACTTCAGTCTATATAATGCAGTTGTTTTTCCTGCTGAGTCCAGTCCAAGCATAACAACATGCAGGGTACCCTATTAAAACCGAAACCGAATTTATAAAAAAAATTCTCAATAGAACAATCGACTATGGTACCTGTGATGGGAGTGAATCAAGTAAATTTCCTCCACTCTTTCCCATTGTTGCCCCCATTTTACAAAACAATGATCCAGATTTTAATTACTTTGCAATTTATTATTTATAGCTCGTTGTTCTTAATTATTATTGTTAAAGTATTTTTGGTATAAAAGAAAGGCCGGTTTATCACAGCAACAAGCAAATTAGATATTGTAGATCTGTAAAAATTAAACCAAGTGTGTTTTTATTTAGTAGTTTATTATAAACACACCTAGAATAAAACACAAATGTTATTTAAAGTTAAGAAAGATTTAATTATTAAGCTTTGTACAATTCACATTCAATCTAGTTCTTCATGTTTGATGGACGTCCTTGTTTCCATAAGGAAAGGACTATAAACTATAAGAACGATTTGTATGCCTCTTCCTTGATCGAAATTTTAGATTTAAGTATTGCCGCTCATTTTGAAAAGAATTAAAATAAAAGACTACCAACAAGTAAGTCTATTATTGAAAAATGACAACACTTTTAAGCCCCTTTCACATTTTCCCACATTAGGTTTTATCGAAAGAATACATCACACTAAAGTTGAAAAACCTTCATAATTGGCTACAAAGATTACAATTTTTTGTCTGGTTTGTCCATTTCAAAGACTTGGCGTTTGTAAAGAGTCACGTGAGAAAATGCTTACACTTCCACGCCACCTGTAATTTGTAGATCACATTATCGCACACGTTATCTATTAATTCGTGACAGAATTAAGTGAATTTGGTATTACCGCTCACGTTATCGAGCAATCATGTACTACACTTTGGAATAAGCTCATGGAATTTAGCTCGACGCATGAAGTCCTCATAATGTTGAAAAACACATCTAGGAAAACATGAGAGGGTTTAGTAGGAGACTACAATTTAAAATTAGAAGGCAAAATGAAGGCTACCTTAACGTTCGCCAATGGACCAAATCCAAAACAATTCCTCTGATTCTGGAGTGTGAAGAAACGGGATTGGACTGGTCACACAATATAGTATTCCGTTGTAATATTTTCGGACTACGAATTTTCTTTTTACTAATTTTTTGCCATGAAATTTGCTGCAGCTGGTAGAATTTTGGAAAGTTTCTAAATATTTGTTGCAAAACTCCCTACGAATATAGTTCTAGGCCGGCCATTGACGACACAATATAACTGCGCAAACTGACTTGAGCAAAAATCAAAATCGTTGATTTTTACACAGTTAACTGCACAAGCATCACAAACAACCCCATTAACAGCACAACTGAACTGCGCAAACTCCAATTTGCGCAGTTATATTGTGTTTTCAATGACCGACCCCGGCCTAAGTTCCTTCTTTTTTACGTTTATTGTCCAATATTTTCACGTTGTGCCTTGTGTCACAAAGCCAGAGTGTGAGAAACTCGAATGGTTCTGACTGACATAGACTTGCAATAACGACTCAAAAATTCTCAATTGTATTTTTCAATCACTTGTTCTTACCTTCAAAATTGAGGTTCCTGCCAGAGATCAAAATGAGTATGTTCAAATCAGTTCAAACACATCCAAAATTTCTCAACGATCGCTCAGACTTGATCATTTTCAACCCATATTCACAAGCAAATAGCTCGCAAGCATATTTACTCACAAGCAAAAATGCTTCTGAACAAACTAAATCAGTAAGTAGCTCACAAGTCATTTTTTCTGTATTGCACTCACAAGCAAATGACTTGTAAGCAGATTGACTTGTTTGAACTTACTTGAATATATTCAAATACTCATGAGCACGCAAAATGTTCACAAGCAGGCAGTGTGTTCACAAGCAGGTAGCGCGCTTACAAGCAGGCAGTGTGTTTATAAGCAGGTGTTCATCGGAAAGCAATGAGTTGAACATTTATACCTAAACAAAAAAAAGGCATACAAAGAAAGGCATAAACTACCCTTTTTGGTATGATCACATTGCTTGCTTATGAACACACTGCTTATTCACAACCACACTGCTTGCTTATGAGCTTACTGCTTGTTTACGATCAAATTGCTTGTGATCACTTTTACTCACAAGCACTTTGCTCACAAGCAGTTTAACTCAATGTTATTCAAACTCATTTTGACTTGCAAGCAAGTCTACTTGTTTGGTTCGTTTGAAAATAGGGGTTGTTCAGAGTTGCTTGGTTCACAAATAAGATTGTTCAAATTTACTTGCTTGTGGGTTGACTCTTCAAACTCGTTTTTTTCAAGTAAATACTCATTGTTCACAAGCAGACTTAGTTCATTTTAATCTCTGGTCCCTGCTATACAGAAACACATGAGACATTAAGAGAAAACACTTCATACAAAAACGACTAAAATTAGGGAACGCACTTTTAGGAAGTAAGTTTTTTTTCAAGAAACAGCACACCAATGAAAAGTGAGCACAGAAAACTTGTTGAACAATAAACAGAAAAGTTAAAATTTTATTATTTACACGACAAACAAATAATTAACCCAAAAATAAGCAATCCATCGTCTCCCTCTGATATTTTTATTTAAACGAGCGAGGAAAATTCACTTCGAGACACCACAGCACAAAAACACAGTTGGTCGGTGGGTGGGAACTGCAGCTGCAGTGATTGATTCTTGATGGATGAAAATAAAGAGCAACTTTTCGATAAGATCTATGCTCACTCATTCTCTCTCTGTAGCAAATCTCCTACACATCCACTGAACAACTCTCCAATCTCCAGTATTTCCGTTCCCCCTTCCAAAAACAAAACAGCAGAGCAGGCAGAGTTCTAAGAGTAAACCAAAGCAGATAGTTGTCAGCTTTGGAGTTTGGAGACCTGCTCTTCGATTTCACACCGCGGCACAGTCAAGAAGCTTTTTTCTGCCAAATTCATGTCAAAAATGTTTTGTTTCCGTTGTTAGTTGTTACAAGCAGTTGTTGTAAATTAAAAAAGGGAAACAGTTTATGAGGGAGTTTTATTATTCTATTTTTTATTAGTAAGCTTATAAATGAAAACGACTATATTCTCAACAGCTCCTGGAGTTGTTTTTACCAGGCCTGTGTATGAAATTCTTGCCCGACTTGAAATCAATCCAAAGAACAAATTTACGACAATGTTTGATTGTAAGAAGTGCTACCTTTGATTTGGGGATTGAGTTTTCCAAGTATGAACTTAAGTTGGTGTCACTTTCACTCAAACCTAAGTCAACCCTAGAGCTCAAAAAACACTCAAATTGACAATCAGGGCAACTTTACGTTTCTCAAAAAACGCTTTGTGGCGATCCCAGGGCTTCAACGAACAAACCTATATACATAAATGTTTTTTGAGACTCAATCAAAAACAAACAGCAAAAACAGCAAGATGAAAAGAAGTAAGTAAAAAGTACAGTCACCAACTATCCTTCAAGCCGACAGCATCGTTTTCTTTTCGTGTGCACCTTGCTTATTTTCAGATGGTACTTATCCTGCTATCTTATGTAGCTCTTCTTATCTTTTTCATGTTTTTTTTTTTTTTTGTAGTCCTGCTAGTTGTGTGTGCAAAATTAAAAACAGATAGTGAAAAAATAAAGAAAAGAAAAAAGGCCGATATGGCCTCAAAGCCACAAACATGTGCTCTCGGGCAACAAGTTTACCGATCTAGATGTAGATCAAACCGAGCCCTCTAATAAAAAAAGAAAAAAAGCCAAATTATACATATATAGAAATAAACTCCGCGATTCCTACCTCCTCAGTTAGCTCTAATCCAAAATTTATTGTGATCTCTCCGGGTAACGACGAAAAACCATTCTCCGCATTCGTACGTAATCAGTACTGGATACGAACAAATAACACAGCTGCGTGACGGTAACCTACTTCTCTTAGTGAAATCACAGAAAATAGCTGAAATTTTCCTTGCAAAAACTTTGGCAAACTTATGCCCAATCAATGTATCCCTCCATACAAACTTGAACTCGTCGAAGGGCACAATTTACGCGCCCTATCTATCGAACGTACCCGAAAAAGAAATCGTCAAGGAAATGAAACAACAAGGTATAACAGATGTATACAAATTCAAAAAAAATATTGAAGGCGTCCCAACCCCTACGGCTCTTATTCTTCTCACATTTGATCTTTTCCACCCACCAAGCACAGTCAACATTGGCTGGTATAACTGCAAGGTAGTTGAATACTTCCCCAATCCAAAAAATGCCAACTCTTGGGTCATACGACCAAGAGATGCAAAAACCCCCCATCTTGCGTAAATTGCAATACAGTACCTGTTGATCCACATTTATGTCCATTTATAGTTTTTATTATTTTGATAATTTTTTCTTCTGCAATTTATAGCTTCATGTCCATAATACTTGCAGATTTGGCATATAGGGGTATTTTGTCTTTTAAGACATTCACTATCAGGGCTATCGTGAATCGCATTTCCCAAGAAATTTTTCCCTTATTCGAAAAAGAGGTATCGTCAACTAATTTCGGAATTAGGGAAAAATTCCGCGAGAAATGTTTTACCTATCATGAACTATTTTTTTATGGGAATTTTTCTTCTCTTTCTCGTGGAATATTCCCTCACAGATTTGCAAGGGGAATCACAAAAGTTATCAACAAAGTAAGTTATTTCTAGAAAAAATAAATAAATAATTAAAGATAGCTATTAAAACTAACTAAAATGGTTGGTTTTTATGGTCTATTTTTCAAATTCCAAGCACATCGAACATTTAATTTCCTTAATGAAAAAAAAAACCAGGACATTGCAAATGGCTTTGTCACAAATAAAAGCAAGGATGATGTCCAAAAATGTTGGAAACAGCTTGAGCAAAACCTCAACTGCATTGGGCCCCTTATGAAATCAATTGCCGAGTGGAAAAAAGTTACAGTTAAGCGGTTTCAATGATGTTATTGATTGAATAGCTATTTCAACATACAGTGCTTGTGGTAACTTCAAAAGATCTGAATGATTTCTTAAACCACGTAGTATGGCTCTCGACTCATTTCGCCTTCTTTGTTTTTCTTCTTCTGATAACAATAACACTGATAATCTTTGCATTTTTACTAACTGAAACTTTTTATACAAACCTAACTTCTTTGTTTTCTCATTTTTATGTTGGTAAAACTTGTTCCCAAAGAAAAGCATTCCACGAGGAATTCCCGATAGGAGGAATGTATTCTCGAGAATAGTAAAATTCCGCGGGAGAAATATTTCCCAAGGAATTCCCGATAGAGCTGTATATGTATGGCCTTTGAGGTTACAAAAGTTACAAATGATGTTTGCTTTCTCGTTCGATATCTGAGGTGTCTGGGGGTTACTCGAATTGGACTCACTTCCCGTGAAGGCTGCATTACAAGACATTGCTGGGATTGTTTCCACCCTTTGTACATGTTTTTCCATGCTGAGAGCAATTCGTATTAAATCTTCAAAGTTTTTATTCTCCAACGTGAACAGATACTGGCCTAGTTGTTTGTTAGATATACCTGATGCGAGAGCTGATTTTGCAAAATCAGATAACTGAGTTTTTACAATTTCTGCTTTTTCCCCATATTTGATTTCGGCTGCATCTCTACATTGTGTAAGAGAGTGACGTAACCTGCTAATAAAGGTATTTAAGGTTTCGAATTGACTCTGGCGACTTGTTATCAAACAGTTAACAAGATCGTTGTAGTCTTCTATTGGAAGATATGCTCGGTTGAGTACATCTTCAAATTCCTTAAAATCTTTTGGTTTTGCCGTTTGAATCAAATCCAAGGCATCTTCTCTCAATTTTGTTTGGAGAAGTTGAAGGAAGAGTTTTTCATCTTCGTTTGGGATATGTTCTATAATGGGCCTTATGCATGTTAAGAAGGTTTGGAGTTTTTGAGCAACTTTGGAATCGGTGCCCCCAGAGAATTCAGGGATGCCGACGGAAAGCTTGAGGAGTTTTTCAAAACCTAACGACATTTTGACTTCCCTTTTCGCGTAAGTGGTAAGGGTAATTATGTTCGTAAGATAATACGTTGAAACATGGAGGGTGTTTCATTTAACCAGGTTTATTCTCCAAACTGGTCGTATTATCCTACCGGCTGCGCCATTGTTATGTTATTGTTATACAACAACATGAAATTAACCTACTTGGCCCGTGTAAGGCGAGAACCCTAATCAACAACACAAGGAAAATCCTTTTAGACGGCATTCCCAGAATAATAGTAATAACCAGAGTAACAATGACGCACCTGGAGTAAATAATGATAATATAAATAATACTCAACCAGGAGTATTTCACATGACGACAAAATGTGACTGGTGTGGGAGGTGTATACCCATTCAGTAGACCAATGTCATTTCAAAAACAAATGGCAAAACAGTAGAGCAAAAAACTCCCAATAGTCGATCGAAAGATCCCCGACTCGACTCAAAACAAATTTAAAAAGAGAATCTCCGGGCACCCTTTCAAACAAGAGAAATTAAATAAAATTTCTTTACCCTCAATTGAAATTGAAATTGAGCTAGGCGGAATAAAACACATCAAATTATTAGTAGATACAGGATCAGAAGTCAGCCTCTTAAAAAAGAGCGCTATTAGAGATATAAACCTCCTCAGACCACATAAAAGAATGACTATTAATACGCCTTGTGGTGTTGGTTTTACATTAGGAGAATGCATTGGCACTATACAAATGCCTTCATTTCCTCGTTGCGCTTTTCAAGTAGTGGAAGATGACCTAGCCATCCCTGGAGATGGAATACTAGGATATAATTTCCTAGGGAACTATTGTAACATAGACGGCCCTAACAAATTATTAACTTTTCCTGCACTACCGGCGCGAGACTCGAAGGTGTATAGCATACCACTGGTACATTCTTTTGAAAACAACATATATGAGTCAACTATTTCGCACAATGGATGTTGCTATACAGGGCTTGACACAAATGTGGCAACCACAAACTGTCAGCAAACTCATATAAATCACGAAGAAAAGGCAGGACATGAATTGAATATTAAGGATTCACAAGAAGAAGAATGTAAACTGCAGTATAAAAATGCAAGTCAATGCACTAAATTCGAATCTTTATCCATTTCAATGAAGGATTGTTCAAACACTGAAACCGAAGCATCTCAAATTTCACCTCGCAAAGTGGAATCAAGGGAAAATCTGCGAAAGGTCCAAGTAAATGACGAAAGAGTAAAACTGCTAGATTTCAATTCAAAGAAGCAGGAAGAACTCAAAGTCAACAAATCCAATAAATGTCCAAAAAATAGAATCATTCTAAATGACTGTGAGGAAATTGTAAACATAAATAGCAATTCGAATAACAATAAAAAAAATACTGAGTATAAAGCACCAGCCCAAAATTTAAAAGCACACTGTCCAATAAAAAATAAGGACAGCTTAGAAGTCAAGAACTCGGAGGTAAACCCGATTCCCAATGGAGAAATTATTACAGATTCATTTAGAAATACATGGAAAATAGGACCACTAATAGGTCTAGGAAGTTTTGGTCAAGTATACTCAGCATGTAAAGCCTCAAACTCAAAAAAGAAAACATCTGACTATAAATACGTCGCGAAGATTGAACCACACGATAGTGGGACACTCTTTGTGGAGATGCATTTCTATATGAATAATACTCATTCAGAGGACATTACAAAGTTCAAAAAACTTCACGATATAAAATCTTTAGGAATACCCTATCTAGTAGGTACTGGATCACACGACTATGATAATGTTTTACATCGTTTTTTGGTCATGCCACGGTACGGAGATAGTATCTGGAAACTTTTCTTTGAAAACGGAAGAAAAATTCCAGAACATACCATCTACCGTTTAGCGTTACAGTTATTAGATGTGTACGAATACATTCACGGCAGAACCTATGCTCATACAGATTTAAAAGGAACAAACATTTTATTAGGTTGTGAAAAAGACAATACCACTAAAGCGTATCTGGTAGATTTCGGCTTAGCAAGCCACTACACCCAAGAAAATTTCAAACCAAATCCTAAGAAAATGCACCACGGTACAATTGAGTACACCTCTAGAGATGCTCACCTAGGTGTAATCACCATGCGAGGAGATTTCGAGATCCTTGGATATAACCTTATCGAGTGGTCAGGAGTGATGTTGCCTTGGGAGCAAGAAAATCTTCTTAAAATTCCTTTAAGGGTCCAAAAGTCAAAAGAAACCTTTATGGGTAATGTTACTATAAGTTTGAAAAAACTATACCACAATCAAACACCAAATGCAATTGTGGAGTTCATAAAATATGTCGCTTCTTTGAAGTACAATGAGACACCAGACTATAATAAATGTCGACAAATATTCCAATCAGGACTAAAAACTCTTAAAGCTATTAACTCAGGTGATCTAGAGTTCAAATTAAGCCCAACACAAAAATTTATATCTTTACCAAGATGGGAGTCTGACTAAGAAAACAAAGACGAAAACAGTAGCATATTTGAAGAGAATAACTCTGAAATAAATTTAGTAATAAAAAAAAAACCAAAAAGCAATAAAACATTTCAACTCAATCTAAAGGAAGGGTTAAAAATTCCCTCTAGATCGAGAACGACTGTAGAACTACCGTACAGAAGTGAAGAAGCCATGATCTGTCTATCCAAACAAATTGAGGACGGAGTGTTCTTGGGTAGCTGTTTGATAGGAGACAATAAAAGACACGTTGTAGTACCCATAATAAATACACATCAACATGAAATCAAGATAACACATATCGAGCTGGAAATGGCCCCCCTAAAATATTTCGATGTAGTAGATATTAATACCCACCAAAAAGATTTTGGTACTGACGAGGTAGTATGTTATCATACAATAACTCAAAATAATATCGTAAACAATAGAATACAAGAATTAACAACCAAATTGAACAAAGATGATAGCCTAAACGAAGAAGAAAAAGAATCTATAGTAGACCTTTGTTCAAAATACAATGACATATTTTTCCTACCGGGTGACAGACTCACTCACACTACAACCATGCTGCATAAAATCCCAATTAACCAAGACCAAGCCCCTATAAACACCAAAATGTATAGGCTCCCTGAGAAGCAACGGGGAATAATAAATGAACAACTTGCTGAAATGTTAGAAAACGACATAGTCCAACCCAGCAAAAGTCCTTGGAACTCACCACTTTTAGTGGTACCCAAAAAGGCAGGACCCGACGGAGAGGTACGTTGGAGGGTAGTAGTCGACTTCCGTAAGGTGAACGAATGCACGATAGGAGATGCTTTCCCGCTACCTCGTATCGAAAACATACTTGACCAACTTGGTCATGCTAGATATTTCACAACACTGGATCTTGCCAGTGGTTACCATCAAGTTCTTGTCCATCCAGAAGATAGGGAAAAAACAGCTTTCAGTACGGCCTATGGCCACTACGAATTTAAGCGAATGCCTTTTGGACTCAAAGGAGCTCCACCGACATTCCAAAGACTTATGAACTATATCCTTACTGGTCTACAAGGACTAGAATGCTTTGTCTATTTAGATGATATAGTCGTCTATGGAAAAAATCTGGTAGACCATAACAGAAAATTGGAGTTAATTTTCGAGAGAATGCGAGAACATAACTTAAAATTGAACGTAGAGAAATGTCAATTTCTCAGACGAGAAGTAGTATATTTAGGACACAAATGTTCCGCAGAAGGAGCACTTCCCGATCCAGGAAAAACTAGTTGTGTGCAAAACTTCCCTGTACCTCGCACGATAAAGCAAACACAATCCTTCCTTGGTTTGGCCAATTACTACCGGAAATTTATTCCAAACTTTTCGAAAATAGTTCGACCACTGACAAATCTTACTCGAAAGGACGTTAAATTCACTTGGACAGACAAATGTCAAGAAGCGTTCCAAACAATAAAGAACTTGCTAGTAACACCCCCGTTATTAATTTATCCCGATTTTAAAAAACCATTCATTCTCACAACTGACGCTAGCAATGAAGCGATAGGGGCAATTCTCTCGCAAGGAGAAGTAGGGAAAGACAAACCTGTTGCATACGCTAGTCGTGCATTAAACAAAGCAGAAAGAAACTACTCCACTATAGAAAAAGAAATGTTAGCTGTTGTTTGGGCGACTAAAAATTTTAGATGTTACTTGTTAGGAAGAAAATTTATAGTGTACACAGATCACGAACCATTGACAGGTAATTTTAGAGTAAGAGACCCCACGTCAAGGTTAATAAGGTTCCACCACAAACTATCCGAGTATGACTGTTGTTTAAAATATAAAGCAGGTAAAACTAACGTCAATGCAGATGCACTGAGTAGAATACCACTAATGGTATCTGATGAGGACAAGAACCAAGAACGTGAGAAAACTTGTTTAGCCGTAACAAGAGCTCAGAGAGCTTTACAATTACTAGATAAAGAAGACACTAATATTAAACGACACGACTCTGACGAATCTTGTAGTGACGTGAAAATTACCCAACAAAACACATCGACAACAAATGAAATCGAAGACTCCAAATATAACAGACAGAAGATCGATAAGCCCGAAGAAATATTGAATGTACTCAGAGATTATCATGACTCTCCGTTTGGCGGACACCAAGGTGTCATAAACACATATAAAAGAATCCGAAAGAATTACGTTTGGCCAAAAATGTTCCAGGACATATCTAAATATATAAGGAAATGTCCAAAATGCCAAAAAATGAAATCAAGTCCAGAAACAAAAATGCCAATGATAATTACTGATACAAGTCAAATTCCTTTTGACAAAGTTTATTTAGACATAGTAGGACCACTGCAAGAATCATACTCAGGAAACAAGTACATTTTGACGTTTCAAGACAACTTGACTAAATACGTAGACTTCTACGCAATACCTAACCAGGAAGCCGTAACAATAGCCCAGATATTTTTTGAACAAATCATAACAAGATACAGAATACCCAACAAACTAGTTACAGACCAAGGGGCAAATTTCTTAAGCAAGTTATTTAAACAAGTATGCAAATTACTTAAAATTGAAAAACTGCAAACTACCGCCTATCATCCTCAATCGAATGGTGCATTGGAAAGGGCACATAGACCACTAGTAGAATATTTAAGAACGATCTGCGATGAAAACCCAAGATCTTGGGATCAATTTCTTAGAACCGCCGCGCTTGTTTATAACAACAGCATTCATGAGGGGACTAAGTTTACCCCTATGGACTGTCTTTTTGGTTTCACTTCCGACATACCTTCAAACCTTAAAAAAGAACCCGAACCCATATACGACCACGAAAATTACTATTATACTTTACGGTATAAGTTACAGAAAATACATTCTTTAGCTAGGAAAAATTTGATTATTAGTAAAAAGAATTCAAAAAATTATTACGACAAGAAAATAAGAACTATAACTTTTCACGTAGGAGACAAAGTACTTTTGAAAAACGAGAATAGACAACACAAATTATCTGAAATATGGACAGGACCATATCCTGTTGTACAAATTACGAGTCCCACAGATAGTGTAATATTAATTAAGAAAAAACAGGTAACCATTCATAATAATCGTCTAAAACATTATTACGAATAACAGCTACTCTTTTTCCAACTAAAAATTTTTTTTGCTAAGCAACGCTCCCCTAAAACCAAAAATATATAACTACAATGCCTACGAATGCATATTATTAACCCCACGAAAGTCTGTATTCATATTTCCATTTCATTTATAAAGTGAAAATGGCAAGACAAAAGTAAAAGAAACTGAACCTACCTTAAAATCGAAAACTGTCGATTTGAAAAAAAAAAAAAAAAAAAAAAAAAAAAATAACAATAAAAAATATCAAGGTCACTACCTAAAACCACTTCTTGAATTTCACATTCATTTAATAACACATGTTCAAATTCATCAAAGAAAGACCGTATTAAAATTAACATGATAAAAATCAACGGCACACGCCAATAATGCGCAACAGTAAACAGTTTCAATAAACGATCAAATTGCATTCACGACCACTAAACCTCTTGAACGAAAACCGAAAATACGAAACAAAATTTTTGTATGAATCGGCAATTGTTTTTTTTAACTTTTGTATAAATCGGCAATTGCTGTCTGTTTTCTTTGTAATAGTAGTAACCATTAGCCCAATGATTTTTTTTACTTCACTACGGAATTTAATGTAGAAATAAAATAGAATCTGCAAACAGAGGAATTGTTACATGTATGGTGGCCAGCTACTTGACGAAGGAAATAAAATTGCCAGCCAAAGAAGACGATGTGAAGAAATTCACAGGAACGCTGAAGGAAGAGATTCGGGATTATCCCGAATTTCGATACAAAATTTTGAAAAAATTAAATAAAAAGAATAAAAAAAATAAAGAATATAATAGACTACTACTACTATAAGAAGAAAACTAATTTAAATAAAAATAATAATATTTAAGCTACAACTACACTAAAATTAAATAAAAAGAAATCAAAAAATAAAGACTACAATAGACTTCTACTACTATAAGAAGAAAACTAATTTAAATAAAAATTATAATATTTAAGCTACAACGACACTAAAATCAAATAAAAAGAAATCAAAAAAAAAAAAAAAAAGAGTATAACAGACTTCTATTACTATAAGAAGAAAATTGTTTTAAAACTTATAATATTTAAGCTAAAAATACACAAAACAAATACTTTTATATATACAATATTTATAAAAGTATTTGTTTTGTGTATTTTTAGCTTAAATATTATAAGTTTTAAAACAATTTTCTTCTTATAGTAATAGAAGTCTTGGCGCAGCCGGTAGGATAATACGACCAGTTTGGAGAATAAACCTGGTTAAATGAAACACCCTCCATGTTTCAACGTATTATCTTACGAACATAATTACCCTTACCACTTACGCGAAAAGGGAAGTCAAAATGTCGTTAGGTTTTGAAAAACTCCTCAAGCTTTCCGTCGGCATCCCTGAATTCTCTGGGGGAAACGATTCCAAAGTTGCTCAAAAACTCCAAACCTTCTTAACATGCATAAGGCCCATTATAGAACATATCCCAAACGAAGATGAAAAACTCTTCCTTCAACTTCTCCAAACAAAATTGAGAGAAGATGCCTTGGATTTGATTCAAACGGCAAAACCAAAAGATTTTAAGGAATTTGAAGATGTACTCAACCGAGCATATCTTCCAATAGAAGACTACAACGATCTTGTTAACTGTTTGATAACAAGTCGCCAGAGTCAATTCGAAACCTTAAATACCTTTATTAGCAGGTTACGTCACTCTCTTACACAATGTAGAGATGCAGCCGAAATCAAATATGGGGAAAAAGCAGAAATTGTAAAAACTCAGTTATCTGATTTTGCAAAATCAGCTCTCGCATCAGGTATATCTAACAAACAACTAGGCCAGTATCTGTTCACGTTGGAGAATAAAAACTTTGAAGATTTAATACGAATTGCTCTCAGCATGGAAAAACATGTACAAAGGGTGGAAACAATCCCAGCAATGTCTTGTAATGCAGCCTTCACGGGAAGTGAGTCCAATTCGAGTAACCCCCAGACACCTCAGATATCGAACGAGAAAGCAAACATCATTTGTAACTTTTGTAACCTCAAAGGCCATACATATAGTGAATGTCTTAAAAGACAAAATACCCCTATATGCCAAATCTGCAAGTATTATGGACATGAAGCTATAAATTGCAGAAGAAAAAATTATCAAAATAATAAAAACTATAATGGCCAAAGTTACAGTGGAAACAATAATAACAAAACTCAGGATCATGCTCACAACAATAGAAATAGTAATACACAAAATCGAAATTTTAATAACAACCAGAATTCCCATACAACACAACAACGTACATATTGTGCAAATTGCACAGAAGAGCATCCCGCGTCATCAAAAACATGCAAGAGTTTTCTAAAAGCTAAAGAGATTCTTAAGATAAAAACAGTAAGGAAATGTTCAATGTTCGAAGCTAAACAAGTATATAACGAACTATACCATGACGAATTTAATACGCATTCATATGCAGACGTGGCAAGCAATGGTCTCCCCCGTCAAGCCAAGTGCCTCCAAGCACAAGTATAAATAAAACTACCTATACTTCAGCCAACAGTCCTCCCCAAGTTCCCACTGTTGAACACACTCAAAATCAACAGCCCAACCAAAATTTAAAACAACAAACTTCAACCAACAACAATATAGATTCATTAAATATTCAACCCCATCAACACAGCTCTGTAAATTCAGATTCAATCTTAAACACTCTCACAAATCAGCAGTTATCACTTCCAAGCAGCTCAAATATACAACAAAAACCAAACCCATCACCAACAGAAAATATTTTACAAACTAATAAAAACCTAACCCAAATCACTGATCTAACAATAAATAACCCAAACTCACCGATCTCAAGCTTTACACAAACCTTAATTAATAATAAAAACTACTTTATTACCCCCATCGAAACCGACGATGAAAGTATATAAAAATAAAAATAGCTCCAACATAAACGACTCCGATGCCCAGAGGGTGGAACACGTGGGACATCAACATGCCCCAGGTGTCCCACCCTCTGGCCATCGGAGTCGCAATAGCCATCTCACCACTAAACAAAACAACTTCACTGGCTCTCACCAGTATAACCCAGCGCACACGAATATCTTAAATCTACCAGCAAATAACACACAAAATAATAACTCATCAGCACAGCAAGCTTTTCCCACACTTTCATTGTTGACAAATAATGCAAGAAAGTGGAAAAATGTCTTTCTCGTAAGTTTGCAATGGAATATCAAAGGTCTCGCAAATAATTATAATGAGCTAAAAGCACTGATTTCCGAACACAATCCAGATATTGTAAACCTCCAAGAAACTCACTGTCCCCATAATTCTAGCATTCTGATCCCAAAATCTTCGTAGGCTATTTTTTAAATCTTCCCGTCAACACAACCGCGAAACAAGGCATAGCTAAAATGATAAGAAAACATATTCCACACAAACACATCAATTCCAATCTCCTAGTGCTAGCAGTAGAGATCCAGTTAAAACTTAAGGTCACATACAGGGTGCGACAAAAGTATGGAAACCCCTGGAAATATGGCAGGGTCCAAGGTCAAATTCAAGGTTACCATCGGATTCCTCGTCGAAAAATACGTCGGATATGGGGTCTTTGACTTTTTTTAACGAATATTCTGCGATATTTCCAAGGGTTTCAGACCAATGTTTTCATTTTTCACGTATTTTTTATTTCAAGCGCTGCACCTCTAATAATATCATTAAAAAAAATAAAATACATGTTTTTTCGTAAAATTTTGCGCTCTTTCCAAATCTGCAATAAAAATTGGGGTTTCCATTTAAAATATCGATTTTTGGGTCGCTGGGGCTTCAAGGTTACGTCCAAGGTCAAATTCAAGGTCACCATCGGATTCCTCGTCGAAAAATACGTCGGATTGGGGTCTTTGATTTTTTTTTAACGCATATTCTGCCATATTTCCAGGGGTTTCCATACTTTTGTCGCACCCAGTATATAAATGTTTACCTTCCACCAGATCAATCTTTTACGAGATCTGCCTTGGAAAATATTTTAGCGCAGGTACATGGTCCATTGTCATAGGAGGAGATGTTAATGCTTGGAGTGTACTCTGGGGTTCGTCATGCACAAACAAAAGAGGAGGCATCATAGAAAATTTCTTAATAAATTCTAACATTGTATTAATGAATGATGGCTCTCCCACACACTTTTCGACGCATAGAACACTCACCCATATAGACATCACTTGTTGCTCCCCTGAACTTTATCCCAAAATGCAATGGATAACTATGCCCGATCTACACAACAGCGATCATTTCCCCATCTTAACTTTTCTCAAAATAAATAAAAAACAGGATCCTGACAATGCTACCTCAATGAAATTTAAAATTGACAAAGCAAATTGGATGGAGTATATAAAATATACCACTAACATCTCAGTAAACTTAGAAAATAACATTAATAGAATAGCAGCCATCTTCCAAAAAAGTCTTCGGAAAGCAGTAAATAGAACAATACCTCAAACTAGCCCTAAAAAAATAAAACACTCCGTTCCATGGTGGAACTGGGATCTCACTAACCTAAGGGATATAAAAGTGAGTGCGTGGAAAAAATTTAAAAAAAAACCTACAACAGAAAATCTTTTATCCTTTAAAAAAGCCAACGCAATCTTCAGACGTACACTTAAAACTAACAAAACCAAAAGTCTAGAAGAATTTACTTCTATAAATCCGAATTCCTCTATTAGCAACATGTGGAATAAAGTCAATCGACTCGGTGGATCCTCCTTGCCGCAATCTATTAAATGTCTTGAAACTGAATCAGGATGTCTCACTAACCCTAGAGAAATCAGTAGTTACTTGCAGCTACTTGGTCGAAATATTCACAGGACAACAACTTCCATACAAATTTTAAAACTAGAAAAGATAAAAGCCTAACCGTCAAATGCAGTCAGTCAACAAATTCTCAAAGTGGGTACCTTGAGCAAGAAATTTCATTCTCTGAGCTCGAATCTGTCCTTCAATCGCTAAATGGGAAAACGCCAGGTAGGGATAGACTTTCATATCCTATGTTCAAAAACCTGTCTAGTGAAACGAAAACAGTTCTAATTGGAATTTATAATAAAATATTCGACACAAGTGTCATACCACAATTCTGGAAAACATCTAGTACTATCCCTATCCCAAAACCTAATAAACAAATAAACAGAGTCGATGGGTACAGACCAATATCACTTTTTCCATGCATCTCAAAGATACTGGAAAAAATAATATCAAAACGCCTCCTCTGGTATACAGAATTCAAAAAACTGCTAGCTCCAAATCAGATGGCATTCAAGCCACAAAGAGGTTGTCAAGATGCATTACTCTACATCGATAACTATATTTCAAATGCCATCTCGGCTAAAAATCACATATCAATACTTTCACTCGACTTTAAGAAAGCATTTGATAGAATAGGAGCTCATTTAGTTCTGGAAAAGTTGAGAGAATGGGGAATAGGTCCAAAAATATTTGGATACATTAAAGCCTCCCTCTCCAGCAGAAAATTTTGTGTCAAGACTAATAATACGTACTCTTCAAACTTCCCCCTGCACAATGGGATCCCACAAGGATCACCACTATCCGTAATGCTCTTTTCTATAGTATTTAACGAGATAAGTACTATTGTAAACAAACATAAAATTCTTGACCATTGTCTGTATGCGGATGATGTGTACATACTTAGTAAACATAATGATTTAGAAATATGTAAAACAACTTTTGTAAATTTATTAAATGATTTAAAAGAAAGGTCAACCTTCTCAGGGGCTTATTTATCATTTCAAAAGTGTAAAACATTTCATATTTGCAGAAAAAAGCTTTGCCCTAATCTAAGTATTTGCATAAGCAATGTTACATTAGAAACAGTAAATGAATTAATAATATTAGGATTTACATTTAACAACAGATTTAACTGGAAGAATCATTGTATAAATTTGAAAAAAACACTCGCTGCACGGCTAAATATAATCAAATATTTATCATAAAAAGATGTAATACACACATTAATACACTTTGCTATTTAACAAAAATGTTAATTTCGGATTATGTATTAATGGGAATAGCCCTAAATCAACACTTAATATTATCAAGCTAACATTCCATCAAGCAGCGAGAAAAGCAATCAACGCATTCCCAACAACTCCTATAAAAAACATTTTGGCTGAATCTGGTTTGCCAACGATTGATGAAATATATGAGGAAATGTCACTTAAACTAACTGCGAAGGTCCTGTTCCCCTCAAGATCTGTATTAAATAACGCCTCGAACGCTGCCAAGTGATCAACTCGTAAAAAAAAAGTACAATCAGCGATTTCACGGGCCTGGAACAGTGTAACAAAGTTCAACCTGTCTCGAAAAATATGCTATAGGCAAACACCATCCCCTATCTCCCTGGCTTTGCAGACCTGAAGCCTTCGAACTATCTCTTGCCAAGTTCCCTAAACAACATACACCCAAATACATTTACCAAAAAATGTTCAACTCCACCGAACATGACCTAAAACAAAAAAACTGGAAATTTTTATTCACGGATGGGTCAAAAACAAAGATTTATACTAGCTTCGCAGTAACAAAAGAAAATGGTGAACTTTTAAGACAAGGCCTTTCTACCTGAACACGCATCAATCTTTTCTGCAGAAGTATTAGCAGTACACGAAGCATTAAAATTCGCAGCAAATACTTAAAGGTGCTGGGTTATTTGCACCGATAGCCTCTCAGTCATTTATGCTATTACGAACCTTAATAACAACACACCTGCGGTATCGGTACTTAGAGACCTTGTCATAAAAATGGATAAGAAAATTAAAATAATGTGGGTACCGGGGCACATCGGTATAAAGGGTAATGAATACGCTGACACAGCGGCGAACTCAGTCAATAAATACCCTTCAATACACTTCGAAACAAACAACGGACAAAGGCAGACTTTCTAAGACTTATCCAACAAATAATTACAACAACTCAAATCAATAACTGGAGTATGTATGCGCATCATTATGAATAACAAAAAAGATGTTCCAGTATACCCAGGTCAAACAGCTAAACAAACAATTACAAACTACGTACGACTTCGCACAGGACACACGGCTTTAACTCATCAACACCTCTTAAACAAGACAAACCCTCCAACATGCACGGAATGCGGGGAAACATTTGATATCAAACACCTTTTCGACCACATCAAACGATCGCTTCCCAACAACGGAGACAGCATTTACGAAATCCTTTCAAATATTAACAAACAAAATTTAGATACGATTCAAAAAATACTAACATTAAACAAATTCAACTTGTAAAAAATTTGAACAATCATCAATTAACCATAATTTATGAACTCAACAACAAAAAAAAAAAAAAATTTAAAACGATTAGTTTTCTTTTTCTCTTTTTATATTAATTACGCTTTATTATTATTATATTCTTTTTTCGCCTTCGAGTCGAAAGCCGTTGCAGCTTGTGCTCTTTCTGAGATCAGTAGGTGATTAACTTGCTGATCTCTGTGGTATCACAATGGGCCCTTGCGGCCTAAGTGTGTCAGGCAATGTACTCATTGACTGCACCTAACCTAACCTGTGCTCTACAAAACAATGTACTAATTTAGGAATTTAAGATTACTATATTAGTCTGTATTAATAAATAAAATAAATAAAAAATAAAGTAAAAAGTAACTATAAAATAAATAAAAAATAAAGTAAAAAGTAACTATAAAATAAAAGGAACGATTGATATCGTGGGTCGGTCACCCGGAGTTCTAAAAATTTTTATTTAGCCTTATCGGGAATTCCTTGGGAAATATTTTTCCCAAAAAATGTTTCCCTTCCCGGGAACAAGTTCCTACTATCGGGAATTCCCCACGGATTTTTTCCATGGGAACAAGTTTTTTTCAAGGAAAAACACAATAGCTCCCATAAAAAATGAGTTGCCTATAGGTATTTTTCCCTAGGAATTTTATTCCCAATTTCGAAAAGAAGTTCCCGATACCAAATTTCCGAATTTGGGAAAAAATCCATGGGAAAAAAAGTTCCCGATAACCCTATTAACTCTTTTAAACAAACATGAAAATTGATTGATGTAACTTGGTTGGTTTATTTTAAGTTCAGGGCCCGGATTCGGATTGTATTGTCAATGGTCGATTGTATCGTTGAAGGACAGTCGCATGGTAGCTCCGCTTTCAATGATTTTTTTTTATAATTAGCGCGCACATCAAGGGGTTAATATAATGTTATAAAAACACAGTGCGACCTGCGAGCATTTAGGAAAATGGGAGAGGGTTTGAAAGGAGACACCGATGCACGTTGCTTTTAAATCTTTGTAAATCGTAATGTGGGGGAAAAACAGGGTCAGGTAGAGCATTCCACATTGGGGTGGTGCGACTAAAATATGAATCGCTATACTTGACTGTACGCCCGAAGTTGGGCTCAAGGTAAAACTGATGAGCATTCCTTGCGAGGCGGGTGTTCAGGCTAAATTGTTTCATGGGAGGAATGCAGCTGGCTATTTCACTAGAGCACTGTTTGTGAAAAAAGCGATAAGAGAGTGAGACAGGTAACGTTTCGACTATGTTCAAGAGAATCTATCGATTCTACGATTGAACTATCATTTATCAATCTTAACGCTCTATTTTGTAACCTATCAAGTAGGCGCAAAGATGTTTGAGGAGCACCTGACCAGATATGGGAGTTATACTCCAGTTTTGGACGGATGAAGGCCTTATAAATTGTAGCCAGATCAGAAGGGGTGAAGAACTTCCTGCATCGTCTAAGGAAGCCTAAGCATTTAGCAGCGTTTTTGGCGACTATGTGTGGTCATTCCAACGAAGATCATCGTCGGGAACTTTTTTCCCATGGATTTTTTCCCAAATTCGAAAAATTGGTATCGGGAACTTCTTTTCGAAATTGGGAATAAAAATTCCTAGGGAAAAATACCTATCGGGAACTCATTTATTATGGGAAATATTCAGCCTTATCGGGAATTCCTTGGGAAATATTTTTCCCAAGAAATGTTTCCCTTCCCGGGAACAAGTTCCTACTATCAAGAATTCCCCACGGATTTTTTTGCCATGTGAACAAGTTTTTTGCAAGGAAAAAGACAATATTTCCCACAATAAATGAGTTCCCGATAGGTATTTTTCCCTAGGAATTTTTATTCCCAATTTTGAAAAGAAGTTCCTGATACCAATTTTTCGAATTTGGGAGAAAATCCATGGGAAAAAAAGTTCCCGATAACCCTAATTGTGTTTTTCCTTGCAAAAAACTTGTTCCCATGGGAAAAAATCCGTGGGGAATTCCCGATAGTAGGAACTCGTTCCCAGGAAGGGAAACATTTTTTGGGAAAAATACTTCCCAAGGAATTCCTGATAAGGCTGATTGTGTTTTTCCTCGCAAAGAACTTTTTCCCATGGGAAACAAACCGTGGGGAATTCCCGATAGTGGGAACTTGTTCCCGGGAAGGAGAACATTTTTTGGGAAAAATATTTCCCAAGGAATTCCCGATAAGACTTGATTCCTTCGGATCAAATATCTCTTCCAAGTTTTAATTCTTCAAGAACAGAAGATGGTTCGGCAGCCAAATGTTTGGTAAAACTCAACAGTTTCATTAAATTTTTTAGCTGCAAGTCTAAATTCAATCTTTTTGAAACTCACGACTTAATGACAGCGAGAGTTGGTAAACCATACTTATAACCTTTAAGCTAATCAAAAATTCGAAATCCATAGCGTTTTTTAAGTTCCTTCATCACTTTCCAATGTTCTTATTTGGCCAAAAGTCTCGAACACAAACGGAAATCCACAAAATCTTCAACTGCTTGATATTTTGAGATCCATCGCGTCAGATTCAGCCTTTTTAATGTCTTTTTTGTGGAGTCTCTTCACTTTCGCTTATTGTTTTTTGCAGCATATCTTTTCTTTTCGGTGTATTGAAATAATTGTAAACTCCTTCAATTGTGGTTAGGCAGTCTCTAATGGCTGGTATTTTGTTGGAAACAGATATAGCAAGGATTTAAAGAATGTGCAGTAGGTACTAGATTTAACAGTGTGTTTCTTTAACTTAACTTAACAAACCCCCCTATCTACGCCACTGGCACTGACAAACTCTAAAAGTTTTTTTTCGAAATTTCTTAACTCTCTTAAAGATTGTTATGAAAAGGGGAACACATTATAAAAATATTTGATAAATAATTTCACTAAACTTGATACGATTTAAAATCTAACCATATCCAAATACACGCCCATGTGTAATAAAACAATGAAACCAAATATGAAATGCATGAAAAAAGATAGTTTCTTATTAAACACCAATCAGTTAAATAATACATACATAGGTTTCTTCGAAGTCCTGTGTTTGCCCATGAGGTGTGAGCACTAGAATTTTGCTGGGGCGAGTAAAGGTAATAAAAGAATTTTCCAATGAATGTTTTTTATTCAAATGACAGAGATATGAGGTGATTTCGTGGTTTAGCGGCTTTTGAGAACTCTTTTTTTTTTTGGGCAAACCATAGGAAAAGTTCAACGACCGAATCTTACATTTGTTAAAGTTTCTCTTAATATTTAAATTATTAACAAAACATTTTTCAAATTACTCACGTATCTGTAGAAAGTCCCCGCAGAGTTTCCATTCAGTAATTTCATTGCTTCAGTATTCTAAATAATTTTTAAAATCTTTATTTGATTTGGAGTCCGTTGATTTGAATGCATCATGCTAAAATTATTTTGTTTATAAGCACACCTAAAACAAAACACAATGCCGTTAGATAGTATACATGCATTTAGAAATGTTATTTAAAGTTAAGGTGTATGAAAAACGTGTTTTTGTCATTTTTTTTTTGGGTGGAAGGAAAGGTAATAAAGGTGTAATATTGGAGGAATTTATTAAGCGTATATTTAAGTAACAAAATAGAAGATTATTATAAAAAAAAATTTAAAAATGGCGGCACCAAAGCCATTTTTGCGAGGCACGTAGAATTTGAGGAGCGCTGCGGCACGTAGTGTAGCTGCCGCAAATTTGGAACTATGTATATATATATATGAATATAAAAAAATCTTATTGTACATGCTTATAGCTAGAGAAGTACGAAGGGGATTTTCAAAATATTGATTTTTGTGTGATTGGCGAGCAATTGAATTTAATCGTTAAATTTCCAACAGAAAAAAAGGATAATCATTTGTTCATTTCATAAAGAACGATTCAATTAACTAATCGAAAGTCCCCTACGTATTTCTCTTCAAAATCTTATTTTCAAGATATTGTAAAAAATTTGAATGAAAAGAACAAAAACTGTTGGAGTTATGCTGCGTGCCGTTTGAAAAGTCGTGTTTCGAGAAAAACGAATTTAAAGTTGAGATGCATTTTGTGTACACGTGTTGACACGCACTACACTAATGTACTATTTATTAGAAATGCTTCTACTTGAATATATGTAAATGCTATATAAAGACATCTGTTAGCGCATTTGAGGAGATAGAAATCAAAATGTAGGACATCTGACTCAAGTGTCGTTTCGGAGCAGTCTGTCGCGCTTGGGGTTGAGTTCAAAATTACAAGAAAAAAAATTTTGGGGCATGAAATATTTTTCTCCAAAAAGTATTTTTAAGCCTAAAAAACAAAAATCGATTTTTTGAAAAATTTACCCCTTAAATCACTTGGTAATGTTTCTACAAACTCTGTAACCGCCAGCGACTGTCGATCGTCATTTATGCAGATGAGGGAACAGTTTAACATTCACCTGTTTTGGGTGCCGGGGCATAGAGACATTCCAGGAAACTGCAAAGCCGATGAACTCGCCAGGAAAGGAACCCTCACGCCAATGTCACCAAGCAAAACAACAATTGGAATACCTTTTGCTACGTATAAACTTATGCTAAAGCAAGAAGCTATAAAGATAACGAATAACAGATGGACAAACACCACGACTTGCATTGCTATTAAAAATATCTGGCCAAAGCTAGACTTAAAACGTACGAAAAGTTTATTATCCTTAAGTAGATTGCACTTCAGCTCCGCAACTGGTGTCATAACCAGACACTAGGAGTGTTCAATGACCTGTTCCAGAACAGTTTCAGACAGAAAAGATCAGGCTTTCGGTGTTCAATGAGAAATTGTCTGTTCTTTTCTGTTTTTTTTGTGTTCAATAAGCTGTTCTAGAACAGTTAAGCACAGCATTTTCTGCACCTCCTCTTGAGCAAGTGCAAGTTTGGTGAAAACTGTCAAAAGCAGCTGTTGACTTTTTGCTCGTAGTTTTTTAAGTGCATTGTAATTTCAATTTGTTGTGAAAAGTCCAAAAAAAAATTTTAAGAAATCAGGAAAATAACACCTAACCTTGTGCTGAAAATAAAATTACTTATTCATGACGAAAATACGCTAAATTAAGTTGATATCAGAATAAGAAAAATTGGTAGTTGTTTTTTTTTTTTCGTTTTTGTTGTTGCTTATTTTGACAAGCTTGCTTGTTCTAACTTGCCTGACGTTTTTCACTGCTTCTGTGCTGTTCTGATCTAAGAAAAAGCCATTGAACACATCTACTGCCTTATAGGTAGACATTCCGCAAGGCTCAATGTTCCATCGAACGATTTTTGTGGAAACTGCGTGGACGAGGAAGAAAAGGAAACTATTCCACATCTTCTTTGCACATGCCCTGCCCTCTCTCAAAGACGTAAAACATTCTTCGGGGAGTACTTTTTCAACGATCCAAGTGATCTCAGAAACATAGACATTCATAGTCTTCATTCACCGCTTTGTAGAATGCTCAAAAAGGTTTAAATAAGACGCAATTCCTCAACATTTCTTGTGGTATCACAACGGACCTATTTCGGTCTAAGAGTGTCGGTTGCTTTCCCGACAGACACCTTAACCTAACCTAGCCTAGCTTTTCCAAAAAAAAATTAGAGAAAACAGGTAACAGGGATGGGTCTAAAACAGTTATTAACAAATTGCCAGTAATTTCAGTTTCCTCAACACAAAATAAGTGAAAACTGAATCTGTTTTATACTAATATCCGACCGAAAATTTTACCTCAAATTTTATTTCAGTATAAGTAAAAATTAAAGTTAAGTCACATCTTTAAGACATCGGTTTGACCTAGATTCTACCACTAACCTCAAATTGGGTTTTACAGCCAATTTCATCTATTCTGCCGGACGTAAAAATTAAAATTTGGTATACTTTTTGGCTGCAACTGATTCTATGGGTTGGACATTTGATTAATTGTTGCCGCTTGTGGCTTCACCACCGTGCAACCTTATGCTTCTTCAAAAGCGCCTACTTGATAGATTACAAAGATTACGCAATGATGACTGGCAAACCAAATACAATAACGAAATTACGACTGTCCCAGAACGAATTTTTCAGTAAGTCTGGATAGTCACTCGTCCATTTTCCAAGCTGAAGTCTTTGCCATTAATGAATGTTCGAGAGTAAATTGTTCATCGATAATGAATAACAAAACAATATGCATTTTCTCAGACAGCCAAGCTGCACTAAAGGCGTTAAGCTCACCTGTCATAAGATCCAAACTAGTCCAAGACACAGTCATGTCACTCTCTGAACTAGCAAGGTGTCATATACTGGCATCACTCAAGAAGAAGAGTAATGCCATTTTGATGTAGCACATCGATTGTTTTTGAATTAACGACTTGAGTCGTGTGTAAGCGCAATAAAGATTAACATTAAAATATTAAGTACCAAGTTTTATTTAACTTTACGACAAAATATTAGTTAGAGAACATAACATTTTTGGCGACGAGGAGCAAAAAGGTAAAATGGCTACGACAGACAAAGTTGTAGAATATCATTTAGGTGGAAGGAGTCAACTCGAGAGTTTTTCTGTGGAATCGTCGTGGACAAGCTACAAGGAAAGGATGGAGTTCTATTTCGAAGCCAACGACATCAAGGACGAGCCAAAAAAGAAAGCTATTTTCCTCTCCAGCTTAAAAGCAGAGGTTTATGAAGTTATTCGCTCCCTGACAAGACCGAAGACACCAAAAGATTTTTCTTTTACACAAATAATTGCAAAACTTGATGCGCATTTTACCCCGACACCAAATGAAATCATACAGCGATTTAATTTTCATAGAAGACAACAAGCAACCGACGAATCTATTTCAGCGTTTGTTAATGATCTTCGTAAATTGAGCGAGTTTTGTAATTTCCAAGAACTGGATAATATGCTGAGAGATCGCATAGTGTGTGGCGTTGCAGATTCTTCACTGCAAAAACGTCTTTTCGCTGAACCTAGCTTGGATTTCAAGAAAGCGTACGATCTTTCGATAGCACATGAGGCAGCTACACGGAACGTAGTAAACATTCGTGGCGTGACAGACAACTCGGAAGTTCTTCAGGTACACAACAGGTTCATGAAGAAAGATTTCACACCCCGGATAGACAAATCAAAAGATTGTTTTCGTTGCGGAGATTCTAGTCACAGTGCTCATGGTTGCAGATTTAAGAGTACCAATTGTGGCTACTGCAAGAAAAAAGGCCATTTGAGTAAAGTCTGTTTCAAAAAGAAAGCAGATTCTGCCAACCGTTGCAACATTGTTTTGGAGGAAGAATCTGAAGCAAACTATTTTTCTCAGAACGATTTTGAATTACCAACTCAGGAATCATTCGAACTAAACAACAGCCGTGTTTTTTTGCACGCGGATATAAGCTTCGCCCAAAAAAACGACTTCCCCAATTTTTTTTTAAATTTGGCAGTACTGCAATTTGACATAAATGACAAATTTTTATTTAACAGCTGTTTGTCTCTGTCTTTTTACTAGACTGTAGACTACGCACTAAGATGGCAGCAGGCAGTTGTGGAAAAACAGCGTGAAGGTAAACTATACAATTTATTATGTTATTTTCTATAATTGCTCTTTTTTGTTTTAAGAAACAGACACCAAGAAAGTTCAACAAGCTCTAGCTACACGGAATGCTTGAAAGATTCATCACTGATCCAGGAAAAGTGAAAGCGATTGGCAAAGACGAATGCCACCAAACGGCTATTTGCCTTGTTGCGAAGAATGGCTTAATAGGAAAAAATATTTATTTGAGCTGTGAAATGGCGGATAAGCTGGCTAAAATCGGGTCAGCACTCGAACCCAGCGAAACGAACACCTCAGTCCTAAAGCCACTAGAGCAAGAAAAAAACAGAATCAAATATAATTTTCCAAAAATCGCCAATTCATTGGGCTTTACTCGTTGGACAACGAAAATGAAAATGGTTCTTATGAGATAGCGTTGAAGGATCAAGAAAGGTTTGTCCCACTCGTAGCAAATAAACTTAATTTCAATTAATAAAAGATTTACATATTTTTTGCAGGTTTTTTTTAAGCCACCAAGAGAAGTAGGAGGAAGCAATGCATACGGTGCTGACATTCTAGATGCCTTATTAATGCCTAATTCTTTCAAAGGCTTATGAGTTTGGTAGAACGCTCAGCGTGAATATTGATGGAAAGGTTTCATCCACCAATAACTAAAGAATATATATGTTCCGACCAGATCGACCTATGCCATCATTATTGGTGGATCTAGTTTCAGAACTTGGAATTTTTGATTCGGGATCACGATCTAGACGCTCAGGTTCGCGATCGCAATCGATGTTAGTAAGTCGATCACGTTCACGTAGTGGCTCCAAGTCAAAATCGGGATCCCGGTCGCGATCTAAAAGTGGCTCGCCCAGCGGTTCAGGTTCCGTCAGTGGCTCTGACGAAGAAAAAACGTTTGGAATATCATAACATAACGATTTATTATAATGAAACACATATATAAATAAAAACAAGAAAAGATTTTTTAATTGCTAACCACACGACAATTATGTTCTTATTCGGAAACTAAAATTTTCTGTACGGGAATCGATGGAAACCACACTGGGACGAGTTGAAGCAGTCATTTTGGCCAAGGAATTAACCAATCCACTTGATGTGGTTAATTGGTTTTCTACACAGACGAAGAAAATATATAAAATGTTATTTGATATACATTTTGGTAGTCAATTTTAAAACTTGCCTTTGGAAGACGCAAATAAAAGACCAGATAATTGAAAAATGAGAAAAAAAACTAGGAATTTGTTTTTATTTTCTTTGTCAAACGAATGAATTTTGAATGAATTTTTTGAAATTTCCAAAAATTCATCTTCCACACCTTGGTAGCACTTGCAGTTTATATTCGCTTCAGAAATAAACGTAGATGTTTATCCTCGCTATTCGCTTATTTTGTTGTTGTTTTTAACATGCAAAAATTTAAACAAGCGTATATACGCGTGCAAAAAAACGCACCTAACGTCGAGGTATCTAACACAGCACAACCAAATGCGCTAGCAAAGGTCAGACTAAACGGGTTCACGGAGCTGATGGAAGTAGACTCAGGTGCCGCATTTTCTCTCATATCACTTAGCACATGGAACAAAATCTGTAATTCGAACAGAAGACTTGTAAAGGTGCAATTGACCCTGAGAATGTGGTCAAAACAGTCACTCGAGATTTTGGGACAAGCAAACGTAAGAGTCGAGTTCAAAGGGAAATGTGTGAACCTTCCAATTATCGTGTTATCTCAGGAGCATGGCAGAAGTCTTCTTGGCAGAAATTGGTTTCCGCAGCTTGGTATAGCTATTCATGGTGTTAACACTGTTGATGGACAGAGCATCCAGTTACTATGTAAGGAGTACAAGGACGTTTTAACTGAAGAATTAGGAGCACACAATGGAGAGCCAGTGCAAATCCAATTGGTAACAAACTCACAACCAATTTTCAGAAAGTACCGCCAAGTCCCATTTGCAATAAGGGAGAACGTCGAACAAGAACTTAAAAAATTAGTCAGACAAATTCTGGAACCAGTTGAGTTTTCCAGATGGGCTACTCCAGTCGTCCCTGTGCGAAAAAAAGATGGTTCAATTAGAATCTGCGGAGACTATCGTAGCACAGTAAACTCAGTCATCAAAGCTAACTCATACCCACTACCAACTACATCGGACGTCTTAGTCGCAATATCACCTGGAAAAATCTTCACGAAACTGGACCTACAACAGGCATACCAGCAGTTAGTGGTAGACGAACAATCCGCTGAGATATTAACAATTAATACTCACAAAGGTCTGTTTAGAACTCTCAGATTACCTTTTGGCGTATCAGCTGCACCTGGTATATTCCAAAGATTTATGGAAAATTTGCTAGTGGGTATTTCAGGGGTAATAGCCTATCTTGATGATATCATAATCTCCGGAATAACTGAGACGCAGCACTATGAGAGGGTCGAGGAAGTTTTCAAACGCCTACGAAAATCTAACATCACTGTTCGAAAAGATAAATGTTTGTTTGCTGTAAAGGAACTGGAGTTTTTGGGTTATCACATTAGTGCTGATGGCGTGAGACCAAGTAAAACAAAAGTCGAAGCTATACATAACGCACCAGAACCAAAAAACAAAGAGATGCTTCAGTCATTCCTTGGGTTGCTTAACTTTTACAACCGATTCCTACACCATAAGGCAACTTCCGCTGAAAAACTACACAGGCTGTTAGACAATAAGACTAAATGGAGGTGGACGAAAGAACATGCTAAAGTTTTTAAAGAACTAAAAGAATTAATTCATTCAGAGTCCATTTTAACGTTTTTCGATGAGACTAAAGAGGTAGTCGTTTCATGTGACGCTTCACCCTATGGCGTTGGCGCAATTCTAGCACACCGAGAGGTTGATGGGTCTGAACGCCCAATCGCTTTTGCTTCCAGGACTTTAGGAAAAAGCGAAAGGAACTATGCACACATCGACAAAGAGGCCTTAGCCGTAGTTTTCGGGGTGCAGCATTTCCATCAGTACCTGGCGGGTCGCGAATTCCGAATCATTACGGATCATAAGCCTCTTTTGGGAATATTTAATCGCAACAAGCAGATTCCAGTCATGATTTCACCAAGGATGCTTCGATGGTGTCTAAAATTAACGGCATACGACTACACCCTTGAACATAGATCAGGAAAAAATAATGGGAACGCCGATTGTCTAAGTAGACTTCCAATCAACAAGTTAATAGAAGAAAAAATTCCACCTGGAGATATCCTACTCTTGGAAGCAATGGTTGATCCTCCAATCACAGCAGAACAAGTTAGCTTCGAAACAAAAAAAGATATTGTACTCAGCCGGATACTACGTTGGGTGTTGCACGGTTGGCCACAAACTATGGATGACCCTGACGGCAATTTCAAAGCCTATTCTAGCAGACGTTTGGAGATCTCAACACATAAAGGCTGCTTACTCTGGGGTAACCGTGTGATAATTCCACTTATTCTCCGAGAACGCGCAATTAAAACTCTTCATGCGAATCATCCAGGAATCGTCGCAATGAAAACAACTGCCAGAAGCTACTTCTGGTGGCCGAAGCTTGATGAAGATGTTGAACATTGTGTACGCCAGTGTCATCAGTGCCAGGAGAATCGACCAAATCCAAAGAAGGCGCCCCCACAATTCATTGCACCGACAGAAAATCCATGGGAGAAACTTCATCTTGATTTTGCCGGTCCTTTTAAAGGTAAGATTTTTCTCATTATTGTTGATTCAATGTCCAAATGGGTAGAGGTGAGAATTGTAAGAGGACAATCATCAGCGGAAGTCATTAAGTGCCTACGAGAATTGTTTGCTACTCACGGTATACCCCATACAATAATAACCGATAATGGTACAGCGTTTGTTTCGGAAGAGATCAAACAATTTTAAAGGCGAAATGGAGTTAAATCTCACACATCTGCACCCTATCACCCATCGAGCAACGGACAAGCAGAACGAGTAGTCCAGTCTGTGAAAAAATCATTAACAACGTTAACAGAAGGCGATCTTCACTTAAAAATTGCTAGATATTTGTTTTCACAACACACAACAATCCATGCAACGACAGGTCGGACACCAGCAGAGTTGTTAATGGGTCGTCGAATCCGTACAGTGTTAGATCGGTTACATCCGGACAGTATCGATACAGAAAAGTACCAAACAGAGACTTCACAAGCGAGACAATTCATAAAAGGTGATAAAGTTTATTTCCGTAACTATTCATCAGGGCACAAATGGATTCCAGGTCGAATTGTACAAATAACAGGTCCGGTGTCATACGTAATAGAGTCTACTGATGAACAGATTTATAGAAGACATATTGATCAAATTCGCGGACGAGAAGAGGCAGAGGTGGAAGAACTTCGTGGTGTGGTCATACTCGATCAACAGAAATTACCAGCTCCAGTTGCAGATACATCAGCAGCCCCACATCAACCGCAGCTTCCAACAACTCAACAAGAAAAACAAATAGAATTTCAGATGCCAGACCAGCCAGCTGATTTTGACAGCGGAGTTGATATAAATAACAGAGAGCCTGCATGTGTCAATAAGGATGTATCTAGGCAAGCAACTACATCAGCACCTCAGCAGATGCAGATTTTTTCCAGACGTTCCACACGAGAAACCAAGATGCCAAATTATTTAAAAGATTTTGTTTTTAACTAAAAAGGGAGGGATGTCATATACTGGCATCACTCAAGAAGAAGAGTAATGCCATTTTGATGTAGCACATCGATTGTTTTTGAATTAACGACTTGAGTCGTGTGTAAGCGCAATAAAGATTAACATTAAAATATTAAGTACCAAGTTTTATTTAACTTTACGACAAAATATTAGTTAGAGAACATAACACAAGGAAAAACGATCTAATCCTCTACTGGATCCCAGCACACAAAGGCTATGATGGTAACGAGAAGGCAGACATCATAGCTAAAGACGGCGCATCTAAACCATTCGTCCGACCTGAACCCTTCTGCGGTGTAAATAAAAGCACCTTCAAACACAGTGCCAAGAACATCCTACTGGAAGTATCAAATAAAGCTTGGAGTAACTCATCTGGCCAAAACCTGTATAAAACTCTTTTTGACAGAATATACTAAAAAAAACATCAAAATTCCTACTGAACCTCAATAAGAAAACCATAAAAATTGGCACAGGACTACTAACCGACCACTGTTCTTTAAAGAAACATCTTCACCAAATGAGGCTCGTAGCGGACCTCATCTGTAGACTATGCCTCGAAAAGGAAGAAACATCTCTGCACATTATTACAGAATGTCCAGCGCTTTTTCGCCTTAGAAAGCAAATACTTGACTATGAGATCATTCCTCTAGATAAACTCAAACTCATTCACCCACAGAAGATTGCTAACTTCTGGTTCAATTCAGGAGCAGGAGAACTGCCCTGTAACCTCACATGAGCTGGCACAACAGGTTTCATTCAGACACCGCAGTTCCCAGAGCTGAGCAAGCTCTACCCGTCCCCTAAATCTAATCTAGATTACAAAACAGAGCTTTAAAACTGATATGTGATAATTCAACTGTAGGATGAATTGACTTTCTTGAACTGTTATAAAATACCCAGTTGCATTCCTCTACTAAAACAATTAAGCACCAATACCCGCCTCGCTAAAAAAAGCTCATAAATTTTACTTTGAGCCCAACTTTGTACGTATAGTCGCACAACCCAAAAAAAAAATTAAGTGCTCTATTTGACTCTGTTCACCCCTCTCTATTACGACCTTCAAGGATTCAAAATCAATGTGCATCAGTATCTCCTACTTAGCAGTGTATTCCTTATCATTAAAAAGGTATTGTTAGCCCCTTGATAAGCGCGTAAATTACTAAAAAAAAAAAAAAAAAACATCTTCACAGACAGCTCAAAAAGCAAAGAAATCAGTAGCTCTTTAAAAGAAAAATCCCTCAATCAAATCGGACGATTCCGTAAATATCTTTCAAGCCGTCGAAATGCTAACAAAATGAAATTCGAAGCCCTAACAACAATACTGAACTACTGATATTAGACTTCAGGCTAGTAAAGCTTCAACGACGACCAAGTCGATGCGGGCTTATGGACATGCAGTTATCCATACGCTGGCACAATAGTCAGCTCCGCTAAAAATGTATCAAAATAATGTCATTGCATTTCCACTTCATATTGCATCGATAATTTTTTACGCCAATAATAGTAAATAATAATTACCTTCATAATGTAGTAAGGACGAGCGAAGATGAGATGAAAGGAGAAGTCGATGCACATTGGTTTCGAAAAAAAAGAAGCTGCAAAGAACTTTATCACATTTATTGGATTTGATTGAACAATATAGATGAACAGTATTTACTGAACAGTGTTTACTGTTACTTGGGACCCAACCACTTTATGAGACAACAACCGTTATATTGGTTCAATTAACCACCGAGACTCCTCCCTCAATTCAACATTAGATAGAACACTCACGAATAATATTTATGTCTATAGAAGCAATATATTAAAGTGCTAAAGAGGCTTAGAAATGAACATACAAAAATATGATGAAAAAGGAAACAAACCTATAGGCTTAATCAACAAGAATTTGCTGCTGCACTACTTCTCTGCAGCTTTCACTCATTTTTGCTTCGTCTTTTAATTGATTGATGTTATTATTATTTTTTTTCTTGTTCTCCCATTAATTAGCACTTGGACACACGAACAACATATTTTTATTTTTGCTTAGGTTGGGAAAAATTATTTGGCCATTAGGAAAAAAAGAATAACTCAGGGAAACCAACATGCAGTTATGGATGAGAAAACCAGCGCAGTACGCAATTCACAATACACAGTACAAAAGAATTTAGATGAAATATACGTTTCTCTTACTTTGATAATAATTAATAATTTTCACTTTGTTCACGAAACACGAAAACGCAAACGCACGGCTCAGGCTTCAAGTTAATATTGCTTCAAAGTAATACATAACTGTAAACTGTCATTTCTAGGAAAACATTTAGCAAAGATGCACTTACCAACAAAGTGTAGTGTGAAAGCTATTACCTCCTTCACCCTCCGACAAAAAATATAATTTTAAATACTAAATATGGCATTGAGTTTCTTTACAAGAGGTAAGACATACTGGATATGGGCTTGTGGTCTCTCACTGGGACGAGACGCACAATAAAAATTCAAACGTCGCTTTTGTTATTATTGACTGCACTTTTTACACTTTAGGTAGATTTTATTGCACTGCTGATACACTTACACTAACCCAGTAATAAATAAATAAATAACTTAACTCATATATATTGGATACTGCGATCAATAATGTCGTTTTCCAAAATGAAAATCCGGAGTGAATTGGAGTGACAGATTTGACAGATAAAGTCATTCACCCCGAAACGTTTTCCAAAATGCGGTTTGGATTGAATTTTGGGAGTGATTTTTTACTGGCTGAACACAATGCAAAAACGGAGCTGGACTGCAAAATCGGAACTGGATGAGCTGTCAAAATTGCTGTACGTTTCGATTTTAATCGGCCCACAATGCAGCTGTACAGCTTTTGACATTTCCATCATTTGACACATTATTTTGTATTTTCTAAAGTCGGTTTGAGTATTTTATAAATAAAACAAATTCGATATTGTTACTATGGATGAGGAAATAAATGATATTGTGTTGCTTGTTCCAATTATCAGAATGTTTTACTGGCTGAACACAATGCAGACGGAGCTGCAACTGGAACTGGAACAGCTGTCAAATTATTGAATACACACAAATTCAACAGCGCGAACACAATGCGACGGAGCTGCATACGGAACTGGAATCGGAACTGGACAAGTTGACGAACTTTTAACTTTTGCTGTACAGCAAATTTGACGTTTATGATTTTGAAGGAAAAAAAAACATTTTGTGTGTAAATTATTGTGTGACAGCCAAGTGTTACTTTAGTTTTTTGTTTTTTGGTTTTTACTTTTAATTTATAACAATTTTGTGGTGAGTGATCCTATTTCTTTTTTTATAGTATGTACTTTAAATACGAATAACCGTATGCAGCTCCGTCGCATTGTGTTCGCGCTATTGAATATGTGTGTATTCAATAATTTGACAGCTGTTCCAGTTCCAGTTGCAGCTCCGTCTGCATTAGGCGCGTTCCTTTGGGACTTTTAAACTACTTTTTAGTACTTCGCAGTAGACGTTGAATGGAACGCGTTAATTTTTCAAAAAGTAAAATCTAACCTCCAAAATTATATGTCATTGCTTGATTGATTTAATAAATTACAATTTTACAACTCACATTGAATAAATCCATTGCAAGAAATCTTAAAACTTTGAAAAGAAAGAAATTTCACACCCGAAAACATTCGCAAAATTATTGTTTTTGAGAAACGTCAAATCAAACAACAACAATTTCTATTTCTTTTTACTGACGCCATCTGAACCGCGTTCCTAAATGATTTCGATGTTACGCGATGTTGTAGTGTCAAAATCATCGTTGTTGTTGTGTATGTTTGACTTTGTTACAAAATCATGATTGCATTTAGGAACGACTCGATGTTACACTTTGTTGGTCTGTCAAAAATAAGAATAAAGTATTTCTTAAAATATAAAACCAGCTAAAAGAAACTCGTTTTTGATGAAGAAAAAAGAATTCTGAAATGAACAAGATTGAAATTCAATAACTGCTTACAGAATTTTGAAAGATTAATGAAAAAAAAAAAAAACCAAAACAAATCTGAGCAACAACAATTCTAGAGGGGTTTGACAGATCAACATCGAAACTCAAGCCCCAGAGATGAGTTGGCAAAAGTTACGAAACGTAACATTCTGACAGTTCAACATTGCATTTAGGAACGACATCGATGTTACATTTCGTAACTTTTTTGCATTTAGGAACGAAATAATGTTACCGGATGTTACATCGCGTAACATCCAAGAAAAAAAGAACAGACTACTGGCGTAGACTAGTATCGTAACTACTTCGAAGAACTACTTTGACCACAAGGGAAAAGTAGTTCAAAGCAGCCAGAAGTACTAAGCAGTAGATAAATGTTCCCAAAGGAACGCAGCTATTGTGTTCAGCCAGTAACTCCTGTTTCTGTTTAGGTGCAACCTTTGTATATAAATTCTATAGTACTATTACTTTGACCCGTTCCGGTGACAAAGTGGGAATTGAACTTACGCCACAAAAGTTGGAATGTATTCCACAAGACTGTATTTGAAAAGGAAGAAAATTATATGCGTAAGAGCAGGAAACGAATATATATAAATATATATTTTTTTCTTTCTTACGCACGCTAAAAATAAGCATTCCACATCAGCTGATTCGCTCTTCCCCACGCGATGTTGCGCCACCTAACGATCAATACAGGAGATGAAAAAAGGTGTCCAGTAAAATTACTATAGTTTAGATATACAATGGTGCAACAGAGTGTACACCAATACATAAACAAACTGTCATCTGACTGCTTGTCAAAGCAAGCCGCAGTTTCTATTTAATTTTTGTCAGCTCCAAAAGCCCGCGATAGTTAATAAATTTTATTTAGAAAACCATTAAATAGTTTTTAAAATTCAAATGAACGATTTTTAGTCTTTTTCCTGCTTTAACATGAAAGAAAAATTCTAGCAAGTCTACCACTACCAATGCAATCACTCCAAATATGTCACTTCGCTAAAAACGAATTCCAAAATAAACGAAAAAGGAGTGAAAATAGGTCTGTTCGTTGAAGCCCTGGGGTAGTACTAGGGTCGCCACAAAGCGTTTTTTGAGAAACCTAAATTCGCCCTGAATGTCAAATTGAGTGTTTTTTGAGCCATAGGTTTGCCATAGGTTTTCCCCCAACTCGCCCTAGCTTTTTGCTGTGGCGATTTGAGGGCTGTCAAATGACATGTATTTTTTTTTTAATGACAGGGATGTGTGGTGATTTGTGGTTTAGCGTTTTTTGAGGACTAGAAAACCCAGGTTTTTTTGACAACTCATAGGGTTGTCAAGAAAACCTGGGTCAACCCTGGGGAAAGTTCAACGAACAGACCTAATGTTTTTGGAAAACGACATAAGTGTTGCTGGTTGCTCTTCGTGGCTGGTTGGTTGGATCACACTGCGTATCCGATACGTCCATTTTGAATGTTATGAATTTTTAATTCCAATTACGCAGTTGAGTTAATTAGCGCGAGAGAATAGATTTGTACCTATGAGGAGGAAGAATACAAATCTATTCTTCCTTTAAGGCCGCTTTATAATATCGTCTATCCGTTTTGGTAGAAAGATATTCGAATTGGGAAATGGGATAGACGAGCGACGATGGGCGCTTTGGTGTCGCCAACATATGTCGTTCTGTATAAACAGTTTGAGGAGGTTCGCCACAGACTGTAAGTGGGTTATTTCACTCAGACGTTTTTAAATAAAGTGCGAAAGAGGAAGAGAAAAAGAAAGAAAGAGAAAAGAGAGAGAAAATTTACGAAACACGATTCAACAGAAAGTTTGAATCCATTCAGAACTTCCAACTAATTCCAACTAATTCCAATTCGAAAAACCCTCGCTTCATTGTAATGTCCTCGAAAACGGTTGAAAACCCCATCTCAGCCTTAAGTCCCTCCTCCTCAAAAAAACAATCGATGCAATCAGTGAGGATTTCAAAAATATTTCCCAACTTCGAGACGGTAGTCTATTATATTTTGTCAATTCACAAAAAACTGCAGAAGCCTTCCTAAAAGCAAAAGACCTCGCTGTCATTTGCCCAGTGTCAGTTAAATTGCATGAGCGACTTAACCAATAAAAGGGTATATAGCATACGCACCGTGTTTTATCAACGTTTCGGAATCTGAAATTATCAGCGAAATGAAATCGCAGAAAGTAACAGAAATTTATAAGGAAATTCTTGAAGAGAGATGAAGAAGGTAAGCAAAAAGCAAGCGGTCTAATGCTTTTTACATTTGATTTATACCAATCTCCAAAAGAAGTAGACATTGGTTTTTACACTGCAAAAGTCACTGAATACATACCTAACCCCATGCGTTGCCGCAATTGTCAATTGCTTGGACACACAACAAAACGTTGCAATGGTAGCTCGAAATGCGAATCATGCAATCTCCCACTACATTTACCACAACCATGCAACCGAAGCATGTGTGCTTGTTGTTCCCTCTCCCATTCCTCATCATCCAAGTCCTGCCCTTCTTATCAGCAAGCGAAGGGAATAATAAAAATCAAAACTTTAAACAAATCTACCATGGCAGAAGCCAAACGCTTATACAACCAGCAAAACGCAGTCCATATTCCTCAACTCAGAGAAAGCTTTGCAGAAAAAACAAAAAATTCAACACAAACACGCAATCAAAATCGCAATCTCCAATCATCCGATGTACTAACACTTCTTCGCTGATTAACACCTCATCAAACACTAGCAGAACAACCGATTTCCCTCAACCATCATCCTCCACTCATCCACCAATAAATAACACTAACACAAACAATCTCCTCTCATCAATAAACACTACATCTAACCAAAAAACACAAAGCCAATTTGCCCCATCTCCAATATCAGCTGTTGCCCAAACATAACTGGATAACAATAGGTCTGCTCGTTGAACTTTCCTCAGGGTTGTCCCAGGTTTTCTTGACAACTTTATGAGTTGTCAAAAAAAACCTGGTTTTTCTCCTCCTCAAAAAAACGCTTAGCCAAAAATCACCACACATCCCTGTCATTAAAAAAAGTACATGCCATTTGACAGCCCTCAACTCGCCACAGCAAAAAGCTAGAGTTGATGGAAAACCTAGGTCAACCCTAGGGCTCAAAAAGCACTCAATTTGACATTCAGGGCGACTTTAGGTTTCTCAAAAAACGCTTTGTGGCGACCCTAGGGCTTCAACGAACAAAACTAATGATTATTACATAGAACCTCCAAATAATGAAGATGTCGAAATGTAATAAAAAAATTATAAACCAAAAAACTGACTGCAATTCAGGAATTGACTCGATCGGACTCTTTAGAGAATCCGATCGCGTCAACATCTGGGTTGCGGAGTCCCAGTACTGAACAACATTCATTCAACAACTCCAAAATTCAACAACACTCTTTTTTTAACTTAAGTAAACCAAGCCGTTTGAAGATTCTCCAATGGAATATGAAAGATTTTGCAAATAACATAGATGAACAAAAAAAAAAAACCCTACTATTGTAGCTATCCAAGAAACCCACTGTCAGTTCGACTTTATTCCAAACTTACCAAAAGCGTATGTCGGTTACTTTCAAAACTTTCCATGTAACAACAATTCCAAACAAGGTATTGCAATACTTGTCCAAAAAAATGTAGCTCATAAAGTATTAACAATAAATTCTAACTTGCAAGTATTAACGGTTGAAATACAAACTAAAATCAAATTTACTATAACATGTATCTACCAGAGATCAAAATGAGTATGTTCAAAACAGTTCAAACAGATCCAAAATTTCTCAACGATCGCTTAGACTTGATCATTTTCAACCCATATTCACAAGCAAATAGCTCGCAAGCATATTTACTCACAAGCAAAAATACTTCTGAACAAACTAAATCAGTAAGGATTCTCACAAGTCATTTTTTCTGTATTGCACTCACAAGCAAATGACTTGCAAGCAGATTGACTTGTTTGAACTTATTTGAATATATTCTCATGAGCACGCAAAATGTTCACAAGCAGGTAGCGCGCTTACAAGCAGGCAGTGTGTTTATAAGCAGGCAGTGTATTCATCGGAAAGCAATGTTGAACATTTATACCTAAACAAAAAAAAGGCATATAAAGGCATAAACTACCCTTTTTGGTATGATCAATTTGCTTGCTTATAAATACACTGCTTATTCACAAACACACTGATTGTTTACGATCAAATTGCTTGTGATCACTTTTACTCACAAGCACTTTGCTCGCAAGCAGTTTAACTCAATGTTATTCAAACTCATTTTGGCTTGCAAGCAAGTCTACTTGTTTGGTTCGTTTGAAAATAGGGGTTGTTCAGAGTTGCTTGGTTCACAAATAAGATTGTTCAAATTTACTTGCTTGTGGGTTGACTCAGTTTGTTCAAACTCGTTTTTTTTTTTTTTTTTTTTTTTTTTCAAGTAAATACTCATTGTTCACAAGCGAATTAGTTCATTTTAATCTCTGGTATCTACCTTCCACCTCTGCACTTAATCACTTAAACAGAATTAGAGAGTATTACTAGCCAAATGAGTACTCCAATAATAAATATTTAGCGTTGAAATAAATGCGTGGAATATACTTTGGAGATACCCCATAACTAATAAAAGAGGCACATTACTCGAAAATATTTTCTTCGATTCAAATTTAATTATATTGAACGATGGCTCTCCTACTCACTTATCTACACACGGCACTTTAACACATATTGATGTAATCAGCTGCTCACTAGAGCTTCTCCCAAAAATAAGTTGGAAAACACTAGATGATTTGCATAATTATAATAGCGATCATTTTCCAATAGTGATCACTATTAATATGGGTCCTTTCACACCAAAACCGCACATTCCAAAGTTTAAAGCACACAAGTCATGTACTCATGTCGATATCACAGCTATCTCTCCACAACTTTTACCCAAAACTTCATGGGAGATCTTAGACGACCTACACGGGAGTGACCATCTCCCAATCTTGAGAAAGATTGATCTGGGTGGTAAGTCATTCCCAGAAACTGTTTCCTGCAAATTCCTGACCGATTATGCTAACTGGGAGCTGTACCAGAACTCGGTTCTAAACATTCTTAACAATTATAGTTGTTCCTCTAACATCAACCAAGAGACTGCATCAATTACAAAAATTTTAAGAACTGCAGCCAATATTGCTACACCACAAAACAAAAAATATCCCAAGTCCCTTGGTGGACTGCGGAACTGTCCATTCTCCGCACCAACAAACAAAATTTATGGAAATTGGTAAAAAAGCATCCCAGAAACGCAAACTTTATTAATTTACCGTAAAGCAAATGCCTTATTCCGAAGAAACTGTAAAATAGAAAAAAAAGTGCTTCCAAAAATTTACCTCAAACATCAACCCGAACACCTCCAGCAAAAAAATCTGGGCTGATATAAAAACCCTATCAGGTAACTACACTCAAACTTCAATAAACAGCCTAATAACTGAATCTGGTACCTGCAATAATCCTCGTGAAATTTGTGACTACTTCGGCAAAACCTGGTCCTCCTATTCTTGTGACTTTAACTTTCCAACTACGTTCTTAAATTCTAAACGACTAACGATTGATTTGGAACACCAGTTCAGACGCAAAATGTATTGATAAGGAAATAACGAGTTGAATGTGAAAGCTGTTTGGCAATTCTGAAAGGAAAAACACCTGGGTTCGACCGAATTTTATATCCAATGCTCAAAAATGCTCTATACTTACTTAAGAAAAGATTATTAATCTTTTACAATACCATTCTTAAAGAGGGCACAATACTACAAACGTGGAAAGTGGCCACTACAATTCCAATTCCAAAAAACGCAAAAAAACCTTCCGACCCAAAGGGGTACAGACCAATCTCATTGCTCCAGTGTGCGAGCAAACTTTTAGAAAAAATTATATCTAAACGTCTTATCTGGTTTACTGAAAAAATTAAAAAAAAAAACTACCTACATTAATCTTAAGATGTGTTCAATGGCTTTTTCTTATGTCGAATTCCTTTCAAAAAAAAAATCGACTGCAGTCAATTTTTTTCTTCAAAGGAATTCATTTAGGAGGAAAAAAAATCGAATGCAGTCGATCTCTTTTTTGGGACGGATTTGCACACAGATTTTCACACACACAACAATTTTGACAGATCGAAAACGGCAAACAAAAACATCAGCATATGAAAAAAAAAAAAAAAAAAATTAAAGGAAAGAGAATTGTTTTGTATTTAGTTGTGAGTTTGGAAAACATCTGGTGAAAAAAAAATATAAAAATTGTGTGCTTAACAATATGAATGTAATTGTTTTGTTCCATGGTACTTGTTTTTCTTCATTAGTCAGTTGGACACACATACATTCATAAAAAAGAAAATCGCTACTTTTTTAATTTCCTAAATACCCAAAAAAGAATCGAATTTAGTAGCGACTGCAGTCGACTGCAAATTGGTGAAAGGAAATCGACATTAGATAGACTGCTATTATACGGTGCAATTTGTTACACGAAACTGTTCGAACACCATAAGTGCAAAAGAGAACGAAAGTTCGAGAAACAGAGATGGACATTGTTCTACCGTGTGTCGCATGGGTTATGGTTAGTAAGTAAGTAAGTAAACTTTATTGAGATTTTTCTTATTATACATTTTTTTTTTTTAAATTAACATTTTTCTTATTTTCTACTATGAAATTTGCTGACTTAGGATTGGCCAAGCTATACATATTTTGTTTTTTATTTTTGTGCTAGGCTTACTGCATAATCTATTTATGAATAATTTAAAGTATCTGGTACTGAACTTAAATTGAATGTGTCCACTCAAAAAGACCATCAGTTTGGGTTATGGTTTCGTGAAACAGCTTTGACGTTTCTCTTTGGGCGCGTTCGAGAGTCTATCGGATAACCTATTTCGGATAGCCGTATCTTGGATACCTTTTTCCAGATTGCTGCAGACAACAGCTGTGAAATATTAAAATTCGACTTTTGAAAATAGAAAAACATTCAAAATATCATTGCTAGACGATTATAACTTATTTTTTTCGATTTCCCATGCGTTTTAAAAGACTCTTATGCTGAAATAAATGCACACCAAAACAAAAAATCAACGTAAAAAGAAATAAAAATACATTTTGTATCAGCTGATCACTTGAATAGAAAGGTATACCAAAAATACTCGGATACCTTTAGATAGCTTTTTAGTTGAAATGGGTGTTAAAAGTTTAACACGTAAACAACAACAACAAGCTATCCGGATACGATTCTCGAACGCCCCCTATGTCTTTGTTCGTGTTTCTGTTTCATTTGGTTCAATAATAAGTAATAATACTAATAATAATGACTTTTTTGTTTTTCAATTGCCAATAAAAGAGGTTTTGAAGCAACCAGGCACTACTAGATAACTATTTTTCACCAAAAATAAAAACACCGAATGAAAAATAAAGAGAAATGTGAAACTAGTTTCATGAAACTGGATTTCATCATGTAATAACACTTGCGACACGGGATGACAGAACAAAGAAGAATTCGAAGTAGTTTCGTGCAACAAATTTCACCGTATAATAGCAGTCATAAGAACAGCACAGCACAGCACAGAAGCAGTGAAAAACGTGAGGCAAGTTAGAACAAGCAAACTTGTCAAAATACGCAACAACAAAAACGAAAAAAAAAACAACCACCAATTTTTCTTTTTCTGATATCAACTTAATTTAGCATATTTTCGTCACGAATAAGTAATTTTATTTTCAGCACAAGGTTAGGTGTTATTTTCCTGATTTTTTAAATTTTTTTTTGAACTTTTCACAACAAATTAAAATTACAATGCACTTAAAAAACTACGAGCAAAAAGTCAACAGCTGCTTGCTCAAGAGGAGGTGCAGAAAATGCTGTGCTAAACTGTTCTAGAACAGCTCATTGAACACAAAAAAGATCAGAAAAGAACAGAAAATTTCTCATTGAAAACCAAAAGCCTGGGGGCATACCATGTAACTCGATTCTACAATAAAAACGTTCGAACGCCCTTTATGATATAATAACTTTCGAATGATTCGAAAGTAGAATCGAGTTACATAGTAGGGCCCCAGGTCTTTTCGGTCTGAAACTGTTCTAGAACAAGTCATTGAACACTCCTTATGAAATATTCATTTTCTTTAAGTTGGCACCTATCACATCAAAAGCGAATGTTGTAGTTAGCATAGCAAGTGTCGTACAGAGATAAGAAATTAATTAGATGGCAAACCTTTACTTCTCTTGCCCCGCAACAACCATTTGTTTACATTGTTGTTTTTGTAATCACATCCTCTGTCTGTGAATTGACTTTACACAAGATCTCACTACTACCACTTTGAGTACAGCTTCCAACACATTCCCCCATTTTATTTCTATAAATTCCATCTTAAGGCCACGTCTGGCTGCCGTTTTGTATTTTGAAAGCGTTTTACTATCCTAGAAACATTTAGTAAAAACTTTTGTTTTTATTTTCACACTACAATTTTTCTATATTCTTTTCTTTAAGTTTGATAAATTGAAAAACGTTTTTTTGAAAAGAAGAGATTTTGTAACAATATAGGAGTTTCTTCTGATGCTCACAGTTTTGGTCTGATGGTGGACCGGGTTTTAGGCATGTGCGTATGCATTTGAAGTCCCCGCGTGGCCAAGCTTTGAATTTCACAATTTTAATATATATGGAAAAGTTTTTACTAAATGTTTCTTGCTTTCAAAATACAAAACGGCAGCCAGACGTGGCCTTAAGATGGAATTTATAGAAATAAAACGGTGGAATGTGTTGGAAGCAATGTTGCCGCAGGTCTTTTTGAAAGTGTAACAATTTTTTTCAAAAAGTGTAACAAATGGAAAGAAAATGTAACAAACTGAAAAAAAACTACAATAATAATAAAAACATGTTTTCTTTAAAAAAAAAGAAAAAAAAAACTTTATTAGGAACATCTTATCACATTTCGTTTTTAAATATGCACATACATACATACTAAGAAAATGTAATAAATTCATTTTTTCTCATTAGTCTTACAAGTACAAGTCTTTGATTTGCTTTGCAAATATTATTGCCTCAATTGTTTCTAAATCATATTTGTTCGCCTTATTATTTTTTATTTAATGAAGTTCAGAAAAAACACTTTTCGCAGTAGCGGAACTGTGAAGTAAGCTTAATATTTTGTTTTGGAAAATTGTACAATTTTCAAACATTTCTCTTTTTGTGGATTTTGTAAAGATTTAACAAGGCCCCAAATTAATTCAATGTCGTCAATATATATTAAGTTTTGTTGTAACTGTAACTTTCTAAACTCAGTGCATATTTTTTTCTTTTTTTTTCGGGATCATACAAATTTGGGAAATTATTTGATAGTGGCAAGATACAATTGCTTTCAGAAACAATTTTTCCAGGATCTAGAAGGGCAATATTTTTTAATTTTTCATTAGTAAAATCGAACCTCTTTTTAATCTGACATATTTCTGTATAAAATAGTTTCATTTTTGTTTTTATACATTTTTTTTTTCATTAATAGATAGACCTACTTCGCCATCTGCTGCCCGAACGGCGCGTAACTAAGTACGTTCCCTCTAAAATACTATGTCTGCTTTTACATGGAGACCTTCTTAGCTCGACGCAATTCGAAAATGCTGTAGGGTAAAAGAGAAACATAGATTGAAAAAGATGCTTTCACTCTTTGCTCTCACGTATTTTCGAAAAGCGTCGAGCTAAGAACGTCTCAATGTAAAAGCAGTCTATAGAATTCACATACAAATGGTTCGAAAGAGAAAAGTGCTGCCAGTTAAACTTTTCAATATTTTTAACGAAAAAAAAACAAAAAAATTTTTACGGGAAAAGTGTAACGAAACGGAAAAAAAAGTAACATTGTAACAAAACTATAAAATAATTGAAAAGTGTAACACTTTTGTTACACTTGTATCATTGTGGCAACGCTGGTTGGAAGCTGTACTCAAAGTGGTAGTAGTGAGATTTTGTGTAAACTCAATCGTGAAAGCTGTACTCAAAGTAGTAGTAGTGAAATCAGCTTGTAGGCAGTTTCAATGTGTGTGTGAAGTTTGCCATCTAATTAATTTCTTATCTCTGGTGTCGTATTACACCCAGACGGTTTTGCCAAGACGCAAATTAGTGCGAAAGAGAAAGCAGATGAAATAGAAATACTTTAAAAAATCTCAACCCGCAAAGTTTTGGGTTGAGGATTGGGCCCATTCAGAAATGTAGTCACTACGTAGTGAACTCTTCTGATTGGTTAAAATCGACTACAAAACGAGTGGAAATTTCCCCTTCAACGTAGTTGAAAATTTTCAGCTACAAAGTTAGTCTGACGTTTGAGAATCAGCTGTTGGGTAAACACACGAAAAATTACAAAGTGCAAATTGAAATTTTTCAACAATTTTTATCAAATTGAAAGCAGTGAAGAGATATGTAATTAAAATTACTTAATTTAAGAGATAAGATTATTTAAAATTCCCAAAACGCAAATGTTTCGTGTTTTTGTGTGATTATTTTGACAGTTCAGGGTTGACTACATTTTAGTGCATTTTGCATTCACAAAGCTAGTCGACTTTCCACTACGTAGTGACTACATTCCTGAATGGGCCCATTGTCCAGTTGTCTTGGATGGTTTTTGACGTTTCTTTTCTTGTCTTTCTTTGTTTCTTGTCGTTGCTTTATTGTATCTTCTAATGATCATGAGTAAAGAAGTAGTATGTCTTCGGACAATTTCTTAAATTTTTCATATATTTTCATGTATTTTCCATATCCATGATGTCAATAATCATTGCTGCAAAATCTAATTAAATTATTTACCACTACAAATGACATTTTGCTCTTTATGAGATTTTTTTTTGTGGATTTATAAATAATGCAGCTGAGCTTCTTTGATTATTTTCACACTTTGACTCTGTGGGTGAGAACAAAAAATGAAAGAGAAGTGTCAAAAAACCCGCAGCCTCAAAACGTCTGAGTGTAATATGAGAGACTGTCGGGATGAGGGTTCAAAAGAAAATATACGAAACACGCAGCAGGCAAACAGTCTGAATGTAATACGACACCAACAAATCGACCGCAAGTCAATACCGACACATTGGTGTAAGAGAGAAGAAGAAGAAGAAAACAGTCGCATGTATTCGCACGAAGCAATACATAACTGTACATAACTGTACTGCTATTTGGTAAGCAAATGAACACGCGGTAGATAATATATTTAATAACAAAATTTAGTTTTCATGCAAAGAAGTTATTTTAACAAACTCACCGTATCATTTTGCATTTAGAGATTGCATTTGCATTATGAGATTAGATTAGACACATTGAACAACCAAATAACTTTTTTTTTTTTTTTATAATTAACGCGCACATCAAGGGGTTATAACTACCCTTTTAATGTTATAAAACACAGTGCGATCAGGAAAATAGGAGGATTATAAACTGTAGAATAAAATTAACACATATTTTTATTTTATACTAGGTGTGCCAGCGACTTCGTCCGCATTTATCAACCGATGGACATGAAATTAAAACTAAATGTTAAGTGAAGCTTACCACAATATATTACTGTGCACAAACAAAACAAACTGTTACGTTTTTATTTTATGTGTAGTGTAGATTAAATTGAAATTTGAAAATGTATTTAATATAAATTTTGCTCCTCGCGGCTCGCGCCCAGACGCTTTGACTGATTGGACAAAAATGCGACGCTTCCAATTTGAATAAAAACGAATTTCTATTTCCAATTGCGCAGTTGAATGAGTTAGAGCGAGAGATAAGATATGTACCTACGAGGAGGAAGGATACAAATCTATTCTTCCTTAAGAACTGAAACCACAGAGGAGATACACAAGAGGCCAAACCACACACACACACACACACCACGGCATCTGTCAAACTGACCTCACAAACACCACTTAAGAGTATACATAAAGTACTGTTAGTATTTTCACCTTATGCCGTTTTCGTTTGGTAAAACTAGAGTACCCTTTTTTTAGAGTACTCTGATTTTTACTCTGAAAAAATTTCTAGAGTAGCAAAACTTGCTCTGAGAGTAATTTTTGACAGCAAAAAGAGTACCCTTAGGGTACTTCTCATTTCAAATCGAGAAGCGGCTTTCACTGAGGCAAACAAAAAATCCGTTTTTTGTTTTAAAGTTAATTTTTTTTTACAGACTTTTCCACAACTGGTCTTAGGACAAACTGTAGGTGGACCGCTGGTTATTGGATTGGCTTTTATTCGGCCTTATCGGGGTAACCGTCGGAGTGGAATTCTATCCGATCGGAGACATTTTGCTTCGTGGTAGTTCTCCGATCGCACGATCCGACGTTCTCCGATAAGTTTTTGTTGCGGAGATTTTAGTTTTGGGAATGCAATGCTTAGCGCATTTGTGAAAAATTTCTTACAACGACAATTACTTCGAAGCAAAATTGAATCTCCGAAAAAAATGCGCTGCAGAGAAATCTCCACTCCGACGGTTACCTCACCTCATTGACACACTATTTCTTTTATTTTTAGTTTGCAAACAGAGATTGCAAATAATAAATATAATAATAATAATTAAAAGTAATTGCAATAGAGATTAATACGTACCAATGTATTTTGTTAGATTTACTTTTCAATCGGGTTTTTCCAGACGTATAGTTTCTTTTTTTTTTTTTTAAATTTATATTGGGTATTACCATTAAACTGAAAACTTAAATTTAGTTTTTATGAGAGCAGCACAAATCAACGCGCGTTGCATTTTCTTAGGTTGTTTAATAACATTCAACCATTTCTTTTAAGATTTATATAACTACTAGCCGAAAATACCCGGCGTTGCCCGGGTTCCTTTTTGCCAAGGCTTCATACCTACAAAGCCGGATGTATCCAAAGAAGAAAAATCCAATTTTTACTTTTTATTTTTATCTTTACTTCTAATTAACTTCTGTTTTCTGTACAATTGCCGTTTTATTGCAATGACATCTAAATGAATTTAAAGATTTCCAGGAAGCGCCTGAGAAACCCAATGGAAGAAACAATAAGCAACAAATTGCAGCACGAATCGGATTATAGGTTTAAAAATTCTTTGAGCGAATCCGAATCCGATTCGTGCTATAATTTGTTGCTTGTTTCTTCCATTAGCATTTTTCTGAATTACCTCAAATTGGTTCATTTGCCATTTAGAGCCAGTTTTTCAGTGCAGAGTTGTCCTGTGGTGAGAATTTTCGAGTTAACCCATACGATCATGAGTTATGTCAGAGTTAACTCCTCACCATAGGATAGAAAAATATGAAAGACAGAATGAAAAATTTTAACTCACCATTCAATGTTTGCTCACCATGAGTCTCAGCAGTTTGCCATTGACATTTTTCTGAATTACGTCAAATTAGCTCATTAGTCATTTAAAGCCAGTTTTTCAGTGCAGAGTTGTCCTGTGGTGAGAATTTTCGAGTTAACCCATACGATCATGAGTAATGTCAGAGTTAACTCCTCACCATAGGATAGAAAAAAGACATTTCTTCAAATTTTTATTCATTTTGTAAACAGATCTCAAATCGATGATTTTTTTGCTTGAAGTTGTTGTCAGTGCTGTTAAAACAAGTGTTCATACAACCATTATCAAACTATCCGTGATGGGAAATATTTTGTCAAAATGCGGGACTATTGTTTCAACATATGAAAATAGTAGTACAAGGACGAGAGAAATTAAGTAAAATGTAGATCTTAACCCTTTTTGGAGCGTTATATTAAATTTACATTCTTAAAGTTGCTTTCTTTAGAATAAAAAATAAATTAAATTGAACGATTAAAAGGAATTTTTGCAGGAAAATTTTTACAGTCGTATTTATAAAATTTGCTTAGAACATCCTTAGACAACTGTCCAACTAGACGGTGTCTAAAGAGTTGGACAACCCTTAGCCAATTTCGTATTTATAAATGCATTCCAACAGTTGTCTAAGCAACCCCTCAAACTGTCAACTTCGAATGAAAAACTAACTGGTGGCGTTCATGATGTATCCGTGCAGTACCATTTTTTGTGTTTTGATATACGAGTGCAACAACTAAATGGCTCTGAAAGAGTGTGGCGTAGCACTTGAACCAGACCAAAAAAGCAGCTGATTTGACTTTGAGTTACAGCTTTTCCAAGTCTCATAAAACGATGAAATTTGTGCAATTTATAAATTAAATTGTTGAAAGTAGTGTTTTTGCACCTCAAATTACTTATTTTTTCGATCTTAGAGCTCTCAACAGTGTTTTATAACATGTTCAACAAAATTGTTTTTTGCTGTAGCAAATGCCACTTTAGCCATAGTTTAGACAACCAATTTCGGTGTCTAAAGTTAGACGTTCCTTAGACAGCGATGAAAGTGTTTATAAATACGATTTGGAGTTGGACACTGTTCTAAGAGCTGTCCAAAGTTAGACATACTTTGGAATGGGATTATAAATACGACTGTTAAACTATAAAGGAGTTTTAGAGAAAATAGTGTTTCAAAAAAACCATTTTAACCCAATTCACACAGCAAAAATTTAACATCTGAATCCACCGCAAAACAAATGTCAAAATATAACCAAGGTGAGAAATTTTAACCCAATCATTGTATAGTAATAGTAAATTCGATATCTCATTTAAGAAGCTTTAGAACTAAAACAAAAAAGTCATTATTATTAGTATTATTACTTATTATTGAACCAAATGGAACAGAATAAACAAAAACACGAACAAGGACAAAGAGATACGTCAAAGCTGTTTCACGAAACCATAACCCATGCGACACAAGGTAGCTCATTGTCCATCTCTTTTTTTTTAACTTTCGTTCTCTTTCGCACTTATGGTGTTCGAACAGTTTCGTGCAACAAATTTCACCGTATAATAGCAGTCTAAGTAATAGTAAATTCGATATCTCATTTAAGAAGCTTTAGAACTAGGGCACGGAGGCTCACCAATCACTTCCTTATATTTTCAAAAGAGCTATGAGCTATGAACTGAGCTGAGGGATGCGCTACCAGTCAAAATGAAAATCGAGTTTACTATTCCTTATATATACAATGGTGAAATTACTAGCTCCACTTTATTTTCGGATTTCAAACTGGTTTTGAAATCCGAAAATAAAGTGTTTGTGAAGCCAGTTTGAGGACAAACGCCGTGGTGTGTGTGTGGTTTGCCCTCTTGTTCTTTATTCCTCTAAGATCTGGGTAAAAATACCTTCTCGATCCGATTCGGCTTTGGAAACTGAATCGGATCGAAAAGAGAGATTGGCGTAAGAAAACGAAGTCCAGGAAATTCTTATGGACAGCAGTGTGTGAACATTTCTTATTCGACATTTCAAAAGAAATTCAAAGTTAAAAAGTTTAAATGCAACATTCTGCTGTAGTTGCAGGTTAAATTTCTTTTCGTTTGTGCATTGTATAAAAACGTCGCAACACAACACTTTTCTTGGCCCACAAACCATAGGAAAAGGGGTTTATAAATTTTCTTATGAATCTTTAAGTAACGAGTTTTGTGTGCCAAATTTTAGTTTGTCAGTTACATTAAAGAAAATAACCTGAAAGCTTAGAGTGAAGTAAAGTGCAGTGAAATGATCAAATTTACGAAGATGAAGGATATCTGCTGGTTGGTAAGCTGAAGTTACTTGTAAGGACTTAGGTTTTTTTTTAAGGGAGCCTTAAGTCCCTTTTTAAGACATTGACTGCCATGTCAAACCAAGTTCACCTAACACATCACTGGGTGCCAGGGTTTTCAATTTGTATTAAGATTTCTTCTTAGTTAGCTACCATTTTAGATAGCCATATCAATTTAAATGAAATCATACCTGGCTATCATATTTGCACCACTGCAAACATGGCTGGTTATTAAATATAATACCCATGGCAGTCAATGTGTTAATGTATATTTACTATTTTGACCATAACAAGCTTTTATTAACTATTGTTTGTCTCATAAACTTTTCCGAATTTATCTTACAAAATTCTAAATTAAGATTTCATTTTCACTTGGTTGATATAGTTTTGAATTCAAACCCCTTACCATTTGTCCTCTACTGTCAACATTCTGTTGGCGAATTTAAGATAAACCTAGAGAAGGTTAAAATCATGCAAAGTAAACCAAACGCACCAAAATAATTTCTGCTATCTAAACTATAAAATCCGAAATTGCTTTACTGTTGCTAAAATAAACGGTTCCTGTATTTGCTAACCGACACCCGTAATTATACCAGAACTAGACGAAACTTAAAATGAGTACATACTACCACCATTGAGTTTGCATACATAGAGGAACCATGCTAGCTTGCGTTAAGACGTCGATAGATGTCACCAAGTAAATAAATCGACATTTGAAATTTCAAAGCAACAGTTTTCTTGTGCATTTCTCCATATCCATGAGGTTTTCCCTGTTTCCCTTTTCTGCTGCCTTTTTTAAAGTCAAATTTCTGTGAAGAGCATTCCACCAAAAATTTCAAATGTCTATTTTATTTACTTGGTTACATCTACCGACGCGACGTCTTAACGCAAGCTAGCATGGTTCCTCTATGTATACAAACTCAAAAAAACTTAAAAGCAAATTAATAACAATTAATTTCAAATATAATATTTTCAAAGAAATTTTAGAAAATGCTCGCACTCAAAGCACCGGGAGTTCGAAAAAATGCGTTCAGTTTTCGTGGTTCTTATTGGGGGCCATCATAATTGGCTTACCTCTTCTCAGGGAGATTTAAATTTGGGGTATGAATGTTCAGTGGATAAATATTATTATTTCTACAAAAAAATTAAGTCTAAAATTAAATTGATTAAAATGACAGAGAAATCGAATTTAACACAGGTCAGGGTACACCAAAGTTAGGATTTTTTTAAATTGTCAAAAAGTGATGTCAAAGTTGAGAAACGTACTTTACTGTATAACAATTTTTTTCTTAGAATATGACCAAGAATCACATCCCAAAGTATGTAGCACGAGTTACGGGACACCCTGTATATATGACTGTTGTATTCACCTACCACGTTTGGTCTATCAATGGTCAAATATCTCTTGTGGGGCTTTTTGTGTCTATAGACAGCTCCGAATTGGGTAGTACACCCACAAAACTGGAGAAGAGAGTGACTAGTTTATTGTTCTTTCCAGGCTACATATATATCTGTTCCTTAAACAAAGACAATATAGGTACTCGAGGGAGTGTTCTTGTTTTTTTTTTTAGAAATGCTTCTTTCTGTGGGTAGCTTACAACTCGGTGTTCGATTGCGTCGAATGGTTCCCAGGCTTAATATTCCTTGTTTGGCGAAATATTCTGTTAACAGCAAATATGTGCAATAATTATCAAAATACAGTCAGTAATTTTGCTTACATGGTATTTAACGAGGTAGCCTGACGACGACATTTGAAGCAGGTTGAACTCATTAGGCACACCTATATTCTCACCTCCAGTTTCTGGCTCTTGTACACAAACCCACTTACGCCGCACAGAACATAGATCTTGTATGCCCATTATGAGGCTTCTCGGCGTTGCATCTCTTGAAATTGTTATCATTGAAGTGAATATACCTTCTGATTTCTTCGAACTTGTTGACTGGCATGGTGTCTCGTACTAGAAGAGTGCATAAAGCAATACTCCAATGCTTTGTCACTCTTGGCATATGCACTGACAACAAGATGAAAATCAAACCAATAAATTGTTGGATATCGATATCTGTGACCCGGTGTAGCATGTTAGGTTCTTTCTGCACGATCGATGTTAAGATTAGCATAGTTGGCTATTTTTGTAAAATAATGATAATTGCACTGAAATATCCAGTTATAGGAAATCTGTTTTTTTTTTTTTATAATTAGCGCACACATCAAGGGGTTATGAGGTTATGACTACCCTTGTTATAGAACACAGTGCGAGCATTTAGGAAAATAGGAGAGGATTTGAAAGCAGAAACCGATGCACGTTGCTTTTAAATTTTTGTGAATCGCAATGTAGGGGAAAAACAGGGTCAGGTAGAGCATTCCACATTCTGGTGTTGCGACCAAAATAAGAATCTCTATACTTGACTACGCTCGAAGTTGGGCTCAAGATAAAACTGATGAGCATTCTTAGCGAGGCGGGTGTCGCGGCTAAATTGTTTCAAGGGAGGAATGCAGCTGGCTATTTCACTAGAGCACTGTTTGTAAAAAAAGTGATGAAAGAGAGTGAGACAGGTGACAGGTGATGTCCAAGAGAATCAATCGATTCTGCGATTGAACTATCAGCTATCAGTCTTAACGCTCTATTTTGTACCCTATTAAGTAGGCGCAAAGATGTTTGAGGAGCACTGGTGTACTCCAGTTTTGGGCGAATGAAGATTGTAGCCAGATCAGAAGGGGTGAAGAACTTCCTGCATCGTCTCAAGAAGCCTACGCATTTAGCAGCGTTTTTGGCGACTTCAAATATGTGGTCGTTCCAACAAAGATCATCGTTTACACACATACAAAGTACTGACAGCTTTTCGGTTTCTTGGATACAGGTACCATTCATAGATAATGGCAATGGGGGAATGTTAAGCTTCAACGACAAGAGACAGCATTGAGTTTTCGAAGCATTGAATTCTACTCGGTTTTTAAGACCCCACGTAACATTGCTGTCAAGATAGAATTCAATGAGCTTATCATACGCAAACGTTCCAGTTCCACATCCGAAGAGCAGGGACGTGAATTTGGAAACGAATATGAAAAGCTGAGGGTCGAGTCGTCAGCAAGCAGTTAAGTGGATTAGAAGTTTCAGACAAGAGATCATTTATGAAAATGAGGAAGAGAGTCGGAGTCGAAACGGAGCCCTGGGGCACACCAGCATTTATGAAGTGGGTATCAGACTTGAAAGCATCCAATACAACTTGTATTGAACGGTCGGAAAGGTAGTTTCTAATCCAACGAAGAAGAGACTCGTTGATACAAAAAGCACGCATTTTCGATAAAAGAGTCTGATGCCAAACTCTATCAAATGCTTTAGAAATATCAAGCTTACTTTCTCCAAAACAATGTAAAGATTGGGTCTACTTTTCGGTAAAACAAGCCGTCAAATCACCAGTGAACCGTTTGCTATACGAAAGCCGTATTGACGGTCATTAAGAAGCTTTCGTTCTTCAAGATATTTCATAAGTTGACGGTTTATCAATGTTTCCATGACCTTGGAAAGAAGGGACGTTAGTGCAATTGGACGGTAGTTGGAAGGGGAGGAAGATTCGCCTTTTTTAGGGACCGGCTGAACAAAAGCAGTTTTCCATCAGCTCAGTAAAAGCCCAGCAGAATAGGAAAGATGGAAAAGTTTACGCAGTGGTTTTGCCAGCGTAGAAGAACACCTCTTCAGAATAACGGCGGGGATACCATCTGGACCAGCGGATTTGTGTATATTGAGATCTTTGAAGACTCTCGCAACCGAGCGAGTTAGAAAAAAAATCTGCTTCATCACAGAATTTACAGATTCGAGCTCAGGTGGGGCCAATATGCTATGAGGAAGTGTCGAGTTGTCAGCAAATTGTGCTACTAGCAAATTAGCTTTATTGATGGAGCTGACATACGGAGAGTCATTGAAAACGAGCGTTGGGACCGAGGACATGGTCGAGTTCTTAATGTTCTTGACCAAAGACCAAAAGGTTTTACTTCCTTTTGGACACAATAGTATTTTTTGTCGTACTTTTTGGTCATGCAAAAACTAAGCCTTTTGTAAGTGAGCATTACAGATATTTCTGGCCTGTTTGAACAAATTTCGGTTTTCTACTGCAGGGTTGTCTTTAAAACTACTTCCTCGATCCCTAATCGCCTCTTTACAGCTTAAATCGAACCAGGAATTCTCTTTGGGGATGATACTTTTTGTCCTGTGGTGAACAAAATTTCTCATGCCGTTGAGAATTACGTTAAGATGCGTCTACACTTTGCCGAGCGGGATCAATCGGCACATGCCGATCGGCAATACCGACTTAGTGTGGACGTTCCAATCGGCCTTCCTCCTTACCGAAGGCCGAACCGAATTCGAACCGAATGAAATGGATCCATATGCCGGTCGGGATAGTGTGGACGCACCTTTAGATATCATATTGATGCATTAACGTTTCCGTCGAGAAAGCACAATGACCAATTAAAATTTCGAAAGAAATTATTCAGGCCGTCCCAATTGGCTTTCTCGTATTGCTACACAGTTCTTTTAGGGATTTTAGGTTTTTTTACCGTGACGGAAAACGAAAAATCTACCCATATGACACAATGGTCCGATTTGCCTAGAGGAGATGATACTATAACCCTGTATTTTTCGGGATGAGAAGTGAAAAATAGGTCAAGAGTGTTGGCCGCATGGCCTTCAACATCTGGAACCCGAGTGGGCTCATCGACAAGTTGAGTTAATTCGTTAAACTCAGCTAAAGGCCCCGACCCATAGAATCAGTTGCGTCCGTTGGCTGCCGGATTCACCTGACAGCTGTGAGTTTTACCGGACACAACGGATTGGGGTGACCCATAGAATCCGTTGCGGTGTCTCAACTCAACAAGACCACTCATGTTAGCAGAAGAGAAAATTTCAAATTGGTTCTTACTGCGCATGTCATCAGAGAGAAAATTTCAAATTGGTTCTTACTGCGCATGTCTCTCTTCTGCCGGACGCAAAAAGTTAAAAGTTGGGCTACTTTATGCGTTGCGTCCGTTGCATCCGATGCTTATGGGTCACCTCTCATAAGATCGTGTGTATTTAATCGAGCTGTCAGGTGAATCCGGCAGCGAACGGACGCAACGGATTCTATGGGTTGAGGCCTTAAGATCTCAAACTTATTTTCCTTCGGGTGTTGTCTGGCCAGAATGTCGAAACCAACCGGAATTGTGTTTTAACCACATTGTGTTCCAGAGCCGACCACTCAGATTCATAAACGTAATAATCGTTTGCCTTAGATTTTATAAGGTTATAAAGTATATTCCAGTACTGTCCCAAGAAAATATAAAGAGTAAAGGTTATCTTAGTCTATTCATCCTTTAAAAAAACGCTTTGCGCCTACCCCACCCACGACAGAACTCCAACAAATGATTTGTTTATATCAATAAAAAGCTGCACCAATAAAACAATCACTTTGACTCTTCATTTTATTTAAATCTTTCTATATTTTATAGTTCGTTCATGTTTTTATACTTTTTTTTGTTGTGTTCATATTTTAAATTTAGTTTATAAATAAGTTAAATAGAAAATAACTTTGCTCATCTATTATTAATCCATTACTATACAGAATCTACTGTAATTTTTGCTCTTCTTTTGATTTGTTATTTATTAATAATTAATTTATAATATATATATATATGCATATGTATACACGTATATATACATATGTAAAAGTGAACATTCACACTTCCTTAATCTTATTTATAAATTATTTCGATTGTTTGTTTTAGTTTATTTTTTGTGTGTATTTGAGTCATCACACGATTCAAACAATTTTTTATTATTCTGTATTTGTTAAACTTTTCTTTTGCTCTTTGAATATACAGTTTTGCGAAAGGACATAAATTGATGAAAAAAAAGTACTGTGATTGTAAAATTGAGAAATCAGGAAAAGAATAAGATATAAACTATAAAATATTATATGCATATTGCTTTGTCTTTGGTGATTATTATTAAATAAAATAAAAGTTTTATGCAATAAAATTAAAAAAAAAAAATTAATAAGTTTTTGTTTAAATTATACTTATTGATATGTTTTGTGATAAGTAGTAGAGTTCTCTTAAACTTTACGTTTTAATAATTTCTTGCCATTCAACAAATGCTTGTATATCTCGTCTAGATTTAAACGTAAACTTAAATATTAAATTAATGTAAAACATGGAAGTTAAAATAAAAATCTATAATATTTCTTAAGATAAATGAATATCTTTCTTTGGTCGCAATTATATTCTTGCCGTCAATAAATAAAATAATTTTATGCCATAAGTTCTTTTTTTTTTAAATTTTTTGTTTTTTGTTTTTGCTTTGCTTTTCGCCATTATAAAGCACGAAAGGATATTCGATTTATTTTAACTGTTGTTGAAACAAGAGCAATTAAAAGAGTCTTCATTTTGCATTCACAATGATCAGTCTTAAAACAACTAAATGAAATATTATTTTTAACACAGCAGAATTGGAAATTTCAAGGTAGTAGCGGTTAGTATATTTTCGGTTGAGTATTTTTTTCTTTTTATTCACAAAAAAACGAATCGAATAAAATTGAGAAATCCTTTCGTGGGACGACTGTGGCTGGCTGCTTAGACATTTCTTTTATAAAGAATCGTTGTTTATATAATACAAGTTTTATATTCCAAGTATTTTATAATATAATAGGACAGAATTTCTTATGAACTTTTGGTTCTTTAGTTGAACAATGAGTTATGTTAGTTTTGTGCATAAACAAGGAGAAAATAAATAAATAAATAAAATTAAAGTTTTAAGGCCAAATACAAAAAGTGTGAATAAAACAACCAATTAGTGGTATAAATTATTAATTCTGAAAGGAAATTAAATTTCTCATTCGGTTTTTTTAAAAACACATTTTGGTAATTTGTTGAAGAAGTACATAAAAAAATTTTTAAATTCTCAGAAACAGAAAACAAGCGTATTTTAATTTTTTTTTTTGATTGTTTTGTTTTGTTTAAAAACATAAAAACCTTCCGCTTTTCTATTTGTTAATCTCATTCGTGAATATGTTTTTTTTTTTAAATCTTTCTAAATTCTTAGTGAATAGTTTTATTTATATTTTATATCGAGTTTTTGCTGAAGCTACTCTATGTTAGTGTATTTAAAAAAAAATATTATCTTAGTTTTGTTTAGCTTAATTCATTGGTTGTTTGTTTTTGTATTTTACAAGATTTTTTGTTTTTTTTTTATTTTTACATAAATTTATCAATTGATTTGATTTTTATTTAAATTTAATTTTCTATTATTTTTCGATTGGTTTTATAATTTAGTTGACGTGGATAACATTAAACAAGAAAAATATCAGAGGGCTCCGATTTTGTGCAGGCGCTTCCAGTTGGGGATGCTGCACTGGCCAAGGAATTGGCACGCGTTGCAGCTAATGGCGACCGCATGTCCTGATTAAGGGCAGTTGTTTGATTTTGTCCACCTTCATAGTAATATGAGGTATCTGTTAAAGAGAAAAAAGTATGATCAAAGTATGAACCAAGAAGTTAAAATGGTCTTTTAAGACAACTTTACGAATAAAAAAAAACACATAACAGACAAATGATTGGCTTCAACCGAGTTCTTCTTCTTCCGCTCTCTACGTTATGAGCATTGTGATCTCCAAAAGAGTCAGTTCCCATTTTGATACATTTATGTATTTATAGACTTTGCTTAGACCTTTGTTTAGCAGTCCAGCTAGACGTTATCATAAAAGTAGGTGAAGCCTAGCGCACCACGTATCTAGAAACGCATTTTAGCAGTTGTCTAAATAAGCCCTCAAATACTCACAAAAGTAGGGGAGGGTGGGGCAAGAAGGACCACTTTAGCTTTAGACACTCCTAAATTTTTTTCTAGTCCTAAAGGGGAAGCACTAGCGGGGCAAAAAGAACCTTTGAATGGGGCAAAACGAACCACTGATTTCTTTTAATAATGATATTAAAAACAAGTGATATCAAAGGAAGTGATGGTCTTCGTATATCTTTATCAAAGGCTCAAAGTATGCCGAAACGACGGACTTATTAGAAGCTTGAGCTCTGGATTTTTGCATCGGTTCTGGGTTGATTGTCCATAGCTTTCTTCAAATCTTCCTTGGTCCAACTAGCACCCCTTGTCGTTTTTCGAACAAATGTTCGAACCATCTTCGAAGATACAAATGTTTAATTACAACTGAAATCGGTTTGGTTCTTTTTGCCCCGAGGTCCTTCTTGCTCTCTCTCTCTACTTTCCCCTACCTGAATCTGGATTCCAAAGCTTTTAAGACGACCATCGTCTAAAAACTAAACTGTAGGTTGCTGAAAATGGTGTTTAAAAATCCAAAAAGAAGTTATGAAAATGTGAAATAGCTAACCTTCAACGACTGACATCGAAGTTAAAAGGAACAATCTTTTGACGATGCAATCGACCGACGACAGACGATAATTGTTTAAAGCATAGAAATCCAGGTTGTCAATTTAGAATGGAAAAACGGTTGCGATTGCGATTCTTGTGTTCCCATCCCATCACTCACTAAAATTTATTATTTTGACGTTTTTGGGCAGCTCGCAGCTGTGGCCTGGCTACATGTGCGACTCTGGCAAATTGTGCTCACATGTCACATAGTTAAACGACAAGAATGTCTTTTACAACATGTCATTAAGACTACTAATTTTCTAAAATTTCTTGAGTTGATCTTTACATGAACATCGTTTTCATTTACAGACCAAAGTGTAAAATTTTCTGTTGACGCTTTTTAGTCAAAATCGTTGTTGTAAAAAAAATAAATTATATAAACGATAAAAAAATCGAGTCACCATTTTTCCCTTTTCGCGCTTCCGATTTTATGGTCCCTAAAGCTCATGTGTCTGACATGAAATTTTTTCAGGTTGCTGTAGAGGCTTATTTTAAAGAGAACAGAATTTGTGTGGATGGTAAATTTACTGGGTTACAGTGAGCTCATTTTTTTAACATTGCTTTGGGATTAGAAAAAAATTTCAGGTTGATGAACTGAGCAGCAGGCAAAGTTATGTGCTTAACGTATCAAGTGGTACCCGTGGTGTGTTGGCTAACATGTCTGCCTGTTAACACAGAGGTTCGTGGTTTGAATCCCTACAGAGGCAAACTACTTTTCCACGGGTGTCGCCTTTTTAAACTATCTGCAATTCCTTAGTTTTTTGAAAGCCTTGTCAAAAAAAGCTTGGTTTCCTAGTGAAGGAACATATAAGTGATACCCAACATGGGTTCATCTCGGAAAGATCAACAATCACCAAGTTAACATGTTTCTTTTCTTTCGTTGTTGACGCTATTAAAAGCAAAGATCATGTGGATTTTATTTATACCGATTTTAGCAAAGCGTTTGATTCGGTTTGTCACAAAATACTGCTTCAAAAATTGGAATCATTTGGTTTCCACTCAAGCCTCCTTCAATGGATCTGTTCCTTCCTCATAAAAAGGATTCAAAAAGTCAAAATTGATGAATTTACCTCAAGGCAGATAAAATGTACCTCTGGTGTTCCACAGGGTAGTCATATAGGTCCTCTACTTTTTATCATATTTATTGATGATATTGTTAACTGTGTCAACTTTAGCAAATGCCTCATATACGCAGACAATCTGAAACTTTTTCTGAATGTAACCTCTATTAGTGATTGCCAAAAACTCCAATTGGATCTTGATAATCTGTATCGTTGGTGTGTGTTAAACCGCTTGAATCTTAACGCGAAGAAATGTTTTGTGATTTCTCTCTAAAAGAATCATACGCAAGAGTTTTCATATTATCTTGATTGCAACCCTTTTCAGAGAATTTAAAGATTTGGGCGTACTTTTTGACTCCAAATTCTCTTTTATACACCACATATAGAAGCTATTGTATCAAAAGCTAACTCAATGTTAGCATTTATCAAAAGGAACTCAACAGACTTTACTAACCCCTACACCCTTGTGTCTCTTTATACCTCACTTGTAAGACCCAACCTAGAGTATGGAGACATCCTCCCTCTCTATGTACCAAATTGCTTTCTGTCATAATTTGTAGTATGTTTTGGCATATTTAAACTATAAAATCCGAACGCTTTTACTTTTCTGTTATTAAAATAAACGGTTGCTGTATTTACTATGCGACACCTGTAATAAATTCAGGATTAGACGAAACTTAAGATACGTGCATGCCAGAGAAAGTCGTCTAGGATTGTTCATTTTTGACGAAGAATAATAAATTTCAAATATATTTATAAGGAAATTAGAGAATGAGTAGAATAACCCACCTCTAGGTATAAGGCGCACTTCTGCCTAATCGCCCTCTCTTATTTTCTTTATATTTTTTATTTATTTAAGTAGTGAAGATACACATACACATTACGGATGTGAGCGTGTGAGATACCCAAAAGAAAATTCTCTTGTACTCCAATGGATCAGTTTTGCACTAAAAACCACTCTTGAAAAGCGCTTTTGTACCAAAGTCGACATCAGGTTGTATGCCAAACGCCAAGAGTCAAAAACGGTGTGACAATTCAATGGAATTACTTTCTTATATCAAGTACCTACACTAACCACTTACTTCAGAAATTGAGAATTTAAATTCATTATTAACCATGTACCTTGAAGTATCATGAATCCCTTTCATTACAAAAAAAGAACAAATTTAACATTTTTATATCACATAAAACTACGAGCTTACTCAACAAATAAAAATTTTAAATAAAAATTCACAGTAAGTATTAATGTCCAATACTCACTGTTTACTTACTGAGGAGTCCTCCAGTTGTGCTGTATCCATATGACCCATATGCGCTACCATACTGTGGATATGCTGGACTGTAAGCATAATCTGCGGTCGGAACAACTGATCCACAACCTGCGAACAAAAACTTACTTAGTATAGTTAACATCAATAGTTTTTTTTTTTATTTTTCTGGACTAAAGTGATAAAAGATTGTGCCACCATCACCAACAAAAAAAATAAAACAAAGAAAAAAAAAATTATAAAAAACGAAGAAAGATCTGAGAAGAAATTAAATTAAAAAAAAAAACTTGCCTGTCGAATAATGACTAAAACTTGGCAACATCGAGGAGTAACCACCACCACTGTGACTGCTTGGTTGCAATAAAATCAGTGATGAGTTATCCTGGTGATGGCTAGGAGAGACACTTGATGGTCCGCCTTCAGTTGTATTGACAGATAAATTGGTATTATTAGTATTAGGATTCGTTGTTTGTGTAACATCGCTGCCATTTGCATTCGTTGTTGTATCACCATTTCCTCCGCAATTTTGGTCTGACTGATTATTTGTAGCGGTATTATTACGATTTGATGGGTGGCCGCCATTTTGTTGCATGGCTGGTACAGAATCAGATGTTATAATTGTAATTGGCAGACCTGGTGAAGACACAGTTTCTGTATGCGGAGACACAACGTTTCCCAGATTTGTGATTGTCGCATAATGGCCGTTCTCGGCAACTGTTTTTTTTTTTTTTAACAGAAGGGTTGCCGTTAGTTCAATATGAATTTATTTAATCTTAAAGAAAGGTTTTCTTTAAAGAAAGTGCAATTGTTTTTGTTTGTGCAGGTTTTTTTTTTCAAAAAAGAAAAATGGAGTAGTTTCTGTGTTTTTACCTGTGTGATATGGCGAAAGGGATTGATCAAGGATTCCTGTGCCAAGTTTCATGTCCTGCATATTTATTGGTGCCAATGGTGTTAATGACCCACCGGCTTTTTTTTTTAACAAAAACAAAGGAAAATAATGTTTAGGTATACAAAAAAAAAAACGCGTTACTAAACTTTATATAAAAATAAGAAGTAACCAAACAAAATTTAACCCTCCCCGGGTGGCAGTATAAATTTAAATTAAATTATTTTCAAAATTACCGATAGATGTTCCAATTGGTGGTGTATAGAGGGAGCTCTGCGACTGAGAAATTGTCGTTATAGTATCGTAGAGTATGGATTCAGTGCCATTTGACGTTGGAAAGCCATTGTGTGTATCATAGTATGCTGAACTGCCATTTGTTGTTACACTTCCTAGCTCTGAAAGGAGTTTGTGTTCGTCTTTGATGCACCATTTACCTGACCAAATCTATTTAAGATAGAGACACATATTACCCAGTCTTAAAATAAATAAATAACTAAATAAAAAGAAACTCCTCGCTTACATTGGAATATAGTTGTTCACCACTGTATGCTAATCTCTGGCGTTTAATATCCTCCTCAGGATGAATGTTGATATCACGATTTTCATCGTCTGAAAAAATAAAAATAAAAAATAGAAAAATTAAAACATTTGCTTTTTACAGCCACATTCTTCTTATTTTTATTTTGTTTATTAAATTGCCAGACAAATAAATAAAAAGTTCATATGGACACAAACACATGTAGGTACTTACTTACCAATAAAGTAAACAACTAAATGAATGCATTTTTAGTGAAGACTACAGTGTTTCTTAATTCCTTACTACTGGTATTAGAAAAAAACGAGAGATAGCTAAAAGCCAAAGCCCAGAACAAAAAAGAAAGGAATTAGAACCTTTAAGTAATATTTTAAATGGACTTGAAATGCAAAGCTGGAGACACTAAATAAATAAATAAGTAGGGTGCTGCAACACGGCTATGAAAAAGTCGGGGCCAAACGCATTTCAATTTTATGCCGATTGCAAACCGGTTTGGTGATAATACAATTTTATTTTTCTGATGGAGTGAAACTCCCAAGTAACAGGCAGACATGCTTACCATCAGGTCACGTGCATTACGGGCAAGGCTGGAAACAGGCCTATCTCCACCCAGAACTATAATGCCCACTAGGGTGTGTCATTTTTTGGCAATTTTCATTTTTAAACAAAAAAAAAAAAAAAAACAGGCTAAATCCTTTCAGGAAGGTATAAAAAGAAGCCTCTTAAAATTTCGAGCTTCGTTGATCTCTATGTCTGCTATCAGGGCCGCTTCGCTATAATGAAGTTCGTTTGGATAGAATCTTCTTCTTCGTGTTCATTTTCCTCTGTATTTTCTGGTGCATTTTGCTGGTCACTTGAACTCTGCTCGTTTCAAGGGCGTTTGTCTTCCGGTAGCAGTGATGTTTCGAGTTGTCTCTTTACCCTCTGAACGTTTGCCTCATCGACTTGAGAGAAAATCTCATCGGACACTACTTCGTCGTCTTGTCTTGGTGGCATATCTTCGTCTTGGGATAAGTTGTTAAGGCTTGACGTACAGCTTGAAACAATGAGACACACTCACGTATCTATGTAATTTTCGTGGTCGTCCTGGTTTTCCAGATTTGACCTTTTTGGGCCCACCTCGGGTTCGCATTTGCATTTTTACTTTTTCGTGCTCTTCGTACAATGTCTTGTCTTTAATGACTCGCTCCGTCTCCGAGACCTCTTCCTTAGGATGTTTGTATTCAATGTCTAATTGTACGACGCCATGTGGTCTCATCACATGCTCTTCAACTATCTGAACGACTCTGGTTACGACAACCTTCCCATCGTCATTTCGCCTAACTCTGTAGGTACCTTCGCACCAAATACTCCTCGCAGGTGTTTCAGTCCTGGTTTCCTTCCGACCCATAGTTCAAATGGAGTAGCTCCTCCGGGACTTCTACTGGGCAACGATTTCTCAAGTAATTAGCCGTAGTTATGGCTGATCCCCAATACATTGACGAAAATGCCGCTTGGATCACTAGGCATCTGGCCATGTCAACGATAGTCCTGTTCATACGCTCGGCAACTCCATTTTGTTGCGGGGTGTGTGGCACTGTAAGTAGTAAGTCGCATCTTGATTCCTTCGCGTTTGAGAAATTCGTCAAATTTCTTGTTGCAATATTCTCGGCCGTTGTCAGCTTGCAGCGCCTTTATCTTCCGGCCGGTTTGCCTCTCTACGTAGCTTTTGTACATTTTGAAAGCTTCAAATGCTCCGCCTTTGCTTTTCAAAGGGTACAGCTCGCACCAGCCACTGTAATCGTCGATAAAGGTCATGAAGTACCGATTTCCACCTTCAGATTTCGTACTTGTAGATTGACACAAATCAGTGTGTACAATTCTAGCAACCTTATGCTTTCCTCGGTTCTTTGCCTAAATGGTTTTGCTGTCAATTTTCCACGATGGCACACGTCCAATGATGACTTAGTTCTATTCAAGGGTTTAATATACCCGATGCTCCACTTTTCGATATTACACTACTTAATACTAATAAGAATGCTTAGTACTTAATGATAATATTAAGAGCTCAAATTTCAAGAGGCTTCATTTTATACTTTCCTGAAAGTATTTAGCCTGTTTTTTGTTTAAATTAAAAAAGTTGAAAATGGTTCGAGTAATGCGTTTTTGCAACAGTTTTGATAGTTTTTTTTGTAGTAACAAAATGACGAAAAGACTATACCTTTGCGCCCAAACCTTTAAAAACAACAACTTCTCTGAAGATTTTGCTCGCCCCCCCAACTTCAACTCACTTTTCAAAACAAGAAGATGTGAGTTGGGTTTGAGACGACTCCCACTCCAACTTCCCTTCTTTCTGAAATTAGATAAGGACTCTTCCCTTTTGCCAAAAGGTTCAAGTGGGACAATGAAACGTAGTACATTACCTATAAATCAAAACATATAAACACAGTGGGTCATCCCTTTTCGTATATACCAACATCGGGAAAGGCAATTTCAAATCTAAAGTGTAGGTATATGTTACAGTGTCAATGAAAACAGGACATTAAAAGTCAATGGGGTATAATATATTCTGTCTTTTTTTGAATTGTGTGTGTTGTTACAGGGATGTTGAGCTTTTTCAAAGTACCTACAACATGGAATCTTTGCTATTATGATGAAAAAAGGGTTAAATGGGGGTCTGCGAAAGGCAATTGATGTTAAACGAAATGGTCAGCAGACATGGGGATTTTATAAAATCACACTGTGTCGTGTTAAATTATATGAGATTGTGGAAGTCATGCAAAGCTTGAGATGTGTTTATGTATATTCCCCCTCGGGATCAAGCTTATCTAAAACAAAATAAAAAAAAAGAGCTCTGATTGGAAAGGATAACAACTTTTTTTAGAGAACTCCTGAAGACAGTGCTTGAACATTGTAGGGACAAATAAGAAGATATTCCTTCTATTTATTTTTTTTATAAACGTCATGAACCTTTTTTTCTAAGCGAAAAAATGTGATGGAGCTTTCGAATGTAAATTTGAATAGTGCCGGCCCGGCAGTAAAAAGATGATATGCTCAAAATCAGACTGCAGATTTCCGACGCAGTTAGAAAAAATTTAGTTTTTCAAAAAAAGGATTTCAGCAAAACTCCAAGAACCTCAGCAGCAGCGTTCTAACCTTACTCCGATTGGAAAAAAATTGCTCCATTTTTGAGGAACAAATTTCCGGATTTTTGAGATTTACTCCACTTTCCCACTAAATTTTGTGTGCAAAATGTTGGTTGTGTGGCATGGCGCTCCGCGCTGTTCTGTACGACTCAGAAGTTGTTCGAATCTAAGTCACTGATTTCAAAAAATTTAATGTCCACAACAGAGCCATGTTAGCCGAAATTTCTTTATCGCCTCTGTTGACCCAAACGTGGAAACGTGTAGGAATGTTGATTGAGACTCAATATTAAAAGCTTTTTATTGCACAGGCTTGCCCACAGTTGGTGCGGATGGTGCTCTATCTTGGCTGAAACTGTTTCCAAAAAACGCACTGTTAGGGCTAAACAGCAAACTGACTTTGGAAATACCTAAGCTTTCAGTATTTTCCAAATATTTTCAAAAGTAAAGCGGTTCATTTCCCACAAAAACCTAAGAAAAAATTTTTTTCAGGGGTATCGCCTTTTCCGAGGCGAGTACACAAATAACGCTTTCTTACTTCGCTGTTCAGAACCGGAATAGAATTATAAGTCTTACAAATGCGTTAGACTCTGAGGTCTCCATAGGTTTGTTGCGCAACTCTATTCATTTCTTTCAGGTTCGAGAAGACAATAAGCTAAAAGTAGAAATTTTCAAAAACAAAAAAAGGGTTGAGTAAAGCTCCAACATCACCCTCAGTAGAGAAATTCTTAACGCCAACGTGGCGTCGCGTCGCACGCGACGAGGCAGCGCAACAGATTTCATTTCTTCCTTCCTGCACTGCATAATGTATATGACACGCGATTCAATAGAAACAACTCACTTACCGATACAAGTTTAAACTTTTTCCTAAACAAAAAAAGAAGCCCAACTCGCACATATCATCATTTTGATGTCACCAAACAAAACAATAAAATTAAGTTCCCGCAAATGAAGTGTGCGTCGCAAAATTGGATCGATGTTGTTTTCCCCTTCACTTAAGTTGAGAATTTTTCTCAACAAGAAACATAGAAGCAAAACATCCAAGTGGCAACAATTCGCCAACATTATCCCGGTCACGTGCCGCAAAGTGACTTTTTGCGTTCATCTGTAATTGATGCGCACAGAGCAGAGTTCATGTGATATGGTGTGGGCTGTGGGTGGATGGATGGATGGTCTTTCTCACATAAAATGGTGTTCTTTAGACGCACGGATCTGGTATAAGAAATTAAAAATTATTTTTCAAAAGCCGTCATAACTAACTAAGTTTGAAGAGCATAAAGAGCTAAGGGTGACCATGATTACCATGATTATTGGCAACATAATTCACATCGTGATGGGGTTGGTTCCTTAGCAGAAGCAGAATAGCAGTGGCGGCGCGGCACGGCGGCGGAGGGCAATACAAAAAGTGGTTCATAATTCATCTGAAAAGTTTCCTAAAGGTTGTTGGGGTGCGGCAGAATCACTTATTCTGTTTTTTTTTTTGTGATTATTATCTTTTGCTCTTCTACTCGGTAGCAAAATTTTGGCTTACCACCACTTAAAACGCATTGGGTTCAGTTATGTACTTGTACTTATCTCTGTTTTGCCTTAAGATAATATCACAAAACAGATGCTTTATTATTTTATTGCTATATAAGTGTATACAACTTGCAGCAGCTTCCCTGGTGTCTATAGATACTATGCGTTGTAAGTGAATGGGATTTTAATTTATAAAATGCACCCCCGGTGTATCAAATGTAACTGGCAATGTCATACAAAAAGGGGAGGACAGCTATAGTCAATAAAATCATCATAATACTCGTATACACATGAGCCTGGTCCAGAGATACACTAATTAGGGGAGTGATGAAGTTTATTAGTAGATTTAATCATCACCGTCATCTACATCATGTTTGATTAAATTTGATAGGTTGTGGTAGTAAGTGCTTCAGTGAATTTAATATTTTTGCACTTATTGGGAGACTATGTTTTTCTGGTTCTTTTCAGTCGGTTTGGGTAATTAATTCTCAAAACCAATTATTAATTTATTTATCCCTTAGTAAAGGCACAGCTTTCAGTGTTACTTTGGCTTTATTACAAGTGACATTTTGCAGTTGGGCTATGTAGAAAACTATTTCAAGAAATCGCACTTCTACTTGACTACGTGATTTGAAACTCGATGGAACGAAAATGCGTCACGATAAAGAAACAAGCACATTAATATATGGGACCTTAGTCAGCTAGAGAATAAGATACAATTTTGAAGTGAAACGAAAATGCGTAACGATAAATAAATAAATAGGGTGGCGCAACAGAGCGAGAAGCCCCTGGGCCTAGCGCATCTCTCACAACCATGCCTTGTGAGGGAATGGAGGGGACCTACAGTTTTCTGCCGAAGAAAGCGCTTTTCATGGCAATGAATTCACTAACGGAGGACTTGCCAATTCCTCGCGAAAGGTGATACCCGTGGAAAAGCATTTTTGCCTTTGCTGGGATTCGAACCTCGAACCTCTGGGTTAGCAGGTAGACATGCTTACCATCACGCCACCGGTACCAAACAAGCTCATTAATATATGGGACCTTAGTCAGCTAGAGAACAAGATAGAATTTTGAAGTGAAACGAAAATGCATCACGATAAAGAAACAAGCACGTAAATGTGTGTATGTGTGGAATCAAGCCGGAAAGAAAATGAGTTGGAATGCATAGCAAATTATTTTATATTCTCCGCCTCCTCTTTGTGCGGTGCTATACGTAAAATTTCCACTCTCATATTTCCATTCGTCATCCCCTCTTTGTTCAAGAGTTGTCTTGGATCTTTCGAATACTAAAAATTGTTTTAAGTTTTAAAAAATTTGTGGGAACTCAAAAGTAGTATCTCGTCCAGCCAATTTCCTTTACATTAATGAAGTCTTTCGTGGTTTGTCGATCGAATTTGACTGTGATGCTCTTGTCGAGAAGTTCAGCGTGGAATAACAAATCTCTTATAGGGTTGCTTCGTACACTGATGTCGAAGAGGGCCTTTTCAACGCGATTCCTCGATTTCTTGATTGGATGGAACATGTCCTAAACGATGAACATGCTAGTCAAACTTGCTTGTGTTCACTTTGTTTTTCTCGTGTATGGGCTTGGGCATGGGTTAGTTAGAATAATTGTTCACTGAAACTGTAAAGGTTCTTGTATACAAAGTATTTTGGTCAAATTCCTCGATGTGGTGCTCTGTCTTGGGTTGATGACAGCAAAAGCTCCGTTTTGTTCTCATCGTCCATTAAAGCCGTTCTCGGATTTTCAAAAATAATCCTTTTCATTTGAATTTTAAAGCTGTCAGCTTTCCCTCCGTTGATTAGGCAGTCTGTATTTGTATTTGCAGTCTGTAAATACCTATAGATTTAGAGACGTCTCAAGTAAGCTATCAACCCAAAAAAAAAGTTTTGACCTGCTGAGAACCATATCACAAATTGAGTTGTGACTTGAATGGAACGCGAGGGCTCAACTCATCCCAAATTGTCTTCCTTTTCAGGACTGCCTGCTCTTTTCTGTTGCCAAAAATTCCTGAACCACTTGACATCTTTCCGAAACAGGAAAATTATAATAACTTTCAGCTATTCTTTAACTCTTTCGCTCCCCTTTTTGTATATTCCAAAATCCCTCCAAAATAAAAAAGCCAAATAGAATTTATTTCAAAGGACAATTGCAATAAATTTCCTCCAGAAACAAACTTTAAAAGGGTCTGCTCACATAAATGTTGACCATTGTAGTACAATGTACCTACACACAAACTACACAATGCTTGAGAAATTTCGGTACACGAATTTATGATAATTTTTTTCTTCAAAAAATAGAAATGGAATTAAAAAAAATTAAACCTTTTCCATTGAAGCTGCGTTTGTGTTTCCTTCTTTTTTTTTCCTTTTTAACCCAAACTGCAAATGACAGAAATAAAATACTAAATGATAGTATCTAAAAGTAACAAAAAAAAGTATATATATGTTTATATATAACTAAAGAAAAGTCTGGCACAAAGTCCGTTCTGGCTGGTTAAGAGCAACAATGGTTTCAACATCCTCGTCGTAAAATTTTATCTTCATATGTGGTGGCCTGTTTCGGGGGTAATCGGGTGTTGGTTGCGGCGTGTGGGTGTGAGTGTTTTGTTTGATACGAGACTATGCTTAAATGAAAGGGGGAAACGAGACTATGTAGCGCTACCCTATTTGGACGCAGAGCCTATAGGGCGAAAAACATACGAAGTTTTTCTTTTTAAATGCTTTTCATGATGTTGTGTTTTCGTTGACCGGCGGAAATGCTAAACGGATATTCTCCCATTTGGCCGGATATGATGCATGTCCTTTGTGTGTGTGTTTGTGTGTGTGTATATTGTGATTTAGTTAAATAAAAGTTTGTTTTGTTTTGCGAGAGAATAACGGATGAGGATTTGTGTTAAATTGCTCCCTTTCCATTTTTCTACCACAAAAAAAAAACAACCACAAAAAAGCAAATGAAAAAAAAAACAAAGCCGACTTACCATGATCATCGATCCGCTTTCTTTTGATACTGTTCCCATTTGGATCTGTTGTATGGTGGATGCCTAAAATACCGTTTATACTATAACCAGCTGTCCTATGTTCACCTTGACCATCATTCCCATTAACCACATTACTACCACCACCACCGCCAGGATTTGATCCATTACCTGGATTTATGAGCGCTTGTGGGGGTTGTTGCTGTTGTTGTTGTTGTTGCTGTTGTTGATTTTGTTGCATGGCTGGAGCATGAGCTATAACAGAAACATTTTGAACCGAACCAGAAATTTCACCGGTTGCACCAGCATTACCACCGACGCCACCGCTGCTGCCGCCTCCGCCACTGCTATTGCCACTGACTCCCGCCGTTCCAATACTACCTGCTGCTCCTCCACCTGTTCCCGCTGCTGATGAGTTCGATTGTTGTTGAGTTTGCTGTTGCTGCTGGTGGTGAACGTGTTTGGCCTTTTCTGCTGCCTTGTTGCGGACGATTCTGTTGAAAAAAAAAAAAACAAAAAATGGAAAAAATTAGAAAAAATCGTCTTTTAAAAATATTATAATTAAATAAAAAACACGGCAGGAGTAAAACTTCAGAAATCTCAATGTGACTGCGTAGGCCCGAACAAAGAGGAAACGATAATTATTGGAAATACTTGGATTCCATTTATGAATATTTTTGTTTTTGTTTCATGTCGCATTTTCATTGGACACTTTGTGTGGTAGCATAGTAAGTCTCTTATGAGCATTACACCATGAATTTTTCTTCTTGCTTCTAAGGATTTTATTCCAAGCAATAGGCACCTAGCTTTGTAATCAGGACTTCAGGACAGGACAGAAACCCCAGCTCATTTTGTTGAATATGTATTTTGTAAATCTTTTTTAAACCGATTCTACCCTGTCAGAATTAACTTTAAACGCGGGACTCCAGATTACATCAGCTTATTCCAAAAGCGATCTAACAAGAGGTGTATACAAAGATAATAAAACATAAGGATCTCGAAAGTCTTTGCCATTTCGTTTTATGAATCCAACCAACGAGTTATCTTTTGGTACCATGAAATTAATGTGGTTTTTAAAATTTAGTGAGGAATCAAGAATAACACCTAAGTCCTTAATGTTTGAGACACGATCTAAGACATCAGATTCAATTGTGTAATTAAACCGAATACTGGTACATTTTCGAGTATATGAAATAATGTTAGGTACACTTTTTTATATTCAGCCTTATTATGAGTTTCACGTGAACAGCTTTTCACCCGGAACATTTTCGTTCGCCCGGAATTTTAAAAGCTATTATGAGTTTCACCTGAACAAAATTCTAGACTTACAATTTTTCCGCTTTTGTTGTTCGCTTGTTCGCCTCACAAAAATAAGTGAAATAAATTGCTGTCGACGTTTTCACATTTCACGGAGAAAAATAGCTCATAATAAGGGAAATTTTTCGAAACTCATAATTTCGGGGGAAAAATTTTCCATGTTCAAGGGAAAAGTGAAAATGGGATCTTTTTCGAGGGGAATGATTTCACGTGAAACTCATAATAAGGCTGATTAAGTTTCAAGCAATTTATGTGACACCAGTATGAGAGAGATTCAAGGTCAAGGTTGACAATCACCTAAGCTTTTAATTGTTAAGAATAACTTGAGATCGTCTGCATATAACAAACACCTACAATATTTGAATACAGATATAATATTATTGATAAAAATTATGAAGAACAATGGACCGCGGTGGCTACCTTGGGGTACACCCGATGTACACTGAATTTCTCTTCAAAAAGAATTTTCAATTTGAACCTGTTGTTTTCTACAAGAAAGATACGAGGATATCCAACGAAGGAGTTGGGAATGAAATCCAAACATCTCGAGGAGTATTTGGTGGTTTACAGAATCGAACGCCTTACTAAAGTCCGTGTATACCGCATCGACTTGAAAACCACTTTCTATAGCATTAGTTACAAAAAAAACATAGGCGGATCTACGGGGAAAATGAAGGATGTTACGCGACGGAAAAATATAGCATGAGCAAGGCAAAATAGTAAAGGAGAAGTAATATTATTATTTTAAAAATTCAAGAACTTTATTGATTGGCAAGTGGATTCGTTGTTTCCACATCTAGACTTCTGACAGAAAATTTTCTTTCGAACAATCCGATATCTTCGTAAAATGTGTAGAGGTCAGCGCAATTCCTGTTTAAGAAACAGTTGCCCGAAACTTTGGAAAATGGATTTGTGTTCCGAGAACCGACTTTTGAGTTGAGAAATGAACGTATCAAGAAACGGAATGTAGAAAGAAATTCTGTAGTAGTCTTCAATACTATGGGCTTGAACGTTGCAACGATTTTTTGTTGATTGCAACGGCGCGGCGCGGCGGCGGAGTGGCAATTTCATTGTGATTACATATTCAGAACAAATTCTAGCAACATGTTCATAAATAACGTGGAAAGTAGAATCTAAATTCATTCAAAGCGTCATCTGCCAGCTTAGTAGCCTCACCTAGATCTTGGTTTTAAGATTGCAATTCCCGACTCAAAGGCAAAACAATCGAATAAACTGATTCCAGAATGTGACAGGCGATTTGGAATTCAATCTTCGAAATCGCTGTCAAAAGATGCAATGCATTTTGCGAAGTATCTCGATCTTTCCACGTTTAGATTTCTTCCAAAGATTCAATAACAGCCGGTTGCAATTTAACGTACGTTCCAACTGCTTCATGAGACTGAGCCCACCTGGTAGGAGAAACAGACTTCAACTTTTGGTTTTTTTTCCTCACTTTTGTTTGTCATTTTTGAAATTTCTTGGTGGAGAACGTCTTGTCTTTTAGGCCAGTGAAAAAATGCTTCTATCGCTCCGATAGTTCCTAACGCATTTTTGGTTCCTGACACTTCGCATGCTGCATTGACTGCCAAACTAAAGCTATGTGCAGCGCAATGTACATAAATTGCCAGGGGGAAATACGATCTCAGATGAGCCTGTGCACCAATGAATTGGACACTCATTGCCGGAGCTCCGTCGAATCCTTGGCCATACATATATGAGCAATCGACGCCAACATCATGTAAATATATTCTGATTGAATCTGCTAAACCTCGTATATATAAATAAAGTTTTGAGTAATAGATCCCCCCCCCCATGCGCAAATCCTGGATCCGCCACTGCAAAAGAAGTCAAATATGCCGGATTTGTTATAGTAGATCTACTTGATACAAAACCATGTTGTACTTCCGATAAATATTCGCCTGTGAGGAAATCAAGTTTAATTTCATGATACTTTCAAACAATTTATGAATTGCAGAGAGTTTGCAAATACCTCTATAATTTTGGATACTATTTTTTGAGCCTGATTTATGAATAGGAACTAAATAAGAAAGTTTCTATTCATCGATGAAGACTCCTTCTTGCAGAGACTTATTAAATATCATATATAAGGGAGTGCAAATAGAGTTACAACACTACTTAAGCATTGTGGCAGGAATGCCGTCGGGGCCAATTTTGTGTCAAGTTAGAACTACACACTACTTTTTTTAAAATACTATCTGAAAGGGGGGCGCGACAAAATATCTGTTTGCATATCTCATAAGAGGTTAAATACCGACAATTAACTGCGTACTCAGTTTTTGATTTCGAGTTTATTTGAACCATTTTTTGAAGTACATATTGAACTTTGGTGTTTTTCGTTAATAGCTTCAAAATCATTTAAAAGGGGGGGCACTTCCAAAAGGGAGTCGCAACAAAATATCTTTTTGGATATCTTGTGAACGACGAATTTAGCACTACACGCTAAAATTTTTCGGTTTTCGCGATTAATCAACGACAAATTTACGACATTTATTGTATATGTACTTAGATTTTTGTTTAAGCTCGATTTTACGGATTTGGGGTTTTTTTTTTTAAACGAAGAGCGACAAATTTTTCGGTTTCACTACAAATCAACGACAAATTTACGACAGTTAATCCAATTAACAAACCGTGAAAATTTTGAAGCGGTAGTGGTAGCTTGACGGACATGCCAAACTAAAAGCTTCTGGTTCTAATTCTTTCCGTTAGAATGTTGTCTGTCTTAAATTCAGTTAGAAAATTAGAATTAAGAAAATACATTCATTAGATTGAGTTTAATATTTTCATTTTCAATTTCCTTATATTTCCGGTACTTTGAAAGGGTTTTAAGTTTTCTATAATTGAAAGCCATAGAATTATGGTAAAATTAGGTCCTTTCAAACCATTGAAGCTATATTTGAATTAAAAAAAAAACCTTCCTAGGATCGTTATACCAAACTTAATCAACTAAATGCTTTTCCTTATTTTCCATAAGTGTGCGTCAAAAAAGGGTTAGGTCTTGAAAGAATGGATATAAACGATGCATTTAAGAAAATTTATTTGCATAACTGTTGATTGAACCTTAGCTTTTACCTCTACTTGTTAAAACCATATCCATAATTGATAGCAAAATAAGACAAGAAGCAAACAAATGACGGCTGACATAGTAATACCCATCAGCGCGGTATCAACCCTTGTGCTGTTTCATTTTCCCGGACACCCTCAGCGAGGTGTTTTTTTCAAATGCCTTTAGCCAAACATTTAGCATTTCTGAAGACAATCTATCAAGTATAAGGTGAACATATGTGTGTGCACATAGGGAATTTAATGCCAACTTTTAAATGTCATGCCTCAGGATTTATATTGTTGCCATTTGGCGTTGAAGGACATACTCATTAAATGTTATTATGAATATGATCATAAATTGCGCTATGAAATGTCAAAAGATTTATTTGGTTTTGTCAGAGACAGACAGGATAAATTATAATTACTATATAACGAAGGTAGCATGGACGAATCCCAACAGAAACCAAAAATATTTTTCCACGGGTATCACCTTTCGCGAGGAATTGGCAAGTTCTCCTGTTGTAAGCCATGAAAGCCGTATCTTCGCTTAGCCGTTTTTGGAACCAACAGAAAATTCTAGGTCTCCTACATTTCCTAACAAGGCAAGGCTGTGAAAAATGCGCAAGGCCCTGAGTACCCTAGTTTTTAGCGTTTCGATGGAAAACTTAGTTCTCTACAAAAAAATGTCTTGAAAAATGTATCGAAATTTTGCTTCGTTTGCGAGGTTTACTGAAAATACTTTGTCAAGTTACTTAAGCTAGCGCTTCAGGCGAATTGCACCTCAGAGTTGAAGAGACTTGGTACTGCATCCTTCTTAGCTCACCATTAGGGGCAACCGCAGCTGCTGCTGTAACTTTGTTGCCTGCCTCTGTTGCCTTTGTAACGGTCTTTTGAAGTTGCTGCCTTTGCGGATGACTTTTCACCTTTATTAGCTTTAGCTGCAGGTATCGTGTTAAATAACTTAAACCACAATAAAAACAGAGCGAGTAAACTCGGCGTTATTACTCACGTTATTGTGCAATGTATAGTAACACAGTTTGACATATTTTTTTATCATTGATTAAATGAATTTGACTCGATAGATTGACAGGTAACTAATATTGAAGTATTGTAATCAAACACGAATTTTGAAAGAAAAATGCCACTCACTCAATTGATCACTGATGTGGTGTCTGTCTACATATTTCTTTCATCTACAGCCTCTCCGATTAAGGATTAACTAGTGATTCAGGCTTCACTTCAAACAGAAGGTTGCTGAAATGTGAAATCTATCGATTGATTTTCGCTATTTAAACCAAAATCAAAAAAATGGAACATTTATTTGAAGCTTAACAGGCTGAAATTGTTTGATCTAGACATATTTACAATTACACACTTTACAATTAGTTGGACAGACTTCGTTTGACAGATGTTGGATGGTCGGATGTAGTCTGCGTTCAGACTATTAAGCTTGTCGTCCAACTTTATGTCATATGTTCCTCCTCTCCATCCAACTTCAAAGTTCTCAAAAATAATTGAAAATCTCCCAACAAGTTGGTCAAGCGGTCGTTTGAGGGTTCACAATGTCAAGCATTGGTCGTTCAAGCCAAAGTCTGTCCAACTAATTGTACAGTGTGAACCAGGATTTACTCGATCACTGATGCTGAATTTGCTCCCGTTCGTGGGTAGGTATACTCTTCAAGACTGCCATTATGACTATGAGTTTACACCTCCGAATCTTCCTTCAAATCTTCCCTAAAACAAGCCCTGACAATTTTGTTTTCAACTTGTCGAATAAAGATGCAAACGTTTCGAGTTAAACACACGATAGGCTCGTCAGATCTAACATCGAAGATATCATAGTTAAGATTATCTGCTAATCTTCCCTCAACTAAGCCCTGACAATTTTGTTTTCAACTTGTATAAATATGCAAACGTTTCGAGTTAAACACACGATAGGCTCGTCAGATCTAACATCGAAGACATCGTAGTTAAGATTATTTGTTAATCTTCCCTCAACTAAGCCCTGATAAATTTTGTTTTCAAGTTCAATAATAAAGATGCAAAAGTTTTGAGTGAAGTCAAACTTTGTTGAGTGAAGTTTAAATCTGGAAAAAAACTTAAATTTAAAATACCACCGTCAGTTTCGGTTTAAAAATTACGTCAAATCCGAATGAAGGATGTTGTTCCCCAAATTAGGTATGATAAGTACCTTCCTATTTTATAGAATTCAATCAGATTAACGTTAAAAAGTATGATTCCTCTACGTAGGTAGATGCCGTGAAAAATCTACAGCAGGGAATATTTTAAGAAAGGCCACGATTCCTCTATTCTCTATACAAATGCTATTTTCTTACCTCGTTGCGGATGTTATAATCTGTGCGCATATTTACGATGTCCTCCTTTATTAAAGTTCATGCACGTATGTGTGTGTGAGTCTTGCAGGATACAAAAAGTGGGTGGTCACAACGTTGGGAGGTCACGCGTTGTGCGCTTGTGCATGATACCGTCACCATTTTGTTGCTTGCTTCTATTTTTCCGTCTTTATCTTAGTTATGCATTGTGTTTTTTTTCTATACCTATCCATATACGACTATACGACTTGAAAAGCATGAAATATATATATCCACTTGTATACTCATACACCTATAAGGATTTTGTGGGGATACCATTTGAAAAGCATGAAATTTTCGCCTTAGCTATGCGTTTCCTCAAGTCCAATTGTATCTTGTGTTTCTTTTCGCATAGTATGATGGGTGTTTTTATCCAGTTTAGCCGCACAGTAGGTATAAGGATGATGCTAGAGCGCATATACCCAAAAAGCTTCAACACAATATCATCATAACACCCTTCTTCTCTTCCCTATATGCCCCTTTCTTTCTGGCACAATAAAATCAAGCGAAAGTACCTACTACAGAAAATTTGATGCAACATAAGTTGGTAAAAGCTATGCCGAGCCTCCGCCCCTTAATTTGCCTCTCCTTTCCGCAAAATGTCAAAAGCCACTGTGTGTACTCAAACACCTTTTATTTTGGGGTTGATTTCATGGGGGTTTTTCATCGTTATCCTTGTTGAATGAAATTTTCACTCTCTTCTGGTTTCTTAGTCAAAGATGGAAGAACATCAAAGTCATTTTGCGGTGGCGGGCGTTAACCACCTTTCTGTAATCTTTTTTTCTTTTTTTTATGTATAAAGATGTTTCAGCGTGCGGGGACTTCTAAAGAAGAACATTTTAATTTTTCCCGCAATATTGTAATGGAGGATATACCTAAGGAATGGTAGATAAGATACAAGGAAGCGCACCAACGAAAATTTGTTCATTTCATAGTTGCGGTTACTTAACGGCATGGGTACCCACCCACTCAAAGAGAAATAATAATTCACTGTAATCAAAAACATGGGATATCTTTTTGATAAGTTTTTCTTTTGTGTTTATTCTTTGAAACGCTTATGATAGGAGTTTATCATTTAAATTATCCTGAATATAGGAGCATTATTTTATTTTTAATAAGGAGCTTAGAGTCTTCCCGCTCATAGATATTCCGTGTTTTACTATATTCAAAGGCAACACGTTTCAAAAATTTTATAGAGATTGCCTCTACCTACTCAGGTATTCAGCTACATAAAACATTAATTCTAAAAGCAACATTTTCCAAGAAAACATAAAATGCGGTGAAGCCGCCTTCTAGTTTTGAATATGAATTGCTCCTGAACAAAAGGAGTACTTAGGTGTAAACAGCAGAATCCAAATATTGTTTCGTAGCTCTGATCCTTGAGTACCTAAAGTTTTTTTTGCCAATCTTACAATGGATTCCAGTAGGAAGAGATTTAAGAGTTTATCTAGTACTATGTTAAAAAAGATTGGTGAAAGTGGGTCGCCTTGCTTAAGACCACTTTTCGGATGCATAGGGGAGGATGTCCAACTGTTTCTTTTGATTCTTGTGAATGATTTACTGTATAAATCTTAAATATACTCGATGAAGTTTGACGGGACGCCCAAGAGCGCAATGTTGTAAGAATTGTCGAATGCGAGACTGAATCAAACGCTTTGGCAACATCCAGAGGTCGTTGTTTCTTAACAGCATGTCAAGGAGCGTTATGTTGGTGGCACAACCATCAGCTTCAATAAATGGTTGCTGTCGTGGATCAAGAGTAATCATTTTAGTCAGGCGTTTAACCAGGATACCCATGAAGCATTCTAACATCGGCCGAAAATCGCCGGGTTGTGTTGAATCAGACTTTTTGGGAATTAATGTGGTACGAGATTCGTACAAATGAATTAATACACCAAAGAATTAAGGTCATAATTCCCGACAAAATGTCATTTGGTACACCTCGCAGTTCCCTTGGCGTTAAACCATCAGGTCCTAGAGATGTTTTGAGGGATGGCTTCTGACTATCTATTTCTTCGGAAGTGATAGGATCCCAAGGGGTTCCCGAAATCTCTTCCTGCCCAATATTTGGAGGGAAAGTTGAACATTCTTGTTCGAAAAATGTTCGCCAGAAGGGCTCTAAAATTTCCTGCGGTGGTTCTATACTATTGTCTGATCCGTTAAGGATCGTGTGGATGACACATCCGTTGCTGATGTCTTGTCCAATTTGTTTGTACTCTAATCTCCTAAGTTTTCTTCTGCTAAGTCGTTGGTTGCAAATTTGTTGATGTCTTTTTCGTCCAAGCTGTCTGCTCCTAACTGAAAAAATTTTCCTAAGATACTCAGAAAGATGGATTACTGTCTCGTCTGTTCCAAATTGTGAAGCTTTTTGGATGATGCCGTTTAGCTTATCACTTTCGTGATTCTTGATTGCTTCCACCGTACGATAGGGAAAGTGGATACGCAACTCTTTGTTCAAAAATTTTATTCCAACCTTTTCTAGTTCGGCTTCCTTCTTTGACATTAATTTGGTTTCTTCTTGAGACCATCTCGCTTTGACATCAATCCTTAGCTTAGCTTCATCCATCTCGTCTGGGTGTGTTCTTCTTTTATGAACACCGAGTCCAGTTGAAGTGGTGAAGCTCCTTGGGCAGAACTGACAGATATAGGAAGTAGGAGGAATTGGGAGAGGATAGGTGTTTTGATTGGGAGTCAACCAAGGCTGTTTTGTGTTATGCTAGCAATCAATTAAAGGCCGAATAAACTGCTAATCTCAGGAGCCCGCTTTGTCTTAACTGTTAGTTCACTGCATTGAAGAAGAACGACGGGTTTCTCCACTTTAGCAGCTTTCCGCCGGTCGCCACAAAGAGACCGTTAAGACTGTCCCTAAAACGTTTTAAAGTGAAAAGGCTCCTAGCTGCCAGCCTTGTTCAGACCAACAGAAGGAGCCGTATAGCGTTTTCGAATAAGAATCCCTAAAGCTTCTCAAAGTTGATAGGCCTCTTACTGTATAGCCTTATTCAGACTAACAGCAGAGACCCGTTTCAGCGTTCAAAAAATTAGACAAATTTTAATTCATCAAAACTTCATTTTCTTGTGGAATCGAAACCGGACTAGATGACCATAAAAGTTTAATGGAAAACCACTTTCAAATGTATCAAATTATTTTAAACTGAAATTGCTGAGAAAAATATCTAACAACTTTCTACAATCGTAAATTGAATTAAGAATGGCTTATTTTTGTCTCTCTCTTTTTATCATTATTTTTACAAACAGTGCTCGAGTGAACTAGCCAGTTGCAATCCTCCCTTATAATTTAACCGCAGCGTCCCTCTCTCAAAGAATGGGCACCTTTATTTCCTAGCACCCGCACGTTTCTAGGCGTTTCTGGACTTTACGAATACGCTTCAATCGAGCTAGTGCAATCGTTTAAAACACTTATGGCATACAAATATAATTTATTTTAAATCAATACTATAATTTTTATCCCTTTAAAAAAACACACTTTAAAAGAAATATTGACTTGCAATGTTGCCACTTTAGTTTTTAAGTGACTGTTTTTATACTTTAACTTGGTGTATATTGTATAACCAGCTACGTCTTACAGTTTAAATTAACTTTGCCCTATTTTTGTTCACATTTCCTGATCATCTCTTTGGATGTTGCCGGGTGCTTTCGAGTACCTTTCGTCTTAAAACTATCGGAAGCTGTTGAAATTAACTTAGGAGAAAATAAGTACTTGTGGCCGCAAAGGCTGCAATGTCTGACACTGAAATAGAGGGTCCCAGGGTATTAAACACCGTTTTTTGGTTAAAGAAAATTCCCAAGTTTTATTCTGCTGGTGGCTGGTTTTCAACATCGGGTTATAGAAGGCAACAACACCAAGAAAAACAGCGAAAAATGAAGAGCTGTTGTGAAGTACAACACATAAGACTCTGGGTGGCTGGTTTTCAACATCAGATAATAGAAGGCTACAACACCAACAAAAACAGCGAAAGATGAAGAGCAGTTGTGAAGTACAACACATGCTTCAACGCCAAACCATAACGAGAAGAACAAACTTCAACCTAATCTTGTAGTTTGAAAGGCTGTGTTTGGATTAAAAGTTATAGAAAGTGACGCCATGTAAGCTGACGATCTCTTCGTATTTCTTTTCCTTTTTCGGTGTTATACGAACATCGTGCTGCAATAGGGATCACAGCTCTCCCACTTATCTGCCTTACACTAGTCATATGTCAGTTAGGATACTAGATTCGACGCGTTGACTTCAGAATGCATTGGCAAGCCTTCCAGTAGGTAATGGGTTGTTCCATGAGTATTTCATCTTTTATCAATTTCGTGTGTCTACATTAGACTTGGCCAAAAAAAAATTGAGACATTAACGCAAATTTTCCATGATCTCGCGACTAATCAGTTTGCTACATTGAGTAAAAAAAAAAAAAAAATCAACAACGAAAAAAAAAACGAGAACGTTTTATTTTTTTCAACTTTAATCGCGAATAACTTCTGAAGGAAGCACTTTGTGAAAAAATGTAGGAAAATCTTTTTTTTAGAAAATTTAATTTTCTTTTAAAAACATGTTTGCAATTTTTCACATTTTAATTTGTAGGTACGTGAGTAAAGAAACTCCAAAATAAAAGAGCAAAATCAACATACCATTTTTCAAAGCTTGATTACTCGGAAACGGTTTGTCTGACAAAAATTTTTAACAAGAACTTTTTGAAAGAAAATTTAATTTTCTACAAAAATATTTGTCGTTAAATTTGTTGGGCTCAAAATAATGGAACAGTTTTGACGCTCAAGTAAGGTTAGGTCTAAGAAACATAAAACACGATTGATAGACCTCTAAATAATTTTTATTTGATCTCAAACTTTTTTGGAATTTTTTTTTTTGGCTCAGTCTAGTCTACATACAGACACACGGAAAATAAACTGTGTTGAATAAACTTTTCGTTTCTCCAAATCGTCCTTTTCACTTTAATTTCAAATTCTTAATTTTTCTATGTTTTAAATTCCAGGCCCAAGAGTTAAAGCTCTAGTAAAATTTTGGATTGTATCATTTTCTCCCTTGGGCAGTCAAAATCGACAAAAACTTGGAGAACCCCTCCTTTCCACAGCAAGGTATAGTTGAGAGAAATTTGCTTGTTTATTCATTGCGACTTTTGAGAGCGAATCGTTAGACTTGATTAGAGGAACCGTTTTTGCTGATCAAGTTACAATCATCGTTATCAGTAGCTCTCTAAATAGTGGGTACACATCTGTCAACTTTGTTGCGTATTTATCATAGCAAAACTTTCTTTTTGTATAAAAACTCTTATCCCAAAACCAAATCATGCACAAAATTTCTTTCAATTTGATTTTTTGGCTTTATTGCTCATTTTGATGGCTATTTCCACCCGGAAAACATCACAAATAGTGAAACAGAAAAACATCCCTAAGTATTATGTTTCATTGTTTTGACTGTTATAAAAGATTGTTTTAGTAGCAGACAAATGCAACATCATCAACCTCTCATAGAAAAACATTTAAACATAGAGATCATGACGTTATAGCATTACATTCGAATAAGGGACCCAGTGACTCTTTTTTTTTTTTTTTGAGGTTCGCATTGATAAGGGGTGTAAAAATAACAATACAAAAGTTTAAAGAAAGATTGCTATTGCTGTCAGGTGGTGCAACAATTGAATGAATTATTATCTAATAAATTTCCTTGTCCTACCTATACTCACACTCGTTCTCACCTAAGAGGGGCTCTTCTTTCCTTGCCAACAAGCAACAAACAACGATCGACGGGGAGGCGCGCAAACATGCACCAAGCACCAAGTATACAACGGTAATATTACCAATGCAATCTTTTTGCTGTTGGTTTGTGCGTTGAGTGTCTCTTTAATAGAAAGTGAAAATAAACCTAGGGATACAATGGTAATAATAATATAATCACAATCGTATTGTACAATTTTCTGTTTGATAAGTTCGGCACAGAGTTATAGCAAGGGCACAATAGGCTCAGGGATCTTTCTTTGCACATAACACACACTTCACGCAACCAATGCATACACCACATATGTAGGTAGGTATACCTATACCAACCATACCAAAAACAAGAAAAAAAGAAAAATCCTCTTGGTGTGATGTTAATAATTATTAATGTTTATTTACATGAAAGTGTACAACACTTTAAAGTCGAGTGGTTTGTTGTATAGGTAATATGCATGTGAAGAGGACCCTCTTTGGCAAACAACAATCAAACGATACTATTGTCGTCCTTGATGGGTGCATTTTGTATTAACAAAAGAGTCAAACAGATGTTACGTGAGAAGATTGTGACACCGTTTTCATAGTTGATTAGGGATTACAGAAAAGTTGTATCTGTTTCCTTGTTTCTTTGACTTCTTGCCTTTTGCTTCATTCTAAAGCAATCAGCTGTCAAGAGGTACCTAAATCGTATGGTAATGCCACGATTTTATTGTTATTCTGGTAGGTACTTGCCGGTGGCTTTGCGAATACCGATTACAACTGAACATATGATTTGGGAGATAAAGGAAACGTTTTCGTGTGGCTTTTTCTGTCACTGGGTTATCATTAAAAAAAAAAATGAGTTGTCCAAGATGATTGCCCGATTGGTGGTCGAATATTCTTCTCATCCCGCATGGCAACCACTAGTTTTTCTATAAGCTGTCTGCCGTTTCTTCTATCTTTTAAGGAGGTTCCCGATTAGATTTTCTGAAGCTAAATATCAATTGTACATAAAAAGGTAGGTATAGGTACCCTGAAGACACATAGTCCAGCTCCATCTTAAAAAGACTTTAATTCCTGATAACACTCATAGTGTCAGTCAAAGCCTATCCTATTTCCTATACTACCTACAACGTAGGCCTGTCTGCTTTTTTTTGCAAGGAACAATAAAAACGTATTTAAGTAAAGCAATTAACTAAACCAAACACACAACAGATGTCAACAAATTGTCCACCAAAAACATTATTGAAATCATTTGCACAGAGTCATACGCAACAGGAGCGAAAAAATGTTTAAAAAAAAACTGCAGCAAAAATTGAAGCAAATCCTGATTTTTGTCATTGATTAAAAATTAGCAAATTGTGCACTCTGCGTTATTCAAAATGGTATAACTGTACTCAATATGGTCTTTCAAAAAAAAAGCCAAACATTTAACATGCCAATTGTTTTATTTTCATTTATACAATCAGTCAGTGGGATATAAAAACAAATGTGAAACAAAATTTTGCCCGTCCGTCGACGTAGCCGTCGGTGTTCCATGGAAGAGATGTCTTCTATGTAGGTATATGTAGTATGGAGCAGGGAATACAGAATATACAAATTTTTGTTTCATTTAGAGAAGACAGAGGTTCGTTCGGTGTGATGTATGTGTGTGGGATTGAAATGTGTGTTGTAGAATGAGAAGACCATGGCAAAATTGACTTGCGTCCTTTGCAAAGCTTTAATTGCAAATCAATTTGCATGGCATGTGTGCTGTGTTCCGCTTCTGTTTTGCTGGCTGTTGAATCTATGAGATTAATTTGTATTGTGGTCGGAAAATGGCAAAGGTTCTTGAATCCAGATGAGTTGTACAATTTAATACTTTGCTATGAGCCATTAATTACTCTGCAAACAGTTCGGTGGTTAAACGGATCGTGTGTGTTTATATTTGAAGGCTGGGTAAGGATTAAATAGAAAAATAAGAACAAAAAAATATATATATAACTATATCTATATCTCTTCAGAAGGCCTTACATTACTGGGCTTAGATTCAGTACATTTTAAGATGATTGTTGTTTTAACTCTAGGTTCTAAGAAACGTAATTAGACAAGACAGTTGGACGATAATCGTCCTTAAAGTTACGGAATCAAGGCCCTGAAATTCTTTGCTTGATTTATTTCTTTCTAGCGATGTTGAAAAGGTTTTGCTATATAGTCAGCTTCAAGCGGTTTCTCTAAGCACGATCTAATCTTAATAATCAAAGATTTCAATATCGCGATTTCAAAAACCGAAACGTGTCTCACTTGTTGCGAGATTTCAACAATATAGACTGGAATTCACTTTACCTTATGCCGAACATAAATGAGCAGATAAGTTTCTTTGGGCGTAATCTCAGATCTATGTTTGACATGCATGTACTCATTAAAACCTGTCTTGTAAGAGATACGTCTCCCCCTTGGTTGAATGGTGACATTTGCGCTTTGATGTCACGGAGAGATGCTGCCTACAGTCAGTGGAAGCGATATTGGGTCAAACACTTTCACCGAGCTTACCGCAGTTTGCGAAATCAAGTGGTTGCAATGATAAGATCAGCAAAAATGCGTTATTAAGAACAAAAACTCTGTGCCTCAGTTTCTAGTAAGAACGTATGGAGAAGACTGTGGAAAATTGGTATTGGAAAACAGTGACCTCTTTCTAGTGACATCGACTGCGATGCTCTCAATAAGAAATTCACCTCCAAGCCTCATTCCTCAAACGAGGAAATTCTAAGCAGTTTCTTGAACGAAGTTGAAACAAGTACTGTTCATAGCAATTTCAGTTTTGTAAGGCTTCAGGAAGAGGACGTTGTTGAGGCAATATTATCGATTAGATCGCGATCTCGATTTAATAAACCCTAAATTTATTAAGCTTCTTCTCCCATACTTACTACGTTTTATAACGCACATTTTCAACACCATTTTGACAGCCTCTGAATTTCCTTTGGAGTGGAAGAAAGCAAAAATTATTCCCATTCCTAAGAAAACTACAAGATCAGAGACTGAGTTCCGACCAATAGCTATTCTTCCCTTCCTTTCAAAAGTCTTCGAAAAAGCAGTCTTTAAGCAGGTACAAAATTATCTGTTTTCCAACAATCTGTTGAGTTCCTGCCAGTCTGGATTCCGCCCGCAACAGAGCTACACATCAGCCCTACTTCTAGTTTCCGATAAAATAAGAACTTCAATGGATGGCGACCAAATAGTACTTCTAACACTATTGGATTTCTAAAAGGCTTTCGACACTCTCAACCATTCAATATTGTGCAAAAAGCTGCTAAATTTATATGGTTTCTCCATCGAGTCATGTAAGTTTATCCTTTCTTATCTAAGTGGGAGACAGCAATGTGTTATCGCTCGTCCAGTTTTATGAATGTTGTAACCGGTGTTCCATAGGGATCGATACTTGGACCAATTATTTGCTCCCACTTGTTATAAAAAACTGCAAAATCCACCTTTATGCCGATGATGTGCAGCTGCTGCCTGCTGATCAGTCGACCTTTGTCGTCGAAAAATGAGGCAGTTGCCTTAATGAAGCTGAGCCATCCAGAAATAGAAAGCCAAAGACTAATACCTACTTTATCGGGAATTGTTATAAAGTAGACCGTACACTTCCAATTGATCTTTGATTTTTTGTGTCACTTTCGTTTCATCGAGTATTTAAATCACAAGGAAAGGATATCTTATTTCCTATTTGACTTTATCCTGCGCATAAATGTGTTTGCTTCTTTATCTTAACCTATTTTCGTTTCATTGAGTTTCAACTCACAACGATTGTAAATAAGTTTTAGTTCAACAATCGCACAAAGTGCATAGCCTCTTCGTCAGTCTGTTTTGACATCAAAGGTCTCGGTGAGTTCTTTATCGAGCTTAACGGAGATCGACAATGTTTCGGACCAGAACGAGAAATGCGCAAAACAAAGGGTTATGAAAAAACCCTTTACATGAAGTTGAATCCGCTGAAATTACAAGACGCAAGTTATTCATTGAAGGAGAAATACAAAGTACTGACCTTTTTTCCAATGGAGAAATTGTACGTTCGAGATTGTACGTTCGAGATTTGGCTCTCTCATCGAGAAGATGGATGATGAAAGCTAACCAGGATTATTTACGGACTAGTCGATCCTCAGTAAGCCTTTTAAGCTCATAAATACATCAGATAGTGGCAACAAAATATGTACTTTTAATTCGCCGTAGCCTTTCCCTAAAGCTAAAACAACGAGCTGGGATCATATTTCTGTGTAATGTACCGACTTTTCAAATAGGCACGCCTGACTTTAGTATAAAGTCTGGACTATGGAGCGAAGGTTAGCAGCAACTTTAAATCACTCTTCCTGTGAGATATATTCGAATTTGCAAAGGGAAGCCATCACTTCCTCAAAATCTCCTTACGTTTTTGACACAAGTTAACAAATCACATTCATTCTACTTGATTTTTTTTGTTCAGTATTCTGTTATGATTAAATTGAATCATCATCATCGAGCATCATGGGTTTTCCAAAGGACCCAGACAGTTGCTCATCCTCATTCTTGTGTCTGTATTTTCCTATGAACGTAAATTTTAATCGATATTTTGTAACAGTCTTTACCAATTGGTCCACCGTTTGGTCGCCATTCAGTCTCTCAGCCTTTTTGTGTTGAAATAGACAATAGACACGCCAAACTCTGTGTGTGTCAGCTTATAGAGCGATTGCTTCTCCTAAACTACAGCATCATATACGAGTACATCTCGTATTGTTATTGATGTGCGTGTGTTGTGTACGGTTTATGTGATTGACTACTTTGTTCAATTCTTGCGACATCTCGTTTTTTTTTTTGTTCTTTCCATTTGTAATTATTGACAATAGACGAAATAATAGGCTAGCCATTCACAACAGAGGGTGGCGGTAGCACCATAGAATGCAATAGAATCGCAATTGTTGCATATGTCTCAATTCTGTTCACTTTTTTCTTTGATTAGATTCAATTGAACGAATAGAGTTTCGTTTGGGGGATTAAGGTCAGAGCATAGGTACCTTTGTGCATAAAGTCGTCAACTTTTGGGTTTGGCTTAAGGAGAGCAAAATCAAACTTAAATCCGTGCCTCCCTTTGGAACTGGCAAAGTGTTCTTTGGGTAAGTAATTGATGTTAACGCGCCCTCTGTTTCAGTTTATTTTATACTAAAAAGGGGTTACCTCCATTCGATTGGAAATAATTGTTCTCCATGTTGTACGAGTTACTATATTTTTGAAGCATATGTCTTGCAAAAACAAGAAAAAAAAGGAAGAATAAATTATCTTTTATTTCGTAATAGATATGAGTCGGTATGTAATCCGATCTCTGGACTGAAAGTTTGTATCGCTTGCCTACAACGAATAGCCACACCGCGCCGCTCTAAAAGAAGAACAGAAACGTCCGTTCACATCAGGGAATGAGTTTATAATGTTATCATTATCATCATCGCATCGTCGGTATAGCCTTTTTTTTTAACCCCCTTCTGTTTGACACACCCGCTCATATAAGTAAATATAATCTCGGGAAAATAATAAAATGAGTGTACCTTTGTAATACATATAAAAAAAGGTGGGGGAGTGAAGTGCCTTGTTTTTTTATTCCCCATCATAGTACCGAGGAAGGACATCCTTAAAATGTTGTCTTAAAAGCCAAGGAAGGAAACAAAGCACGGGGTAATTCATTCCTCCCCAAGGACCACTTGAATTTATATGGTACTTTAGGAAAAGTTTGTCCTTTTTTAGTGTTCACTTCTTCTTCTTTGATTTTGGCTTTTGGTTTCATCTTCCCTTGCAAAAAGTTTAATGCAGTTTTATTTTTATTGAAACTTTCTGTCTGCTCATTCTGCCGCCTCCCTTTACTTGCGCGCCCGTCTTTTGTACTCTTTTTATCTAGGATTTGAAATGTTTTCGGACATTTTTTCTTTCTTGAGTTAAATATTTTGGTTCGTTCTTGTTGATTCTCATTGAAAGAAGTAAGAAGGTATTTTAAAGATGTTTTAACATAACTTTAAACTTTAAAAGAAAAAAAATATTTCCAATACCTATTAGTGAAGCTTATTATGAATCTGGCAACTTTTCGCCGCTATTAAGGGTACATTCCATATTCTTTCTTTTTTAAGCATTACGAGTATCGTGATCTGCTTCACGCTTGTGAAGTATGCCGCAGATCGTCGCTATGAACACAGTGCCATTTTTGTCTCAGACTGTTTCTGGTATCACACATACAAAAACTCTTCAATATTGCTGCATCAATATGTAAAGATTAAAAATAGCAAACTGCGAAATCTCTTTCTGCTTTTCCACAACTACTTCGAGTGAATCTTGGCCTAAAACGAGATCATCAACATATATGTCTTCGCGTTTCATAATCGCTGGCAAACATCTTCAGTGTGCTATTCGCCAGGTATAGGGCTGGAGCAGTACCAATCAGTAAGACTTTCACTTTGTTTGAAGAATTTGACTGGTTTCGTCGTCGAATTTTCCCACCACAGAAAGAGCTGATACTGTGAGTTTTTCAAATGAATATTTATCCGGCTCGTAGGACCAAAATGTTCTTTCTTTTACTTCAAATACTTTTTCCACGAGAATCTCACTGAATTCGCAAATCTCATAACAATGGAAGCTCAATATAACTTCAATTGACTTGTATTTCATGTTCTTGGCATAAATATAGTTTTCTTCATTTAAATACATGCAAATCAGTGAGTTTCAGGACGGATGATAGGGAATCGTTGTCAACTCAATAATATGTGTCAAACACGGCAGAAGTGAAACTTTCAGAAAAGACAAGACTACCACAAAAGCCAGAAAAAAGAGGAAACGAAGGTTATACAAAATAATTGTATTTTACATCATTTATTTACCTCAATTTGAGCGAGAAAGTACTGCAAGCTTTTTGGCATCTACTGATGATGCTCAACCACCAAGATAGAGACTGCAATAAAGGCTACAAAAATCTAGAAGCTAGAACCATAATGTCAAGTGAAAACAAAATTAAAGAGTATAATAATTATATGAAATATTTGAAGATGGACAGATATAGCTTGGTAAGCTTATAGGAGCATGCACGGCCTAGTCGATATTTGAAGCCACCTTTAGTTAAAAGATAAAAACACCCACGATATCTGCTTAGTCCCCATAAGCTAACCCCTTGACTTATGACCCCAACTCCTTCAAAAGATTTACTATCCCACCATGTCACACATACACCAACTCCTTGACTAAAGGAGAGAACAAACCTTATTCCCTATTGAAATAATTTCTTCGTAAATATAATAACAATAATTTACCACACTTTACCGCCCTTGAAAACAACTTAATTCGAGTGAAACAAACGAAACACTTGTGTATACTCTCAACACATCCCAACCAGTTGTTTTATCAACCCCTTTCCATGCCGCTCGCTCTCCCCAGGGACAGTAACTCTCACGTGATTATATGAACTGGAGAAAAGGAATTTTTTATTGATGTTATTATTGCGAGTGCTATACTCTATACTTATTTTAGCAAAAGGATTGAAGAAGAAGAAGAAAAAAAAAAAATAAACAAAACAACATACTCGATATACCACCCTCGCTTTGTTGTGATAATGCACTCGTAAAAACCTTAAGCAAGGGCGATAAAACCACTTAAAAAAGACATCATATTAGGGTAGATTAAGGGATTCAATGCGTGCGTATTAAGGGACTATACATTAGTATACCAGACACCACCCCATACACGTATACCACAAGGTCTAAAGTAGCTTGTTGAAGCCTGAGAAGGTATTTATACACATACATAACGTTCGGTTACGAAGGCTTGAAATGCCGGCGTATGTTTGATTGTTATCAAATCTGATAATTCAATTATTTGCTAATAATAGAAATATACGATTGAAAATGTTAAGTAGTTTTGGTGTCCCAAACATCGCATAGCACAAGTTGCTTTGAAGGATTATTGCATTTGAATTTGTGCAAGAAATCCATTTGAAATGTTGGTCGTTTATAAACAAAAATTCAAGGTATGAGAAAATTACAATCAGTCAGTAGTTGTATAACCTCATAGATAAGGGTCTTTATAGTAAAAACCAGGCAAATAAAGTCCTTCAAAAAATGGAAGATATCCTTACTGAAACTAACTTCTTCCATTTCTTCCTTTTCGGTGTTTCGAGCATCGTGATTTCGAAAGGATTACAGCTCTTCCACTAATTTTCTTCACACTTAAGTAATCTGCCGGTGGGTTACGCCGTATTGACCTAAGAAAGCGTCCGCAAACCTCAAGGTTTTGGATTCTTTCATGTCTGAGGCCAACATAATACAGATGTCGTTGCAATTGTCTGTATCAGGATTCAGGAATGTTTTGATCTGACTTTCTTTCTCTTCCTTCGTGGATCATCTGTCTGATACTTACTTGTAACATCGAAAAGGAATTGTTGAATTATTTATAAACAAACATTCAACTCATTTATATTTCAATTATTTGAGTTTAAATGCTTTTGGTGGCTTTTTCATTTTTACAATTCGGATTCAATTTGTGTGGAAGAAAGGGACAGATATGTTTTGCAATGGACAGTGAGAACTGAGAAGTGATGTTACGTTTCTTACAAAATTTATTGAATGGTGACTTCAAAATCACAATTTCTTTTTATTTGATGTGTGCAAATAAGTGTTAAATCCAATTGAGGATTTTCACCTCAATATTAAGTTAGTAAAGTCGCGATGGTATGTGCAGTGGTAGCGAATTTATTTATTTATTTATTAAGCAAGTTTTTACTTGGTTTGAAATCTTAGATAGATAGATATTTTATTTCTTTCAATTATAAAATTTGGTTGCTACCGCTCAGTTTACACAGAGATTTGATACTTTTATGGCATATCTTTCTACTGAATAATTTTTTTAAACAATTATTATAAGTTTCTTTAAAAAGTATGTTAACTCTGAAGGAAAATTTGATAAAACCTTCTACTATTTATTATAAGGCATTTAGTTGGACTACCAGAGGGTTATCAGAAGTATCATAGTTTGTTAAAAAGGTATCACTAAGCTTTTGGATTCTTCTGCAAATCATTTCAACACCAGTTTGGTTATGAAGATCTTGAGTCGAATAGTATCTAAGTAAATTGAGCAACATCTTTAGTACTTTGTTTTGGCACACTTGAAGTTTTTTAATGTGACACCTTGCACAATTCCCTCATACCTGACATCCGTGCAGCAAAATTGATTGAAAAACAGCCTTGTGCATTGTGATTTTGTTTTCTGTATGTACTCAAAAGAGATTTCCTATTAATTAGTGGGTAGAGCATTTTAATTGCTATGTTGACTTTTTTTTATTGTTACGTTAGTGTGTTCTCTAAAGGTAAGCCTTTTATCAAAATTGATAACTAGATATCGCACTTTAGACTTCCATTTGATGGAGGTTCCATTGACTTCCAGCTCTTTACTGGGGAGAAATAATCGTTGTCTTTTTCTGGTGAAAAAGATTGATTTTATCTTTGCAGCATTCAATTTAATCTTCCATTTTTGTGAAAATATTTTGTGAAAATTTCAAAGCATTTTGAAGATTGGTCTCAATGTTGGGGCCAAGTTCATGCGATGAAAGGACGCAAGTGTCATCTGCATAAATACCTGATTCACAATATGGTAACTGTGGGAAATCGGAGGTGTGAATATTGTACAGAACAGGGTCAAGGACTGAACCTTGGGGGACACCATACTGTACATTCACCAAAACGGAAATACCCTTGTTCATGTGTACTTTAAATAATCTTCCAGACAAAAAACTTTGAACAATTTTTATTAGGAAAACCGGTATTCCAAATGATTCCATTTTATAAATAAGTGCATTATGCCATACAGAGTCGAAAGTCTTTTCAATATCTAACAGGGCCATGCCTGTAGATCTACTTTCATCACGATTTAGTTTGATTATTCTCGAAATCCTAAGCGCTTGGTGTGAGGTACTGTGGTTGCTCCTAGATCCGAATTGTTGATCTGGAAATGTAATTTTGTCCTCGATTATAACACTAATCTTTTTCTTTACTACTTTACTTTACTCAAACTACTAAGAAGACTTATCGACCTATAGCAGCTTGGGTAAACTCTTTCTTTTCCGGCTTTTAATATTGGGATGACTTTTGTCAGTTTTCAGATTTCTGGGAAGTATTGGTTCTTTAGGCAGGTGTTTATTATTAGAAATGTAAGATACAATTTCCCTGTTTGGCAAGTGTTTTAGATACAAATGTTTGATTTTGTCAAGCCCTTCTGTTTTACGTACTCGTAGCTCCTTGATGATAGCGGTGATATCATCTACGGCAGGGTTTCCCAAACTATTTGGAGCAACCGACCCCTTTTCCAAAATGAGCTGACCCCCAAAGCCAAATTGCTTTAAAAATCCTGTCTCAAGATTTTTACTCACTTTTATAGTTACCTAGTACCTAAGCAAGTTTTGCAGTAGTGGAGAAAGAAAATTTTATGAGATAACAATAAAACATGACATTACGATGATAGCAGGTAATTCAACAAACATGAAGTGTATTTCATAATTTATTAATGCAAGTTTTTAATAATCGTGCTCTTATTTGAGAATAAATAATAAATTCATGGTTAGAAAAATTAATGCAATTAATGAATTTGGTGACTTTCTACCAATCTAGCTATAGATCTGGTTTAATATTGGTAAGCTGCAGCCTTAAGTCTCCGCGTTCGTTGACCTTCAAACGGTTTCTTTTTTTCGTCAAAATGTTTGCAACCACACTGAAGCTTTTTCAACTAAATATGATGATGGAAAAGCGATGAGATATTTCTCAGCAATGTTCCACAATGCAGTATATTGAGTTTCAATGCTGCGCTGCAACCAGAACTTCTGATAGCCTTCGTTGAACTTTAGCTTATGCTCTTCGTCCGTTTGGATTGTGATCAACTCTTCTTGCATTGTCACATTGACTTCTCCCATGGCTATTATACTGTTCGGATTTATTATCCGCACTCAGGAATTTGTTAGTTCAAAAGATCCTCAAACCTTTTGTTAAAATCCTTGTGAAGCGCTTCCAAGTGAGCGACATATGATAAAATAACATCGTCTTGAGGGATTTCTGTTGATTTCGACAAATGCGGATCTATAAGTATTCTCTTCTGCTTAAATTTTGTTTATAAAGAATAAGTTTTCCCACAAACGCCGCTATAATTGATTTTGTTTTGATCAAGTTGAGATCGTCACCCTGCAGCTGCAAGTTTATTTGGTTGAACATGCCGAAGATATCAGTCGTGTTATAAATATGCGTCATATAATTTTTCAGATTTCCTTCCAAACCACACAAAAATAGCTGAAAATCTTGCTTCACTATGCAAAAGTAATTTAGTAAAGACTTCGTCGTTATCCTCACAAAGCTGAGCAAGTAACCGAGAGTTCAATGAATTGCTTCGAATCTTGTTGACAGCTTTTATAACGTATTGCAAAGACTGGTACAATCTAAGACTCAGATTTTTTGCTACTAAATGTTGTCTTAGCTTCGAATTTAAAATTTTGTATTTCTAACTAGAAAAAAAAACATATCAAAGCTAGTTTAAAAAATGCTTTAAATTGATAACAAACACATCCAATTACAAAATAATCAACCAAAGGAAAAAAAAACATATAAACTTAAATATTGAAGATGAAAAATCGTCCATCTTCATCATAATTCCTCTCTCTCTCTCTTCAGTACATTCTTCGGCAATAACTGACAGTATTTTGATATAAAAGTCCTGGGCATCTTTTGGAGCAGGAAATATGAGAAAGAATCACATCCCAAAGTATGTTACACGAATTACGGGACACCCTGCATAGCTGTGACTCCTAACAGGTAATCAAATAATACATATTCAGAGGACAGAAGCATACTTCACCATTCCAAAGTTTGCTGAAGTACACTAAATCTTTATTAAACTACCTACCAACTGTTGTTTCCGGAAAAAAAAACGAGCAACGATTCGTCGAAACAGTACTCAGATACGGAAAGGAATTTGTTTAGTTTTTTTTAAAGGTGTAGCAATACTACTTTTCATTTTAAGAATGGCAAAAGTAACGCCATACTATCTTTAAAGTTTAAAATAAGAAAATGTGTTAAGGGGGTCGATATCGACCACTTTGGGAATCACTGATCTACAGTAATGTATTCGTCCTGGTCTGTTTCGGTTATGGAAGAAACTATCCTTTGACAAGATATGTCTACCTAATATATTGTATCGGAATCACTTAAGTGTTGGGATACTATATGGTTTTTCTTAAATTCCATGGCAAAAGCATTTGCTTTGTTGCTATTCGTGTAGAAAACATTATTAGATTCTTTTGATGCAGGAATTAGTCTGGTCCTATATTTGATTTGGCAATGTTCCAAAAGGGTTTATCGTTTTTGTCGAGTGACTTAGTTTTTGAAATCTTAATTTCCAAGTACTGCATATCAAGCAGGTTTTTATTTTAATTTTGCTATGTTGCGTTGTTATCAAAAAATAGAAGCTTTTCTTTGTTTTAATATCTCTTGTCTCTAGTGTGTGTGATGAAAAGAAAAATTATCAAATCAAAAAAATTTCAATTTTTCTTTTTTAATCAAGCGTACACCGAAAGAAAAAACCTTGGTTGATTTAAACATGTTTCATTGTTAATCAACAATTCATCTCAAGTTATGAAATTAACCAAGTTTCGTGATGAATTCAAATAAGAACGCATTTTCAAATCAAGTATGCTGCCGTGATCAATTTTTTTTCAGGTAAGTATCATAAAAATATTTAAATTAAATATGTTCGAAGTTGATTTGAATATTTTCTTATTTTCAACCCACAACGTGATTGTTGATTTTATACTTGATCAACAACAAACATATTTAACTAACAATTAAGGCGGAAATTACAAAAACCATCACGTTTGTGATTGAAATACCAAATACACTGTTGAACTATCACCAATATGTTTGATCAACAATGTTCATATTTCTTTAATCAATAAAGAATAGTTAAAGTATCAGTAACATTTTGAATTCCAATATTTTTCATACTGAAGCCCACAGAAAACGTGAAGTCGCATAACGGAACTTCAATTCATTATGGTCAATTAGTCTTCTTCCGAGTATCAGTAAGGTATTCGAGAAAGTTCTCAATAGAGCACTGTCCACATGGGCTGAGGACAAAAATATTATTCCAGAAAATCAGTTCGGTTTTAAGGCGGTTCATGATACCATACATGCGACATGCCGCGTCTAAACTAGTAATCAAGTATGTTCGTATGTTCGTGAGAATTCAGCCACGTTTTTATTTGCTCAACAGTTTTAATGTAAAATTTCTATGATAAATGCTTGAATTGAAGTTTGACCTATCAAATGTATAGGTCAAACTTCAATTCAGGCATTTATCATAGAAATTTTACATTAAAACTGTTGAGCAAATAAAAACGTGGCTGAATTCTCACGAACATACTTGATCAACAATGTTCATATTTTACCAACAATTCAGAATTGTTGACGAAACACAAACGTTGTTAAAGTATCATGGACATGTATGTTTCTAGTATCACAACCGTTGTTGGTTAACAATGAAATTGAAAATGACGTTGTTGATTTGAGCAATGAAAATTGTAGCATTAAAATAAATAAAATGAAAATGCCAGCTTGTTCAATTTAAGTATGTCCGTGCTTGACGCAAAAACAAACAAGCTTCATGTTTGATTTTACCAAGGTTTTTCTTTCGGTGTAGAATGTAGGTACATATCTATATGTATTATAAGCTGGTCTCTTTTGCATACAAAATATTTCCTAATGCTAATTTCTTTTGCCTTGAAAAATATGGCTTCAATATTAATCATTTTTGTATGTTATTTAGTTTTAAAATAAGCGACCCTATCGAGGTAACCGTCGCGTCGGCGTCGTTGCGGAATTTTCCCCGATTTCCTACGATTCGAAGACATTTTGCTTCGTGGTAGTTCTTTGATCGGGCAAGCCGACATCCTCCGATAAGTTTTTGCAAAAAAGAAAGTTTTAGTTTATACGTTGCCCCATTTGTGAAAAATTTCTTACGACAAAAACTACTTCGAAGCAAAATTGAATCTCTGAAAAAGGATGCGTTGCGGAGAAAACTCCGCTCCGACACGGTTACCACGATAGAGCCGAATAGGTATTTATGATAATTTAATTACACTTAATTTGAGGGAAAAAAGCGATGCATGACTCATTTTTAACATTAAATATATGTATATGAAAATATGTACACATAATATATGGTGTTACATACTCATACATATATATCCATATATTAATATTTCCAAAATTTTTTTTTTTCATTTTATTTCAGCTGTTTCGTCGATCGATACATAAAAAATTATTGTTTTAATTTGGTAAGCCAACTAAAAACAAAATTTCATTATTTTTTCGTTTATATTAATTTATCTATTGTTTGATTTTTTGTTCTCAACATCGTTTTGAATTTACAAATTAATTATTATTTATATATTTTTAAGGTTTTGGGTTGTTTTACTTTTTTACTTTTATGTTTTGAATACAAAAATTAAATTGCTGTGGATTGTCATATATGCTTTAGAAATTTATTTTAATATTTTTTTAATTTAAGTTAAAATATTTTAACTATTTGACTCTTGGCCTTTGCAGATTTGAAGACAGCCAAAATTTGAGTTCGCTTGATGGTGCTGGTACTCGCTCAAATCTCCAAAAAAACCTTTTTTCTACAAAAATCTTTCGAGTTCTTACACTATTCTCAAGCCTTAAGGTGCAGGTTCGAAAAGATATTTGAATCAGAAAACATATTTCTTATGGTTTTTGATATAGCAAACTCAAATCGAGTAACAGAATTGCTCTATCACTTCAAGTTTTCGAGAAACGAAGCTTTCTTCATTCTTCATCGAAGGGCTATAGTCATAAGAACCTGACGTTGGAGGACAATTCTGTGATTCGATGATTGTACCTATTTGAATTCACAGCACATCCAAAGGCCTTCAGAAGAAGTCTGCTATCTGATTGAAATCTCAATTTGTCTTCTTCTTCCTATTCGACGCTACGAGCATCGTGATCTCGAAGAACCATAGCTCGCCCCTTTTAATGCTTCACAGTAGCGATCCGCTCGTAAGATACGCCGCCGCGCCGCCGCGTTGACCTCAGAATGCGTTGACAAACCTCTCGGCTATGAATTTTTCCATGTGTTAGGCCAACAAGCCTCTGATTTTCTTCTTTCCATCGATGTATAATACGTCCTGTATAATACTGCCTTTCTGACGGGGTCTTCTCGACCTCACCTTGAACTGGACAATATACCAACTCATCTGGTCGTGCTTTATTTTTTTTCCACGATGCAATTTCGATGTGAACGCTTCTACGGACTTTGGTACCTCTTATACGATCAAGCTTCGATATACTCTTGCTGCAATAAGAAGCGTCTTCATCTCAACTGCAGATGCCAATGTCCCACATTGTGAACCGCATGTGAGTGCAGGACTCACAACTGCTGTGTGGAGTCTATTCCTTTCAGTTTAGTGGGTACTTTTTTCTCACAAAAGATGGCGGATTTTGGCCACCACTTCATCCACCTTACCCTCGCTCTGTGATTGATTTCGTCATCACAAATGGCTTTACTATTGAACACAGATATTTAAACTTTTTGCACTTGGGATTTGGGAAGGACATTTCCATTCAAATGATGATGAGCAACATAAGAACTCAGTCTTTTTGTTGTTTAAGGAGCTCACCATTTGTGAGAAATTGGTCCCCCGATAGTACAACACTGCCATGAAAAGCGTTCTTTCTCTTAGCCGTTTGAAATCTGCATAGTTGATTGTATTGTAGTTTCTGTTTTCGTTCAAAAACATAAGGATTGTCATGTATTCATTGTCCTCATAACAGAAAATCAATGTCTTGTATTTATAAGGTAGCTAACTCCTATTCATGTGGACTTGAAAAAGACTCTCCCAGATAAAATTCATAGATGGTGCCTGACAAAGTCTAACCGATTCATTCAAAAACATAAGGCTTGTCATGTTTTCATTGTCCTCATAACAGAAAATCAATGTCTTGTATCTATAAGGTAGCTAACTCCTATTCATGTGGACTTGAAAAAGAGTCTCCCAGATAAAATCCATAAATGGTGCCTGAGAAAGCCTGATGCGCTGCAGCACCAGCTTTACAATTTAAGCAGTACTCTTTGGGCTTCGAGGTATGGGTAATAATAGAATAGTCATGAGAAAAAAATTACGGAAATCGTACATCCCCACCCATATATTTGCGACCACAAAACTTTTCTCCTATGGATAATTTTTTGAGAACTTATTAACGTGCTAAGTTAGCAAATCCAATTTAAGATTCTCACTCAAATTGAACCGCACATAATTATTGCCGAATGCATATCGAATTGATTTGTTGAACGCGTGTCACTTCGCTTTCCCCGCAATGTAGTCTATACTAAGTGTGTTTGAATCGACTTTTAATTTATTACACTTTTTTTCTGGGTTGTTTTGTTGATGTTGATGGTGTGTGGAAACACCACACTGACTTTACCACATGACTGTAATACGCAATGTCATCATCGCCGTCATCATCGAGAACTTATTTCGATTTATACTTATTTTGTTTTTTTTTTGTTGTGTTCCTTTTTTGAATCAAGAAACCGCCTTTCAGGAAATAACCCTAAGTCACGTGTCCTACACGCGTCACAATTATAGATGGCGCCGTTCCCGCACAAGGAGAAAAAAGCAAACTCAAAAAAATAGAAAACAAAAAAAGTAGAAACGGAAGTGAAACTTTGTTGGCACATACTAAAGTGATTTGGGAGGATAATCTAGAAGTAGTAGTGCGAGTATACGCATATACATATGCATGTACGTTTCGGGTCAAAGAACATAAATTCAAACAAAAATATCCTTTGGGAATATCTATTATGTCTGGGCACTTACCGATTTATTGATGAAACACTTGGAACATTATCCTGCGAGCATATCCCTTCGGCAAGCAGTCTGTCGCGAATTTCCCAAGCAAACATTGTTGGATTTTCTCTTTTGTAATTTGCTATCGCATCGACTACAGGTGGTGTGGCAACTTTGGGTTTGGATCCACCAATAACGCCGGCCTTGAAACTTCCTGTTTCATAATATCTGGAAACGAAACGAAAAATAGAGATGAAGAATGTAATGTATTTTCCTTTCAAAGTGAATGCGTGTTCTGAGCTGGTGTCATGTTTCCCTATATTCCCTTTTCGAAACCACCTACCTATTCTCATATCACAACAACTAACTTTAACAATCGGACGGATTCGTTTTCGCCTAGGAAATTGGTTTTAATTGCTTTTGTGTATTTGGGATGCGATAAGCAAGAACTTGTGTTTTATGGGCCAAACCCAGAAACATCGAAGTATACACATTTATACATATAGTGTGCACACCACATTGGCAGCACCCGACACAGCAAAAGGATAAAGGAGCTGAAGGAGTGTCAGCCTCCGCCGCCACCGCCTCTGCCGTACCACTTGACATCCTTATTTTGCGGCGGAAAATATAAATGAAAATGTATGGCACAAAACGGTTTCCTTTCTCCCATGCGAGTTGGCTTCTCTACACTATACTATACTCGATGTTGCTGCTGTTTTTGAAAGCTTTCCTTGTTTTTTTGGTTTTAGTTGTCGCTTTTAGATATCAAAAGCTGGAAAGGTATAGGTATATGTGTTTTGGAAGGGGTTCCACTTCCTGAGCTCTAAACGAAGAATATTTATTAGGGATTTGTTGTCCGGGTATACCCGTAACTCGTATACGTAATTCGCTATTTGGAGAGTGGAAATGGCAAAAAAGAGTAATTGCTTGTGCGGTACTCGTAAATTACTATGTGTGAGCATCACATTCATTGTGATTCCAGCAAGCGGTGAGATTTGCTGTTTTGTATAATGACTTGCAACTCTCGAGAACACAACCAAATAATTAAGGTGATTTTCAATTAGTGCCTAGTTGACAGACTTTATATTTTTTTTTTCTACAAATGAGCTAGGGCATAAGATTAACATTTATATAATTTTAAAAAAGGACATTTTTGCCTGGTTCTTTCTCCTACTTCTTCATTTTTCTAGCGTTACAAGCATCGTGATTTCCAATAGCAATCCCATACTCCACACTATTGAACAGTGATCCGCCGTCGGATACGCGGTGGATTTTTAAAATGACAATAACTTTATTTAACAAAGTACCTACACAAAATAAAAGTTGTTACTAACAAGTAACACGTTACTTACAAGTAATAAAAAAAAAAAAAAATAAATAGGGTGGCGCAACAGAGCGAGGAGCCCCTGGGCCTAGCGCATTTCTCACAACCATGCCTTGTGAGGGAATGGAGATTGGAGAGGACCTACAATTTTCTGCCGGTTCATGCTTTTCATGGCAATGAATTTACTAACTGAGGACTTGCCAATTCCTCGCGAAAGGCGATACCCGTGAAAAAACATTTTTGCCTCTGCTAGGATTCGAACTTCGAACCTCTGGGTTAGTAGGTGGACATGCTTACCATCACGCCACGGGTACCACAAGCAACAAGCTTGCTGAAATATTTTCTTACAAGTTTAATACTTCTTCAATTTATAACAAACATGAGTTTGCGATGAAGGCATAGCAACAGGGAAAGCCTTTTCAGCCTTTCTTTTGCTGCTATCCTATGTCTTCATTGCATTTTAACAATGTTTAGTTTGTTCATTGGATGTTTTTCGCACAACAATAGTGCGACGAAAACTGCTGTAAATTACAATTTATTTTTGATAGTTTTTTCCGGCTAGGTCACAAGTTGGTGAATTAAAAACTTGATGATGATGAAACTGAAAAAGAAATTTGTGACTGCAAATCACTAGTACAAATATGTGGTTGTAACATTTTAGGAAACTGACTGGTGGTATATATCATAATTTGATCAGAAGTGTGGAGGGAGCCGAAGATTGTGATCCCATCGAAATCGCGATTTTCGTACCACTGAAAGAGAGCTTTTTACTACAGAAAAAAATACGATAAAGACTTAAAGAGTTCGCTGGTTGATCCGGCTCGAAGGACCAAAATATTTTTTCGTTTGCCTTTTCTTTTAATTTCTTTAAATTTAAAAGTCTTACAAATTGCAAATCTCATATTCTTAAAAATAAACATCCAAAGACCTAAGTTATAGGGACATACTACTGACAGTCTGTATTAAGTCTATTGACACCACCTTTCGCCTCAATATCGGTTCCGATTTAATAACTAAGCTATGATCAAGTTTTGTTTAGATATAAGCATAGCGTAAATTATCCAAAGGTTCGCACAGATATGAACGTACGACTGTGTAAGCTCGTCCAGTAAGGAACACAACTAATAAACTTTTTCGATAGGACTTACCTCGATAGTATTTTAGACACACAGCCATGACTTACGCGCAACTGTCTAGAAATATCACATGGGCGGACACCATTATGGGCCAATTCAACAATTCGCTGACGTACAACATCCGGTAATGGACGGCCATTAACAAAAACGCCACCCAACTGGTTGACACCGCCGTGACCTGAAACGAAATTGAAAATAAAAACATAAAAAAAATTTAAATAACAGTAAATATTAAAATTGACTTTGTGGTGAAAAACACAAAAAACACTTTGAGCCAACAACGCAACGTGTCGAAAATACCAGGTAAAAAGAACCACAAACAATTGTGGTATGTGCACTACTTTATATCCTTTATTCGCCTATACTAACCACCCATTTAAAAAGTTTTCCGTCACCAAATGCCACGTGTTGACAGGGTTTATTTGTTTTTTAAATTTAAAATGTTTTCTATGGCATGTCGCATGTGTGCATTATTAAGCACACCGATGTACTACATATTTATATTTACGGAGAGAAAGATACGCAGGATTGATCATTAATACACTATAATTATGTGTAGATACATCCGAAAGATTTTAACATTAAAACGTGTGTTGACAGAAGTGCTATCGCCTCACTAATTAGTACAAAAGATTGGCCAAATAATTTCCATTTTTTGCACTGACTGACTGCTTTAAATTATTTCAGTCGACACTATACCGTTTGTTTGTAGGTAAAACATCATGAAAACATTTAAAGTTAAATGGTTCATTTACATTTTATTCACTTAAAATTTTCAAGCATTCTAGATGCTGTAGCATTAATTAGTGGAAAGATTCGGTTTTTTTTGTTTTCTGATTTTTAATACAACCGACAACACTCTGATGCTCTCTGTGTGAATGCAGTTGCTAGTAAAAGGGGTGTGCATTGGCTGGGCAATTAACGAAAGGAAATTAAGGGTGTAAGGCGACACAGTAGGTATATGTCGATGGCGACCATGCGAATCATAATTTTTTCTGTACTTTTAGGCATCTAACCATGTGGAGAGATGATGATAATAATGATGATGCGGTGTCGCCGCGCCGTGTTGGGCACAAAACAAAAATATTCAAGATAAGTTTTCAACATTGCATTTTGTGTGTCCGAGTTGTAGAGAGAGAATTAGTTAAAAAAAAAAGAATTGCGTCTTTTCCAGCTGCAAACTTGATGTTGACAGTGCGCACATCGCTTGTGTAATTTTTCCCAGCTATGGGACACATCCACTGATTTGAATTTAACACTCCTTTTAGGCATGAATGAAAAAAAAAAAAACTGATAGGTACACCGCTAGCTCTGTTGTCGATCATGGATTACCCAGGACAGAAGTGCCTCCGACGACCGATATCTCCAGGTGTTATCCGTGATGGATATATTTTGAATATAGTTTTTTTTTTCACTGTCAATACATTCTTTGGGTGTATTCCAAAACTAGCAAAACAAAGCAGAAAAGACTGTCCTTCCTTTTTAATTGTATCTTCATCTTTTTGCTGTCAGGTTGTAAAGCCAATTTATATGTAGGTAGGTACATACCTAGGTACTTAACCTTTATCATTGGCTAAAAAATATTTGAAACCTGGTTTCAACTTGTTCTTTAGCATTATTGGATTGTGTTTTGAGAACTTTCAAAACAATTCCTATATTTGGTCATGTGTTTTTCGAGTTTTCCTTTCTTGAAAGAATTGGTCGAGGCAAGAAAAAATCATATGTTATACCAAATTTTGCTTTGTTAAGGGTCACTTTTATCAAAATAATCAATGGTCTTATTAGCTTTGAGCTGAACACAGAAAACCGAGCTTAAAAATCGTCCTTGGTTTTAGAGACATTGAAAAAAGAGGTACTTTTATCCAGAAAATCCATTTCTGTGGGGTTTCTTGATGATTTTATTTTCTGAACTCTGAACTCCGAGGCTCCCCGATCTTTACTGCACCATCCTATTAAAGCATTTTTTTAGTGTGAAGTTGAAGAAAAACCTAGCAATTGCAATCAATCTGGGAGAACAAGAGCACCCTGTTCGTTTCTAAGATGAACCTCGAAAACATATTTCATTTTATAGACATCCCAACAAGATAGTAATTCTTAATAAGCACTTAAACCGCGATCTCATAACCGGATTAAATTCAATAACAGTTAAAATTGTTTTAAGTCGGTCTATCAGCGGATACCTGATGGTTGGATGGAGGTTGCTTGTAGTACAGTCATTTGGTATGAAAAATAGCGGTTAATTGGAAAGTTTTCCGGGAGTTTTGGAAAATGGCAGTTTTATTGATTTTGATGAGCTCTATCCGAATTTCAACTTTGCCACCTCGTATTCTTGTCGCTCGGACCGCCATATTGAAAAAAAAAAATCAGTTTTCAGGGAATATTTCCCTCCCGACTTATTGTACAAAATGAAACTAGAAACAATTTCCAACAGTTTACATATCTATCTATTTTTTCATAAAGTCAATAGCTTTGACGTACGAACGCCGCAAAGTGTAGTCCAACACACGTTTTGGTAAAAAAAACTTATTTCCCCACCTCCCTGAGGTAGAGTAAGCGGCGCGTTTTTTTTAGCGTGGTATCCCTGATAGGCTCAATCCACACACAATTCAATTACCCGAAATCTAGTATATCCTCGCTTCGCTGTTCTTGATGAACCATTAATTGGAGCACTTCCGCAAATCCTACTGCAAACTTCGTAATCAAGTGATCGTAATGATCCGAAATGCAAAACGGCTTTATTACGAACACAAAGTTGGCCCATTAGTTAATGGAAAAACGTTATGGAAAAATCTCCGTGAAATTGGTATTGGGAAGCGATATACGAAATTTGCTGATGATATCGACTGTGATGCTCTTAACAAAAAGTTCACATCCACCCCACAAACTTTTGACAATGTTACACTTACCGACGAGGAATCATCAGGCGTCAACTGTTCGCTTAGCTTCATAAGAATTCGAGAGGAAGACATAGTTGAGGCGATCATATCAATCAAATCCAATGCTACCGGCCTCGATCTAATGGAACCCAAGTTTGTTAAGTTACTACTTCCTCACATACTTCCTTTTATAACTCACCTTTTCAATTACATTCTAACCACATCTGAGTTTCCTTCAGAATGGAAGAGGGCTAAAATTATCCCTGTTCCTAAAAAACAAACCTGTACTGCGACGGAGTACCGGCCAATCGCTATTCTCCCGTTTCTCTCAAAGGTGTTTGAAAAAACCATTATGAAACAGATTCATCAATATCTATCTATCAATAAGCTTTTAACTACATGCCAGTCTGGTTTTAGACAAAAGCGCAGCTGTAAATCTGCTTTGCTTTTTGTTACTGACGAAATAAGAACAGCAATGGACAGAGATCAAATGACACTTCTAACGCTTTTAGACTTTTCAAAAGCTTTTGACACTGTGAACCATTCAATTCTTTGTAAAAAACTACGTAATAATTTTGGTTTTTCTTCGGAATCCTGCAAACTGATTCTTTCATACCTTAGCGGAAGGCAACAACGCGTGGTGGCCAATGGTCAATCATCAATCTTTCTTAACGTATCAACTGGAGTACCACAGGGATCCATTCTTGGGCCCACTCTATTCTCACTTTACATAAATGAGCTACCAAAAGTTGTTAAACACTGTCTGATTCATCTCTACGCTGATGATGTGCAGCTTCTGACAAGTAGACCTTTCCGGGAGAAGAACGAAGCTGTTGCATTGATGAATGAGGATCTCCTTCTAATTTCACGTTGGTCTAAGAAAAACCATCTTTGTTTAAATCCTGCCAAATCAACAGCCCTTCCTATCTATCGCAAAACCTTTGGTTTTTCAGTCCTAAATCCAATGACTCTTGAAAACGAAACTATCAATTACGTTAGTAGTGCTAGAAACCTTGGAATGGTTTTCAATTGCTCCTTCACATGGAACGACCACCTAGTTAAGGCTATTGGTAAAGTTTATGGAAGTCTCCGTGCTCTCCAAGTTACTCGAAGTTTCATCCCTACAAAAACCAAACTTCTCCTTGCCAAAACGCTTTTACTACCTATATTATTATATGGATGTGAAATCTTTTGCAACCTGGATTCTGCCACAAACCGCAAATTGAATGTAGCATATAACAACATCGCTCGCTATGTCTATAATCTACGTCGCTATGACCACGTTTCCACTTTTGCTGCTCGTCTTTCTGGCTGTAGTCTCGAAAATCTAATAAGTTTTCGCTCACTTAGCTATTTACATGAAATCGTTCAAACAAAACAGCCCGATTACCTATACAGTAAACTAAATTTCCCTCATTCAACAAGGTCATTTGCTTTTATACTACCCCGCTACAAATTTCTCATTACTGAGCGTCAATATTTTGTCCATGTTATTCGCCTTTGGAACTCCCTGCCCATAAGTATGAGAAGTGTAAGAAGCACAAGAACATTTAAATCATTACTCTTTAATTATTTGGCAGACCATTGAGAATGTAAATTTACCCATTTAAATTACCTTTTCTCCTACTTTTAATTTTGCTATCATTATTAATAGTTAAATTTGTACATATACTTCCCAGTTTTAAAATTTATTTTCTAAAAATAATTTAAAGCTTTCAACAACTTATAAGACTTCTGTCCTACTTTGTAAGCGATTTGAAATAAATAAATTGAATTATCTGTACTAGAAATCAAAACTTCACAGACCGGAATTTCGTCTACATCATCTGCGATAGTATTGTCAGTTTCATCGCAATCCTCTTCGTTCTCGAATCGATCATACGTCTGCTCAATAATAGTCTCGGTTTCTTTTTCATCACTGCTGTGATGGAACTTGCGAATTACCACAAGTCCCGTTCAACCCAGCGTTTCTACATCCACAAGCCTTCTGACATCCTTTTTTGCATTTGCAAGCTTTCCGGAGCTGCGGGCTCGAGTGTAGTGACAGGAATTAGCATGTTCTTATTTTTTTTCCACCCCTATTGCTCTGCATTAAGTTAATTCCCGTACCACTGCTGAACCTGGTGATAAGTTCGGAACGAATGTGGTCGTGCTGCTGCTTCTGTTGGTGGTAACGATGCAATATTAGATTTAATTTTATATGCTGACAACTATCACAAATTCGAATTCCGATGAAACGCTTACTACGGTATTGATCTTTAGCACATCGGCATCTTCCGTGACTTGTTTGATCATGAAATTTTCAGCTTCAAATTTGGTCTTCAGTATTCCCATGAGACGATTTTTGTTTGTATCATTGCCCAGGAATTTATTCTGTGACACAGTCGGCATCATTGTCTCGTCAAAAAGTACGTCTACTGAATCAGTTTTTCGTGATCAACGTAAAAAACACACCGCTTACTCTACCTCAGGGTATTGTGGAAATGCGAGTTTTTTTTTTAACAAAACGTGTGTTGGAGGACACTTTGCGGCGCTCGTACATCAAAACTATTGACTTTATGAAAAAATACGTAAATATGTAAGTTGTAGGAAATTGTCTCTAGTTTCATTTTGTATATGACTGGTTTTATCGTAAAACGAGTCGGAAGGGCGATATTCCCTGAAAACTGATTTAAGGCTTAATTTTTCCAATATGGCGGTGCGAGCGGCAAAAATACGAAAAGTTGAAATTCGGATAGAGCACATCAAAATCTGTAAAACTGACAATTTTCAAAACTCCCGGAAATTTTTACAGGTACAACTACCAAATGACTGTACTACTGGGGGTGGACAAACATACATTTTATCATCTTCGCTGATGTTTGCTTAAATACTTCTTCTTCCGTTTATTTAACATCGTCGGCACTATGATTATAGGTATAAATAGTATAGCTCTCCCACAGTACAGCTAAAAATCCTCGTTTGTAGAAAGGACGTAAAGACATTTCATAGTAGTTTGTGGATAAGATGATAATCTTATTTTCCTTCGGCTTGAATGGTCACAATGTTTTTAACAATGAAACAATTAAGTTAACATTGGTTTTTCCCGACGTTTCGGCAAGGTTTGTTGCCTTCTTCAGGGGAACTTTTTATTGAACAAAATAGAAATAAAAATTATTAAATCTTATCCACAAACTACTATACAACTCCATTGGTCAATAAATCATCCTTAATATTAGTAAAGACATTTCTCCCAATGGCAGGGCTAAAGCGATCTAGAATCTTCATCTTCATTCAAGATAGAACAGCTACTTAGTTTACCTTACTTCCATGTCAACGTCAATCTATCAACGTTTTGCACTTTTCTCTCGCTCTGTATTTTATATATTCAAAGAGAACTGAACAAGCCAACAATAACGTGATACTATAATTTTTTTTTTTCATTTAAATTTTTTACTTAACACCAACCAACCGGTTGCAAAGAATATTTAATTACTATAATCAGAGAGGTATTGCTCACAGATTAAGTTAACTTACTATATCAAATATCACAAAACAAATATCAAAAGCAATTGTTGTCTATCTCAATGTATGTATACAAAGTACCTACTACCTACTATCGTACTGTCATGTAGTCATGTAAAAATTAAAATGTGTCAAGAATTGTTACATACGCAGATAGATGCCTATTCATAGTTACAAACATAGATACAGTCACAGTGAATAGTTACTGATGAAAGACAGAGATGTGATAGTGACGAGTGAACTGATATCCCGTTTAAAATCCAAAGTATTATTATGATAGTTTTCTATTTTTATTTTTAGTTATCTTTTGCATTTGAGGTTGGTTATTCTTTTTCGCACGTGTAAATGTGTGTACGTAACTGTAAGGGAGATCTCATGCATCGCTTTGCGTTGTATTTCTGCTATAGAATATTTTTGTTTTCACAGGGAAGTACAGTATAGTTGTTTTATAAAATTCCTTGTTTCCAGTGAAATGTGTATACAGGTTTATGAGTTAGAACCTTAGAACTATAACTTAAGTTTAGTTCACTTAATATTAATGAACAATACGTGTTTCGGTACTTGTGGTATGGCCTGTAGTTTAGAACAAGCAGTTCTTCCCTCACTCGAAAATTATTGGAAATTTCAATCAAGCTTTTTTCATCAGTAAAATAATTCAAACTACAATGATCTCCGTGATGAGCCTTTAGCTTCCTCGATAAGATCTGATCTTATTTTTATATCAAAAACTTCTAGATAGCTCATTAGTTTATTTCTTAGATAAACGTCTTGTGTGTCTAAGCTTGGCAGTGTAGTTCCACAGAGCAGAGATAGCCCTTCCCATTTACTGAACCAGCTTATGTTTTTGCGTATGCTATGCTTTGCAAGTAACTTTGGTAGTCGATCGTCAGGGTATGTGAGTATTATAGAAAAGTTGGGGAAAGATCAGTTTCTAGAAGGAGCATGTAGTTCGGCATTGACTGTGGTAGAACAAATGTTTTTTTAAGGAAAAATCGTTGAAGTTTTTCTATTTCGTCATATTGTTGGTATCCTCAAACTTGATATCCATATGCCATTATAGATTTCAGAGCAGCTTCAAATACTTTAAACTTGACGCTATGCGCAACGAGTCTACTTCTAAACAGATTTTTCCATGTTGAATTTATTGCAGCTAAAGCTAAATCTGCAGATGTTTTCTTGGATTTAGATTAGGTGTTAGTATCATCATCAAGAGGCTCCCTGTCTACAGTCCATCTTTCATTTCGGCAGTGTCTACCTCCCCCAGTTCGGAAAATCATGACCTTTTTTATGTATTGGAAACACAATTGATTTCTTAAAACTTTGCGGGTACTTTTGCTGTGTGTAGTATTTTTGAAAATAGCTTCGATAAATGATCCCAGAAAATGTTGAGGGCATTTTTGAAAAATTCATAAGGAACTCTGTCTTCTCTTGGATCTTTGTTGTCATTTGCTTTGTCCAAAACACAGCGAATCTCTTCAAAGTCAATATCTTGCTCAATATCTTCTATACAGATACTATAGGTTTTCAGCGAATTGTTTTGGCTCGTTATTCGATATAGGATTCAAAAGATTTTTGAAATAATCAGATAATAAATTATTTCCAATTTTAAATTTGGTACCATTCCATACCTTAACTATTTTCCAGAACTGTGAGGAGTCTTTTACCTTAGTTAAACTATCTGTCAATTTGCCGAAAAACCTTTTCTTTTTAAATTTGCACAAATTCTTGTAAGAAGTATTAGCTTGCATGTATGCTTTTCGAAAGAATTCTCCATTCCGCTGTTTTGCTAGTTTGAGCAGTTTAAGATATTATTTAAAGTTCAATGAACACTTCAAAGCATATGACTTAGATCTTGATTTGTTTAGCTCTATCATTTCATCTTCACAAAATCGCCGGCTCGATTTTGGATGATTTCCAGCCGGTTGGAACAAATAGCTTGGTTTTTTTTCAACAAAATACAAAGTAAGCAAAACAGCGGAAAACATTTTGAGACAGTTTCAGACAGAAGAGTGAGTGTTTTTACAACGGTGTTTTATGAAAAGAAAATATTAAGCTTATTCTGCGGCATAAGAAATCAGTAATAAGGAAGATAGTTAATATTTTAAGGCTCTGTTAAACAGAAAGACGAACGTCAAAAGAAAGATGAACGTCAAAATAAAACAGCAGAATACGCAGACATTTCTATCCAAATGTTTCTGCTCATTATGCTAAAGAGAATTGCGTTTCGAATTTCCACTTTCCCTCAAAAACTTGCTTGAATATTTTGCAAAGAAAAAATTAGGTCAAATTTTAAAGGAGAGAAATATTGATGTGCTGAAATGAATCGCCTGACAAACCACGTTCCCATAATCCTATTGAAATATGAAAATCAAGCCCAATTGGACAAAAAATTCAGTTAAAAAAAAATCTGAATCTCGAGATTTCATACGCCTTACATTAATGTGTGTTTACTTTCTTTAATCCCAAACAAAACACACACAGTACTTAATGTTCTATTGTCAAAAATAGCTCATGGGTTGCAATTTACAAGGAAATAATAAAACAAAGTCATACAACCTACATAATCAATTGAAAAACTATTAGATCATTAGCTCACTTCAGTAAAATTTAATACATGATTATTTTGTTTATATTAGAGATGATTTATTGACCAATTTTAGGATATATAAGTGAAGTCCAAAAAAGCCGACGGAAAAAACAGATCTCCACTTCACTTATATTTTGTTTATTTTTCTCAAAGCTCCCCCCACCAGCAGTTAGGAGTTAAGGTGAATATTAAAATGAAATAAAGCCGTGACCGTGAGGGCAGAACTTGTATTAAACAAAAAAGTATGCGAAAAACTTACGCAAAACCGTTTAAAGTAGTCATAAGCTTTCCACAGCACCTCATTTTTCTTTTTAACTATAGATTTGGCATTGTACTTGTTCACTCTCTTTTTGTTGTGCGTAAATATGATTACAAACACAGAAAACGCATCGGACAAAACTTTTGTTCACACCGCCCGCCGTGCACCTTGTCTCGTTTTATTTCAATAAACCCCTTAGAACGTTTTCAAATGATTATCAAAAACTTGAGATCTTTTGAGAAAGAAGAGCATAGAATGGACTGAAATTGATGTATGTTGAGAGATCTCACTCCGCAGGATTCGAATTCAAATTGTTGCTTTGCATAGAATCCACGGCAGTATGGAAGGCCAATCACAAACGCGTGATATATATGTGACTGTTTTATGAGTACATTACCTAAAGATTACTGTCATATTCGTCCAAATAAGTCGAAATCAAAGGACTTTTCATTTCAAAAAGTGCAATAAATATTCCTTTTTATTTATTTATTTATTTAATTAATTCATCTACAAACAATTTTACAGCTAAAGGCTATGTATGTAGTTTTGCTCTAGAAGATATAATTTTTTTCAATTAAGAGGCGTATTTGTCGACGACAATGGATATCGCAACTATTTTTTTTCTGTACCCTTAAACAAACTTCTTAAACAAACTGGGAAGTGTAAAAGTGTAATAAAATCGCAATAACGACCATCTAGCTCACTTCTTTTACGTATTCTCTCTAGTTTCCAATGCATTGTTCAATAAAAAAAAACCAGCGGCAATCATAGTCGTAACAGACACCTATACTTCATAATAATTGGCATCTTTTAACTAAACTCGAACGCTACTCCCACTCCCACTAAGCATTTTAAGCAAATGCCATAAGTGAACATTTTAATGATCCGTATAGCTGTACCACACAGTGAATCCTTACGAAAATCGTTAAGCTGGCCGAATACATAAGGAAGAAACCGTGTGAGTCGTTTAATTTTGTTACCCCTTCTATATGGTCATTGCATGTTTATTTATACCTTATCTGTTCAATTTTCCGCTCATTCAATACTATGCTATGAACTGCAGCTACATATATCGTTAAAAAATGGACAAAAAAAGTAATGATGTAATCACTGCGAATCCCTTTTCGGTATTGCCTAATATCTCTTCACAAGCATTTCGCTTTAACGTACAATCTACCCAACCCTCCTCAATGTGATATAATGCGTATAGAAGAAAAACATAAAATATATCAAATGTCTCTGTAAACCAGCAGCAGTTGACATACATTCGAATGGTGTCCTATCCTGTTTATCAGATTCCTACCATATGTGCAATCAACTATAATATTTTCCTTCTTATCACAGGGATGACAGTTGGATTTTTAATCGAATCACTTTCAATGAAAATATAAACGCGTCGCCTTCCATTCTTGAAGTTTTTTTTTTTGTCGTTTTGTATGAGATTTTTCGGGAAGAGCAAATAGAATCTCATACCTACTTAGAAAGGTATCTATTTTTGGTGACTGTTTGTGGAGATCCGACAGATTTGAATAATTCAATTGACAGGATTGGCATTTATTTGCACCGTTCAAAGTTACAAAAAAAAGCGGTGTAACTGAGACAAACATAAGTCAATTAACATTTCGAAGTATTTTACTTTTGCTTAGAACTGCTTTCTTTGTTCAATTTAAGAAATTTACATATATTTTCTGTGATACACTTCCCGAAATGGATGAAGATGTAAGGGACGAGAAGGTTAACATTAAGGCAATGAATTCCTTAGCTTCTCTAAGTTATTTATAACGTCGTATTTAAAGATAAACTTAAGCATGGAGCAGTTTCAATACACAGATGACTGTCATACATACTTGGGAATATATCATGAGAGATTGGTTAAACAGTTAATAAAATAAAAAAAAGTACCAACTCTTAACTAAAATAAGTTGGTGAATATCGTAATCTAATATGGTATGGTTCGAAGAACCTTAGAACCTAAAATGATGTTTGCAATGAAAGAGAAGATACTAATAAGACCTTACCACTGGTGGGGATAATAAAAGCGCTTTTCATGTCGTAGTCTGATTTCTCTCGAAGAGTTTGCCAATTTTCTGAGAATAAACATTCTACGATTCGTAGTTCGTACTCCCCCATGATTAGCTTCAGGCATTTTAAACATTACGCCTTGGACAAAAAAAGATTCAGTTGAAATTTGAGTTCGTTTTGCTATTGAATTGGTTTAAGGTAAAAAAATCTGAGGTTGGAAATTCTAGCTGCTGTCTGTACTGTATGATGATTTACTTGTGCGCAGGGATTTACTCCAAGCTCCTTAACTGGGGATGATTTTTATTTCGAAAAACATACTCCATAAGCTAAAAAAAACTGAATTCTTTATGCATAGGCTTTATTGATAGAAATGAAAAGGCTCCTCTAAATGCAAATTTAGAAAGTGTTTGACCCTCTCTCCCCCATGTGAAGCATCGTTGCATTTTTTTTGTATATCGCTCACCCTCCTTTGATGTTAAATAACATCTAGTTGATAATTTTAGCCTTGAATTAACACTTATGTTTTTCAAGATGCAGGAATGGTTTTGAAATAACATAGTTATTGTTTCGATCGCGTTCGAAGTAATAAAAAATGAAAAAGGAGATAAGACCAAGAACAAAAAAGTCGAGACACTCCGACCGTAAAATAATGGGTGATTTTTTCTATTTTCGTTTTGGCAACACTGGTTTTACCTGCCCACGTTTCGTGTTTTGGGTAGTTGTCGAACATCTTCAATTTGGCCTATAATTTATTTATGAATCGTTTCACAAACGAGGAAAGCTTGCAAATTATTGAATTTTACTATCAAAATGCTTGTCCTGTTGGGAAGTTTTATGTTTGTATCAAATTTGCATTGAACCACCAGCACACTTACTTAGAATGCGAACTGAGATAAATATATAAAAACAGTGGCGTAGCTACTGCTTTATCAGCAGTACGGTTTCAGACTCCCTAACATGTGCGTATAGAGTGGTTCAAAAAAAGTGACTATTTTTTTTTCTCGAAACAATTCCATTAATGCATTCGAGGAGGTGTAAAAGATGCCTGTTAAAAGGAGAGCTCTTAATACTAATATTTAGAGGTCGCTCATCGTAGATATCCGAAAACTTTTATATTTTGGAATTTTATATTTCGGTCTAGAAGCAAAGTATCGGGATAAACGATATATATTTTTATAGAAAATTAGTTGTTCTACAAAAAAGGTTTCCTATCATTTTTCAACAGATTCACTTCTTCAAAAGTTATTCAAGGTTAAAGTTTGATTTAGATTAAATTTAAGTTTATTGTCTTAATTTCTCACTAAATTTTAACCTTGAATAACTTTTGAAAGAGTTAATTTGACAGTTCGAGTCAAACATTTTCAAAGAGCTGACAAGGTACTTAGGCATTAACCATTTGAAAACAACTCCTTATCATCCACAGGCCAACGGCATGATTGAGCGGTGGCACAGAACACTCAAGACAGCTATCAAGTGCTACTCAAACGACAACTGGTGCAATTTCTTACCAATCATTCTTCTGGGCTTGCGTTCAACATTAAAAAGTGGAACAAACTACACGGCAGCTGAGATGATCTACGGAGAAAAACTTAATCTTCCTGGTGAATTTTTTCATTCTACGCCAGTTATTATCACGGAATCTGAATTCATGAAAGAGTTGAAAAGAGCAATGTCTACCCTGAGCCCTATTCCAGTCAAACATAAAGACAAAACCAAAATTTTTGTTCATCCAGATCTGCTTAGTTGCAAACACGCTTTCGTTCGATGCGACAAAGTAAAAGGCCCTCTCAGAGCACCTTACGATGGACCTTACGAAATCTTAAACAAGGCTGACAAGTTTTTTAAATTGGATATTCGAGGAAAGCAGAAGAACATCTCTGTGGACAGACTTAAACCTGCGTTTATAGCTGATGATTCTTTGGAGTTTCAAACAAAAGCGATATCACCAACCAAAGCAACAACGTACACCCGCACCGGCCGAAGGGTCATAATACCAAATCGATATTAACTATGCAGATTCTAGAGGGGGAGTAATGTGGCATCACCGGAACAAATATAAAAAGTGGCATCACGGAAAACCACTGACAGTTCATCTGACGTGAGAATAGCCTTTCTATGACATTCCATTTGACGTAATAGAAATCGATATATGTCATTCCATCGACACAATTCGCCACGCGCACACCACTCATCCTAATTTCTTTTAATTGTATTTAATTTAATTTAAGTTGATTTAAATAATAAATCTTTATTTCTTATGGTTCATGGAAATATTTCATTTAGTTGGAAAGCTACGTCGACATTCCACAAGCTCTTAACAGACTGATTACTTGGTCTAAAGTCGAATAACTTCTCCTAAACCCAGCTTGTAATTAGTTTAGAATTTTCCTATCTTCAGTCCAAAGTGCAAGTCTTTTAAAAATCAAAGTACTAAAAAGTTTGACCGAAGTATTTAAAACGAGATGCCAAGTGCGTCAAAGGATTCTTTTTAGTGTAATGGGAATATTATTGACTTTTTAAAACTTTCTGGAACATCTTCGCTTGCAGAAAATCTATTAAACTCTTCAGTAAATGCAAGAATTGATGTTCATATAAAACTCAACCGGGATTCGGTCATCCCCGGAGCTTTGCCACTTTTAGATATTTTACTTCAGGTATCGAGAATGGTGACTCGAGTAAGTCATCCCAAAAATACGGGTCTGCGTACTGGAGGAGCAATGAAAATTGTAGTGCATTAAGCAAGTTCGTAAAATAGTCTCGCAGTTCTGGAGCTCTCAATGATGCAGCAATGCAATTTGTTCTCCCGTTGATTGACTTCGCGGCTTTCCAAAGATCTGCTGAGGATCTTGACGAGTTCAAAACAAGAATATTTTGTTGATGCATATTTTTTTCGCGAAACGGAGCTTTTGAAAAATTGAAAAAAGGTGTGTTGCATGTCCTCAACAACTTTAAAAATGCGAACGACTTTTCCAAGACTTTTGGCACTCCAACACTTTGACAAACCAACACTGCTTAAAATTATCGAATTTAGAGGTCCTTTTAGCGATTGTTGAAACAGCTGCAATAGTTATTTCGGTTAGTTCTTTCATCTGAAACATATTGTGTTGTCTGTGAAAATTAGAGCGAAAATTATCACTCCACTTCAACATGGGTATTAATCCCAATTGTTTTGCATGGACTGACTCATATCCCGCGGTTGTACACCTTACTTCCTAGGGCATGTGATCGGAGAAAATCTGTGCTGCTATTCTGAAATCGCTGAGTATCGCATTCCACTTTCCTGATACAAAACAATAATCTATAACAGAGCCAGATGTTCCACGCAAAATCGTGAGCTCATCATACGGATCGCCATTGCAGCTCCCGTTTAACATCCTTGCGTCCAAAGTATCAGCCATTTCTAATATTTTAGAACCCTTTTCGTCGCATATTTCGTCTTTTGACTTCCGAGTTGGATTGATGATAGGCGATGCAGTTCCACTAACAAAGTTATTTTGGGATAACTTCTCCAATAAGGAGAACATCTACTGATGCTAGATTTTGTAATGTTTTGCAGAGCCAGTGTGAACAGTTCAAATAAACGGGTATTATATTTAACGCTGAACCATTTAATTCTAATTCTTATACGTCTGCTTCCTCAACCCTTTTAAAGCTCGTTCTAACTCCTTCAAGACATTTGCGATATCCCCACAGTTCACCACCACTACCTCTTCCAAACGTATTTGTTTTCACTGCTTGGATCCATTTTAATTCGTGATTCAAAAATTCATTAAATTTAGAGATTTCATCTTCTAATACATGCGTTTCAAAGAGTGCGAATATATCAAAACGATTAGTCCACGAGTGAAGTCCCAGGTATCATTTTTCTCAAAGAACGATCTGGTGCTGGTGCCGATGAAAATAATCTACGCTTCGATTATGTTACCCATCGTAACCGATCGGATAAACATTGTTTCGGAGAGGATTGCTATGAGATTTATTTTCTTCATGCAATGTCCACAATTCAGTCTGAAAAACGCAGCTTCAACACAAGGCTATGGTCGTGTGCAGATCCCGAAAGGCTAAGCTGGAAGGCTTCTTCATTGCATTGTTAAGATTTGAATTTGGGGCCCCCCATATTACTACTTGTAGACATGCTTTTCATTTAGGCAACACATTTGTTTAGACAAAATTTGAATTTTATTCAGAAATTAGTTCGATTCATCAGTCAGAGTAGTTGCCATAATACAAACATCTTATAACTCATACAATTCGGGAAAAATTTCTTCCCAATCCGGTTCGTTTGTTGAGCTTTACCCAACTCAATTTCAGCCAACCGATGCCCGAAGAGCGTTCCCTTGTTTTGATGAGCCAGCACTTAAGGCTAAGTTCACGTTAAATATTGCTCGCGTTGATCCAGGTTTCCTTGACAGCCGGATGATTGGTCAGAAGAAAAGCTAGATCACTATACCTACTCACAATTCACCAACATAAAATAATAAATAAATAAAATAGTTTAATGTTCAACAACTTTTGAAAGAAGTTATTCAACTTTCAAATTCAAATTTCAAATTCAAATGTTCTCGCGGTTTGATTTATCCGTCAAATTCACTGTGTGTGCTGGAAAGAGACAGCGGTAGTCCGGTTCAGTGTTCAGTCACAAATCACAAATGGCCGTCAAAAGTGCAGGCACAATCGTGTAGTTCAATGAAAAATAAAAAAATTCTCTTTTAATTTATTAGATTTCGGTCAAAAACTTATAATTTCTTTTTAATTAACAGTGAAAGTGTGTAAATAAAACCAAATTCAGTTGGTTGCCATGTTTATTTGCAGATTAAAGTCGAAAGTGTGTGAAATTGCCGTGTGTGTTCTTTTTTCTCTCCATTGCATTGGCTGTGAAGTGCCAATCGTTCGATTTTAATGTTGAAATGTTCAATAAATTTCATGGTTTTTGTGCAGCAAGTGTTCGATTTAAGTTCCTAAATGCTCTGTTTTGTGTTTATTAAGTAAATCTAGTCATCTTTTGTTTTTATTTGAAGCTGAATCCAAGTTTTCAATGTCTTTCGTGAGTGTTCGATATGAGAGAAAAAAAGAGAGAAAAAAAAATCGACCGTTGGCCGTTGCTCGTTTGAATTTTCAAATCGTGTCGAAGTTCTTTTATTTGTTTTAAGGTCCTAGTCAAAGTCAATATATCTGTGTTTTCATCCTTTTGCAATTTTAATTTAAAAGCTTTGACAAAAATCAAGCAATTGTGATGTTTTTTTTGTCCCTCGCGAGTGATAAAACGAGTGCGTGTTTTTGAATTTCAGGAAATATTTTGGGATTGTTTCTTATGGTGAGTACCCCTCTTGATTTCTTTGCCTTTACACTTATTCCTTTCTTATATTAAATTCATTTTAATAGCTGAATCGAGTGCACCATCTGTAGTTTCCAAAGACGTGTCTGGTAGGTTAGGTAGCTGTGTTTGACTAGATTGGGAATCGATCTCATTTAGTTTAAATTCCCTGTATTTTTGTAGTAAATATTTGCATTTTTTTAACACAGCTTGATACACAATATTTGACAATGACAATCGATCAAATGAATGTGGTCAATACACCATTTTAATTTATCGAAAAGGCATGCACGTTGCACGCTCCTGTTCTACAACTGTTACCTCAATAAAATGCGGCGATAAACGGTGGAAACTGGACCCAAATTCTATGAATCTAGTAAGGTTTCCTCCCGGTTTTCACTGTTTTTTGACACATAGTTACAGAACAAGATAAAAATTAGCACCAATTAGACCGAGCGAAATTCCCTTGCCTATATCAAAAGTTTTCCTGATGATATCCCTTGGCAATCATTTTGAACAATTTCTTCAACAACTTCCACTTGCTAGAGCAGTGTAAGGAAGTGAAGATCGTACTCAAATGGATGAACCAAACGGAAACAAAAGAGCATATAAGCCCTGTTCACGCACTATACAATTAGTTGGACAGACTTCGTTTGATGGAAGTTGGATGGTCTGATGTAGTTTGCGTTTACACTTATAAAGCTTGTGGTCCAACTTTATATCACGTACTCTTCCACTCCGTCCAACTTCTAAGTTTTCAAAAATATTTGAAAACCATCCAACAAGTTGGACAAGCGGTCGTCTGAAGGGTTCACACTATCAAGCATTGGTTGTTCAAGCCTAAGTCTGTCCAACTAATTGTACAGTGTGAACAGGGCTATAGGGGAGATCCTGCAGAAATCAACATTTTGATCAATAAAGCATCACTGCGGCATTATATTCAACATACAATTCGAATGGCATTAATAGCATTTTGTATTTCATCCGCTCTTTTCAAGCTACAAACGAATGTTAGTATAGTAAGAATTAAGAAGCTCAGCAGCTCAACTACCATGTCCGATTTTGGCAAAGATCATTCAATCTCTCTTAAATTCTAAGACTTACACGGTAGTTGGATTGTTTTAGAAGACTAGCCAATTTTGTTGGTATTTAATAAATTTTTTTAGAATTTTTTTCTAACTTTTTCTCTATTTTAAAGGACATTTATTAGGGGCTTTATCTTAAACGGGTAACGACTTTGTCAGGTAAAATGTCAACCCAAAAAAAAAAAAAAAACAGATTAAATGGTGCTGGAAAAGGTCCGGCAGTAGCTCATCTGATGGCAAAGAAATAGTTGCCCCTATCAAAAAAATTAAAGTTAATGTAGATTTTCCAATTACATTTCTTTGGCGATGGATTACGAAAAAACTACACATGACATTGATACACATTTTTTTTTTATTTGACGCATCTTTGAATCGACCTCTGCCGTCGCGACATAATAGACTTTGTTGCACGATTTCTCCGCTTCAGAACCTTGAAACATGAAAACAATCATATCCTTTTACTTCTCACTAATCCGACTACGATTCGAATCGAGCTTTTTGAAAGATTTTGAAATTTAACAAAATGGCAGCAGTTCTATTTTCTACCCTCAACAACCATGCCTTGTGAGGGAATGGAGGGAACCTACAATTTTCTGCCGGTTCCGAAAGGCTAATTGAGAAAGCGCTTTTCATGGGAATGAATTTACTAACGGAGGACTTGCCAATTCCTCGCGAAAGACGATACCCGTGGAAAAACATTTTTGTCTCTGCTGGGATTCGAACCTCGAACCTCTGGGTTAGCAGGTGGACATGCTAACCATCACGCCACGGGTAAGGAGGTCGATAGTATTTAAACCAGCATGTTTTCGAAAAAATCCTTTACAAGGCATTCTCTGTCTGAATTCGAGATAAACAAAAAAAATAAACGCAAAGATTTCGGATCATCGGGGTCTAACGCAATCCAAGGAGCCACAGTTTTCCACCAATTCCGTACATCTAAGTTTGGGAAATTGCCTTTCAAGGCGGTGTAACTACTCTGGGAGGATCTGCCAACTGCTCAATAGATACAATACGCGTGGGGAGACATTTTTATACTTCTGGAGATCGAATTCCCATAGAAAATGCAGACAGTCTTAACCCTGCAGCACAGTCACCACGGTAGCTATAAAAAGCGTTCATCTGAGATACGCATTCCAAGGAGCCACAGCTCTCGACCAATTCCGTACATAGAAATTTGGTAAATTGCCTTTCAAGGCAGTGTTACTACTCTCGGACGATCTGCCAATTGCTCAGTAGAGGCAATACCCGCGGGAGACATTTTTATACTTCTTGAGATCGAATTCCCATAGAAAAGGCAGACAGTCTTAACCCTGCGGCACAGTCACCACGGTCGCTATATCGAGATATGTACGTCCGTTTCAGGAAAGTTTATTCAATGTAAGTCTCTTCAGATACAAAAAGGCATGCAACTGAAAAAAAATTTAATAAATGCCGTAGCACAGCTAGAGGACGATATTCACCCGAACGGATTACCGTTGGCACTAGGCCACTTAAGTGTAAAGCACATCTTTTATTTCAAAAATCCTTCAGTCAACGAGAATAGTTTTGCAAGTTGTCGCACTTGCTCAAACAAATTGGTAACAAAAAACAAATTGGAGACGTGTGATAGGTAATTTTGTAAATTTAAATATCTCCACAAAAGGAAACTAAAAAAACAACAAGAATAATGTCGTAAGGTCTCAAAAAAACTCATATCCTTCCAACATTCATTCAACTGCTCGTCTATACTCTACGTCTACTCAATCCTGACAGAAAATAATAAATTTCATTGACTAGAAAGTTTGCTTTTAAACTAAAAAAAAAACACACACAAAATTCGCTTACATGTATAATATTCCATCATATTTTGATTGTATCGATATGCTGTGGATAAATCCATGATCACAAGAGTAAAAAGTGCAGTAGCGCACGAACTCCTTTGAGACTAGAATTGGTTTCTTCTTATTAGAAAGTGTGTTTTAGTTTTCGGGGAAATAATTCCTTTGATTTTGGCAAACTTTTTCTTTTTTTTTTAACTTAGAACATTGCACTTATGGTGAAAAGTTGAAAATCATTTTTTCTTGCTTTGTAATTAAGGTAGGTATGCTTGATGGGTAGGTATATGGGTGCTGACTGCCGTAAAACCAAACACCGCTTCGCTTCAATCACAAAAAACAAAAATAGGTAGTAAACCAAACCAAAAAAAATTTACTTTTTCACAACAAAAGCTTGAAGCCGTCACCACACTTGACACTCACAAAACGGAGACAATAATCCGCTGCAAAACACGTCCGATATTTTTGCAGAAGCAAAATACGCGCGACGACGAAAGCAGCAACAACGACAACGACAAGGAAAACGGCGACGGTATCAGATGTTTTTCGTATGTATGATAATTACGTCGTTGCTTAGAATTACGGAGAACAAACGAATGGAACAACTTGCACCAGGCGTTTTTGCACAACCACCTCATAACCAAACAAACAATGGTATGTGATTGAATGAAAACAATGACAACGACGACACACCGACGGCACCAAAAACGGGACACCAACAAGATTCAATTTTTTAGGTGAGGAGAAGCTGCTGGCGGCTCTGCGCTGCTGGGCTGAATAGTTAGTTGTTCTTTCTGATAATGCTGCTGGCTCTGGTTTGGTGGTGTTGCTCTGCGGCCGGCAGCAGCGACACAGCGACGGACTAATATTGAAGCAGCAAAATGCACAAAATAACGATACGATACGCTTACGATACAGACACAATGTCGAATGGATGGGATATTGAAAGACACACAACATCTAAGGGACGTGTGATGCTGGTCAAATAGTTGCAGCAACATTCAAACGTCAAATCTCGTAAACAGCGTAAGCAACATATACAGAGATACACAAAAATGTATGAGTGACAGAAGTCGTCCCGCGTCCGTCCATACAAGCGGGGGTGGTTGATAAAACGGATTAAAGTGTGTTGTTTGATGCTGTGCTGCTAGTGTCATAGTCATCGCATCTGATTTCAAAATGTATCTCGAATTACCTACAAAAAGAAGTGGCAAAATGAAAAAAATATATCTCGTTTGCGCACTTGCTGGGGGTTGAATTTTTGTATCTCCGAGTATCCCATAGTCAGCGTTTGGTTGGTTGCATCAATGTGTGTGTGCCTTTGTGTGTGGCAGGGTGTTCGTGTTTGTGAATAAAGTAAACGTCCTTGTGTGAGAGAGGTCCATCCCTCGTGTGTGTTAAAAAGGGTGTATCCTTATTCGTATCCTTGCAAGGTATTTTCGAACCGATTTTCAACCAATCGCTAGACGTAAGTTTAGCGAGCGGGCGGTATCATAGAATGTTGTAGCTGATGATCATGATGATGATGAAGATGATGATGATGATTATGATGATAATGGTGCTGTAAAACAAAAACTTTCGTTCGAGGATTTTTTTATAGATAGGTAGATAGATAAGCATATCGAGAAAGGTATCTCTATGCAATGCTAGGTAGGTAGGTACTTTGAGCATTTTTCTTTTGGATTAAAGGAATTGATCGAATGTAAGAGGAACTTATACACCTTCCTACCTAGTTTAGATTTTTTTGCATGTGCTTCTTGCTTTTGTGTGTCACCTGACCTGAGGAAGCCAGAAAAATTGAAGAAAATATGAGAAAACTCACTGATGCATAACAACTGAATCGAAATATGTGGAAAATTTACTTGGTTTTTATTTATTTTTCTCGTTTATTTCTCATCGATATACGAAGAAGGGTGGTGGGTAGTTGTGGGTAGGCGGCTGTTTGCCAGTTTGTGTGATTTCCATTTCCTCTCCCCTTTTCTTGTTGTTGTTCAATAAATAGGTAGGTACAGAGGAGACACTCCGTGTAATGAATATATCGAAAATGATTCCAAAGATCAAAGTTACGTTAAAAGGGGGAGGGGGGAAATATGGGGCAGAAAAAATAAAATCAAGAAAGGTGATTTGAGTTTTTGCAAAAAGGATAGGTACTTCCTAGGTATCCAATCCTTAACAAAATAATCGAATTTCTGATTTCTTGTCATCCGTGATTTGGTAGTGAAATAGTTAACAGCCAGTCAAAGCACAGGAAAGTGACCTTTATTTTTTCAGGTGGTTGCACCTGAATTATTACAATTTATCCGTTTAGTAAAAATTTACAATTTGTCCGTTTAGTAAAAAAAAAAAGCCAAAGTGGGGTTTTTACTTTCAAGCAAATTCAAAACATGACATTCTGCAGGCGCTTCTAGTGATGTGCAAGTCTACCTACATATTTGTTATGTGGAAGTTTTTAAGGTTCGAATCAAATACTTTTACTATGGGTTACATTGCATTTTCGCGAGGAAATGTCAAGTCATTCTAGAGTAATTACACTCCATAATTACTCTTTCTCACTAGGTCGTTTGAAATCGGAAAACATTTGCCGTTTCCCCTTTCGCTCTTCCATTGATTAGTTGGGTATTGAGTTTAAGGAATAGCAACCCACCCATAGTAGTACCCGTAGCGTCATGGTTAGCATGTTTGCCTCTTATCCCAGAGCCCAGAAGTTCGTGGTTCGAACACCAACAGAGTTTCCACGGGTATCGCCTTTCGCAAGGAATTGGCAAACCCTCCGTCAGTAAATTCATTGAAACGAAAAGCACTTTCTCGATTAGCCATTCGGAACCGGCAGAAAATTTTTGGTCCCCTCCATTCCCTCACAAGGCATGGTTGTGAGAAATGGGCTAGGCCCTGGAGCTCCTTGCTCTGTTGCGCCAACTTATTTATTTTATTTATTTAACAGACCTTCTCAAATTTGTGTGGCAGAGATCTGATGAAAACTCACTGCTTAAAGTGAGATACCACAAGCTTGGGTGCTTTCTACTCTACTGATTATTTTACTATTGAGAAACAATTTAGGCAAGCAGAAAAACTAGGATAATTAAATAGTCTCCACCTCCTATTTGACTTCCAATTAAAGGTTGGAGAGCTGAAAATGAGGATGCAAAGACTTGTGCCTGGAGCAGACATCAATTGAATGAGCTTTTTACAATTACTATGTGCTTTCCTATAAAAATTGAAGAATCAATGGCACGCTTGTGGTATGTAGGTGCACACTTCGCATATCGCATAGGTTTATCCACCTGAATTTTTTGAAAATGACCTTATCATTAAATAAGTGCTAATTACGCTGATAATGAAAAAGCCACTTAAGCAACGCTCCCATTTGTACCTAACTATAATGAGAAAAAAACTGCGACTATGCATTTTTGATTTGTGTTGATAACTGCCCTACTATACCTATCTAGTTGCGTTTATGAAATATGTCAATCCAAATTCCAAAATAAGCCTTTTTTTCTCTCAAGTGTTCCGGTTGTGTCAAACTTTCTGTGACCCCTCTCCCTCTCACCAAAAAATTGAGATCCTTTTTATTAACATATCGAAAAATTGCTCTTCAATTAAAAGTGAGCTCCTTGTGAAAGTATGTAGAAGTTTCATTAAGTAAAATGAATTCCTGAAAGTGCGAGCGTTGAATTTATATTACGATTTTGTTGTTGGTTTTTACGGTCAAAGCGAGCAAAAGTTCAATGAAACAGAACTTTTTGTTTTGAGTAGGAGTCACGTTACGTTGTCTTGCACACGAACCAAAGTAACATCGAAGTTGTTATAATCAGCCCTATCACGAATTCCATAGTGGAACTTCCCCGAATGGATTATTCCGCTACGAACCCCGAAAAAAAGCAATCACAAAATCCGAATGGAATCGAAAAAGGCATTGCCTCATAAAAAAATGATTGTGAATTTCGAAATCATTGACACCAATGTTTGGAGACTTTTAAAACGAAAACCCCTTCAACTTTTCAATAATTTCCTTTTGTTCCCTTTTAATTTCCTTGCCCAAAAAGGCAAATATTTACTAAAAAATTAATATCGTGCCTGTGTCAATTTGTCAAGAAAAATTTGAAAATTTTAGGTCATATTTTTCTTTGTAAATCTACTTCAGTTTTACCTTTGGCCGCCATGGTCATGAAAATATCCCATAATCACTGAGCACTATTCCAGCTGTCAAGTGATTAATTGTTCAAATAAAAACAATGTTGCGATTAATCAACGTTTGATTTAATTTAAGATTGAAAAACGACTTACCACTTACCACTTTTTTTTTAAATGAAATCGAACTAATTTTTACTTCGCTACGAAAAGAATAAACTGTCATAGAAAAGGACGTCATATTTCCGTTTGATTCGGAATTAGTGATACCAAATTCCACGAATTTAGAAATTCGTTGCAGATTTTCCACTACGAATTCACTACGAACGGATTGTGTAATAGCTTTTTCGTGATTCATAACAAATTTTCGATTACGATAGAATTTGTGATAGGGCTGAAAATGTTCCTGCTAATTTCCTATAATTGAACTCAAAGACGTCAGAGAAACTGAAGCTAAGGTGGGATTGTGACATATTTTATGAACGGACACACCAATGCTTTTCAATTAAAAGATTTTCATTTTTATGACTGCACAATACAAATGTTGAACATTTATATAGCCCACAATTTCAATGCCAATTTTGTGTTGGCATAATCAAATAAAAACGCAATCTCTGTGTTGTAGATCGGTCGCCTTCAAGGAGGTACCGGAATATACATACCTTCAATTTAAGGCTTAAAAGAAGTAATGGGACACTGGGTTCAGGTTCGTTACCTGAAATCAAATATCTTCAGTTGAATTCGCCTTGGACTTAGTGTCTTGGGAAACCAAATTGGAAATAAGTTTGACGCATATCTAGGACATATAATCTTATGCCGATTCCGAACAAGCCGTGAGTAAGAAAATGCTTTTCTTGATAGAGTTTTACTCTTGCAGGAATTGCCAATCACTCACAAAAGTCGATTCCCGTCGAAATATAATGGGATGTTTCTGGGACTCGAAACTCGGACTCTTACGTAACAACCATTACACTGCGGGCACTACACTCATATACTCTACACACTATACTCTACTGACAACAAATATCTTGAAAAAAAAATTATTTATTATTTATTTAATTATAATTATTGAATGGAAAAATTATTGACAGTGTATTCCACATATTAAGCCATTCCAAGGGAATCGCCGAGAGAGAAAAGAGAGTAAGTTGGTAAAGTACGTTCAATTGCATAGTTGCACAAAATAAAACGTCAAGCACATCTGATCTCCGAAAACGCCAATATCGCAAGACAAAAAAAAAAAAAAAAAAAACAAAACAGAAAACCTTCCCACTTATCTCAGTGGGAATTCTGATTAAAGTTCTGTGGTCTCATTTCAGTGTAATAATTAAGAATAAAAAACCGGCGTTGCACTAAAGATTTGATGGTCAGTCCAGCAGTAATCCAGCAAAGGGGCATAATAAATGCGGGCTAGGGGGTTGGGGATAGGTGGTTAAGTGTTGTATATTTTTGTCCGGGAATCAAATTTCACATGACCGCACCAGCCCGTCATCATCATTGTCGTTACAATAAGACAAAAGAGCTGTGTGCGGATCCATGAAAATAAGATCCTCCACACTCAGCTGCAGCGGTGCGACTACTGATTCCGATTGTCTCCGTTTACTCTATAGATACCTACCTATATACCTACCTACCTTCGTCTGCTTACCTCGGGCGGATAAGCTGTAAGTAGGTATTTTCTTTTTCTCATTTGTTGAAAAACAATAAAATATAAAGTGAGATTTCTCAATCAAATTGTATCACATCACAAACTTTTTTTTTGCACAACCTGTTTTCTCAGGCGTCCAGTCCAGACATCAGGCGTAAATATAAGTATAAGTACCCTCTACCTTCTATACCCATACCTACAACATAGAGGAATGATGGTCAGCTTATATAACTTGGTGCGGATGGTGTTTAGGGAACCGAAATCAGGAAAACCGCAGCAGAACAAGGCTTCAACGGAAACAAAAATATACGCAGGAATTTTTCATTCACAATATATTTTTTCGCTTTTGCCTTTCTTACGAGTATAAGGTAGGTATTCTTTATTTCTTTTCATTGAAAGAAGCTTCAATGGGAAAACGAGCATTTTCTCACACACAACAGAGACTGGGGAGATGGATAGACTCCCCTTTGTTTGCTGGATATATTGATATGAGTGGGTATGCATTTTTAAAGCATTCGTTCTCGTACGTCGTACCTCGTATAGTAGGTGTCTTTTATTTTATTATTTGATTTGTCATATACGCCTGCTTACCCACCCACTTTTTGTTAAACTGAATTACATTCGAATCTCTATCCTGATGTGTAAAATATTTTCTCAATCACGTTATTGCAATCACAAATTTGGCAACAAGAAGTGTAAGGCATCAAGTGGCTGGCATCCAGATTTCTAAATGCGCGTTCACACTTAAAAAAAAAAATAGGGTGGCGCAACAGAGCGAGGAGCCCCCGGGCCTAGCGCATTTCTCACAACCATGCCTTGTGAGAGAATGGAGGGGACCTACAATTTTCTGCCGATTCCGAACGGCTAATTGAGAAAGCGCTTTGCATGGCAATGAATTTACTAACGGAGGACTTGCCAATTCCTCGCGAAAGGCGATATCAGTGGAAAAACATTTTTGCCTCTGGTGGGATTCGATCCTCGAACCTCTGGGTTAGTAAGTGGACATGCTAACCATCACGCCACGGGTCCACACTTTGCCGAGCGGCAATTCTTCCGATAAGAAGAAAGGTCAATCGGCCAACTTCAATATTAGTTCGGCATTGCCGATTGGTATGTACCAAATGTGGCCATTAGGCAGAGTGTGGACGCAGATATGAAAACCAACATAAATCTCATTCAAATAACTTTGCGCAAAATTGTAATTAACTAAAACTTAATTTCTTTTGCAACGTTCTTTTCTATGGGAACTGATAGTTGAAGTCAAAAGAAATACGAAAATCTTCTCGCAAAATCCGTTGTCCTTTTGTTGCAATATAGCGGATTATTACTATAAATTTGTCAAAAAAAAAAATTGTCAAAAAAAATTGTCATGGTAGCCCATAGATTTTTCGGTCCTATCATTAAATGCAGTAATTTTTGTTCTTATAATTTGATAATATTTTTTTTTGGTCACACACAGTTCTTTAGCGTAACAGAACCTAAACAGCTAGCTCAAGACTACTTCCCAAGTGCGACAGCCAAAAATTTCACAAAAAAAATCTTATGTAACTCCATCATGTCGCTTCTTGGTTGTCGCGAGTCGTCACATTGTTGTGGCTTGTGGGTCATCGCATTGTTTGAATTTTACGTTAGTTATAAATTTCAAACGACTTCTGGCCTTAACAGAGCAAAAATACCTCAAGAATTCTTCCAGTGTGCAAGAACCATCAGCTATCAGCAGTCGCATTGCTGTGGGTTATTGCAATTTTAAAATTCAACTTAAGCCATTGCCTTTATTATGAAAAAAAAACCATATCAGCTATCTATTGCTATAATTTGAAATTCTCTTGTTAAAGAAAAGATGAACAGAAGACTGATATTGTTTAATTTTTGGTGAATTTTAAAAGAAAAATGCTACTCACATACTCGGTCACTAATGCTATGACTCAGCCCCCAGGCTGTCCAAGGAATACGACAAAACAACTTGAATAAGAGGTTAACCATCTTTTAAATACCCTCTCAAGGAAGAAATAATACCTAGGAGATTCGTTAGCCAAAGTTTATTAGCGATCATCTAGGACACTTTCATGTGAAAGAAAAAGAAATTCTGCACAGGTGGCGACAGAATTGTGATGGCCTATTCAACGAACAGTTTCCACGAAAGCATTTCCAAAAATTTAACCTAACAAAATGGTAATACTTGACATCATAATCGAAAAAGAGTCACTAAGGTTGTGAACACTGCTAAACCAAACGACAAACGAGATACCATACGAATTTTGGAAAAAGATGTGCGACATCGGGCTTAGATGGCTCACATTTTCACCTCCAAGCTTGAAGGAGGTTATATTGTGTGTTGAAGCAGGAATAGTTACCTTCTACCAGTGTACAAATACACAAAGTTGCGATAATTATCGTCTGAGTTTACAATTCTGAATTTTATTTACTCCCCCCACCAGAGGTAAGAGATTTATAAACATCCTTAATGTATAGATAAAAGTTTTAGAAGGTAGAGGATATCGTATAGATAAAAGTTTTAGAAGGTAGAGGATATCGTAGGACGTGGATATTAGTACCAGAAAAGACCGAGTTCTTATCTTGCCCGTTTGATGATCCAGTCATGTCTATAGTCTAGACATTTATTTCAATGAAAACTTGCTTTACAAGTGTAAGAAAATAAAAAATATCTGGCTTCTATGATCAATAGGAAAACTATTTATTATAAAGATATCGGTCATCAAGTAAACTCCGCTATCTTCTGTGATTGAGAAATTCTGGTTGTGAGTTTAGCGCTCATATGCGGCTCAGAATGTTAAATGGGAGCGTTCAAGTATTACGTAACGCAATTTTTGAAGATTTTTTGTAACGCACCGTAACGTTTTCATGTACCCCCTCCCTCCCCCTCTCTAAACGTTACGTAACACTCCAGTGACCATTTTCACCCTAGTCGCAAAAAGTTATGTTATAGTTTTTATCCTTGGTATACTTTTAACTGCCATTGCGGTAATCATATAATATTAAATAATACAAAAGCCAATTAGGGAGTTTTTATTCCTTAATTTAAAAAAAAAAAAATGTTATGTAACGTGTTGTAAGAAAGAACGTTTTACGAGACCCCCAAATTGCGTTACGTTATACCTACTTGAACGCCCCTAATGGGAACTGGCAGCTGCTTAGATGAGCTGAGCGAGGCGCTCAGTACCTATTGAATTGTTTTTGTCTTCAATGGTTAAATCCATTGCTGATAGGACTGCTGAGTTGCGACAAAAATGCACTTAACGAGTGTTTCGTTTTTGAAAATACATGTAAAATGTCGACCAAGGAATTTCACAATTTAATTTCTTTCAATATTTCTAAAGTAAAAAAAGTTTTTTTTTATAAGCACAATAATGCCATGCTCTTTTCTTTTCATTGGTCCAAGTCGCCTTGGTCTCCATTAGAATTGTCCAACTTAACTTGTATTGAATCTAACTGGAAATTGCTTCAAAACTTGGTTTGTGTACCTGATAAGCTAACTTGGTTCAAGTTCATTGACCATTCTAATTAGAATTCTAAAACAAAAAAAAACAACTAACGACGAATCTCCAAATGTAATCATTGCATGTATTCATTTGTGTACACCTAATGGGAAACACTTATTCGCTTTATACGCAGTGACAACGGATATGAGATCCGTTGATCAAACGAAACTAACTTCTCTCAATTGTTTACATATCCACAAAATTACAAAAGATAAACCATGTGTGTGTGTGTGTTTTTTTTTTCCAAAGGTTTCAAGGTAAGATTCTTGTCTTGACAATGACGTGACCCATCAAGGGTACGAAAATTATCAACAGAAAAAGTGCTTAACACCAACCAGCAAACCATAGATACTTTTCACATAAGCAAGAAACGAGGTGAACAAAAATATATAGACAGAGATACCTACAATGTGCGACAACAATGAGAATCCGAATATAGGTCCCACGCCGAGGGGGCTTCGGATTGAAATGAAGATACCACCAGGAATTTATTTTTGAATGTACTTCAATAGGCATATTAATGCAGGTTTACACGTCTCCGTACGCTTAAAAGGCCATTAGTCACTTACACGGTTATCGTCGTCAGGTTGTAGGTACTTGAGCATGATTAGTACTTTCTAATACTATAAATTTCGAAGATGTTGCTGCCGCTCTCAGCGCGCTTCCCTTGAGCTTGAGGTATACATGTTTGTTTCAAATGAAGCTTAATTCAAACGTGCGAATAATCTGAATTATCCTATCGAGTTATTTTCGATTAATTTGCTGAGACAAACTTCAACTCTATAATTATTTTGCTTTGCTATTCTAATGCCAGTTCTAAAAAAGTATAAGTACATATTTGAAATGAAAAATAATACAATTTTTTTTTAGTTTAGTTTTTGTAAGTAGTGTGAAGAAAAACGTATACGAACATAAGCGAAGACATCAAAAGAGCGTACAACTCTTGTCTTTATTTACTTGTTGTTTATAAACCTACCCCACCAGAGATAGGGTATATTTATGAACACCAATTTGTAGATTTAAGTCTGCAAGTCATTAAGAATTGGAATTAATTAAGAGATATTGGTAAAGAAGAGACTACCTTACACGCAACCCTAAAGAAAAAAGTCGTCGAGTTTTATTAGAAGATCTCGGTGGATTCTTCGAAAACTCAAATGGTTAAAAAAAATTTCACATAAAAAACAATAAAGGAGCTTTTTACAGTTAAATGAAGGTACATACTTCTTTTGGAGCTTCTTGGAACAATAACTTAAGTAAGGTTTTAACAATGCGATGACTTACGACAGCCAAAAAGTGACATGATGGAGTTGCATGAGATTTTTTTGAAACTGCTGTTTGTCGCACAGGGTAAAGAAAGCTTTTTGCAGATAAGTGTATTTCTTTTTTTATGTTTATACATTTGTAATTCTTTTGGCTAGTTTTAACACTCACATCAATATAATGAATAAATAAAATTTCCAGAATCATTTTAAGAGAACTAAGCACTTTGCAGCATTTTTGGCGACTTTAAATATGTGGTCATTTCAACGAAGATCATCGTTTACACACATTACCAAGTACTGGCAGCCTCTCGGTTTCTCGAATGCAGGTACCATCACTACATAGTATAAAACAAAGTCGCTTTCTCTGCCCCTATGTCCCTATATCCCTATGTATGCTTAGATTTTAAAACTACAACTGATTTTGCTGCGGTTTTTTTTGAATGAATAGAGTTATTCAAGAGGAAGGTTTATATGTATTATACATGCATTGCATATTATAGTAGAGAAAAGCCGAGAAATTTAAAGATTTGTAATGTGATGTCGTAACAAACATATTTGTCTGCTCTTACATTGCAAACGCTGGCTTAACCTTACGACATAGACCAAATTTATGTACTACGGAATTGTACATCTTAAAAAGATGAATAAAAAAGTCCGCCACAGCATATGTTTATCTTCTAAGGATAACCCACAGTAACCATTTTTATCTTTTTCATATTACAAAAAAAATACGGGTTATTTACCAAGCTATTTTAAACAATACAATATCATTCCTTATCCAATTAAATACATAAGATACGTTGTGCATTTCATGTAGATCAAAATTGCCCTCTACAGCATGTGATTTAAATGAATGTTTTCGAAGATATTACAGATTTAAAAATTGCGGGACGCAGCTTTTGCGGCGGTACCAGAAGCCGGGCGGCGGGAACGAGCCATAGCAGGAAATCTTCATGGTATAGGGAAAGGGGATTTGTTTTACTCCAAATTTAACGCGTGCAGGCCACGGGCAGTAATGAATAAATCAAAACTACTGGATCGATCTTAATAATTTTTTCAGTGAGTGACATAGGCTATATATTTTATACCCGTGCGAAGCCATAGCGGGCCGCTGTGTTTTTATATACAACAGTTTTTCTGTAGTGTATTTACTATCAGCATTTTACCCGTGCGAAGGCGGGGCGGGTCGCTAGTTCATAATATAATGACAATGGGGAATGTTAATCCTTAAAAACAAATGACAACTTGGTGGAATATGCCACCATCACATTTTCTTACGAAAGCGGTACTGTCGGTCATTTAGAAGCTTTCGTTCCTCCACGCGAGAGATAATTCAGTTACGTAACAATCGATACCGTGTGCTGTTATTCAACCGCTGGCTTCAGCACCATTGGAAAAAATTTCTCCAGCCCCCGAGACATGCCGTGAATGCTCTTGACTTGAAGGGGGTTGTTCGCACTTCTTCTTCACCTCTTTTGGGGTTTCTGATGCCTTCCACTTCCAGATGGTCATTTTCATCTTAATTTTTTCAACTGAACTATTTTAAATCTATTGTCGTTATAGTTTTTAGTTTTTTTAGTTTAGTTTTCAAATGATTTTTATTTTATAAAAGTTACAATAATTTAGTTTAACTTTCATTTTTTAACATGGCTTACGCCGTCTGTCAGTTGACTATTATTAATATTTTTTGTTTAATTGTTTAATATATAAATTGAAAATTAAAAAAAAGTTCATCTGACATTCGTTTCCTGTAGTTAACTGCTAGCTTGATGTAGGTAATTGTAAAGGGCTTCCCAGTCATGGTTCCATTTAGAACTCCTATGATTTCCTCTTTAGTTTACACTAAGTGTACTCCTTCTTGTTTCCACTAAAACAGGACACTTTCCCAAGAAATGAAACACGTTTTCACGTTCATTTAGATTACAGAGTCCACATGTTTCTTCTAAATCATTCCTGTGAGCGATATAGTACAGGGGAAGTATCTCCCATTGTGCTTTTAAAACCAGTGACATGAGATCGGTAGAATACTCCGCCCTGAAATAATTGTCTGTTAGCAGGTTATAATTGAGCCTTGAGTACCTATATGCCCCTGTGTAATGAACTTCTGGCTTTTTGAATGTAGTCCTCTCTCTTTCTTTCATCGACTAACGTTATTAAGCTATAGAGTTCGCTTTTCTACTTCTGTCGTTACGGAAAATCATAATTTTGGACTTGTCTAGGTTTACCTGGAGACTCCACTTGTTGCAGTACTCAAACAACCTATTGATCATTAGCTGGAGACTAGGAGGCGACTCTGCTAGCACCACAATGTTGTCCGCAAACATAAGAACCTTAACCAAAATATTTGCTGAAAGACGAAATCCAACTTGCAAAATCTCTTCTAAGTCATCAATAAATAGGGCAAATAATAGGGGACTCAAATTACATCCCTGCCTCAGAACTATTTCTACTTCGAATTGCTCGGATACTTTACTTCCAAAAGCGACTGCAGAAGTTGTTGAGCTATAAAGATGCTCCAAAACGTTTACAAACTTTGACGATACTCCTTCCTTACACAGTTTCAGCATAAGTGCATTCTTGTCTATAGTATCGAAGGCCGTTTTGAAATCAACGGAAAATCCGTAGAGTTTTGTTTTGGATCCAATGAAGATTTCAGCTACATTGGTAAGCGAATAGATTTGGTCGATTTTCTAGTAATTCTTTCGAAAACCAGCTAGTGACTCGCTCAGTAAGTTGTTGTTATGAACCTAATCATAGAGCAGTTTGGACAGAAGTTTTCTGAAAATTTTTATTGATGAATTCCCTAATGATATTCCTCTAGATATAGTTTGAGGCCACTTCCTTGTCAGCTTTTTTGAAAATTGGGCAAATGATGGCTTTTTTCAAATAGTGTGGTAGATATGCTGAATCAGTAGCTTGGTTTAAGGCTTTTGTTAGAGTTTCAATGAAAATTGGGGTTAGTATTTTATAGAATTCTTGAGGTATGCCATTTGTTCCTGGAGACTTGTTGCTTTGGAGTTCCTTCTATACAAGTTGAACTTCTTCACAGGAAAAACTTCTTCGTTCTCATATAAAGGTTTGGCAAATTGGAAAGTTGAAGAAAGCCTGTTTTTGTTAACATTTCAAAGTGATTTGCAAGATCGTCGATTTCAATGGTTGGAATGACTAGTTTGTTTTGTTTTTCACTAATTTTCCTAACAACTTTCCAAAACTCCGCAGCGTTTCTGCTATCAGCGAGGTCTTTCGCCAGTTTTCTTAAGTATGTTTTTTGCTTCAATCATTAAGCTCAATCCAATTTTTAGTCTTGTTTCTTACCGCTTTGTGTACGACTTTGCTTTGCGTATTTGTGTGTAGATACCAACTTCCTGTGAAATTACGCTTTGTTCCCTTTTGCTGAATGGTTTTGGTTTGGTTTACTTGTGCGGTTTTGAATTATTTTTGTTGTTTTTTTTTGTTTTTTTTACTTAACCGTGCTTTCATTTATTTGAGTTCGATATACATCCGTTTTCTTGTTATATGCTCATTGCTCACCAGAAAAACTTAAAACAATAAAATAACACTACTGTCGAACTTAATGCTCTGATTGCTTCAAAAGTAGGTACCACAAACCTATCTAATTAATACTTTGCGCAAAAAAACTGTTCGCCGCTTCTCGTAAAGGTAGAAGGTAGATAGATAGTTACCCATACCAACCTGTACCTACTCCAATGGATTGAATGTTTTCTTTGGTGGCTTGCGGTTGTTTCCTTTATTATTATTTTTTTTTTATTTTATTACCTATACTCATTTTTCGACAAATAATATCACAGATGGTGCGAAGTTCTTGCCAATTTGTACAAATGGATTTTCTTGTTGATGTTTACGATTCATAAAAACTTTAAGATCGCTCAATGCTTCGTTTGTTCATCTGGAATGCAACGGGCCGTAGTTTATTTCTTAAATAAAAAAAGAACTGCATTGCGGTGACATGGTAACTTCCTCTTATGTTAACACATTTGGCCATGCAGTGAGCCTCGACAAAAACACACCACCAACAACAGTCATTAACAGTCTCATTAAAATTAGAAAATGTATTCCTTGTAAATAAAAAACGAGAGCGAATACCACCCAATATTTATGTTTTACAAGTGCTCTAGATGGATGCAGCAGTAGACACTTTGACGACTTCCCTTTGAGTGAAAACGTATCATAAGATTTCTTTACACTCACCATCACTATCTCTTACACCACACATCCGCACCTCCCCCACAAACATAAAGTGTAAGGAATGAAGCAGTAGGATTCTCTAAAAATAGTATCGAAAGAATCTTGAAGAGTTCTTGGTCGTAGCCTAGTTTTATTTCCCAGGCTAAGGAAAGTGCATCCACCTACGATGATCGTGGGGACGAACGACAGCGGCGGCGATGGCGACGCCGACGGTTTTGGCTGCGGCCACCGTCCAATGCCGACGAATGTTGAAAAGCGAAATGAAAATATTTTTTGCAAGCGACTTTTGCTTTCTTCGTATCCCTAGTTTTGTTGTTGTTGTTGTTAACCAACGATTGTAAAAAATTCTACGAAATAATGGAAAGATTTATATTTGTACGAGTTCTCTGGAGTAAATTCTCCCACAATGTGCTTTGGGTTAGAGTTTTTGTTGTAGGTGCCCCATAGGAGTTACGTATAAGTATCTACTTCCCTGGCCTTGAACAGATTTGCGCGTCTGGAAGCGATATTATATCTCGGTTGAGTGATTTGCATAATTTAGTCCATCAGACTGTCACAATGAAGAAACAGAGAATTTTTTTTGTGGGAATATGAAAGTGAAAACTTACAGCGAGTTAAAACTTAGAGTTCTGGATTAGCTCTGGAACAGACATGCTTGTGGCTCTGATCTTTGATTACTCCGATTGCAGCATTTACATCGAATAAGGGAGTTCGCGTATAGTTTTCTATACCTACCCATACCGCAATCAATTCTTTATTTAATTCTAGATTCAAATTTCTTAGAATGGTATGAAAAGGGGGGCAAATCATCACATTAAATTATCCAGAGTTTCTTTGGGGAAAAGCTCTGATTCGAGGTTGTGCCGCGTGCCGTATGCCCGTATCGTATGTAAAAATAGTTTTTTCTTCAATGGGTGTGGTGTGGGGACATTACTTCTCCACATCTCTATATATATATGTAGGTATGTGTAGGTATATGCTTTTCATTTTATATTTCATTGTTCCTTTATTATTATTTTCTTTTCTTTGTTTTTTTCATTGCTTTCTCTTCTGGCTGGCTGAGTTGGAAATTAGCTTTGAAACCACAACACCGTGAAATATGACTTCATCTTTACGATAGATAGCTTGTGTATCTATTTTCCGCCCCTTTTCTCAACCTTCAACGTTCGCATTCCTATAATGTGTTTGGCTTTGAAGTACCTTAAGTTATAAATGTTCCATTCGAAAAGTGTCAGCAAAATTATATTACTGTTCAGGCGGGTAAGGCTGGTAGGTAGGTATGTATGTAGGTGCCTCTGCAAGTTGAGTATTATTATTGTTCCGGCGAAAACGCAGTCAACATTGTTGGCAAAAAACGATTTGGAATGAAAAAATCAAAAAAAAAATCCCATTACGCAGGAAAGGTATCAATTTCCCCGTGACATATTCTCTCTAAGAGCATAGCATCAGCTACCCTAATCCTCTGAACAAATTTACATTTTACATTAAGCCTCCTTACCCCCCACACGCCCACTCGCCCAAAATGGTTCCCTTATACTTTAACGAGTATGGACGATATAATGACGGTATCGCGGAGTGGTTGAGAAATAACGTGACGCGATCTTTTATGTAGTATAAGTATTCTTGTAAGTACACTAAAAAAACAGAAAAAAGTATATCAAACGGGAAGAAGGGAAAAATTAAATTCCCGCAAATTAGAAATCAGGTTATGTTAATGGAGTCGTTCTTTTTTTGGGTAGACTCTATATAGGTATGTGTGTACATTTTAATTTGGTTGGCTCCCTTCAAAGAGGCAACAATTACAAACGATGGAGCGCATATCTTTTTTTTTTTTTTTACTATAACCACCCTCTCTTTTGAGTTTTTGTGGTTGAAAATGTTGAATTGTGCCGGTATGTCATTCCTACAAAAACAAAAAAAGGCTGAAAATATGGAAAAGATAAGATAAGACAGATGTTTTTTTCTTTTTTCTTGTTGTTGAATTCGCTTTTGGGAGTAGGAAGTTATGGTAACATCATCGTTGTGACAGAATTTCATCCAATCATTATTTGGTGGTGAGTTAAAAAAACCATCAAAACAACCACCTTATCTTAGAAAAAAATTGATTATGTTTTGATCATTCAGCAAACAAGTCCCGAGGGGTGCATTCTCTAGAATATGCAAATTCTTAACAAGCCTTCCTGTGGTTGGGTTTTGATTTTGTTTGAGGAGGATATAAAAATTATTGGATTGTAAATGCTGGTGTAGGAAACAAGTCCAACCCTTATCAACTTTTCGCAATAGAGTTTGTGAAATTTGGAACCATTAATAATTTGTTTCAATTTTAAGTTTTTAGCTTCATTTTAAGGAATTTGAGTCTAGCTGGGGTGAGTTTTGTAAATAGTTGAGATTAATAAAAATTTTGAACAATCAAAACACTTTTCATATTCCCTCAGATGCACATTTCGGAAGCAATGCTTCCATCGTCAATGTTTTTCATAAGATGCGACAAAAGTCCAAGCTGAATAGAATGAGTCACGACAAGAAAAAAATCCTGTGTGAGAGGCGGTGGCAAAATCCCTCCCTTTGGACACGAATTGCAATTTTATGAAAAATTTACTGAATTTTCTAAACAAAACTTTTCAATTCAACTAAGTCATTTTCTAATCTATATTAGATTCATTAATTAATTATTTGGATTAAAGCAATGCTAGTGAATAGAACCGTAATCGCTAAGGCGGAGTGTGAACAATATGTTGCAACAGGAGTGAATAAGGGCTGTCCACAAGGTGGCGTTATTATCTCCTCTTCTGTGGTGCATGTTGATCGACTCTCTACTTGTAATGCTCAATGGATCTAACGTTCACGCCCAAGCATATGCAGACGACCGAATGCGACGTCGCGTCTTTGTGCTCTCGGTTGGTTCCAGCCTCCAAGCTGTCTGTTCCATCAGAGCCCAGGCTGCGCTTTATATGATTGACACCTGGTGTGTTAGAAACGGTCTCTCCGTCAATCCTCTTAAAACCGAGTTCACGAGACGTAGAAAATTGACTGGTCTGACCCAACTTACACTTAAAGGCGTCAACATCCCCTATTCAAACATCTCGGAGTAATCCTTGATAACAAACTTCTTTGGTCTAAACTTGTCTAGTCTATAGCACTATCAGTCTTCTGGTAATGTAAAGGAGCCTTTGGCAAGACATGGGGTCTTTCACCGAAAAGGGACCTTTGGATCTATACGGCTATGGTAAGACCAATCATCTCCTATGCGTCAGTTGTTTGGTGGAATAAGCTCTCGCGTAAATAAGTTATTGCCTCGTTTGGCAAACTTCAAAGAACAATCTGTCTTGGTGTTACTGGGGCCTTCCCGAGCACACCGGGAGCTGCTCTCGACGCACAGCTGAATCTTCCTCTTGATATCTACATGTACTCTCAAGACCATTTCTCATTTAAAAAGATGTGGTCTCTGGCACAATTCGCACTGGAGTTTTGAGGAACACGCAAGCAGCATATCTTTTGACTCACGTCTAATGGATATGCCGTCTGACACGATGATCCCAAGGCTCAAACTGCGTCAAAATTACTCAGTCAACTTTCCTTCTGTTCAGGAATTGTTCGCCCCAGAATCTGAGCCTGGAAAGAACTGTTATCGAATCTTCACAGATGACTCCAAAACCAACGAGGGTTTTGGCACTGGTACCTTTGTGGAGAACGACGACATACGACTGCACACCTCTTTCGGATCATACGCATCCGTTTTCCAAGCGGAGGCGTATGCTATCCTAATGGCCTTAAGCAACGTTACGAACAATGAATGGACGGGGAGAAGTATCTGGGTTTGCAGAGACAGCCAAGCTGTGCTTAAGGCCCTTCTTAATCTTCTTACCACTTCGAAAGTGATCCAGGAATGCAAGAGCTTTCTAAATGCGATCGGAAGATTAAATTCTTTGAGTCTCATATGGGTTCCGGGCATAACTGGAAATGAGATCGCCGATGAACTTACTAGGCAAGGATCTCAGACGGCTTTCTCAGGACCTGAACCGTCGCTAGATCTGCTAGCGTCCTCAGTGAGGGCTTCAATCAACGATTGGAACTGTGAAGAGCACAACCGTAGATGGCATGCCTCTATTGTATGCACACTGACCAAACGTATGCTCCCCAACGTTAATAAGAAGACTGCAACATTTTTGCTATCCCGTAGCAGAAAAGACTGTAGAAAGCTTATTAGGCACTTCTCTTTTGCCAAGCATTTAAACATGTTAGGCTTAAGTGATACCATACTCTGTGAATTTTGTGGAGAAGATGAGGACACCGCAGAGCACTTCCTCTGTGAATGTCCTGCTTTTTCTCGCATGAGGTTACAGATACTCGGCGCAGACATGGTGAGAGCTGGTAACTTAGGCTCCTTATCATGGCAGCGTCTTTGGCTTTTCTCCGAATATCTGGAAAGCTATAAGAAATAGAAGGTTGCTAATTGGTAGTACAATGGACCGGTATTTAGGTCTGAGTGCTCTAGCTGGTATTTTAAAAACCTCCCTTAAAAAAAAAATGTGTTATGCCCCTAGGTTTTCATAGCTTTGTTTCACCACCATACTGACTCATTCCTTAGCTATCACATTCAATTTCTAGTCTTACAAATTAAATATTAAATTTAGTGGAAACTTATGCTAATGCTCAAATTTCAAGCTACACAAACGACGGTGACGAAAAAAACAGAAAAAGCTCAGAGGTTATCTTTCTGTGTTTAATATCCAAACTTTAAAAGATTTTCGGAATGTGTACCTTACCTATCTTCCTGCACACACATTCCTAACTTTTTGAGTCAAGTTATTCGTTTAACCTATAAGAGCAGTTTAATAGGTTGGCATAGCAATAGTGACAATAGTGCTCTCAATTCCCCATCAAAACCCTTTAACCATTAAAAAAATGAATCCGTCCTTATGAATTAGAAATATAAAAAGAAATGTCTGACAAATTGTCTATCAATAATTGCAAATACCCAACAACAACTCCTGCCTGGTTAAAGTGCCTCTCGCGCACATCATGCTGCATACATAGATGTGTAATGCAACAGAATAGACAGTTATGTTGCGCGAGAGCCTGAACAAAGAAAAAATAAAAAATAAAAATGAAAATAGTTTGATATAACACCTTGCTGCTTCCTGACTCCTTTATTATTTAAAATTTTCTCTCTTGTTCGGGCGTCTCCCCATATATCGTCGTTGTCTATTTGGTTGCCACGCGCGCATTTCAAAAAGATTGCCTCGAGCAACTAGCTATACAGCTATGAGTAAGTAGGTATAACAGCAGCAGCAACAGCAGCACCGAAAACAAAAAACAGAAGGCAAATATAAAATCTTTCTTCTTGTCTATGGCTTATTTTTCCCGTATTGCAACTTCTTCTGTTTCTGCTATGTTTGGCTGCTATGGCAGATATTGGTTTGATAGTCTTCCTCTTTGCCGTGTTACGTTTCATTATTACCTCACTTATACTCTGCGGGCCTTTGCCTGCGCGTTATTGCACTACAAATCCCAAGCACTCTAGTTTTTACTTAAAGATATAGGTCTAGGTATCTCAAAGATTTTCCAATACAAGTGTCCAGCGGCTAAATATATTGGTAGGAGCTAAAGGTGTATAATAATGAGAAAAATACCACAGCTGAGAGAGTTGACACAATGTCGGCATGCTGCAAAGATATAGGCGCTGTAGAGCTACACTGTAGCTGTAAGAACGTGAGTAGTAAAATACGGGTGTGATGTTGGTTGATGATAATTTCAGTTGAGATTAATGTAGTGTTATGGACAGATATTGTCTTAAAATTGCCACTGGATTCCTATTGTATTAAATGATTTTTTTCATTTCACGAAGTTTTTTTTTCTCGTATTAAAGCATTTTTACATTACAAATTATAGAAAACATGAAAATTTAAGGAAGGAATTGCCACTACTGTGATTAGAACCACCTGTGGTTCCAAAGACGAAAATAAATCAGCTAAAAGTCATATCCTTCGACTGTCAATTTGCCAATTCTCGATATATATTTGTAGACAGTACGTTTGGCACTTCACAGTTTTCCTTGATTGAACACAAACTTATTATTTGTGTCTGCACCCTACCAGTGGTAAGGTGGTAATAGTATATATGCAGCACTAGACATCGATCATTTACTAGTCTTAAACCTTTTTGGTAGGTATCCTGTTCTTCGTTTTCGGTTGAAACATTTCAGCCCACGGCATTCTATAATAGCAAACTTTTAGTGCTGCCGAAATACGAGGTGTGGCAATTTGAAACCTGGAATCGACCGATATCTCTCGAGCCACGTTTAGTTTGTGTTTCACGCGTGTTTTTGAAAAGCAAGGTTTTTTCTACACGTCGCGAAAATGAGTGACGTCATTAAGAAGCAACCCGCGGTTATCGAATTTTTGGTTAAAAGAAACGAAACATCCGCGGAAATATGTCGTATGTTCAAAGAAGTGTATGGAGATGATTCTCTGTCGAAAACTGCCGTGTTTGAGTGGGCAAAGCGGTTCAGGGAGGGAAGTGTTTCGAAAGAGGACGATCCAAGGCCTGGCCCGGCCGTCACCTCCAGACCGTTGGTTAACACTCCGGGAGTTGTCCTACGAGTTGAACATCAATAATGAAACGATTAGGCAGATTTTACACGAGGAGCTAGACATGAGAAAGATTTGTACTAATATGGTACACGAAATGCTCACGTTGGACCAAAAACACCTTCGAATGTCCATCTGTAGTGACCTTTTATGGAAAATTGCGACGGATGTGAAGGACTGGATCCGGAGATAAAGCAGTACCTCAAAGGAACTCACTACGACGCGACGGTGTACTGGAGGCGAAAGAAGCTGCGACGCATGCGCTGGTGGCTACCGAGGGTGCTTCGAGGGGTGGGAGCGGAGGTGGAAGCGGTGCGTGGAACTACTGTGAAGGATTATGATCTAAATTTCGCCGAAAATTAATTTAGCTGCCCCTCAGAGCTCGATTCCGGGTTTCAAATTGCCATACCTCGTACATACTCAGTTGCTAGAAAAAGTGATCCAAAATTGGACTTCCCGATTACGCATTATTCAAGCCTGACGTGAGGCCTAATATCATGATAATGAATCTTATGTTTACGTGTATCATTTCATTTTGAACTTGAATACTTACCTCTAAAAAAGCACTTTATTCACTCTACAGGTGGTTTTTTTCAGCCTAGCGAGGGGTTTGAAAAATTTCTTAAATGTTAAGCAAACTCTGTCCATAGTCAAATGAGATGATGCGTTTACCCGCATGTTGTTGCGGACCTATTAAATGGACATCAGAAACGAATTTCTTCAAATTTTAATAAGTTTAAAAAAGCGTTTCATGTATTAACATGGCCCCAATTACAAAGTTCTCTACATATTGTATACATAGTTAGTACCTGACAAAACATGCGCGCAGGCGCATAAGCTCGTAGTTACTATAGTGACATTTAGCGTACTTTTCCTTAAGATAACTGGACAGAGCTAGAAAAAGAGAAAAACCACAACAACTAAGCGACGAACGACCAAACTCCGATTCATATCTTTCATAGAAACGAATGCTTTGAGAGCGCGAGCCGTACACCAAACAATACATTACTATGATGGTATTTATTTTATTTTCATTACAAAGCAAAGTTTGGAACTTAAAACTGCATGCACCAGCAGAGGGAAAAGTCAGTGAAGGTATGCATTTGCTTTGAATTCTTCTCATTTGTTTGACCATTTGACCAATAGTCCAAATCAACTTTCAGACGCAGTATATAGCCCAACCCTGGACCTGGAGATATTGCTTGACTCTAGGAAAATGCGGAAAATCAAGCTGTTAGCTGTTGTACACTTCGTTCTCTCAAACTATATGTCCACAATTGACGCCGAAACATTAAAACACAAGAAATAAAACAACCAAAAATAAAGCAACTAAGTAACTTTTCGTTGACTTGATTGAGTATGTAGCAGAAAAAAAATATTCGGAAAGTTTGTCTTTGAATTTTGTTGCATTTTGAATGACCCCAAGACTCTGACTGAGGTTATTTGGAAAGAATATACCTATGTTCATCTCATGCAACGTTGATGGCCGTCACTTCTTCGTCTTAGCCATTTCAGATTGATCTGTAGCTAGTATTTTGTTATTGCTTTAAATTATTGAATGGAACACAGTTTCTTCTAGTCCTACCGGGCTTACCTACTTAGGTGGGGTTCGGGGTGAGCCAAGGGCGAACTCTCTTCAAATTTGCACTTCAGGTCATTTGGAGTTTTCTTTCACTCACTTGACTTGCCCAGCTAAGATGAGGCTTTTCCCTATTTCGATTTTTCCTTACATAGACCTACCGGAAGTTTAGGAAATGTTTGATTACATCAGTTTGTTGCGTTTATCATTATGACAACAGGGCAGTAAGAAGCAATAAATGAAGTAGAAACACCACCAAAAATAGTCATGATCATGAGATTTCTTTTCCTCTCCTGATGCTCTTCAAAATTAACATCAAAAGTTTGCATCTGTGGTTCGAAGGACAACATAGAAGTATTTTTTGCCGAAATAAAAATCATGTATTTGAAGCTGACAAAAAGCTTAACATGATATAGAAACAAGAATATCAATTAAGTCGGCCGGAGAAGCCGACAGAGCTATGATCTCAGTCCCCTAGTCTTGTATTTACTGAAGTTTCACTTCTGCCATCGTTGAATTAGGCACAACCACCTTTTAGTTCTGGTTGCATTGTAGTAATTGTGTCTGGAACCTACCAGTGGTAAGGTGGTAATAGTATATAAGCAGCACTAAGCATTGATATCCTTTTTTGTGTCTAGTTCGTCATCTTCGGTTGAAAGATTTCAGCCCCTGGCAGTCTAACAGCAATAAAGTTTTCTCAGTAAAAGAAAAGAGTTTGATTTGTTGTCAAAAATCAATTTTGTTGACTATCGAATGACTTTCAATGAACAGTCGGAGTAAAAAACGCATTTCAAATCTTCCTATAATGCCTACCTGATGAGAAGTAACGTTGTATTAGCCTTTTTTTTAAACAAGAGGAGGCTTATATGCTAATGTGGAGAACTCAGACCTAATTTCCGTTCCATTGTACTACCAGGGTAGCAGCCTTCCATTTTTTTTGTTGCAGTAGTTGGAAATAAGGTGTTAGTAATTTCACATATAACCTCAAGGGCGGTGGGCGTCCATATGAAACTGGGAGGCTCAAAGAAAAGTAGTAACCAGAGCGGGATTCGAACCCTCGCGTCCGGTATATCTACTGAAAACTCTGCCACTGCACCACGACCGACCTTACGAGCCTCAAAGAGAATTGTCTATTTTAGTATTTAGTATTTACTTATCGACCAAGTTTTCACTTACTTCCCTTCTTTAAAATGTCGTTTAAACGTTAAGCCTGCCGCAACCTACGAGTGGATTATTATTTTGAAGCGGTTGAGTGGGAGAGCTGTGATCCTTTCGAGATCACGGTGCTCGTAACGCGCGGGTAAAGGAAGAAGAAGATAATGGAAACGCTTATTAAATCTTCTTTCTATTCTTAAAATAGTGCTACAGACCAGCCAGTTCGGTCCCTAGTTAGCCGTCTCCAGTTTCCAGTGGTCATTCATTAACCTAAACATTCCCATAACCTATGTGTTTCCCTTCCTCTGCTTCGGAGTTCTTCGAGGTTAGAATCGAAGACTTTCCGAGGCGTGGTATTGTAACGAGGATTGTTCAAAAGGAGATATAAACCTTCCAAACCTGTATACTTTCTCTTGTCGCTAAAATGAAGTCAAGAACTAGCGAGGGTTCAGGTCCTGAGAAAGCTGTCTGAGATCCTTGCCTAGCAAGTTCATCGGCGGTCTCATTTCGTGATGGCCCGGAACCCAAATGAGACTCAAGGAATTTAATCTTCCGATCGCATTCAGAGAGCTCTTGCATTCCTGGATCACTTTCGAAGTGGTTAGAGGGTTGAGAAGGGCCTTAAGCACAGCTTGGCTTTCGCTGCAAACACCAGAAACTTCTCCCCGTCCATCTATTGTTCGTAACGTGGCTGAAGGAAATTAGGATAGCATACGCCTCCGCTTGGAAAACGGATGCGTATGATCCTAAAGAAGTGTGCAGTCTCATGTCGTCGTTTCCACAAAGGCAACAGCACCAGAACGCTCGTTGGTTTTGGAGCCATCTGCGAAGATTCGATAACAGTTTTTTCCAGGCTCAGATTCTGGAGCGAACCAGTCCTGAACCGAAGGAAATTTGACTGAGTATTTTTGACGCAGTTCGAGCCTTGGGATCATCGTGTCAGACGGCATATCCATTAGACGTGAGATAAAGCAACCCTGCTATAGTGAGTTGTTCGTTGTTCCAACCTGGTATCAAAGGAATTTCGAAACACACGGTTTCGTTATATTTTTGCGCTAAGGAACTCACATAAGCATGCGACGGACGTGTGCGTCAACTTCTACCTCTAATATCTATGTCTAATTTACTTGTTATTTGCTGCTCATATCTACCTCTTAGAAACAACGCCTTAATGCCATGGTGTACATGGATTTGCTTAACAAACTTTTCTCATTGGCTTGTATGCACATGCGCACGCATTAAACAAATGACTACGCACAGCACAAGACGTGCGTGATCTCACTGTCGGTATAGGACATAGGTAGATAGGTATCGGTTTTTATCTATATCAATTGGAAAAGAAGAAACGACAAGTTAATAAACAACTGCGGCATCGCATACCAAATCTGAATTGTATCGAACGCAATTGGTGTGTCGTATGAGTGTGAGATGTGAGTAGACGTGTTGGAGGGCTGTGGGGATCATTCCTAAACTTTTATTTTAAAAAGACTAGGGCAAAGGTAGGTAAACTCTATTGTCAATTACCCGCACCTTCCCATTAGAGGTCCTTTAGATAATCGTACAGATCTATAATTGATCAATGATCGCACATTCATGAAACCAAAATACTCACGCGGAAGAAAGGCACAAACAAAAAAAGAGGACAATATAAAAAAAAACCATAGTTTGGAAGAAAATCAGTGTAAGCCCGCCAGAGAGTGGTCTCATTAAGTCCAACTCACTCCCTCGTCTCGATTATGCCACGAGGAAGTGAAGATCGATTATAAAGGTACGAGTATAGGTACCTACAGCCGAAACTATACCACTACACGATGTGCGATAGATATAGTTTAAGAGAGTACGCGCGAAACTCTAAAGAAAATTCCAATAGCACTGCCGTAAGTGCTTTCTGGCTTGCTGCTGCTGTTGCTGCTGCTGCTGTTACTTTTGTGGCTTCACATCATGAGATATGATCACTAGGTGATTACCACCGCAGCAACGGCATAACCTTCAGGATTAGCCAAGTGTTAAAAAAAGAGAAGAACTCGTAGCTCCTACATCATAATCAGCAGTCTAACGCGTGCTAGGCACTTCAAAACGGAATGAAATCAACAACAGCAACAACAATTTGGTATAGTTGTTTGCAATATTGCGCCAGCACGCGAGACTCTGCTGTGGCTTTGTTCATTCAAAGAGGCAATCGATAGATGGCATGGCCTGTCCATGTTGTTCTTTGCTGGGTGTTTTATTTTTTTTTATTTTTTATTGTTGATCTGTATGAAACGAGGAATCATCTTATAACCTGTTATAACAAGAAAATCGCCAATGTCGGAGTGTGCAATGTGTTTACTTACTTATCAACATTTTTCACGCCCTATACTGTAGGCTCATCATCATCATCGCAACATCGATCGGCCGGTCGTAGGTATATAGGTGAACACTGAACACTGTGATCGTTGTTGGCGTTCAGCGTTCGGCGTTCGTCGTTCCTCATTCGGCGTTCGGCATGGCGTTGTGCGACGATCTTTCAAAGAGGAAGTGGAAGAGGATTTCAAGATGTTGACAGCTAAAGAGCCACTGTGTTTTCCTTGCCTATTCTTTTCTCTCAAAAGAAGTCTTTCCAAATCTGATAAGATCAAGACAGCGTTATAAGTAGGTACCATCCTATGGTAAGGTTGGTATAGCTATGGTGTATAGATATTTTTATAGGTAGAACTTTTTTATTGGGAAATTGAGAATCGCCGATCATACCAGCAAGATTTCTTTTTTTTTGTTTCTTCAAGCCTCAGATGCACTTTAGAAGCTCTCCAGTTCAAGAAAAATACCTTCGAGAGGTTTTTCTTTTCTTTTTATGTGAAAATTGCGGTGTCGAATGTATTACGAGCACAGCAGCTACTTCTACTGATCGGGCAAGAGAAAACGAATTTGCAATTTTCTCTCTCGCTATTAGGAAATCAAATGCGCAACACCTGCTCTAGATTGAATATATGTTGCACTGGTGTTTGGCGACGCGATATTGGTGGTGGTGGGCTAAGCGCGGATAAGAAACAAGCAACTCTCGTATCCCAAAAAATAAGAAAAATAATCCAAAAATTTTTTGTGGATTTTTGTTTCACGTGGACGTGTGGTTGAACGTAATTTTTATGCATTCAACCCACCCACGTAGGACCCATATTTGCTCGATTTCTATACTTGCATGTGATTGCCTAAGCGAACATTGTAATGAAAAAGAAAAAAAAATCAAAAAATCCATTGACGATGTTGATAATTCACGAATACTACAGCCTTCTAGGAATTATTTGCAAATTCCATGGTACGACTCGTGTGCGGATCAAAAACCAATTCGAGTATATATGGTAAAGGCTACCAGATGGCGCGATGGTCGCTGACTTCTCGTTGCAGTTGCATCACTAAAGAAAATGAATGAAAAAAAAGAAACAAAATACGTCTCTCATTGATCATATAAGAGGATCACCTCCTCCCATTTGCCATTGCCAGCCAGTACATAATCGTTTGAGGCGTGTTAAAGCTGCGCACGCATACGCCGTGGTGGCGCATGTTGTTCTACGCAGTTTTTCACAATACACGATGCCCTCACTTGGGCCTTCTCGTTTCTCACCCATCGACTCGGCTCAATCGCGCGCTGATAGGTGGTATGATCATTTGATGTCTCCCCTCATGTGTGCAGAATGCACATGTCATGAATCAGGTATACTGGCTGCATACGCAAACGATTATGCGTACGTTGCGTTCGTGCGTAGATGCGAGTCACCAACACAGCCATTAAACCTCAGCTTTAACTCAACTCCAACTTGCAGAGATCGTTGCTGATTTGTTGGCAGAGATATCTTCTCTTACCTTACTCCGTACCTTACCAAACTACCTCTTGACTAATTTCACACTCGTACAAATATGTTGTAGGTATCTGTAGTATGTATCTTTTAATCGGTCGGTGTCGGTGCGCAGCGCAATATTGTCGCTCGAGATTTCCATATACAAGTTTGTTTGGCAAATGAATAAACGATCCGATTTTTCATGTCGTGTTGCTGGTAATGTTCTGGTTGTTGTTGTACCTACTTTATGCTAGTAGATTGCCATAGTGGATTTGTTTAGCGCAGTACAACTATCTTGTTTTTCGTGTTGTTTTTCTAGTTTTGAGTGTTTAACGCCAGAAATGTGATTTGGATTTATTTTTTTATTCATAGGCCTTGACCATTCTTATAAATTCGATTGCATTAGGACCATAAAAGTGGTTTAGTTTGTCGATTTTGTTTTGATTGAGTAAATGTAGGTTCCTTAGATTGGTGGCTTTAGGTAGGTATATGGGTAACAACTGAGTTTTAAATTTCTGGGTGAAACATTTTTGAAAGGACAACGACTGAAGGAGAATCTTATGTGAAAAGTTAAAGAAGTTGATTACTGAAGTTGATTCTGATTGACAAATTGGAAGGTAGTTTATGTGGTTGTCAATTGTTGCTCTACAAATGGTTTTTGCCAATTTGTGCGATCACTGATTAGTCCAGTTATGACGATTAATTCGCCAGCTAATTTTTATTCGTACAACTAACGAAATCAATGCATTCTGGCGTAGGTATAGACTAGACTGGGCCAAAAAAAATTGAGCTAAAATAGCTAAAAAAAAATTCCATAAAAGTTTGAGCTCAAAAAAAAAAAGTATTTAGAGGTCTATCAATCGTGTTTTATATTTCTTAAATCTAGCCGTACTTGAGAACTGTTCAATTATTTTGAGCCCATCAAATTTAGCGACAAATATTTTTGTAGAAAATTAAATTTCCTTAAAAAAAAGTCTTATTTAAAATTAAATTTATTTCTCAGACTAACCGTTTTCGAGTAATCAAGCTTTGAAAAATGGTATGTTGTTTTGATTTTGCTCTTTCATTTTGGAGTTTCTTAACTCACGTACAAATCAATATGTGAAAAATTGCAAACATGTTCCTTAAAGAAAATTTAATTTTCTAAAAAAAAAGATCTTTTTACACTTTCTCACAAAGTGCTTCCTTCAGAAGTTATTCGCAATTTTTTTTGGCCCAGTCTAATATAGAGAGGCAAGGAAAACGATTTAATCTTTTAAACTGAAACTTCCTTAGAAATGTGAAAAATTGAAAACATGTTCCTTAAAGGAAATTTAATTTTCTAAAAATAAGATCTTTTTACACTTTCACACAAAGTGCTTCCTTCAGAAGCTATTCGCAATTAATTAATTCGCCCAGTCTAATATAGATAGACAAGGAAAACGATTTAATCTTTTAAACTGAAACTTCCTTAGAATCGAATGATTGAAAGTTGATGAAACGAAAATAAGTCACCTTAAAGAAACGATCACACAAATGTCGTCGAGGGAATGAAATGTTTTCGGGGTCTTTTTGTGCGATGTTGCGTAGCTTCTCCCATTGTCGTCAACAAAGGATAGTTCATGTGTATGGGCCTTGGGGGTAGCGAGATAGTGGAACTGTCGCCACGCCTAGTTTATACATAGATAATAAAAAGTAAATAAATAAATAGGGTGGCGCACAAGAGCGAGGAGCCCCTAGGCCTAGCGCATTTCTCACAACCATGTCTTGTGAGAGAATGGAGGGGACCTACAATTTTCTGCTGGTTCCGAACGGCTAATTGAGAAAGCGCTTTTCATGGCAATGAATTTACTAATGGAGGACTTGCCAATTCGTCGCGAAAGGCGATACCCGTGGAAAAACAGTTTTGCCTCTACTGGGATTCGAAACTCGAACCTCTGGGTTAGCAGGTGGACATGCTAACCATCATGCCACGGGTACCACTTATTGATAATAAGAAACTTAAGTATAAAACAAGCGCTTGTTACAATTGAAGTGAAATTTTCTATTCCTGATTTGAGACTTCGATGAAACGAAAAAGCAACACAAAAGAGAAATCAAAAGTATTCATAAATAGGATTGAGTCTGCGAGAGAAAAAGGTTTTTATAATCTTCGTCTTCTTTCTGTTCGGCCTTTTGTATTCGCTTTGTTTTTTCTAAAGTCTCACTCCTGCCGCGTTTAGTTGTGGTTTTAGTCATCTACCCTTCGATAACCCACGCACAAGTATTTTCCCATTTTTACAGCTGATGATTTCAATTGATTTCGGCTTTCACGCCTTTCTGAGCACTGTGCGATCTCAAAAGGCATCACGGCTCTTCCACTTGCCTGTTTCACTTCGCAGTACTAATTCACCTGTGAGGCTCGGCACTTTTCAATCGACCAACCGCGGGCTCTGCACCCCTAAGCACTTTCACATTTTTCACTCCATAACAATTCATTACATAGTAGTGAAAGTAAAAATTTGTTTAATTTTCGTACTCCCTTCGTCAGATGCCAATACCGAAACTTTCTGCTGCTTATCCCGGTTGTTGGGATAAAACTAGCCCCCCCCCCCCCCTCTCGAAATAATCTTTGGATAGATAACTTCAAGAAAATTCTTGTGTATATTCTGCCGCCCAGAAAGCCTATGCCTATATGAGGACCTATGTATTTCATTTTATAAGACCAGTAGCGGTTGGATGCAATCAAAAAACAAATAAAAAAAAAACTGGGCTGCCAGGAAGAATATGCGGCAACATGATCGTGACATGTTCAGTGCAAGTATTGTTACACAGAACACAGAGACTTATGAACAATTAAACATCCATCCGAGAGACGTGCTGTCGGTTGTCCGGGCGTACGCGCGGCAGTGGCAGTTGATATACGACAGAGAATCTGAATCTGGTATTATAGTAGAAGTAGTTTAGACCCGAAAGTCAGATGTGCCCACCCAATACGAACCAACACAACACACAACAGACAGCACCAGCACCGACCACGATGACAAAGAACAAATAAAAACGACAAAAACGGCTCTGCTGTGCTACACTGTGCCAACAAGTTTTGCCCACGATTAAATTGTTTTACTATGCAGAAGAAAAAATGTATTGGCAAGGAATTGACGATTTTCTGTCTTTTTTTTTTGTTTTTGTTTCTGTTAATTTTTTGCGTTTGTAATTTCTTCCGTTTCTTTTAAGAGTGTTGGCGTTGATTGTGTTAATCGTGTCATGGAAAACATTTGACGAGAGATTTCCTAAATATTTTAGGCTATAACTTTGACCTGATGAGGTTTATTGCACACAAGGATCTATAATAACATCCTTCTATATTCATTGAAATGCTTTAATTTTTGTGTGACGTTATGCGAGTTATTACCACTCAAAGACAGACACACTCCATTTTCAAGGAGTTATGTCATTCCATCCGTACTATACTTTCAGATTATGAGCATTTTTAGCCCGTTTTCTGACACAAAAGAGTCCAAGATCAAAGATATGTTGCTTTTTTTTTACAGTGGAACAGAATTTTGTTAATGTTTATGCAATCTCAGTTTTTTTTCTTCAGAGTTTCAAGTGGCGTAATGGTTAGCATGTCTGCCTGTTGCGAAGGAGGTTGGTGGTTCGAATGCAAGCAAACACAAAAAAACGTTTTTAATCGCCTTTCGCAAGGAATTGTCGAGTCCTTTGATAGTAAATTTGATTGCCATGAAGAGCGCTTTCTCCACAAGCCGTTCGGCATTGGCACATTATTGTACTGTAGTTCCACTCCATTCCATTCCAAGGCATGGTTGTGAGATATGCGCTAGGCCTCGCTTTTTATTTTTTTTATTTTTAGAACCGGCAATTTTCTCTGTTAAATCTAAGTGTATAGGTGTAAGCAACATTCACCCATTTTTCGTGAAAATACTTCTTCCCTATTTATGTTCTTATGTTACCCATTTGTTCAATACGATTTTAACGACCTCTGGAAGTACGTGCGTGTTATACCAATTCCCAAAAAAGGCGGAAGCTCAGACTTTATACCAATCGCTATTTTGCCCTTTCTTTTTAAAACTTTCGAAGCTATTGTCTTTGCTCAAATAAGGCACTGTATTGAAAATGCTAACCTCATAACACCCTTTCAATCAGGTTTTCGATCAGAGCATAACAGCTCTTTTAAAAGTTTCAGACGATATCCGAACAGGAATCGACGATGATAAGACACTATTGGCTCTATTGGAATTCTCTAAAGCATTTCACTCCATTGACCCTATTACTCTTTGCAATAAACTATGTAATAACTTCAACTTTAGTAACTCTTCAAATTTAACTTGACCGTGTCCAAGCAGTGTCATGTAAAAATCGACTATCCTCGTTTCTTCCCATCCGCCGGGGCGTACCTCAAGGTTCTATACTTGGTCCGCTTTTGTTCTCAATGTTTATTATTCTCGTATCTCTATGACCGTGTACAATCAGTGTCATGTAAAAATCGACTATCCTCGTTTCTTCCCATCCGCCGCGGCGTACCTCAAGGCTCTATACTTGGTCCGCTTTTGTTCTCAATGTTTATTAATGATCTTCCTTTTTGTTTATCTTATTGTCAGTTTCACTTATATGTGGAAAGCGGCGCTGCACAAAAAGACTAGAACTGCTTACGAGCTCTACAAGCAGAAGAGGAGAGACGAACACCGACTTCTCAGACGGAAAAAGAGAGAGCATGAGAAGCGCGCGATCGAGGAGATAGAAGGGTGCCACAGCAGGAATGAGGTTCGGAAGTTTTACCAAAAGGTAAAAACAACAGCCTCGGGCTATAAGCCCCGAGCCGAAGCCTGCAAAGACGACCAAGGGAACATCGTGGTGGAACCGCAGTCAATGCTGAGGATATGGAAAGACCACTTTTCCAAGCTCTATAACGGCGATGATGAACCCAATTCCGCTGTTAGAGAGATAGAACCATTCGATTTAGGCGACGTAGACCAACAATTCCGCCAACCCGACCTGAACGAAGTGAAGACAGCAGTATCCAAGCTAAAGTCCAACAAAGCTGCTGGAGCTGATGGCCTCACTGCCGAATTGTTTAAAGCGGCAGGCAATGACCTGGTCAGGAGTATGCACCAGCTCATTTGCAAAATATGGTCGGAAGAAAGCATGCCCGATGAATGGAACCTTAGCATTGTTTCCCCGGTCCTCAAGAAAGGAGACCCTCTGAACTGCGCCAACTACAGAGGTATCAGTCTTCTTAACATCGCATATAAGATCCTCTCTGCCGTATTGTGTGAGCGTCTGAAGCCATTCGTCAACAACCTGATAGGTCCTTATCAGTGCGGCTTTAGACCAGGAAAGTCCACCATAGACCAAATCTTCACACTACGGCAGATCTTGGAAAACACCCAGGAGCTTCAAATCGATACCCACCACCTTTTCATCGATTTTAAGGCCGCGTATGACAGCATCTATAGAGAGGAGTTATATAGAGCCATGACTAGTTTTGGCATCCCTACCAGACTTGTCCGATTGTGTAGGATGACGATGGAGAACGCACGCTGCTCCATCAGGGTCGGAAAAGATCTCACCGATACATTCGATGTCAAAAAAGGTTTTAGGCAAGGCGATGCACTGTCATGCGACTTCTTCAACATCGTTCTTGAAAGAATAGTGCAAAACTCCCACGTCAACACAAGAGGCACAATCTTTCAAAAATCCGTTCAATTGCTCGGATATGCCGACGATATTGACATAACTGGAAGAACGCAGCGTGATGTCAATGGCGCGTTTATGAGCATTGAGACGGAAGCGAAGAAGATGGGTTTAGTGGTAAATGAGGGCAAGACCAAGTATATGCTGTCATCAAGAAAGGATACCCAACACCGACGTCTTGGACAAAACGTCACGATTGACAGCTATAACTTTGAGGTAGTTAAGGACTTTGTCTACCTAGGCGCCGCTATTAATTCAGACAACGACACCAGCGCTGAAATCAAACGAAGAATAACTCTTGCCAATCGCTGTTTCTTCGGACTAAGAAGGCAATTGAGTAGTAAAGTCCTCTCTCGAGCAACTAAAGTGTCCCTGTATAAGACACTTATCATCCCGGTTCTTATATATGGCGCAGAGGCATGGACCTTGTCAAAGGCAGACGAGAACGCTTTAGGATGCTTCGAGAGAAAAATTCTTCGGGTGATTTTTGGTCCCGTCTGCATAGATGGAGAGTGGAGAAGAAGATTTAACGACGAACTGTACGGGCTGTACAGCGACACTGACCTTGTCAAACGAGTCAAGGTCCAGCGGCTTAGATGGCTGGGTCATGTAGAGCGAATGGACACCAACGCTCCGGCCCGGAAAGTCTTCGAATCCAATCCCGAGGGACGGCGCAGTAGAGGAAGACCGCGACTCAGGTGGCGCACGCAAGTAGGAGAGAACCTCAACCAACTTGGCGTGCAAAACTGGAGGCAGCTAGCTAGGGACCGAGCTGGCTGGAGAAGCATGTTGGTTGAGGCCCTAGTCCGACCCGGACTGTAGCGCCACCTTAAAAAAAAAAAAAAACTTATATGTGGACGATGTACAGCTATACCTTAATTTTCCCAGTGGCCTTGTTAATGATGCATTTGAAAAGATAAATCGAGACTTATCCGCTCTTTCCAACTGGTCTAGAATAAATCAATTTCGGATCAACCCAGATAAGTCAAAGGCGATTGCCATGTATAAATGTGTCCTTGACCCTACCATTTTTCCACCTATTATCCTAAATGGCAATAGGATAGGAATGGTAGAAAGCATAAAAAACTTAGGAATTTTGTTTGACAGTAGGTTTAAATGGAAATTGCACATACGCCAAATTGTTTCCAAGATTTACGGATCGGGGCCTATCTTTAAAAAGAAACAATTTACTTACAGAAGTTAAACTAAGGCTAGTGAAGGCTCTTATCCTACCCTTAGTAATGTATGGCTGTGAAATCTTTGCGAATTCAGAATGTGACTTTTTCCGAAGGCTAAATGTTGCATTTAACTCAGCCACTCGATATATCTTTAATTTGCGGAGATTCGATCATGTATCCGAACACTCTAAGAAAATTTTGGGATGGAGTCTCAAAACTTTCTTGAATTACAGAACGATCGTTCTTTTAATTAAATTAGAACGATCCAAAAAACCAGTGCATCTAAATGACAAACTTCACTTTTCTCAATCAACTCGTAACATAACTAGAAGGCCTCCTATGTATGATTGCCTAACTTCTCGTAGAAAATTCTTCGTACGCCCACTATCCCACTACACAATCCGCATAATGAAATTGTGGAACAACGCTTAGTAGACGACGATAGAGACGCTACGTAGCAAATCACAAAAAGAAGACCATAAATGTAAAATAATGTCCAATGTACTCAATTTCTATTCTTTCTATTTGTTTCTATATCGTGATGCGTTTTCGTTTCATGGAGTCTACGCATTACAATGATTCTAAAGAAGTTCCTACAAAAAGCTAGAGTCGGCAGTTGTCAATGCCAAAAAAGCAGTTGTTTGTAGGCTACTTGCAATTACCCGACAAAAAAGAATTATTTTCTCATGCGTTTCAGAAGCTCTTACCATGTGTCGGTCTAAACTTCTAAAGCAACGCCTAAGCTATGAAATTTTGAAATTCTCTTTGAGAAACTACGGATTTTTACTAAAGAAACAAAACATCTCATTCAAAATTGGTTTAATTGAACAACGCGTTTAAGACAAACCATTTCATTACCAACATCAACTATGTAGGTACTATAGGATGCATGAAGCTCCAATATGGTTGAATTGATAGAAACAGTTAAGGCTGAACTGAAAAAAATGTTGTGCCTGTTGATATTGGATTTTCATAAAGCAAGGATATAATTGACACTAACCATAAGTTCATTACTTTTGAAAAAAAAAGTAAAAAACTAACTCTTGGATGAATGAATTTTTTTTAATGATAAATGGAAAAGATTGGCTTACCATCACCGGAAATGCTTCCCTGAGAGCTGTGAGAATCTTCTGAAAAGAAACATAAAACCAATTTGATTAACTTTTCTCAAACTTATATGGAGAAGCTAAAGCACATGCAAATATGTACTTATACATGGATTTCGGTACGCAACTTAAATAAAATAGGTATGAAAACAAAAAAAAAAAATACGAAGAAACCACACTGACCTGCATTATTCTGGTGCTCATTCATAGAAATCCATTCTGCAGCTGAAGTAGGCATATAATTCGAACCTCCACCGCCGCTACCTCCACAATATCCTTCCAATTTGTGTGCTAAAATAAGTTATAACAGAGAAAAGTTCAAAAATAAAACAAAACAACAAAAGAAACTTAACTAAATCTCCAATTGCCATGAAGGAAGAGAGACACGACAATTCTATAATCCTATTCCACTTGGACTTTCCCGAAAATTGAACGTCCACCGCAAAATCAAAATAGAAACAAAAGAAGCCAAAAAATGAAAAAACCAAAACAAAAAAAAAAAAGCAGGACAATTGTTCCTTGACAATAATGTGTGTGGTGATCGTTGATGGTGGTGGTGGTTGGCGGTGCGGTGATGCAATGATGTTCTGTATTTGGAAAATAACACCAGCACCAGCACTTGAGGGAAAAGCATAGTATGACTATGAACCTCTCTCTTGGTACAGTCAAGGGTTTTGGAAAACCGACCAATTTGCATTTGTGGCATCATTAGACCCGAGTTAGTTTTGATAAAAGCACAAGAGAGAGATCCAGAGACTTTCTGTAAAACACAAAAAACAACAACAACAACAACAACAACAGTACACACATGTTATAAAAGTCGAAAGTAAACGCTTGGTTGCGCATAAAACGAATAGGAAGAAGAGTAGTTTGTTGTGTTGTGCAAGTGCAGGAGTTTCAATATTTGAATTCTTTTTATAAAGGTATGTTGGGTTGTATTTCCGAACAAAACAATAACAACAACAAAAAAATAAATAGAAACCAATGATGACTCCATTTAAAGTCCTTTGTTGCATTGCAGCAGAAGCAGAAGCAAAGGCAAATGTGCCCGAATACAGAGCTAGGTAGGTACAGCAATAAAGTGACGGTAAATGTAAGTAAATTCACCCTGAAATAGCGCTACTGGCGGCACTAGTGCCAGGTTAATATTGTCGAACGGAAACTTTATGCAAAGGGTAGATTAGATACCTATGGAATAGGTCGCCACAATAACAATGATAGAGAGTTTTTGAAGAAATAAGCAACAATGGCTTTGGTTTAAAAAATAGAAAGATTTGTCAACATATTTAGGTACCTACATATATGTCCGTTTATCGAATCTCAATTAATAACCTTCCCTCAGGCATTTGCTTAACTTGGTTTTCGAGGTTTAAATAAAACTTACCTTTAGGTGGCTTGTCATCATGCATGTTCAATTGATGCTGGTGATGGTGTGACTGCATATATCCACTATGATGGTGAAGCTGATGTGGCTGGAGCGTTGGTAATCCATGATTCAAGTGCTGAACATGCACTGATGACTGCAGTTCCATACTGAGCATATCACAGATACCTTGTAGAAAGAAAGAAAAAAAAACAATAAAGAAAAAAGATTAACACCACTACGCAGCAATGCAGATCGAAATATTCTCTTTTTTAATTCCAACAACACGCTAGTCCATATTGGGATGCCGCAGGCGTTCTCCTTTAATATGGACAGCGCCCATTATCGTAATTGATAAGCTGACTATCCCCTTCTATAACAGTTTCTGCCATTCTTACAAACTAAAAATGGTTTTTAGATGAAAACGGTCACATATTTTTAAGAACATGCTATGAAAACAACCATTTGAAGCTAAAAATCTTTTCAAAGTTGAACGCATCCGTTTAATGAACTGCATGCGCATCTGTCAGATTTTTGCATTGCCGTTGGTATCTGCCTTTTATTACATTAAACTGAAAACTGCCTTTTATAACATTACTGTCTGTCTGTCTCTCGCTATGTATGCTTGGATATTTGAAACTACGCAACGGATTTTGATGCGGGTTTTTTTTTAACAGAAAGTAATTCAAGATTATGGTTTATATGCATAACTAGAAACATTCAAGCAGCCTTTAGCTTAGCCCAGTGGATGTTCAGTGGCAGCACTGGTTATCTTTGTGAATAGGTGTGTGCTTCATAGCTCTATTTTAACATTTACATTTACATTTACATTTACATCAAACCTACTCCACACATAAGTCTGCGGAGTAGCCGGGCGACAAAGACCATTTGGCTGATACACCACAAGACTAACTACACAAATACTACATAGATCAAATAACACATGACAACAGCACGCAGTAGTACAGGACAGTCCCCCATCTTGTCACTAACAGCGCTCATTCCGATTTCATTACGGTGTTCTAATGGGAACCGAATCTTTTCGGTTGACAAGGCCGTTGTCGTAAATAATTATAAAGTCAGCATACAAAAGCAAAAGGCTGTAATATTTTAAATTAATTAAATTCTGTGTATTTCATACTTTTATTTATAATAACAATCTTTTGAAGGATACTCCCACATCTATGCAGAGACTTTGCAAATCATTTTTGTGGCTTTTTTTGTTGGAAATTTTTAAAAATTGATGAAAACTATTTTGATTATTTAACTCACTGTTCGCAAGTAAGTTTTAATAGTATCCCTAATCACAGTGACAGAATTATCCATTACCTTTCTTCTCTAAATGATGACGTTTCATGTGTTTTGAACGAGGCGAGAGGTAACAGCGGGGACAAGACCCCCCCTAAATCCGACGAGCTGGGCCGTGCCTCGCTAGCGTGCCAGGTCTTCGCTGTTCAAATTCTACATCCTTCCTCATTTTTCTATTTCCGTTTTCTTTGCTCTTCAATCCCATTTCCTTGTCCTCTTCCTCTTTCTCTTACTTTCCTTCTTTTCATTTCTATACTTACTTTTCTTGGCCCTACTCTTCTATTCTATTTCTTCTGCCGGCATATTCCTTACCATATCCACATCCTGTTCAGTCCTTTCCGGTTCCTTTCCAAAAAAAACCAACTTCCCAAACCTACTCCTATTGCCTTATTTCAATCCTATCGTTTTAAAAAAGTGTTTTTCACGTTAAGCCCTTCCTCTCGAAAACATTTTTAAACTTTCTTTAAAGTCTTGAAAATTTCCTAGATTCTGGAAGAAGTCTTTTACTACCCCTGTTTTCAAGAAGGGTGAAATAATAGATATAAAAAAACTACAGGTCAATTGCAAAGCTTTCATGTATTCTCAAGCTGTTTGAACGAGTAGTCTTGGAAAGTTTATCCTTCTTTGCAGGGAATACAATCTGTAATCAGCAACACGAATCTATGCAGATAAGATCGACGGCTACTAATCTTCTCTCATTTCACCATAAATGCTCCATTGCACTTGAAAAGGGTTATGAATTAAACTGCATTTACACTGACTTCTCTAAGGCAACTTTCTCATAATATGATAATATAAGTATAAGCTAAAAGCATTTGGATTTTCACCAGTATTTATTGTGTGGACAACTTAATACTTAAAAAATAGGCCTTATCGAGTCAAATTTCGTAAAGTCTTGTCAAATTCTTTCAGTGGTCTTTCTGGTGTACCACAAGGGGGTCAACTTGGTCCTTTGCTTTTCATTGCTGCAGTAAATGACGTGATTTCTTGTATTTCATACATCGACATTCCAATTTTTGCTGACATCATGAAGATTTTTAAATCTTTTGAAAATACGTCAGATCGCAGTTTATCACAAAAAGATATCACGAGTTTTGTTACGTGGAACGTGGTGTTCTAAAAACGGCTTCAGTTTGAACCCTTCCAAGTGTCAAAATATGATATTCTCACGCAAGATGATTTCCGTCACTGCAAATTATTCAATATCTCAGCAATCATTAGCTCAAGTTTTGAATTTCCGGTACCTTTTTAGTATTAACCTCGAATTCAATTAACACATTGACTACATTACAAGTAAGGCAGAAAAGACGGGCAAAAGAATTGAACGACCCCTATGTTTAACTTTCCCTATACAACTGTTGTGTTCAGCGTTGCCAGACGACCAAAATCTTTCCCCCAGACCAATTCCAAAAACCCTCAGATTCAACCGTTTCTTGAAAAAAAGCCCCCAAATTTTTGTTTTATTTAATTTTAATTGGAAATTAAGGAAGTCATTTGGTACAAATGAAACAAATTAGGTATATTTTGGAAAATGGGTCTAAAACAATATTATCGACTTCTTCGAATCGTTGTTTTCATACATTTGCTCTGAATTGAACACTTTTATCGTTTGATCTGATTGATTGAAGTTGATATATCCCGAAATACACTATTCAGAAATGGGTAAGAGTTCATTGTGCTCACACCGAAAAGGAGATTGTGGAAGTGATCTGGGCGGTGTTGCGGCTTAGCAATCAGTACAAAGGCTAGAAAGTTTCGAGGTAGTCTGTCTGGATGTCTTTATGATGTGATCTCCTGCGTTCCACATTTTTAAAACAGATTTGCATTTTCACTGCTTGTGAGCGATAAGCACAAAAGTTACTTAATATTTGCATCCAGCAGATAAATAATGTTGGTTGAGCGACAGGGCGCTTTTGACCGCCATCTCTTTTATGAAAAGGTCTGGAGTAACTAGCGACAGGAAGTTTTCCAGAGCTGCAGGTTGTGTCGTTTTCATGTCATTGATTGAGTCTTGACGTATGATCTCATTTCTAATAACCATATTTAATAGGTGAATGTATTGGTCTTATGATGAATTCACATTGTACACATCCAGTGAATCATTTTGTGACATGTTCCTATTTTCCCCAAAAACTTTATTGCAAGCTTAATAGGTGATTTGGGTTATTCCTTTTCCTTCTTTTAAATTTGTTCATTTGAGTCAACGATCTAAAATAATTCCAAGATATTTCGCCATACCAAATTAGTGAGTTACTATGCCATTTGTGATGGTTGAAAGTAAATCTGGAATGCTGTGTTTTCTCGCAAACAAAACAAGTACTGTTTTTGTAGGCTTGACGTTCAGAACGTAGCTCACGGCACAGCTCAATAAACTTATCAAGAGCTGACTGGAAGAACTCACAGAGAGCCCACAAAGAGTTGCTGTGCCTCGTAGCTAGGCTCCCTATTTTTATTTATATTACCCTGTAATTTTAATTACTTGATAATAAAACATAATAGTAATAATAAAGAGTTGCTGTGTGTTGTGTTGTCATGATGACTTTGACATTGGCTACGGCTGCGACATTTCTCCTGTTAAGGTGCAAGATCTGATTTTCGACCAGGGGACAAAGTGTTAAACTTGTGGGGTATCTCTGCATATTTTGACTTTAAGGGTACTGGCACCCATTTCTGCTTTCAATATTCTTGTGTTGATCATGGATTCGATCCAGTTTGACAACGTTAGGTTAGGTGGAAGTGGCTGTCAGCCAATGAGTAAATTGACTGAAACACTTAGGCCGCAAGGGCCCATTGTGATACCACAGAGATCAGCAAGTTATTCACCTACTGATCTCAGAAACCCGATGTAAGATTAACGAGTTGATCACCCATTTATCTTCCATAACGGGACTAGCCGGATAATCACCCGCTTGTCGAACCACACGGAACTTTTAATGTATTTTGAAAGGCTTTTAGGGTCTATGTAAGCTAAGTCACTAGTATCGTCGAAGATGAATTCACCGAGAAGACTCTTCCTCCTATGAAGTAGTGCAGGGCATGAGCAAAGAAGGTGTTGAACAGTTTCACAAACTTTGGCTCGATATTTATGGAGCTTAGTGCCTGGTATTCAACATTATAGAAATGTTCTTCTTCAAACTATTTACCCAAAAAGTATTGAGCCCATTATGACATCTTTTATTTTGCAACACGATCTTCCTGTGATCACAACTTTTTCACTTGTGTGCTTGACAGTAGTTTGGTTGCGTAGATGTTAGTATCAGAAGAGTTTACAATCTCCTCTAATTTTTCTTACATTCCAAATCTATCCATTGATTTATAAAATAAAAAAATCAAGGAATGTGGTGCAGCAAATCTAAGGAATCCTCGTGGCCTATCGTTTTTGCAGGACCTAATACACTTTTACGCCTATTATTAACGGCTAAGTTGAAAAGTGTTTTTCATGGCACTGGTTTAATAATAATTAAAGCAGAACTTAATGATTTTCATAGCTCATGATGTTGAATGCGGTGTGTCGAGTTTGTTAAAAAATGTTAACCGAACTGCATGTGGCTTGCAAATTCGTTTTTATTGGAAACTGATGGAGTACCTAAGTACAACATGATCGGTTTCAAAAAGACATTGAATCGCACAAAAAAATGGGAATTCTAATTACTTATAGGGCATTTTAAATGAGGTTGACTTTGGTCAGAAGTGGTAGCAAGGTGTGGAAGTTAAAACTAATTTTATATTTTGAAGAAAGCTCAAGTCTTTATTGGGGATAATTTCTTGCGAGCAATGAGAGTTTACTCCATTAACTTAAACGAAATGCTCTTCATCAGCCTTTTAAGCAATCGGTTGAGTTGAATAATTTGATTTGTCTTTTCTGAGCTTGTTATCGAACAAAAATGGTAGAACAAATAAAGCAACCAAACTCAAAGAGAATCGTTTCAATTTTAAAGAATTATTTTCAAAGTAAATAGAAAATTTTGTACTAAAACCAATAACGGCTCAGGAGTTCACTTATTCAATTTAAAGTTAAAAGTGTCCACATAATATTTCACAAAATTCGCAGGACGCTTTTGATTTGGGCACTGCCAAAGCTGAACTTCAATAGAGTTCAAGGTGAGCTTTTGATTAAAACTCTGCCAAAGCTAAATTTCAATAGAAAACTGCATTTACCCTCTATCTCCATTCTCGGATCTCGGCTCTTGTCACCAGAATCACAGCTTACACTCTTCGCTCTGCACTACACAGAAACAATAGAAGAAATAGACCAAACCAAACTCTCTCCGTTAGCGCTCTTGCTGCATTGCTCTTCGGCAAACCGGTTTCTGGTGTAAATGGAATGTAATTTCAGTTTGTGTTACTGCGCAGTTTGCTAAGGTCATAATAGGAAAAGTTGCCTCGTTAGTTTTTCACTTAATTATTCAAAAATTATAATTTTTTCTTATTTGAAGTGTAGATTCCTTAAATTATTTGTTTCGTTGCAATCAAAGTGTTAGTGTGTTAGATTAGTTCAAGTAAATAATTGCCTAAATTGTCTGTGAAGTGTTAATTGTTTTTGAAAATCATTGTGAATTCACGGGTCGAGAATGTATCGATAGCAATAACAAGTAGGGTTGCAAACGATACATCGATGTTTTCAAAAAATCGATGTTTCGGTCATAGACATCGATGTTAACATCGATGTTTTGAAAAACGATACATCGCCGATACATCGAAGGCAAAACTGAAAACATCGGCATCGCACATTCATTTCCTTGAACATTCCCTACACGTGTAAGGTGTAATTCTTAAACAAAAAAGTTTTTTGATCACTGAATTGCCACAACAATCTACCTACAAACGAAAAATAGCATAGCCTGTAGATCTTTTGTAAGTTAGTATAGGTATGAAAACTAATTCTAAGAAAAGGGCAACCCGTTCAGTGAAAAATATTTTTGTAAGAATCGGCTCAAGGATTTATTCACACATACATAAGACGCAACTGGTAACAATTGTAGTTTAATTATTAAATGTTAATCATTAAATGTTAATTATTAAATAGTGCACTATTCCTTTTCAATTGGCGGCAGAAATAGAGAAATGCAAAGTACTTCATTCATGTTTCGTTTGAGTTGCGACTTGCGAGTTGTCAAAGTTACGTCAAGTTAAATGTATTCAAAGAGATCATATGAAATCTGTTTTTAAAAAGCCAGTAAAAATTGTAATGCTTTATCTTCCCATCGTTGCCACGCCTGTCTCAAGCAAGCGTTTGTTCTCGGGAGTTGGGGCAAGAATTACTCAGGACAGAAATAGACTTCTGGGGACAAGACTATCAAAGCTTCTTTTGATTCGATCTTAAGATTCTTGGATTTGATCAAATAATTTGAATATTTGTAATATCAATTACGTTCAAATAAATAGTAACGTTCGAGTACGCACCCATAACCGCACATTCAAACACATTCATCCACATTATCATTTGTTCGAGTATTTTATAAACAACTTATTTTTGACAGAAAACTCTCTCCGTGAGAGAGTAAACAATTTCCCCATGCTACACATTCTAGCCGAAGAAATTTCTATGAGCAGAAATGTGTGAACATTTTTTTTGACATTTTGAAGTTAATTCGTAATTGTTACGAAGAGTATTGCCCCTTCCAAAGACTGGCAAAGACAGTGAAAGTACCTACTTTAGTATTTTGGTTTTGAATGGCTTAAGTCCATGTGAAACCATCGAAAAAAAATTAGGTTCCCTTTCCTCAATACCCAGTGACTTTGGGAATATCACAATAGCATCTGTTGGCAGAAACCAATTCAGCCCGTTAATTGAACAGAAGCCAACTGAAAGAAACGTTTGATATGCTTACTTAAGACAAAAAAAAGTCAGTTCAAATTTGAAGTTTAAATACGTGTAGGTTTTGTGTCAACAAAACGTTCGAGTACTTTTATGTATATCAATCGCTCTCAGAGAAATTTTACCCTCACTCCTTAAAATTTGTCTGACGGCCGATTTTGGTGCACAAAGTACTCGAACGTACCTAATGTTTTGTATCGCAATTTGCAAATGAATCCTGTAGATTTGAATTTGGAACTGGTAAGACTAGTAAATTTCCATATTTAGCTACAGTGCACGTAAATAGATCGAATTTTTTTCATTATTGACAAGATAATTTAAAAATCGGCAAAACATCGGAAAAACATCGATGTATCGTTGTTGACATCGATGTTTTGTTGACATCGATGGTAGTCGGAGACCATCGATGTTTTCCAACATCGATGTTTCTTACAACGATGTTGCAACCCTAATAACAAGTCTGTTCATGTTCAGATACGTTCAATCATGTTCAACATCATTATCTTTTTTTGGTGAGTTATTTTTTTATATTAATTCTTGAAGTCAAATTATTTTTTATTTCAAAAATAGTTTCTGAGAATTAACACAAAATAACAAAATTGAAATTATTCATCGAATGCCTTACAGTTTCTTTTCAATATTGAAGTTTCTTTTAGCAATGCAAATTGAAATATTGAAAACTAGGATTTGGTTTATGTATTTATAATCTTAAAACCATAAGCAACTTTTAAAAGTTTAGGTTTCTGATATTAAGTTGTTCGTTAAAGCCCTAGGGTCGCCCTGGGGTCGCCACAAAGCGTTTTTTGAGTAACCTAAAGTTGCCCTGAATGTCAAACTGAGTGTTTTTTGAGCCCTAGGGTTAACCTAGGTTTTCCATCAATTCGCCCTAGATTTTTGTTGTGGAGAGTTGAGGGCTATCAAATGGCATGTATTTTTTTTAATGGCAGGGATGTGTGGTGATTTGTGGTATAGCGTTTTTTGAGTATTGGAAAACCCAGGTTTTTTTTGACAACTCATAGGGTTGTCAAGAAAACCTGGGTCAAACCTTGGGAAAGTTTAACGAACGGACCTATTCAAAACTAGGATTTGGTTTATGTACATATTTATTATCTTAAAGCCATAAGCAACTTTTAAAAGTTCTGATATTTCTGATATTTACATAATGTTTGGGCTTTGTACAGTTCTTCGAAGTATGGCGTTGAAAAGATTAAACCTGGTTACTCTTAGCCGACCTTCACGAAGCAGCGTTCTTTATTCAAGGTCATTTTGCAAAGGTTGGTATTCATCATACAACTCTCTCGTTCTGCACATGGACGTCATCGAGGCACTCATTTGTTTAGCAACGATCCGTTTTCATTTTCCTTTCGTTCTACGAATGACGTCATCGCCGCACATATTTGTCGGCAACTACAAGCAGAGCATAGGAAATGCGCTACTATATTTACAAGTTCTATCATCGGTTCCGATTATACCAGCCGATACCAGAACCGCTTTACTTTTAGAACATCTTCGACTCGAGTTGTACCTACATGATTACTTAATAGCTATTGAAATCAGCAAAGCAGTGCTTAGTTTTAACCCATTAAAGTCCCTGTTAATTGAATTTTTTCTGTCAGATTTTGATTATTTGCTTGTAAAATATGCTAAAGAGCATGTCGACCGCTCCCTAATACCGTTGTTAATGTTCAAATGGTATGAGAGTTAGTTGACGGCAGCTTAGTTGAAGATTTTAAGCATTCGAACAATTTAATTGTAGAACGAGTCACTTTGTGTTTATTTTAATTTATTAAGACCCCACTATTGGTAAGGTCTTAACAGTGCTTATTGGTACTATTTGCTATCCTCCCCCTTTTTTATGAACTGGAGGATATTTTTATTTGTAGACGATAAGAACACATGAGTGATATCTTTATTCTCCCCAGCAAGCGAAGCTTCCCAAAAAGCCATACTTCGAGACGTATAATCTTGAAAATCTGATAATGGTGACCAAATTTTGGAAGCCCATTCAAGGATTCTTACAATTGATATGTACAGAGGCATTAAAATGTACCTACAAATCAAAGAAAAGATTTAGAAAAATGTTTTAAAACAACGGTAGCGACTTTACCTAAAGTAAAATACTTTGTTTCGGTTCCAAAAAACTGATTGAATATCCTTTACGGCCCAATATGCTAAAAATGATTGATTGACAAAATGACCCTTATTACAATATTCGTAAATAGCCGAGGTAGCTCTAGATGCCCTTATTTAGAGTAGACTAAGCCAAGTGATTTGATGCAACAAATATGTCATCTCCTTCTACTTCTTTTATCGACGTAACAAGCATCGTGATCTGGATTGAATCTGGTTTCCATGACAGGCCTTTCACTTATCAAAACAAACACCACATATATCCTTGTCATTTGAAGTAAAATACATGCCTTTTGAAAAACATATAGTCAACTGCACTCGCCCCAACAAAAACCTAGGGCAACTTTAGGGTGAGTTCAGGGAAACACCAGGGCCTGGATTCCATTACTTCTTAGACGTCTATCGTTCAATTGTATATCGTCGACTGTATCGCCAAAAGATTGTTTAATGTAACTCCGCTTCCAGTGATTGAGAGATCGCTATTTTCTTTTCGTTATTTTTTTAAAGCCATTAGCGTTGCGCAATCCAAGCCCAGGGCTAAAAAAATACAACAGTTTGACATTCAAGGCAAGTTGGAGATGTTTAAAAACGCTTCGTGACGAACATGACGGATTCAGCTAAATTTAAATTCACTTTTACTCTAAACTCTTGACGAACTCGCTAAAACAAAGAAAAGTCACTAGATATAGCATTTGAATATATGTAGGTTACATTTTCCCTCGCCAAAAAATATTGTTTTTCGACAGCATTTGCATTATGTATACGTTAGTAATTGTCTGGTTATCAGTATTTTGAATTTAAATTCATTCATTCTGATAAATTGTTATTTTCTTGTGAGCCTTTCGAGTCCCTCCATCGCCAGTAGACACAACCACCACCAGTTGTCATACACTGCGCGCGAAACCCTGGCCGAAGTAGTTTGCATAAAATAAACATTTCATCAATTCACGTCTTTTGTAAAAAAGAACAACGTCAGGTTAGGTTTTTGGCTTCCTGCTGATGTGCACATTAAAAGACTCACTACGCTTACGACAAGAACGGTGACGGTTGCTGACACCTGTGAATACAATACTTTAAAAAGGGGGAAATGTGTAGGTATCATCTACATTCTACATAGTGTCGAAGTCCAACGAAAATATACCTACATTTCGAGTTCATTCATACCAAAAAAAGAAGTTCAAATTAAATACGAACAACAGTACCTAACACCGACACATAAAAATTACTACGATGAGAACAGTTTTCCCGCATTTTTCAAGGATTGTATAGTTTTCCATATTTGTGTAGGTTACCTGTTGTTCCAAAGGAATAAAAATAAGAAAATTCATTCGCATTGCATTAAAAAAAGGGCATCATTACCACATGACACACGAAGGGGGAGATATTTTTCATAGCTCTGCAGGGGTGAAAACTAGCACATTTTTTTCTTTACTCGAACACGCATATGACCAAAACACATTGAATGTGTGCACTATTTTCACCCTTATGATGCATTTTTAGCTTCCCAAGTTCATGATTATTAACAAACAACAAGTGGCAGTTAATAAGTGTGAGAAATTGAAGGGGTTACTGAGTTCAAATTTGTGACTATTTTGGCGCAAAACTGTTTGAAGGAATTTTTCTTTTTCTTATTTTTTTTTTTCTCAACTCAAATGCTAATGACCTGCTAGGGCTGATTGACTGCACCCTTCCTTTTAATAAGATGTATCGCATCTGCCTCCATTGCATGAAAAAGTAGTGTAGTTTGACTGATTACGATGGAATTCTCGTACTCTCTTCCACGAAAATTGTAAGGTATGATGACATTTATTATCATCAGCTCTACTTTTAAGACCTTTGTATAGCTTGCTGCGAAAAAGTTAGCATGCCGATCGGATACGTGAGATTTTCAGGATCATTCCAATTGCTTTTTCATACGAACAAAACCAAAACACATTGATTGTTCGCAACTTTTGAATCATTTCCAAGTTTGCGATTACCTATTAGAAGATAAAGTGGCAGTCAGTAAGTTGGGAATGGGATCCCATTTGGCGAAGAATAACTGACAAGTCCTCCGATAATGATTTGACTATGAAAGCACTTTCTAATTTAGTCGTTCGAGATCAACAAAAAAAATTTTTAGACACCACTGGCAACACACTCATAACATAAGTTATGATTTCATAGTAATGCGCGGCTCTCCCGCAGACCTGCACGGTAACAAATAAATACTGACAACAAATAGAGAGGCGCAATAAAATATGGAAGATGCCTGACGTATTGCAAGGACCTACAAACTTTATACCCATTCCAAACGATCGGCGTAATCAGTGGGACTCTCCTTATGAAGTAGTTGAGGGAAGTAGGAAACGTCAATTTTGCTCCTGGAAATAACCAGACATTTAGATTTCATTGGATTCAACAGTAGTCCATTTTCATTAGACCAACGGTTAGTAAGTTTTAAATCTCTATTTATGCAAGTTGTCAAATGCTCGATCATTCCAAGGGGGCTGCTAAAGTATAACTGAGTATCGTCAGCTTACATACGAATAGAACATTGTCGTACAACAGCAGGAAGTCCATTAACATACATTGAGAAAAGCAGCGGATCAAGTATAGAACCTTGGGGAACGCCACTAATGACAGGAAGAAAGTCTGATAAAATATTGTTGAAATAAACAGCTCGCAGTCGATTGGTTAAATAAGAAAACAAAAGCTTTACTACGGAAGAGAATAATTTGAATATCTGGGACAGTTTTTCACAAAGCAATACATGATTCACCATGTCGAAGGCTTTCGAGAAATCTAGGGGTATAAGAAACGTGACACTATTTTTATCGATCGCTTTCCTAATATACTCAGATACACTAAATAAGGCAGTTAAGCAACTGTTATTCTTTCGAAAACCCGATTGTTTTGATGACAATAGATTGTAGCGCGTTAGAAAAATATTGATTTGCTTTTGAATTATTTTCTCGAAAACCATGGACAAAAGTGGCAATATTGAAATTGGTTTGAATTTATCACCTCTAGACGTCTTTTCATTATGACACTCTTCCATTGTGTAGGAAACTCATTTGTACTTATGTTAGAGTTAAAGATATGAGTAATGTTAGGTAGCAGTGTGGGAAACAAAATTTTCAGAAAGGAAGGGTGTATTTTATCCAGTCCTATAGCGTTAGACTTAACAGAGAGAAGAGCCTCGAGCTGCAATGGAGGAGAAATAGAAACTATAAGAAGTAGAACTAGGAGTTGAAAACTGTTGGGGAACTGAACGAATGATGACAGTTGTGTTTGTGGCAAATCTTTTGTTCAGATCTTTAATATCTAGGTTTTCTGGAATATCAATACAAGATTTACCAACACCAATACTTTTCAAGTTTTTCCACATATGTTTACTTCCTCCTTACAAGTTAATGTGAGTAGAAAATAAACAAGGGTTTGTCTAACGGGCTTCTAGAACAGTTTTGTTGCGCAGAGTGATATAGATTTGGTGAAGATTATCAACACGAAAAACTTTCCATTGTCTACAGGCCAAATCACGTTGTTTCATCAGGGAGAGAATGTCTCTGGTAAACCAAGGTTTATTTTTAGGGGCGCAGTTTATAGTTTTTAAGGGTATACATGAATATCAAAAAGACGATTAACCTCACGGCACAGAAATTCAACCTGATCAAATGGCAAGGGAATCTCCAGTATAACATTACAGTTGACACTATTTGTATCATTTTCCAGAGCAGGGTAATCAATGTTTTTGAAATCTCTATATTCGATCGGATGATAACGTGTTTAAACCTCTTCTTGAAAGTCGAATGCTAAAAAAATTAAGACGTGCTTAGAGAAAGCAGCGGCAGAGAACTGATCATAAAGAAAGACTTTAGCTTGGTCAGAAATTAGAAAAATATCCAAAAACGTGGGATCCGAAATAGAGAAGTGGGTTGGCATAGATGTATTGACAGGTCGTAAGTTAAGTTAAAGAAATTCGTCTATTAAGTTGTTGTTTTGTTTAATGTATGTATTCAAAAAAGCTGAAAAATCAAAATTTCCTAAGCCCCGGTCTAAACGCATTTTCAATTCAAATTTATCATGCGCAAGGGGGGGGGGGGGGGGGGCACTAAGCTTTTGTGACGTAATGTTCATAGGGGGGTCACAGAAAGTGTGACACAGAGTAAAGGCCCTTAAGGGAGAAAGCGCCTTTTACGGTGGTAGATAAATTTTCTTCTTGTACTTTCACTTCCAATTGAAATAAACCCAAATGAAAGAAAATACTAACGAACTGATGGACCTCAGAAGCCTAGCATTTCATTTCTAGATCATACCTTGGTGAGGAGCCAAGGAGAACTACAAATTTTTTGCAAATTCTGAACGATTCTTAGGGAAGTCGTTTTTCACAGTAGTGAAGTTGTTATCGGCTGCCTTGCCAAATCTGGCGAAAAGCGATACTCGTGCAATAGGATGTTCTTGCAACTCGAACCTCGAATTCCCATCTTAACTAGAAGACACGCTTGTCCTCTGTTCCCTCTGAGCTCAGTCGTAACAATGTTTTGAAAACCCGAGTGCAGTTTTACTTTTCACTTTATCAGGCATTTTACAATATCTGACTACTGTTATAGTACTGAAGCTTTCTGTTGCTTACACTTTAAGGTAAAAAATTTTTCAAACTCTCACACAAGTTGCAGAGAGTTGTCATCTCCTTCTACTTCTTTTTTCGACGCAGGGTTCTAGAGCATTGTTTTTAGAGAATGAAAAAAGTCAGTTTTAAAGAGCTGGAGACGCATCATAAACTCGATTTGCGAGCACCGTTAGCTTGCAAATATTTTTATTTTCCTTAAATTTTGTTAATATTTTTTTCCGGTTCGTGTATGTTTTTCTTCTTCTTCTGCTTCACCCTTTTTTCGACATTTCGAGCATTCTGATCTTAAAGGGATTATATTTCAGTCGCACTTGTGATCCGCCCGTGGGGTATGCTTAATAGCTACGTACGCGTCTACAGAAAAAGTTACCTATAGACTACTTCCTATAGCACTACTACTACTACTACTTCCTATAAGCACTATAATCTTAAAAGGATCAGAGCTCTTCTACTCATCTGTTTTATACTATCAATTAATTTTCAGGGCTACGAGAAATGCAAAATTTCGCAGATAATTTTCAATATTTTTAGATAAAAAATGAATAAGAGAATGGAGCAGCTGCAAAACTGTAATGTTAACACGTTCTCGTCCTTAAAAATATTTCAGTCACTGAATTCATTGAAGAATTTTAAAAAAAAGAAAAAAATCGAAATAGATTGAGTTAAGTGAACTCAATGAGCTTTTCGGAGAGGTTACGAAAGTGGTTTCTTAGTTTGCTTTGAAGGGTTTTGATTTGTTTAAATAGGAACAGGACGTTCAATCGAGTTTAAATAAACATAAAGAGTAAAAAACAACATTGCTTTAGTATGCCTGAAGTAGTATTTAGATCTTAAGCCCACATCAATTGCTTAAATTCATCTAATCAAAAAAATTTTCATAAGTTCTAATTTTCTCGAGAATCAACAAGAACCATTCTTGGTTATGCGCTGGTGATTTGTTTAAAACTGTTAAGGATGTTTTAGGGAATAATAAAGTGTCATTTGCAACAGTCTTATAACAAATAGTTTTCCATTGTTGTCTTAGCCACACCTCTCAACTCTCTAAATTGGATGCATAGCTTCATATAAGAAAAGTATGAAGGTATTTCTCGTTTCAATGTAAAGCTCTAGGATCAACAATTGATGTTCAGTGAAATTGTGCTTTTTGTAGCTCGATATGATTTGCCAAGAGTTGTGCCCGTGGCTTATTGGTTTGCATGCCTACTTTTTACTTAAAAGTTTGAAACTCGAGTCCAAGGAGCATAGCCACAATTATCCACGTTCTGCGAAGATTTGGTTGGCAAGACTGCCGAGAATAGTTTCACTGCAATGAAAAAGGCTTTCTAAAATTATAGGTCACCTCCATTCCTTATTAGGGCATTTTTTTTCCTTACCACTGGTGGGGGAAAAGAAATAGCACGCAACGAAACGAGTAAATGGCAAAGAGAACTGTTTTAAAATACAAGCAAACGAACAAGAGTTAGGCCTCGGCCACGCAGTAAGCGGCTGAGCGGAAAAAAAATTAAAACATAGGAAATCACATAGAAGCGGCCACGCTATGAGCGAGCGGCGAAACAAAATTTTGAGCGTCCAAGCGACGCCGCTCAACAACCAAACCTGCTGGAAATTTTCTCAGATTCAAAAATAAATGATTAAATTCTCCAAATTCCGATCTTAATTGGTTAATCGGATGAACACCAAATCGTCATCTTTTTTGTATACGTTTAAGTAATTTGTAAACATACAAACGATTTTCCGACAGTAAAATACGGCGAACTGCGGCCAGTCAGATTCAAAATCAAAAATGTTCTATTCCACATCCAAACGTACAGCATATGTATAAGTGCTTTTCATTGCAATAATTTAACTCAGCTATTACTTCTCATTTTGCTGCAGAATAGCTTACCTTATGTAGGTAGTGTTTGCTTGGAGTAAGGATCATAGCAAAATACTGTCATCAATCAAACACATCATTGAAAGAAGAATCCATCCTTTCAGTTTTAAGAATGCCAACTTAATCATAGGAAGACAATTTTGAAGCGCTATCTAGATGCAGCAGGAATTTGTGGCGCCTATATAGGCCACCCACCTTCGTCGATATCATAACACAATCACAGAGAAACAGCTCCAGTGATTGATTTATGGCATTAAACTGATTTGCTCAACAAGACTGGTTCAAATATTTTTTTGTTTTCATTTTTATTAACGTGGTCTCGCGCCTTCCTCTACAGTCTACAAGGATCACAATAGCGAATGATGAATGAATATTGAACAATAAACAACAACAACAACAATATATTGCCGTGTGACAATCTGACAATGCCTTAAACCTACGATTTCATGTCAATGCGAGATCTCAGTTTTCAGATTCATTTTCACTATATACAATGATGAGTCGTCGCATTGGAGACAAGATAATTTATCCCACAAAGTTGACCATGAATTCAGACTGTTTCTTGCATAAGTCTTTGCTTTACACTTGGCACTTAATCAAACCGAACGTATAAACTTATACAACCAAAAGGGAGTTTCCTATTTCTATTTTCTCACACGCATAATTTAAAACAATAACCCATTCCCGAAGCCTTGTCGTGTTGGTAGCTTTTTTTATTTATTTTTTTTTTCTTATCTCAACTCAGAGTCACCTACAACACAACTATACGCCGGGCCGGTGGATTATATAAGAAAAAAAAAATTACCTTACAAATGCCATGAGCTCAAGGTCAGTAGCGTGGGTAAGTTTGAGAAGTACTCCAACGATTGTTTTTTCCCAACACCCGACGCGACGATGATGTGTCTCTCTACTCCCCTAGTATTTGAAGAGAGAAAAAAAAAGTTTTTTTTGCATCATCATCAAAAAGCATTTGATGGGTACTTCCTTTCTTTGTGGTTAAGGAAAGACACAAATTATAACTTAATCTATAGCAGGGAACATAGCAAACAAATGTATCACACACACTTAGGGATATGTGGACACTGGACATACACCCGTGAATTAAATACACGTTATTAGGTTGGCACTTAGTTTTGTTATAGAATGTTGTGTCTATAACAATGGACATGGTCTTCATTTAGCAGTTTTAATGTGCAGGAAATTTTAAAGAAGTTTATGACTGTGAAAGCCCATAAAGACCAAAGCGTATTGACAAGAGGATGATTAGAACCTAACCACCATCAGCCGCTATACTGCCGACTCCTCTCACTGAGAGATGAAGACGATTACAACTTGTATTTGACGCTGCTCCATTCTAAGTTAATAAGGCATCGTAACAATGCGATGGGCCTTACTCATTTCAATGGCCTACAATTGCCTCCCGATTGGGAACAGCCAACTGAGAAAGCGCTTTTAATGACAGTGTTTAATTACTCTCGAAGGACTTGCCGGTTCCTCGCGAAAGGCGATACCTTATAAAAGATTTTTTTCGTTGGTGATTCTTCGATTCGGACCTAGAACCTCTTACGTAAGAGTCATACATAACGCCACGGGCACCACATTTCAGTACATTAAAAAAAAAATATATATATATAAAATGGCACTGCCCTGAGACCTAGCGCGTTTTACTCATCCATACCTTGGTGAGGAATGAAAGGGACCTACATTTTTATTCCGATTCCAAATGGCAAACTAACAATGCGCTTTTTATGGCAGTGTCCCTACTCTTCTAAGACTTGCCAATTCCTCACGAAAAGTTATGCACGTGCAAATCATTTATAGAAGATTTCTGGAAATCGAATCTCGAACTCATCAGTTACAGTTACATTTTATTCATTACACCAATGGGTACCTACATATTGCAACCTCTTGCTCTGCTCGATACTATGAAATATGTAGATCTTGAGTATAATAGTTTATTGTGGGGTGTCCTCAACTAGTAATGCCTATTCGCGTCTAAAGGTGCGTCCACACTATGCCGAGCGGCATCAATCGGCACATGCCGATCGGCCTTCCTCCTTACCGAAAACCGAACCGTATGAAATGGAGCCGTATGCCGATCGGCATAGTGTGGACGCACCTTAAGACGACGCATAGGTACCTATATTTTTTTCATAGACAATAATCAATCCCCAAGGGGACCCCAAAAAATCAGCCGTGGCAATTGATTCTCATTTTGGTGTCTAAAAGGCAACTCTTTTGTGTTAATATAGGACCTCTATTGTCTTCTTTTTCTTCTTCGTCTTTTTTTGTGGCGTGATTTCGAAGAAAACGCTGCTCTCCCACTTAACTGCTTCACACTAGTGATCCGCTCGTGACTACGCCGCGTTGACCTCAGAATGCGTCGGCAAGCCTCACGGATTGTGATTGTAAAAACTAAAAACTCAAATACCAAAAGCTTTGCACTATATCGATAAAATAAGTCTATTGTTGTTCCGAACTGTGCTATACCAGAACGAAAAGGTCCTTTTCAGACATTAATCAAATACTAAAATTATTTTGGCAGACATTTCTATTGTGACATCGTCATCTCGAAGTGCGATCACAGTTCACAGATCTTCCATTAATGTACTTAACTCAAGTGATATCCGCGATTGATCTCAGTAAGCGTCGGCAATTCTTCCAACTAAATGCTGATGTCATTTTATTTTGATATTCTTATGCATACAAAATGGGCTTTGTAAAATAAATTAAATTGAAAGCCAGCTGAATGTGCCCAAATGCTTATAGTCCAATTTTCACAAGTCAGCTTTGGCTATATACTTAATATAAAAGAGCGATACCTGATGCATCTTCACAAGAAAAAATCGTTTGAATAGGTACGTGTTTACATCCTAAGCTAAATTTAAACTTTTCAGCGGAAGCTCATCTATTTGAGTCAGTGTTAGTTATAAATAATAAATAGGGTGGCACAACAGAGCGAGGAGCCCCTGGGCCTAGCGCATTTCTCACAACCATGGAGGGAGGGGACCTACAATTTTCCACCGCTTTTCATGTCAGTGTTGGTTCTTGCTTGCTTATTACACTAAAATGATCCTTTACGACTTACGGGGAAAAGACCCTGAGTCAGTTGAGTCATTAGTCAAGGAACTTCTCAGCTAAAAAACTACTTTTCGAGGGTTTCTTATGGAAAAGGAAATCAAGGAACTTCTCAGCTAAAAAACTACTTTTCGAGGTTTTCTTATGGAAAAGGAACAAAAAAATAGGCGCGCTGGGTTGAAGTTACGAAATTTCAAAAAATTGCATTTTGAAAGAAAAAATTACAAAAAAGTAGTTTAAACTTCAGTTAAGTTAAGTAATTTTTACAAAGTTTAAACTGTAGTCAACAACTCGGTACTCGATTTCATGAGAATCAACAAGAACAATATTTAAAAACAAGAATAATATTTTGTTAATGACACACTTGGACACTGTTTTGATGATACCTACTCAAATTATTTCTTTACCGAGAATATTAAAAAAAAACTACTCCAACTACTACCTACATCTGCGCAAAGCGACAGCGCTATCGTCTTAAGGCCAGTTAAGGATTATCCTGGTGTTAGGATCAAACTATATTCCACTTTGAGCCTACTCTAGTTTGATCCTTGTGACAAGATGATCTGGCTCTTAGACTATGTACAACATGCGCACTTAATTTTGATAAAACGAACTTTAAAATAATTAGATTGCCCTCTGTCACTAAAGTTCATCAGTTAAACATTTCGCGGCCAACCCCACGAGCGAATCTCTAGTGTGAAAAGTTAAGTGGCAGAGCTGTGGTCCATTTCAGATCACACCGGAAAAAGGAAGAAGAAGATGAAGCGAAGGTTATCCTAGTGATAGGATTAAATTAGAGTTAGCTCTGAGTTAACTCACCAAAATTACCTTTAGATTAATACCCAGCCTAGAAAAATGCATTACAGAAAAATGCTCCCCAGAACTGAATGTCAACCTTTTATGGCTCTCTTAGTTTTAAGATCCCCTGAAGAAGACAGCAAACACTGTCGAAACGTCAATAAAGTAAATGAAATAAGTTACATTTCATTGACAAAAAAAAGCCGAAGAGGAATCAGATTCTTCAACAACACATCTAAGTGTAGGTATGTCAGAACTTTAGTTCCTATTTTTCCCCGTTAGTTGAGTACCTAGAAGGCACACCTGTAACCAGTATGAAGCACCACCATTCCCTATGGAAGTTCTTTCTATACTTGAATTTATGTAAACTTATTTTCCCCAAAACATCCGCTTGAAGAACTACTGTGTATATTGCGGTTTAAAACTCCCTCTAAAGACGACTGACTGTTTAACGACACGACAAGAAACGACAACGAGTATATAAAAACAACCGATCCTGTGAAAATGCATTGGTCGTTTTTCCGTTTAGATAACACTTTTATCCTTACCAACAGAAAAGGAGAAAATCCTTTGTGATTTGCTGTCACGATCGGAGTATTTGTTTGGTTTTGATCAAAACACAAGTAATCCACTTTATCAATGTGCTCGAGAGATTTTTGTTAAACAATTTTTTTTTTTAAACAATTTTCACTTTTTTTCTTAAACAAAACACTCAAACTCTCATATTGAAGATAATTCTGATATTTTCTTCATTTTCATTTGATTATAAACAAATTAATTTTTTCAAACGCACTACCGAAGCGACACTGACATTTATTTGATCGTTAATCTTTTAAGAAATATTTCACCATTTGTTCGAGATTTTTATTTATTATTATTTTGCGATTGATTGATTGTAGTCGATTGGATTTAATGCCTAAAAAATTTTTTTTTAAAAATGGTATTCGCACTCTGCAATGTTTTGTTGTTGACACAAAGTTATTGTTGTTGTTCACGTACTCTTTAATCTTATTTGCGACTACCTGTCCGAAGACGAAGAGATCTCGAGCAAAACTGCATAAAGGAACGTCCAAAGTATCTCAACCAAAGCCGACGCGCTTGGCCAACCCAGGTGAGCCACGGTCACTAATACAACCAGAGAGTATTTTTTTTTTTGTTTCTTTTTTGTTTGTGCTGCTGTTTGAGAACGGCTTAGTTAGTCTAGAGAGTATAGCTATGTTGACCTGCCCCTACCTGTTGGAATGCAAAAATATGTGGGTACCTGGACAACCTGTTGGGATTGGGATATTAAAACATTCAGGATCTTGCAGGTATGTGTTAGAGTTTGTATTTGGATAGACGAGGCTACATGGTGTACATATGTGTAATTCAAATGGGTGGGGTGAATGTTGATTTTTTTTTTTGTATAAAAGTTCTCTATTGGATGGTAGAGTCTTGTGCGCTGTCTGTTTGAGGACCGAAATGTTGGTTTACGCATATTTTTGGTTGGCTGAATAAATGAAGAGAGAAATCTGATAGTTTTATTGCTCACGATTGTTTTTTTGGTTAAATTTTTTCATTCAGAGGAAGGGCGTGCGGGTTTTTCTTTTGAAGTTGTTAACCATCACTAGTGCGATATGAGAAGATTTCCAGAGGCCGCAGTTTTTAATGTGAGTCAAAAACTACAAAGGTATGTAAAATGTACATACATAGATAGGTGTAGAAGCCCAAAGTTAAATCGCCCATGATCTCTTAGAAATGTTCTTGAATTTGGTCGCGTGTTTGTTTATTAAGAAAAACACAAGGAACCTATCAATGCCTTTGACTTCTGTTTTCCTTTTTCAGGGGAGAAAACGGAACATAGGTAGGAAGGTACCTATAATCCATGCGTGTTTGGAGCTTAGCACATCTCCAGACATAATTTTTTTCGGTTTTAAAAGAAAGTTGGCCTATATATTTTTCTGAAAATGCCGAAAATGTTTTAAATTGGTAAGGCTCCCCTGCTTTTTTTTGGTCACGCTTCCAGTATATCTACAAATTCTTGTCAAATGCTTGCGCAAGGACATAGGTAAGGATGGGGCTGCAGCCGCAAGGGGCAACTCCTCACTCGAATGCGGATGAGGAGATTGGGAAGCAAGAGTTACGAAGTAGGTAGGGGAAGGGCTTTTTTTGTGACCATCGGGCTATTAAGGTTGGAGGACTTCACTGAACTATTTGCAGTTTTGAACGAATTTCAATGGAAGGTTTGAGATGTTGCCCAGTTTTCTCCGATTGGTTTATTCCTAGTGTAGGTACCTACCTTGGGCTTTCACAGAGGAAGTGATATGATCCTTCCCAATCCTCCTTATCATGGCATCCTCTAAATAAATCGTATCATGTGGGTAGGACCATTGAGAGTGCCAACCAAAATAGAGGGCCGAAGTATGCTAAGCCGGAGCAGGAATTTTGATTTGTTTTACACCTAGAAACGGCTGGCAATAAGTTTCAAAGCATGACTACCTGTTATTGGCACAATAGGTTTCATTCAGACACCGCAGTGCCCGGAGCTGAGCAAGCTCTATCCGTCCCTTTAATCTAACCTGTCGTTGGCCGTTTATAGAAAGTTACGTTAGATTCAGATTTTGCTTTGCTCTGGTGGCTTGAGTCGGTGCTGGTCTTATCGTAATTGAGTGATGGCCTGTTTTCGGGCAGCTTAGCCGCTATTTCATTTCCAGCTATGTCCCTATGTTCTGGAACGCAAACTAAAGCTCCGGTGTTGATTGCGTGGTGATTCCCTTGGCATGATGGTTCACGTGTCTGCCTGATTAGTGGGACATTCGAGGTTAAAAATCCAAAAACATCAGCAAAAAAAGTATCCTCTTTCACGCAATTTCTCCGTCAGTAATTTCATGCCATGAAAGCGCTTTCTCGATTAGTCATTCGGGACCAGAAAAAAAGTAGGCCCTTATCATTCTGTCTCAAGATATGGTTGAGAGAAGTGTGATAGGTCCCGAGGTTCCCTGATCTGCTGCGCTTACCTTTTTATTTTATTTATTCATGCGCTAGGCAATATTGAAATACTGCGTGGGTGGGGCGTGGGGCAGTAAAATTTCTGCGGGGAAGCGGGAAGGGTAGAGATAATATGCTTCATGACAGAACGTTTGACAAGTCAACAAACCACAATGACCTACATTTGATATTTGCCACCCTGTCTGTGATTCGTCGCTGACGCTCTTGACTGATTTCCACTCACTAACTAACCAGAGAGTGGTTATTATACTGGGCCAAAAAAATTTATTTTATTTTTTGTTTCAAAATCCATATTGAAAATATTGCTTGGGATAGCTTAAAAAAGTTCAAAAAAAGTTTGAGCTCAAAAAAAGTATTTAGAGGTCTATCAATCGTGTTTTATATTTTTTTAGACCTAACCTTACTTAAGCGTCAAAACTGTTCAATTATTTTGAGTTCAACAAATTTAACGACAAATATTTTTGTAGAAAATTGAATTTCATTTAAAAAAGGTGTTTTTAAAAATTTTTCTCAGACTAACCGTTTCCGAGTAATCAAGCTTTGAAAAATGGTATGTTTTTTTTTGCTTTTGCTCTTTTATTTTGGAGTTTCTTAACTCACGCACAAATCAATATGTGAAAAATTGCACACATCCTTAAAGGAAACTTAATTTTCTAAGAAAGAGGTCTTCTTACACTTTTTCACAAAGTGCTTCTTTCAGAAGTTATTCGCGATTAAAGTTATTGAATAGAAGGAGATCTATTTTCACACTTCATAACGCTACGTAAGTTGGGGAAAGACGAAAGTTACCCGTGGAGAAACTTTTTTTCGGCCATGGTTTGGCTTTAAGTACACCGGTAATGCAATTTCGATCCACCATCTTCCGTCGCATTCTAAAAGCTGAATATTTTGACCCAGAAAAACCAAAAGAGCTAGGTTCTGCTGTACGTACATATTGGAGAAGAAAAATTCGTCTTGGTTGAATCTTTCCTCGACTTCTTCGAACCAAAAGGAAAAAATATACATCAGACAGACTGGACATGCAGATTTTGAGAGGGTTGGCTTATGACAACGTTGCCACAATGTCAGGGACTTACAAAGGAGTCTAAGCTCAGAATAGAGCACTGAAACATTCACTCAACTAGGCGGGGGTGGACCTTCCTATGCATCAACCACTTGGTTTGACGCTTTGGTTGCCGTCGTAGCTCAAGCAGTGAAACGAGTCATTGAAACGCTTTGGAACGCTAGCTATGAAGCTGAAGATGCTTAAGAATTAGTTCGAGGAAGTTCTTGAGGTACTGGATGAAGTAATAGATTCATCCTAAATTTCCAAAACTATATCGCGAGCCAGTCTTTTTCTAACAGCCAGTCAGTCATTAAACTTCCTCATACTTTTCTTGACTTTTGGGCTGCAGTGCTACCTGAAGTAGACGGCACACCACCACCGCCGCACAGATTTACATGCAGCAACGAGAACTGAGAGTGACTAAGAGTGCTCAGAACCTCTGCACTTAAAAAGCTCTCCAAGTGGAGAGAAGAGACTGTTTCGTCCAAGCCACGGGTCACACACGCCTGCTTGTCAGCGGCGAATCGAGTAGCCGCTACTGCCAGCCGCTGATCAGCTTTATGTGACCACGAAATTCAGAAAAACCGCACGATGAACCTGGATAGGCAGCTTTGTCTCACGAGCAGAAACACCGCCGAGAGGTTTTTGCATCATTTAGTATTTAGTATTTAGTATTTATTTATTCATTGAAGCCTTACACTGTAAGATAATATATCTTATAAGCTAGTGATAAGCTAGATATTAAACAAGTATGAATTTACAAATATGTTCTGAGAATGTTATACAAATGTTGTAGAAATAAAACAAGAAAAAAGCAAGAAAGCTACTTAATTTAAAGCTTAAAGTTTATTGTTATAAGTCAAAAGAAACACCTTATAGTCTTGTTAAATTAAAAAATGAAATTGATTTGCTTTATGCAAAACGATCTTCCGTTGAATGTAAACTGTATATCTTGCACCTAAAACTAACAAAAGAATTACAGGATAATGATCGGTGGCTCCAATTTGAACGCGATGTGTTTGAGGAAATAAATGTGGAATACAAAAACAAAAAACAACGTTTAAAGAAAAAATTTAACAGCCTACTGGCACAAATGAATTATAACAATTGAATTGGAGTCTTGTTGGCTGAACTTCTTTAACTTATTAAGTTACACCATGTATTCGTATGAGTTCAATAAATATCGACGGGAAAAAACAAAATTTAAACTTTTAACTCTTGACATTAATTTCTTGAACGATTGTAAGCATAAAAAGGTTTACCCGAATTTTATCCAATTAAGATGTGGTACACAAAATGAAAGGTCAAAAAATGCAGTTTTAAAAGGAAAGCAAAAGTGGTTAAAAAATGAAATTGATTTTCTTTATGCAAAACGATCTTCCGTTGAATGTAAACTGTATATCTTGCACCTAAAACTAACAAAAGAATTACAGGATAATGATCGGTGGCTCCAATTTGAACGCGATGTGTTTGAGGAAATAAATGTGGAATACAAAAACAAAAAACAACGTTTAAAGAAAAAATTTAACAGCCTACTGGCACAAATGAATAATTTAACAAGACTATAAGGTGTTTCTTTTGACTTATAACAATTGAATTGGAGTCTTGTTGGCTGAACTTCTTTAACTTCTTAAAGTTTATATAGTTCTTTGAGAAACAAAAATAAAAGAAAGAAAAAAAGAGGAAAGTGATCTTCAGTACTTTAGTATAATGATTTGATTTACATACATAATTTTAAAATCAACATTATTCTTTATGCCTATGTCGGTGTCAAATCTCTTGAACGCGTATCGTTTCTGGCTAAGAGTAAAAAGCACGTAGTTCTTTAGAGAACTGCTTTTCATTGCCTATACGTCTGAGATAAATAGGTAACGAGTTCCACAGTCGAATGGCTCCGACAAAAAACTGCCTTTCAGATATAAGACATTTAAAGCGCGGTTGAATGAGGTGTAGAGATCTGCTTGAAGAACCAAATTGTATCCTATTGAACAGACTTGACGGTTGTTCGGAATTAATAATTTTAAACAATAATAAAAGGGAACGAAAACGCATGAGATGGTCCAGTGGCATGTTTAACAGCTGAATAGAATACATAGAGATATGTTCCGTCCTATCAATGTTAAATATGTATCGAGCGATGTTGTTGAAGGCGACGTTGAGTTTGTTTACTATCCGCATCACAGTGGGAAAAAACTTCACAACCGTAAGTTAGAATGGGAAGAACTAGGCTTTTAGCTAGTAGCATGCGGGTTTTCAACGGAGTAAATTTTTGATAGGGCCATAGTTGTCGAAGAGCACCATAAACTTTACCAACAGTTATGTTAATATGAGTATCCCATGTCAAGGTAGTATTAAACCACATGCCTAGATTTTTACTAGTGGGAACGTATTGAATCGGAGAGCTATTTAAAATTAACGAGGAGAAGTTTTCGGTATCCAGAGTTCTTTTACTAATGACAATACATTTTGATTTCAATGGATTAAGAAATAGTCCGTTTCTTGAAGACCAGTCCGCAATGTTTTGAAGTTCACAATTCAATCTGAAAATGCAGTCTTCCATTAAACCGAGCTTACAGCTTATAATTAATTATATAGCTGCACATCATCGGCATACATTTGAATAGAAGATGATTCAATTGAGTCAGGAAGCTCATTAATATATACTGAAAAGAGCAGGGGGCCAAGAATCGATCCCTGGGGAACACCTCTTAGCAAAGGAAGAAAGGATGACTGTTTATTGCCAATTGCCACAGATTGTTTCCTTCCCTGTAAATAGGAAGTCAGCAAATGAACAGCTTGACATGAGAACATGCAACGTGTTGATAGCTTATGACAGAGTTTAACATGGTCAACTGTGTCAAACTTAGAAAAGTCCAATAGCACAAGAAACGTAACTAGATCATCATCTAAGGCAAGTCTAATATCTTCAACAATATTTGTTATTGCAGTGATACAGCTATGTTTTTCACGAAACCCTGACTGTTTTGTAGATAGGATATTTTGGGATCGAAGATGACTGTTAATCTGTTTTTGTAAGACTCTTTCAAAAACTTTCGAGAGATAAGGTAGTATGGATACTGGTCTAAGGTCATTACCGCTACCTTTTTTTGGGATTGGTAGAACTTTGGCTATCTTCCACTGAGATGGGAACAAGCTTTTTAATATGATTGTGTTGAAAATATGTGTTATATATGAAAGAATCAAAGGAAGTAGCGATTTAACAAATACAGGGTGTATTTTGTCAATACCAACTGCATTTTATTTGACAGATAAAAAACTTTCAAGAACCTCATAGCAATCTACATTGTTGAATTGAAAACTTACATCAAGAGATGACGGATTTAACACCGATGTCGTGGGAGAATCATTATTAATAAAAGGAAAAGGTAGAGATATAAAGATTTTCGACGCCAGCGACTCTTTTAGAAAGCTAGTGTGACGACTGTAATCCTTTCCATGTGTTAGAAGGCATCGACAAGGACGATTTTTTTATGGAGTGGAAGTGTCTTTAGCAGTGTGTCCAGTTCTGAACGAGAGGAAGATGAAAGGGGCAAAGGAACACTGTAACTCCTTCAGTTCAGAGGAAGATGAAAAGGGCAAAGGAACACTGTAGCTCCAGTGGGAATTTTGGTTCCACATATAGTCATCTTGATTCGTATTTGACCTAGGTAATTAGTGTCTCTAGGTTCGAGCGAAGTTTTTCGAAGTTGAAGCTTATTGAGAATCTTCTCATATCCATTATGCTCCATTATCTAAATTGGCTATATTGTCGATTGAACAAAAATTTGCTGCAATTTTTTTGACAAACTTATTTCTGACTCGACTGCTCCCAAGGTTTGTAGAAAACCGCTGATCCTTTTTTACCTTCAATAAAAGATACCACATTGCCTGGGAACTGATATCTCGAAATTTATTTTCAACTGAGTACCTATATTGAATGGGAGCGGTAAAATAGGTCTCCTGCCTGGGCGCACGTCGAGATGGCACACTACGCCATCGCCTTTGTATCTCACTTAACCCCTTCGGAATTGGCATAAGACTATGTGTCCTTGAATGCTATAGGCACGTATGGTTTCCATAGCTACCCTATTTATTTTCCAAGAATTTCGAAAGTGACCAACTTCAATGGAAAGCTGCCAACCTGTTCCCCATGACGCCTCGTTATATTCCTTATTACTAGACGTAGCAATCACACTTGCATATATGATATTCAACTTTCTGCTAAATTTCTTACAGACGATAGTCATGACTCATGAGAGTGTGTATTTTCATTATGTGTTTGTCATTTGTTGAGGTCCTCCTCGAGTCCCTAGCTCATTACCTACGATTATTACCTAAAGCATTAATGAATTTTTTTATGGCCAAGAAGATAAAATTGAAGATTTTTAATATACATGTGTCAACTCTCAATATTCTCTTCCGTTTTGTTTAAAACACAACCTTCTGTTGTTGCTTATAGAGTGTCCACCAAAAGGCAGCATGCCTTCCATTCCACCTGTTCTTCTATTTTATTCGTTAGTTCCTTTTCCGGGTCTAGCACTCAAGAGCAAAAAAAAAACACATTCACTTGTCTAGGAAAACCCTTATTCATGAGCAATTCGAATTGGTCTGATAGGAGCAGCAGCAGCAGGTTAAATATGTAGGTACAGATAGGCATGATGTAATAATAAAAGTATACGTACCTACGAATGTGTTTGGGGAACAGCTGCTCTCGTAGAGGGTGCATTTTATTTCCCAATAAATAAAATTTAAAAAAAATAGTTTTTCAATAGAAAACAAAGAGTTGCTTGACTTATGCAATTGAGTTACCGAGTTTGCTTTGGAGTTGCTGGAATTTTTTTTTTGTTTTTGCGAAAGAACGTCTTCCAATCACTGAGTATTTGTACCTATGCCTGGAAAGAAGTAATACAAACAAAAAAGGGGACTCCGACACTTTGTTGAGTTGGAATATAGTTCAGGAAGCAAAAAATAAACCGAAGTGGCTGAATTTTTCATGTAGTAGTAGTAGTAGTATATGTTTTATTCAAATTTCATTTTTATAATAATAATACATAAATTTCATACCAATTTCCTTTTTTTATATCTTAAAAGAAAGGTTTAAATAACAATAAGATATTTTAATTATTTTTAAAACAAATTTACAATAATTTACGCCGATATTTTTACGAACTCTTGATTTCTTTTTAAATTTTTTTTTCTAATAAATTAAACTCGTCAATCAAATTCGGTCGATATTTGAGGGCTGTTTTCAGACATTTTATAAGATGACACGAATCCCTTTCTCCATTCAATAGACTGACTATGGTGTTCTCATCCAGTGTCGCGGTTCCGAAGCAGTTTCTGCGTATCCCTCTTAGAATTGGACAAATTCCCATAAAATGCATATATGATTCTGTTTCATTCATGTTGCAGAGTGAACAGTTCGTATTTTCTTGTGGTGTTCTTGATGTTCCATTTAGCCTTATGAGTCCTGTCCTTTGCCTTATAAATATCCATCTCGTTACTGAGGCTTTTAGACCATCGCCGACATAGCTCCTGCCAACTTCGTAGTTAAGCTGATGCTACAGTCCATGTGATCTCGTCAGATTCGCTCTTTGAAGTGCCTCTTGGCGATCTTCGGTAACAATTTTTTGCGTTGTGTTCTCAACAAACATATGAAAAAGGTTCCTGTTTGCCACAAGTTCTTTAAGGTAAGTGAACCCAAATCGGTCAGGAGAGTTTTGCCAAGCTTCGAACCAATAAATTTGTTTTCCTTAACTCTCCTAGGCAATAATTTTGGTAGTTTGTTTTCTTCATAGCAATTGAAGACTTTGCCTATATAGTTCATGTGGCATCTCATCGTAAATTCGAGAATGGGCTTCATTTGCCATTCCAGCACGTAGTTTGGAGTTGCTCTTGGTAGGCCGAGAACTTTTTTAAAAATATGCCTTTGTAACTTCTCCACTTCCTCATATTTTGTGTGTCCCCAGACCCTTCCTCATATTTTGTGTGTCCCCAGACCTGTGCTCCATATGCTACGACAGCTCTGAACTGGTGACCACGTTGAAGAGTTCTATCTCTGAGCAGAGCGGTGTACCCGTGGTGTGATGGATAGCATGTCCGCCTGTTAATCCAGAGGTTCGAGTTCGAATCCCAACAGAGGCAAAAATGTTTTTTCCACGGGTATCGCCTTTCGCGAGGAATTGGCAAGTTCTCCGTTAGTATTCATTGCCATGAAAAGCGCTTTCTCGATTAGCCGTTCGGAACCGGCAGGAAATTGTAGGTCCCCTCCATTTCCTCACAAGGCATGGTTGTGAGAAATACGCTAGGCCCAAGGGCTCCTCGCACTGTTGCGCCACCCTATTTATTTATTTTATTTTTTTACATCCTTATTGGCTATGAAATTTGACCATGTCAAATTCAAACCTTGCCTGGCCAGCTTTGTCCTCTCCTTAAAGTGTTCGGTCAAACTCAAACTGGGGGTCAGCCATACACCAAGATATTTATATTTTGTTCCAACTTCTATTTGTTCGTTGTTAAGCTTCCATTGTTCCTGTGCACGCTACCGCCCTCCTCCTTTTCTAGATACAACAATATTCGATTTTTCGAGGTTGGTTGTCAGGTTCCAGCGCCTGCAGTACTCAGCAATCTTTTCTATCATTCCCTGGAGAACAGTTGCCTTATCAGCCATGAGCACAATATCTTCTGCGTACATGAGTATGAGTATCAAAGTTCCATTCACGTAAATCCCACCACCAATCCAATATACTCGTGCAAATCGTTGATGTAGAGGGCAAAGAAAAGCGGGCTAAGAAGACATCCTTGCTTTACATCCATTGATGTTTTAAACCACTCCGAAAGTTTGTCTCCAAACCAAACAGCTGACGCAGTGTCTTCAAAAAGGTCTTTGACAACTTCTAAAATTTTCTCTGATATTCCAGACTTTTTTAATTTGTACATGAGAGCATTGCGGTCAATGAAATCAAACGCAGCCTTAGGGTCTATGAAGAAGAAGTAAACTTTTTAGATTTATTAATATTTATTAATATGCAATACTATATCCTTCTCTAAAACAGGCTTAATATTCGTTTAAAATTCCATATTCCTTTTCCCATCTCTAAAGTCTTGCCAACAGAACACCGGCAAATGTTTTTGCTACACAATCCATAAGTTTTTTGTGTATATGAACCTAGCTTTTGAGGTGTTTAAAAAAATCTCAAAACTCCACACTACTCCGTGTGCCGGTAGGAAAGTTACTTTTAAAATTTTGTTCAGAATCGCCCAAGAAAAGTCCATGGAAAAATTAAGCTTTCCTTTAGCTTTTCCGCAGTAAAAAGTCTCAATTCCCCACACCATACAAATATATCTCATAATATAAAGGGTTCTCCAAATAACTTTTTTTTTTTTTGAAAATGCTATAAAAAAAAACTACCGAATATTTTCTCAAATTTGTTTTTTTATTTAAAAGTACAATCCTTCCGGTTAATAATGAACAATAATTAAATTCAAATGGCTGCCTCGGCTGGCCATGCAGTAGCCAAAACGATCGGTCCAATTTTTAAGCACGTTATCGATCGTGTGCAGCTGTATTTCACCAATGGCTTCACGAATATTATCCTTTAAAGTGTCAATTGTCTCTGGCTTGTCGGTGTAACACTTATCTCTTACGGTAGCCCACAAATAGTCCAACGGTGTCAAATCGCAGCTACGAGGTGGCCAAACGACATCAGCAATGTGATCTTCAAAAACAGGGCGCATAACATCGATTTAAGCTTCGACTGTGTGGCACGTAGCGCCATCCTGTTGAAAGCAAATGTTGCCAATATCCTCCTCTTCAATTTTTGTGAACAAAAATTTGTTCAAACATGGCCCGATAACTATCGCCATTGACTGTAACGGCCACTTCTCACTAATTCTCGAAGTAAAATGGCCTGGACCAAAATCCGCACCAAACAGTGACTCGTTTTGTGTGTATCGGGTTTTGGGTTTTCTGTGCCCAAATGTGACAATTTAGCTTGTTTACATACCCGCCAAGATCAAAATGAGCTTCATCTGAAAAGATGATTTTTTTTGGCATAATCGGCTTATCGTATACACAACCATATTTGTTTATCGGAAGGATAAAACTAATTATATGTCAAATCAGTCATGGGCTAAGTGCTACCATTCACGAAATAAGCACTAGTTGAAAAAAAAAAACCTTGGATGGCGGATCCTTTATATTTTAAAATAGGTGCATCTTCCTCACCTTCAAACAGCCGTCCAAATGCACTATAGCGTCACTTCTTCCAAGGCCATGGAAGCTCTGAAAAACCGTTAACTCTTGAAATGTCTTTATGACCGACAGTACGGCTTTTGTAGCAAAAAGGTCCGCTTAATCGGACAGTGGCCTATCTAGTGTCTCAATGAAGTCATCTTGGTGGTTATTATTTGATCTCACAATAAACAATGTCATAATCACATTGAACCTGAATAAGACCATCGCCCCGGTTTGACTGACATCTATTAGTGGTCGTTTCTGAATCATGTCAAAGAACCTGAATAACGAGTTTTTTAGGGAAGTCATCTTGAACCATTACTAATTATCGTCACAATAAATGTAGCTATCGTCATCTGTAAAAGACGCTTTTGTTATTCCTTTGGACGAAACCTATCACCCAGGCTCGACTGACAACTTGTCCATCGGTGTCTCTCAAGGAAGTCGTCTTGGGCCATTACTAGTTTCCCTCACTTGGATCGAACCTATCGCTCTGGTTCGACGGACATCTATAACTGCACATTTCATGTCAAGAAACCTGTTTATCGTGTCTTGGGCCATTACTAGGTATTTGTCCTCACAATAAATGAAATCATAATCACATCAAACCTGCGTATAAGATGCTTTGGTTCGTCTCTTGGATATAACCTATTACTCACCCTGGTTCGATTGAATATGTTTCTATGTTCTCACCATAAATGAGGTCATCATCAAATCAAACCTGATGTTTGGTTCTTCTATTGCATTGGACTCATCGCCCCGGTTTGACTGACATCTTTTAGTGCTCGTTTCTGAGTCATGTCAAGAAACATGTCTATCGAGTCTCTCAAGTAAGTCATCTTGGACCATTACTATTTGTGCTCACATTAAATGAAGCCATCATCACATCGAACCTGTGTTAGACGCTTTGGTTCGTCTCTTGAGTCTGAATTTGAATTTCCTGTTCGATACTATTTTAATTTCCAATCAGAACCTGTCTAATCTAATATCGCAGCTTCATTTCGTCAGCACACACAAATTTTGTACTATTTTGTGCCTTATCTAATCAGATTTTGAACCACATTGTTTGTTTCATCGTCACTTTAATTCCAAAAACATCGAAAATAGGCCATCGCCACTTGATGATGATCATTGTGGTTATTGAAATCATCGCGCACATCTCAATTGAATGAGCAGACGGCGCGTGGCACCGTTCCACATCGTCTGGCTCATTATTTGTAAAGTGCGCGCTACTAGTACTAATACACCATTTGTCATCATTTTTTTTTTCTGTTGAGACCAACACACATTCGCTTTCGGGGGGAAAATATAGATAAATTCTACTTGTATAGTTACGTGTGTGTCGCTGTAATGCCAAATATGCCTATGCCTATGCCAACTACCTACAAACCGCTCTAGCGTTAGAGGAGCCGTAGCAATTTATTATTTTAACTTAGCATCCAAAAGTGATTCATTAATTTCTTTGGTGCAATGCCCGCTAGGAGGCCCCAAAGAAGATATACCTACTGATCGCTCAGCAGTCGTCAACAATATGAGACGGTATAGGTGTTATAATTCACGAATACTCTTGAGAACCTTCCAACACTCACAAGCAAATTTTAAACAAATTCAAACAACATCCAATGAGATCGTTACGCATGCTTCAACAACTGAAAATATGGGCGGGAACAATTTGTTTCTATATTGTGCTGTTATAGCGTTGCCATGAGTAAGATTTCGTATTTAAGAATGTCGGTTATTTTTAAAGTATTTAGTTTGTTTTCGGCCCAATGTTTTTACATAAAGTGAAGACATTCACAAATGCGTTAGAGAAAAGCATTGACTAAAATTCAGTGAGCTTCAGATAACCTAGGTCTGGAGATCTTTGCTTTTCTTCAATTCTCAGGCATTTGTTTAATGGCCAGCAAGCTCAGAGAACCCCACCGAATCATATCATATCATACAACGTTCAGACACAATTGCAATGGAAGAATGATAACGACCGACGTCAACGTGGTTTAACCGATGGTTGAATCATTAGTGTTGGCCTGTGAAGCACATAAATGGGAGAGTTGTAATCCTTTCGAGACCCGAGGTCATCCCCAACACCAAAAAAAAAAAATACGAAGAAATAGAAGAAGAACCCCGATAGATCTCATTGGGGCTCAGCCCCATGATATAGGTAATTGTTCTAATTAGAGCCTTACCATTGGTGGGGGTTCTAGTCAAAATAAAAAATGACCGGTGGACATAAAGCTGTGTTCAGTTGTCAGGTCTATTTTATCAAATTGCATTGCATAAATGTATAACTGGGCTGCTGAATCTCTGTTGACACAATTGCTGTTTTCTGCTGCTTTTTGGAAGGCCTAGATGGAAATAGTTGAAATTGAATGTATGGAGCAGTCTGTCTGCACGGCTTGCATGAAAGACCTTGAAAAGCCTTTTTTTATTCTATAGGCCTAATTATCCAGTGGATTCTCTTTCGCCATGTTCCTTGCTCTTTTATCGTCATGCATTTCCGTTTCATCAAGTTCCAAACCACAACAATTTTATCGAAATTTCACTTCAAGAATTTTCAAGTAAGTAAAGAACCTCTTTTCTTTAATGGGCTCAATCAATATTTGCCTTTGATTGGTTCTTTCACTTAAGTTATTGAGAACTTTTACTTTAAAAGTGTAAAGCCTATTAGCGGAGTTCACACTGTACAATTAGTTGGACAGACTTTGGTTTGAACGACCAATGTTTGAGAATGTGAACGCTCAGACGACCGCTTGACTAACTAGTTGGATGGTTCTCAAATATTTTTGAAAATTTTGAAATTGGATGGAGCGACAAGCCTGATAAGTCTGAACGCAAACTACTTTCGACCATCCAACATCTCTCAAACAAAGTCTGTCCAACTATTGTATAGTATGAGTGCGGCCGTGGTGCAGTGGTAGAGTGTTTAGTAGATAGGCCGGACGCGTGGGTTCGAATCCCGTTCTGGGCATCTACTTTTCTTTGAGCCTCCCATTTTCATATGGACGCCGCCCTTGAGGTTATATGTATACATATGTGAAATTACTAACAACTTATTTCCAACTACTGCAACACAAAACAAAAGGTAAGGCTGCTACTCTGGTAGTACAATGGAGAATGGACCGGATATTAGGTTTGAGTTCTCCAGATTAGCATATAAGCCTCCTCTTTTTAAATTATAAAAAATAAAAAAATAGTATGAACTCGACTATTAGTGCTTTATTTTCAAATCTATGAAATGTAACGAAGAAATAAAAATTTGAAACAGATTTTTGACATCTGGCAGTGCTGCGCAGCAAGCACTAAGACTCTTTAAACTATATGAACATTACGCTGAGTTGTCGTGATTTTCTTATAGGATTTCTATTCACCAAACAGTTGCAGTGGTGAGCTGTTAAAACTACGTATCTGTTGAATGGGTGATTTTTTAAGCGATCTATCTGTTGCTGGCTCTCTTTCATTCATCAACCAGACAATGCGATTTTGTTGCTGTCCGTTTTTGTATATATGCTTTAGAGCGCATCTTCTTTGCTATGTAGGAGTAAAGTACATAGCATAGAAGAAGGAAACAATATGCCACTGCCTAGAGCTTGACGGTAAGTTACTATTATTTACATGGCGGCGATGATTTCTCAAGGTAGAGATGTCTAGTTGGTTAGCTGTTTATTTTTATTTCTTTTCTTTTTTTTTGTTATATTTTTTTTTTGTTAGATCGGGCAGAGTGATTTATTGGTTTTTTGTGGAGCTCTTTTATGTAAAGTTTTATACATAGGTATGTATGCAGGTAGATATTGATGAACGTAGTTGGTAGGTGGAAGTAAGTATAGGTATTTACCTACATACGGATATAGCTTTCTTTTTTTTTAGTTTTGTGTTTTATAATAATTACCTATTGCCGTTGGCTTTTCCTTGTTTGTTTCTAGTGCGCTACTCGTGTTGTGTTGCTATAAGTAATTACTTGTGGTCTTTGAATGTTGGGATGATGTTTCTGTTTATTTATTTTTATAGCCAACTACCGATATACCTGCGTAGATTTTTGTGTATTTTTTTTTACTTTATTCTTCCTTGTTTTGTTAGAATTTAATTATAGTTTATGCAGCTTAATTCGAGGTTTTTTTTTTTGCGTTGTAAGGGTAAGGCTACATGACCGCAGCGCCGCCCCATATAATATTTTTATTCTTTTTATCTCGATAAGAAAAACGACAGTAGGTACTTCTGTCTAAAATCTTAACATTTTTGGGGCTCTAAGGAAAAAGATAATAGATACAATTCAGTTCGTTGTAGCAAGTTCTTCTAATGAAAACAAAAAGATGTAGGTAATTTTTCTGTTTAGAGCCTTACCATTGGTGGGGGTTCTAGGGAAAACAAAATATGTCACAAGTAAACTTTTTCTTCTTCCTTTTTCGGAGTTACAAGGATCGTAGCCCTCCCACTTAACTGCTTCAACTTTTTCTTCTTCCTTTTTCGGAGTTACAAGGATTGTAGCCCTCCCACTTAACTGCTTCAGACTAGTGTTCCCCTCATGCGGTGGCTGACGGCGCAGGGACATAAGTCCCCGAGACATTAGTCCCAACTTTTTTTTTGGGACTTATGTCCCACTCAAGTGAGATAAAAGTCCCAACTTCGATTTGAGAGTTCTATGTCCCACGCCATCGCGACATAAGTGCTAACTTTTTTGCTTTGAAGATTAAATAAAAATTTTTTAAATTTCTTTTTTAAACAAAGGAATTTTTATTAGCTTCTAAAAATAAAATAATTTATTCAAATTCTGGAAAACCATTTCTGTGCTTTCTAATGAGTAGTAAGTTTACTTTACTTACTTTAGATGGCGCTTACAAAATCCAGTGTGGATCACGGCCTCAACCAACAAATCTCTCCAGCTAGCCCGGTCCCTAGCTAGCTGCCATCATTTATTTTATTATTTGGTACTTTATTGAATCATTTAAAAATTTTATAAAAGCAACTTTTTGGTGTATAAGTACATTTAAGCATGGCTTAGCCGTCTGCCGTAGCTGCCACCAGTTACGCACACCAAGTTGGTTGAGGTCATTCACCACTTGATCGCGCCACCTAAGATGAGGCCTTCCTCGGTTACGTTGTCCATGGGTGTTGGAATCGAAGACTCGTCGGGTTTGGCGTCGATGTCCATGCGCTCCACGTGGCCTAGCCATCTTAGTCGCTGTACTTTCAGCATTTTGACTAGGTCGATATCACTGTAGAGCCCGTAAAGTTCGTGGTTAAATCTTCTCCTCCACTCTCCGCCAATGCACACTGGGCCAAACATCACGCGAAGAATCTTCCTTTCAAAGCAACCCAGCTGGTATTCATCCGATTTTGTCAGTGTCCATGCCTCTGTCCCATACAGCAGGACTAGGATTTTATATAGGGTCTCTTTGGTTCTTTGAGAGAGGGCTTTACTACTCAAATGCTTTCTAAGCCCGAAGAAACAGCGATTAGCAAGTGTGATTCTTCGTTTGATCTCAGCACTGATGTTGTGCGACGTAATAGTGGATCCCAGGTAAACAAATTCTCTGAAAATGTCCCAGTCGATGGTGTTGGGCTTCTCTCTCTTCGATGACAGCATATACTTCGTTTTCGTCTCGTTAGCAGTTAAACCCGTCTTCGCCGCTTCTTCTACTTGCAAATGCTCCAGTGACAGCTCGCGTTGTTCTGCCCATGATGTCAATGTCATCAGCATAATCAAGAAATTGAACGGACTTTTGAAAAATTGTACCTTTGGTGTGGACTTGTGAGTTGCGTACAATTGCTTCAAGCACGATGTTAAAATAGTTGCATGATAGAGCATCACCCTGTCTCAAACCTTTCTCGACATCAAAGTCATCGGTGATGTTCTTACCGACTTTAACGGAGCAGCGAGAATCCTCCATTGTCATCCTGCACAAGCGGACAAGTTTGGTATAGGGATGTCGAGATGTAACATGGCTCTATATAGCTCGTCTCTATCAATGCTATCATAGGCGGTTTGAAAGTCGATGAAGAGATGGTGTGTATCGACATGGAATTCTTGGAGTAGTAAGTTTGCTTTTTGAAAAAAGAAGCTTCAAAAATTTGAGAAAAACTCAGAGAATTTTTCAGAAGGGAGAAAAATGTCTTAGTCAGGAAATACACGATGTCTAGTGAGACAAGTCTCACATAAGTGCGAAAGAGAGAGAGAGAAGATGTCCGTAAATGAATTGCGAAAAAAACTTCCTGGTGAGTAGCGGGTAGATTTTTAGCAGTCTCATTTTGACGTTTCTCTTTTTTCTTGTTCGCTTTAGAGTGGTGCTTATTTCATTCAATTTCTTACAACAACAACAGAAAAATGAACTGCCAAATTTGAGACGCAGACTTAGCAGACTAGCTTTTGTCTCACGGGATAAAAGTTTAAAAGGAAAATTGAAAAAGAGACTTGTGTAATTCCTAACTTAACTTGTAAAAACTACATTCGGAGGGACAAAAGTCCCAATTAGAGGCTGAAAAAATAGGCTTTTTGGGGATATTTTTTCAGAAATACTACAAAATAAATCGAGATAACAGAAACGTGATTTTATTATCTATATCAGTGACTGCTTACAATATTTGAAGCGATTTATTACAAAATGGCGGCTGTGCAGCGTTTTTGAGACAATGTCTCTTTTTTTTTATGTTCACGACCGGACAGTTCCTGTAATTTTTTAAATAATAATGAGCAAATAGATTTTTTCGATTATTTATACTAACTGCTATAGAAGTACGTAAGATTTTTGCGATATATTGATTTTTGGCTAAATGGCGCCCTTCTAAAGCGAAAAGTGGAAAGCTTAGATACCTAAAAAATTGTCAGTTAATTGTTAATAACAAATGAACTACGCAACATAAAAAAATTCCTACGTACTTCCATAGACAATGTATGTTTCAAGACATTTTTAAAATTTCAAGTTAATCGGTTGAAAATTGCTTGAGTTACGAGTCCGGCCAACTTGAAAAATTTAGTATTGAGATAAACGCGTTTAAAGTTTTTAGTAGTAGAAAATCATGAATAATTTTACAAAACTTTTAATCTGCGATGCCTGAAAGAGACGTTCGATAAGTCTAACTCGTCTAGACTAGTCAGGAAATAAATATTTTCAATAACAACTGCCGTATACATGCTCTACTCCCCTAACGTACCTTCCCCCTTGCGCTAGTTATGGTAGGTCCGTTAGCTTACAAAAAAAAGACTTTTGTTTTAATTTTTTCTTTGAACATGTTTATTAAGAAATCAACACCAGACTGATCTCTTTTCCTAGCAACATCGACAGCAAGATCATTTTAAGAGAGATAATAAATTGTGGAATAACTAGGTACATGATTTACAGTTTGCTTTCATTAATCTCTTTATCAGCGATCATCCCAACGTTGTGGTGTAAGATAACTTTAGTTTCGTTGCCTTCATTATTTGAATACCCATTTGTCATCTGTATCCATAATGTTGCCAACTGCGTTGTTCACGTAACTCCTCCGGCCTCAGTTTGAACATGACGAATATAATGAGATATGTTCAAATGTTTGTTGAAAGGTTGGCCAAAACGATGTAGCTCATCTGATCTTTTATTACCTACCGATGTTGGGATGGGAGTATGGGATATGAAAATATCAAAGTGTCTTGCTCTCTCATCTTTTTTTTTCATTTTAACACAAGCTTTACTCTTAAAACAATTTATAAAAAAAAATAACAACCTCACCATGACAAATAAAAATAGTTAAATTTTTTTTTTTTTTTTTTTTTTAATTTAAATACTAGTAAATTTCCTTTTCTTTTTAATTTTCTGTTTATGAACTTTACGTTTATTTGTGTCTACTGTTATTTTGTTATCTTGGGTAACTGTATGCTGAATAAACTGAGGAGCAAATTTGTTCCTCCTATCGTCCTGTTCATATATATTATCGTCTTTACTAAATGCAGGGGGATCTTTTCGAGTTTCATTTTGTTTATTAATCAAATATTCTTTTTGGGCTTTGCAACGCTTGTGAACCAATTCCCGCAAAAACTCATAATTTTTAATATGATCGTTCAAATAATCCTGCTGCGAAGTAAAGTTGGTCTTTGGAAAGAAATATTTTTTATTTATATGCCCAGTTAATAGTTCGAAAGGTGTTAATTTAGTTACACTATGTATCGAAGAATTATAGGTAATAATCGCATCATCAATGATCTCAGAAATAGATTTGTGAGGGAACTCTGATTTGATTATTCTTGCCAATTCTGTCAAAGAGGAATAGTGTACAATCAAATTATGTTTTATCTCTTTCCAATCTATAGGGGTACCGTACATATTAAGTACTTCATTAGCCTCTCCTATGATTTTATTTCTAATTGATCTAAATATAATTCTTTGATACGCACTGTCTATTCCTGGCATAAAACTCAATATCTCTTCAACATTGCTTACAAAGTCGTATAATAACCTTGGGTTTCCATCAAAGCTTGGGAGGTCTTTAACAGCATGAGGGATTCTCAAGGAGTTAAAAACCTCCGTAGCGACGGTTGTACTATTACTACTTGTCATGTTATCGGACGTATTTAATTTTAAATCGCTTGAATTTGCAAAACCTTTGACTATGTTGTCAAGATTATAATTTAAATTTTTTTTCTGAGTGTTATCAAGAGAACAACCAACTTTAATTTTTCTATTTCTTGGATTTTTTAAGGAAGGCATCGGTAGGAAAATGTTCAGAAAAGATTCACTTTTAGTTTTGTTGATATTCTCATAAATGTATATATTTTAATGTTAATTTTTTTTCTTTTTTTAGTGTTTTTAATGAATAACAGCTTTTATATTCATAGATTTTCGCATTAATAGCTTCCTTTTTCTGGTTTAACACGTGTCTGTGGTACATATATTACGTATGTATGAACAACAACTGTTATTTTTCAATACTACATAGGTGTCTTATTTTTTTTTTTTTTTTTTGCTTGTGTTCTTTTGCTTAGTTTTTGTACAAAAGTGTAGTCTTTTATAAATGTTTGTAATATATTTTTTTTTTCCTTGGCGATAAAAATTTCACTTTTAAGCTACTAAATTGTTCACTTTTTGAAAAATTTATGCACTCCTAAGCGACTGCGCCAGTTATGGTAGGTCCGTTAGCTTACAAAAAAAAGACTTTTGTTTTAATTTTTTCTTTGAACATGTTTATTAAGAAATCAACACCAGACTGATCTCTTTTCCTAGCAACATCGACAGCAAGATCATTTTAAGAGAGATAATAAATTGTGGAATAACTAGGTACATGATTTACAGTTTGCTTTCATTAATCTCTTTATCAGCGATCATCCCAACGTTGTGGTGTAAGATAACTTTAGTTTCGTTGCCTTCATTATTTGAATACCCATTTGTCATCTGTGTCCATAATGTTGCCAACTGCGTTGTTCACGTAACTCGCTCACAAAAGAAGCTCGCTGCGGACCAGACGGCCTTGTACTAAAATTCGAAAACCGAGTACTTTAAGGTTATTCCCGGCCATAATCTTCTGTTTTTTATCCTAATTATAAGCTTCACTCTAGTGATCCGACAGTGGGGTACAAGCGCCGATTGGCTACGATCGTCAACTGAAAAAGAAAACCTTAAACTACTTCCTATTACTATTGTGAGCTCGAGAGGATCACATCTCTCCCATATATCTGCTTCCCACAAGTGATCCGGCCGCGCCGATCACCAAGCCTTATTGGTAATTCAGCAATTGTCCCTTGCTCAGCACATTAAGAACTCTTCTCAGATATTTTTATTTGAAAGTGTAGAATATTTTTGCAACTTTAACCATATCGAATCCAGCCAATGCTGATTCTGTTTTTTCCCAATCTTCTCTGACCGTTTACCTTCTGTATCTATATCTCACCCCTCGCCTGTCAGTAACATCCGCAGAATGTTCAGCAGACCGTCCAAATCGAGAAGTTCAAAAAAAAAAAAAAAAGAAACAGGGAACAACTTTATTGCTATAAGGATTTTATTATTGTATTATACATGCATGTGTGTGGGAGGGAAACAAAAACAAGGGGAGCCCTTCTTTCAAATTTGCACGAGTGGAGTGATATACTAGTAAAATTATTGAGACAAGATGTTATTTTAAATGCCTGAGTTTTTGTGCGTGTGCATGATCGAATGCCCAATGCCTACTACGACGCTCCACATGCACCTGACTCTTTAAGGCCATCGGTATCTTGAGCTATTCCATTTTAGTTAACTATCCCGAGAATGCTCGTCTTTTTAAACGTATACGATGTGTTTCTTTCCAGTTTATCTAAATAATACAAATCTGGTCAAGGAACTGGGAAAACATTGCAACAACAAGACTTGTGTTTTCAATTGTTAAACACACATACCCATTCAATGATCTTAACACCGATTTATTTAAATATAAAACTTGTGCTCTTTTAAAATTTTTTTTTCAGCATAAACGAAATAAAAATAAAACTGAAATAGGAAGGTAGGTACCCACAGTATAATAACAACGTCTTCTATAAGATACAAAAACAACGGCACCGACATTAAGTGTAGATACAGGGTACACTCTCTTAGAGAAGAACCATGCCGATCAAAGTAGCTTAATAGTGTGCGCGAACCTTACCACAGACCCGAGCTGCACCTGAGTGGAGCTAGTGTACAGTGTGTAATGGGTTACTATACCAGAAACGGTTACAAAAAAACAAAAATCGTTTGAATCTTCCTATTTTCTCTCGTGTGGCTCGTGGCTTCATGCTCTAACGACTTCTTAAAATCACCCAACCGTCTCCTAGACACATTAAATACAATTTCGAATTGTTTACTGCTATTGCACTCAAGATGAAGACTATATTATGATTGTGTGTAGTATATGGTTAATTCATCATACACTTATATTTATGTTTGATGTTGATGGTGTTTTATTTATATTACAACCATTCCATAACAGTGCGCAAAGATACACAGTAAGTCTTCTCTTTGATCGTCACCTTTATTGAAACTTTTCAGTGTTGATGAGACGAGGAAGGCTTCAAAGGCCAAAGCAGATGATATCAGCCGTGTTTTATTGGGAATTTTATAGTCATCTTCACTAACGAGTCTCAATAAAACGCTGTACTCACTAATGCAACTTTATTCCATAAACTCCATTCACCAGCCATCCCCGTTCTTCACTTCTGAACACTTACTTATTTTCGTTCACTAATCGTTGTTGCTTTTCTATATGTGCGATGTTTTAAGCTAACGTGAGTATAGATTCCCAATAAAACACGGCTATCGTAAGACTGAGGCTCTTTTTGTATTTATTAGGTTTGTTCGTTGAAGCCCTAGCGTCGGCGTCGCCAAGCGTTTTTTGAAAAACATAAAGTCGCCCTGAATGTCAATATGAGTGTTTTTTGAGCCCTAGGGTTGACATAGGTTGTCTCTCAACTCGCCCTAGGTTTTTGCTGTGGCGAATTGAGTGCTGCCAAATGGCATATACTTTTTTCTTAATGACAGCGACGTGTGGCGATTTGTGGTTTAGCGGCTTTTGAAGACAGGAAAACCTAGGTTTTTTTGATAACTCATAGGGTTGTCAAGAAATCCTGGGTCAACCCTGGGGAAAGTTCAACGAACGAACCTAAGGTTTTGATCTAGATATTGAGAAGCACAGAAGGTCTTCGGTTTCGTCAGGAAATTGAACTCATGGTAGGTAAAGAAATCCCTCTAAGGAGAGATGAAGTGTAATTAGGGCTCTGAAAAATTGGCTCACAAAACCAAGAGGGCAAAAAAATGAAGAGAAACTGAAAAATGTAGCACACTATTCGCATGGCGGATGGTAACGTGGAAATGCGTTTGTCATTCATTTGCTGGACCACCAACGAGGAAACTTCTTTCTGTTCGAGATCTTCAGCACTTTTAGAGTCTGGTAATGTGGCTGGCAACTGAGGGGATGGTTCACAGAGCCATGATGGGCCCCGCCACCACATACGATTCTGCTTCAGATCGGAAGGCATTACACCTCGAATGGCCAAGTTCGCGGTAAAGAGACCGACTTAGGAGCAACTTTGGACTTCGCACATATCAAGTAAGAGGCTGCTCTCCAGCAGGGTGACTTACGCGTATGTAAAGCACTGCCGCATGTGCTTTCTCGGATGAGTCGCAGAAACCATGAAACTGAATCTCCACGGTGAGGTAGTATTCGACCCATCGCGGGATTTCTATAAATTGTATTTCAGGTAACGACTCTGCAAACTCTTTCCAAGTGGCAAATGTTTCAGGGCTGATACGTTCAACCGGCTCAGTTGACATTGTCTTGTTGGCAATGATCACAGTCAGACTTGGCTTGGATGCTTGCTTTCATGTAGCACTGAGCACAGATTTCAGTGAAATAAATAAAAAGATTTAATCTCAAGAACATATATGGGGCAGTGTATGGGATATAAAATTTCTTGCTCCTATTTTCACTTTTGCTAAGAGCCCCCCACCTGTGGTCGGGTTGTGGTCAGTTTATCAGCGCTGAATAAACCGTTCCACTGTAATCTTTTGGTATTCTCTATAGTTTAAAAATTGAAATTCTTTAAGATCTTCTTCACCTTCTTCTTCATTTTCCCGGCTTCACACTAGTGAGCCTTGTTTTCTGAAAGATAAGATTAGGTACCTACACTTTTTTGTTTTTCATAGCTTTGTGACTAGTTGTCTTTCTCACCATTTTTTGTTTCATCTATTTTCTCCAAAACTAAAAATTTCTCCTCTTAGCAATGTTGTCTATTGCTAAACCCGCTACAACATACACACTGCCTATTTATTTTTACTCTGTGAGTGCAATAAGACGATTTTTGTTGCAAAAGACAATAGCCGAGTTCACACTGTACAATGAACGACCAATGCTTGACAATGTGAACCCTTAGACGACCGCTTGGCCAACTTGTTGGAAGATTTTCAATTATTTTTGAAGACTTTGAAGTTGGATGGAGCGGAGGAACATATGACATAAAGTTGGACGACAAGCTTGATAGTCTGAACGCAAACTACATCCGACCATCCAACATCTGCCAAACGAAGTCTGTCCAACATAGTTTGAACTCGGCTAATGACGAGCGCCTCTAGAATTATCTGTAAAACTTGCTGAAAAGTCGCATTTGAGTTTTAAAAACTGGGATCGGCAGTTACATACGCACTAAATCTTGATTGCTCAACTGTCACAACTTAAGTCGATCTCAGGATCTCTTACTCGTAAATGTCTTGTCTCGCATACGAATGATAACAAAATCAGCTTTCATATAGGTCCATATATAGCTTAAAATGTATGTACCAACCTATCTAGGTTTATACATTAACTTCGTTGTGATAGGTATGTGATTTGAAGTTGTGTCTCAAAATATTGGTTTGTATTTTGAAGGCAGACAAGGGGCACCAGCATTTATATACCGTCTCGGACATAGGTAGCCATATTCGAGTGAGTTTTTGTAATCAAAAAGCGTTATGGCTATCCTATCCCCGAATGTTTTTTCCCACATACCTATAGACAGAATCGACCCTTGACTATAGGATAGGTATGCCCTACCTCATCGACCACATTTTTATCAGCAACAACAACGATGATGATGATGACGACGACGCGACGGTAGCGTTAAACGAAAATAGCAGCTTTTTTTGTACGTGTTTTATAAACCCACTTTTGGTATTACATGCGACGCAACTCCACCACCATCAACCGACGACGGACGTGCAACAGGAAACTCTATCAATATAAAATAAAAGAAAAATAAAAAAAACACTACCTACAAAAACAGAGTTTTGTAGATCTGATGGTGTGTTCCACAATAACTGCCATTTCCCTGGACTTTCTGTCTATCCGCCGCGCCGTTGGTAATTTTCACGGTTTGGCGATTTTTTATATTCTTTCTCCCCTCCTGCTTTTGTGTTTCCCTTATTTCCATCGCTCTAAATGTGTCCATCTGAGAATTTATTTGCATTCCCTTCGTTTTCTCTGACCGAAAGGATATTTATTGTGTTTGCCGTATGCATTTACTACTATCTACGAGTTATATTCCACAGTTGTTTGTAAATTTCATAACAAAAAAAAATTTACCTACATTTCCTCGGCAACAAGTGTTTGCGTGTATATTTTTCACAGCAACTCGGGGTGAAATTAAAAAAAAAAAAAAACAAAAACAATTTGAATGCACTTCCGATGTGCGTTCGAAAAAAAAAATAGTCCGAAATGGTTAAATGCACCCGTAATTTTGTTAGCAACAGGTGGGCAATGCAATTGAAATTTAAAAGGGAGGACTAAGAATGTTTTCGTTTTCACTGAAAATGTCAGAATGTACCATCATCTTCTTTCGACAAATAACTTTACTCAGAAGATGCGAATTCTTTTTGATGGCCTCCATTTCAGATTTTGAAGCAAAACCTTTCATCAATCTTAAGTTAGACGCTATTGCACGTATTTATATTTTTTACAGGTGGCTCAACTGAACTAATTACTAAAGAAAATGATAAAAGGCTTGCACTTTGCCAATAGAATAAAAGTGGGCATTTGTTATAACTTGAATCGATTTTAATTTTTTTCTGGTAACCCCACCAATGGTAGGGTACAAATAGGTATAGTCTTTCTCATCAAATTTCTACACATATTTTCATAACTTCCCCTTTACATTTTTCTTATACTTTGAAATAAAATTAGAATGAAATATGACTAAAAGTATTGAGCACCAATAGTAAGAAAGGACATTGATTACCTAATATAGTGTTGTAGGGCTACTGCTGTTTGTTGCAAAGGACTTGAATTTCAATTCTGGAATCTCATTATGATAAAATTCCTCACACATTTCTGAAGTAAATTTTTCAGAATCAAGTTACCTCTAGACATCCCCACTGATGTCTAGAGGGGACATAAGTCCCCGGGACATAAGGCCCAACTTTTATTTTCCAAATCCGTCTTAGGACTTATGTCTCACGTAGATGGGACATAAGGGGTTAGGGCGTTAGGCCACCCTAGAATTTTCGAGAAGTCGAATTTTTTTTAAATTCCAAATGGTTCCTTAGGACCTAGAATTTTCGAGAAATCGAATTTGTTTTTAAATTCCAAATGGTTCCTTAGGACCTCAAAAATGTTGGCCCAGAAGATTATGGTTGGGAAAAATCTTAAGGTACCTACTCGGTTTTCGAATTTCAGTACAAGGCCGTCTGGTCCGCAGCGAGCTCCTTTTGTGAGCGCATGTATACGGCAGTTGTTATTGAAAATATTTATTTCCTGACTAGTCTAGACGAGTTAGACTTGTCGAACGTCTCTTTCAGGCATCGCAGATTAATGGCACTACTACTAAAAACTTTAAACGCGTTTATCTCAATACTAAATTTTTCAAGTTGGCCGGACTCGTAACTCAAGCAATTTTCAACCGATTAACTTGAAATTTTAAAAATGTCTTGAAACATACATTGTCTATGATCCAGATCAGAAGAGGTGAAGAATTTCCTGTGTCGTCTTGAGAAACCAAAGCTAATTTTTGGCGATGATGAATTGCAAAACCTTACCGAACTGACATGTCCACACATATTGTCATTCTAAATATTCAAAGAAAAGACAACCAACATCAAAACTTTTTATTCGGGTAAAAAAATCACTTCATACTTTATTCGCTGATGGATTACCCAATATTTTCCATTTCATTTCCAACAGCCACCTGGTGGTAGGTATATTAATAATATTTTAAGTTCACTTCTTTTTGTATTCGAAATAGTTACGGTTTCATCTCAAACAGTATTGTCTGTGAGGTTCCGTATGTGAATTTTTTCTCTTTTTTTTTTGTTGAAATGCAACAACAATAATAACAAGGAGGAACACACCAATGAAAGGGGCACATATCAACAAATTCGTATGTCGACCTTATAATTGAAGAGGATCACCGGACCGTGATTCCCTTCGCCGAGAATATGTTCGTTGTTTGTATGTGCACATAAAGTATTATATATTTAAATATATTATGATCGAGTGTACCTACTCCAATATAACTTGGACTGAATGAACACTAAACATAACAAAAACAAGACGGAAACTTTTTTTTTACCAAAACACCAATGCGATATATATACGAGTATAGGTGCTCGTGGTGTTATGGGAAATGGTAAAGCAAACTTAAAAAATAAAAAAAGAGAGGGTGATGGCGATGACTTGGCTATTAAGTGTGGTAGAGCATTTTGAACTCAATCAGTTTGTTCAAATGACGAAATCTTCACAAATATTAAATTCTTAACATTATGGAGCATTATTCACAGATGGTTCATTTTCAACAATTGCCAGCGGATAAGTGGAAATGTTCGTGAGGTTTTTTTAAAAAAGCATCGTTTCTCGAGGTAAGAAAGCGCTTATCGTCTAAATAGGTGCCAAAGATTGGTATCGAATACCCGACTTTAAAAATTCCAACACGATGGGACAGTTCATAGCAACATTGTTTTGGAGAAAGTCAGATTAATGCGCTTGATGTTTCTAAGGAATTTGATAGAGTTTGATATCAGGCTCTCTTATTAAAAATGCGTGCTCTTGGTATCGATGAGTCTCTTCTTCGTTGGATTAGAAACTACCTTTCGAACCGTTCAATACAAGTCGTGTTGGATGGTTTCAAGTCTGATATCCACTTTATAAATGCTGGTGTGCCCCAAGGCTCCGTTTTGTCTCCAACTCTCTTCCTTATTTTCATAAATGATCACTTAACTGAAACTTCTTATCCTCTTGACTGTTTTTCTGACGACTCGACCCGCAGCTTCTCAAATTCGTTTCCAAATTCACGTCCCTGCACTTCAGATGTGGAACTGGAACGGTTGCGTATGATAAGCTCATTGAATTCAAATTTGGAAACGAATATGTATTGTTTGTAAAGTCAGTGACATAGACCTTATCTTCGACGTTGTTCTAAATCAAAGAAGTCTAAAGGTGTTAATGCATAAGATTTGTAGATTTCGACGGCCAATATTAAGATCACCGCAGCATCTTTTTAGATCTATTGTACCCCCTGCTGCTTAAGTGGTATTCCTTAATTTAAAGTACTTCATCCAGATTAGTTCCTATGATGAAACTTAGTATCTGGGTCACGCTTAGGAGTTTAAGCTCCATCTCCTCTACGTAGTAGGATCCTAGGTACTTCTTCCTTATGTGTATTAGAGCTTCGCAGTTACCTAAGAGGTGGTCAGGACACTCTTCCTTTTCGTTGCAGTATCTGCATTGGTCGTTGCTCTCTATGCTTAGAACTTTTAGGTGTTTTCTTAGTTTGCAGTGTCCGGATAAGAACCCGGCTAGCATTCTTACATTGTTTCTACATAGCAGGGCCGGAAATAAGGAAAATTTACAATTACCAATATCTTAAATTTAAAAAAAAAAATTGTGCTTGTCGTGTTTTTTCATTATTTATTTGATATTTTTTCAAAATGCATTTACTTTTAATTGAATATTAGATTTAGAATCAGATTCATTATCATCATCATCACTTTCACAGTTTTCAAAAACACCTTTGAAATAGGATTGATTTCTAGAAGTATTCGATTCAGTTGTATGCGAACGATTTCGGCGCGATGTTGACATCCATTTTGTTATAGCATTTCTTGGATTCCATCGTTCAAGAACAGGCATGTTGAAATAAATATATAGATATTTATTTTCGGTTGGAAGTGACAAACTCGAGCGAATGTTAGTTTTCAGCAAATTATTTTCGCCAATACACCTCTCCACATCCGCCGAATGTAAAGTGCAAGCAACTACGCGTGCCAAAATCGTTACCATTTCTCGAAAATGAATTATTCGTTCCGGCGAAGCGAGATGCTCCAACATCATGTTTAACAGTAATTCTCTTATACGTTTATCTTGACACAAATCTCCGTACTGGAGATAAAGAGATGCCAAGCTCAAATCTGGGCAAACCAATTTATGCACTTCCTTAATTGCATCCTGATTCTCGAATTGGGAAAAGTTTTCAAGAGCCGTCAGCAAATCTTGGTTTCGAATTTGCAATCTTTCTATTAAAAATTTGTTGAGTGAATCAATGACATCTTTTTTGAACGATGCAACATCTTTAGTAGCTGATGCTGATCTGCAGTTGATCGTTGGTTCTTCAAGCTCAATATCACCGATTAATTGTTTTTCATCATTCGTTACGATTTTGCTTGTCAATTGATCTTCAAATCCGCTTGGAATCGGTTCAGTTTTTAATTTTTCTAGCGCTGCAATAACATTTTTCACGAGTTCAGACATACTTATTAGTGTCAATGAATTTGATTGTATTTTTTTATGAAACCGCTGGAAAACGAACAAAGTGTCTGCAATAAAAGCCATTTTTTTTAAATTCTCGATGTCTGTTAAATACTTATGGAAGCCTTGCTCTTGTGCGTTATTGTTTGTTGCAAGATACTTCACCAATGCACGCCAGTTGACAATAACAGCTCGAACTGATTGATAAGAATACTCTGTCCAGCGCACAGTAAAGATCTTCGGCATTGACAGCAATTTTAGACCGATATCGGATGCAATTTTCCTCAATTCCACAGAGCGAATGGCAGAAACATGAAAGTACGAAGCAATGCGACTACATATATTCAGGATTTTTTTAGATTCAGCTACTTTGTCAGACAAATCACCAAACACCAAATCAGCTCGATGAGCGGCACATCATATTTTCAGTAGTAGTAAACACGATCCAACTTTTTGAATTTCATCCTCCAAGAATTTCCAGTGACCCCCCCGCTCTCCACTGTTAACATTGGTGCCATCTGTGCAGATGGAAGAAGTTTTCTTTGGAATCACATTGTAGACAAACTCGTGGCCAAAAAGGTCTTCCATTGCACCGAGTGCAGTTTTGAACAGTCCGACTGCTTCTCGTTCCGTTTGCTCTTTCACGCCGAGAAATATGAGCTCGGATTTCGCTTCTGAAATGTTTTTCCCAGTAAAGTCCACAAGTTAATGAATTTTTTTGACATAAACTCATCAAAATAGTAGCAACTGACATGTCTTGTTAGATAACCGTTCGACGCAAAACTGAATAAGTTTTCAGTTAATCTTAAAATCTGAATTGCAACGAACGCGCCCATTATCAAATGTTCATGTCGATTTACAGATTTTCGGTTAGATAGTTTGATTCAACAGAATTTATACAATAGAATGCACTACTTCATAGGAGGAAAACTCATCTCGGTGAATTCTTCTTCGATGATACTAGCGACTTAGCTTACATAGACCCTAAAAGTCTTTCGAAATACATTAAAAGTTCCGCGTGGTTCGACTAGCAGGTGATTAACCGGCTAGTCTCGTAATGGAAGATTAATAAGTGATCAACTCGTTAATCTTACATCGGGCTTCTGAGATCAGTAGGTGATTAACTTGCTGATCTCTGTGGTATCACAATGGACCCTTGCGGCCTAAGTGTGTCAGGCAATGTACTCATTGGCTGACAGCCACTTCCACCTAACCTTCTACATAGTTTAATTGCGTCTTTGTAGTGTTTTGTGTTAAAAGTGCCAAGTAAAAGCTTGTCTTGACGTATTTTGGGGAGGTCATTCCAGTGTTTAACTCTGTTGTCTTCCTCCGACTTTTTGATTTCTTTCTTGATGTGGCTTTCTGTTACTCCACAAAAAAGTTCCGGTCCTATGAGAGGTGATCCGGCTCCTGTCTTTGCCAGTTCTAGCAGACTGTAACTTGTTGTTTCAGTTTGTTCATTTTCTCAATACATTCACTGAGAAGATTTGAGGAGATTGTGTAGGATCTTAAGGCCTTAATTGCAGCTTGACTGTCCGTCATTATTGCAATATGTTTGTTTTTATATTTCCTGTCAATGTTTAATTCCGCGCATTTGCGTATTGCATAGACTTCTGCTTGGAATATGCTTGACATTCTTCCCATAGGTACTGAAATTTTTGTTCTTGGCCCAAAAATTCCTGCTCCAGTTCCCTTCGTTGTTTTTGAGCCATCTGTATACCTTTTTATTGCATGGGTCTTAACCCTTAACTGATGTGGTGGGTCCATTGGACCCACATTCAATTTTCAAACATGTACAGCAACCGCTGCGATAATCGCTTTTAGATACCTTCCTAAAATAAGCGTACGTGTTTGAATACGAAAGGACGTGTTTCGATTTCCTCTCCTTCTGTGAGTTACAGCATGCACGTGGGTCCACTGGACCCACGTCAGTAGATACGTAACTTTTTTTTGGCTTGAACCCGCTGAAACTGCTCTAGCAACAGGCAATGACGAAAACGACAAATTAAAGAAAAATAAAAGAAAAGGGTGTTTTTTTTTGTCCACCGAATAGAAGACCAAAGACAGTTCATTTATGTGCAAAATGCACACAGCCTATTTGCCTAACATGCTCCCAGCAGGTATGCAAATCATGCATTTAAGCCCCAAATTTGATGGTTGTCAAAATTTTTGTTTTTAAAGTATTGGAGTTTCTTTTGTGAAAGAACTAAGGAATGGTATTTCATCTTAAAGAAAAATTACTTTTTGATTTTTTGTTTTTGTTTTTTTGTGTTTATAATGTGCATTTTAGAAATGCCTTTTTTTTGACAATGTCTAAAGATAAATTTTTTATGTGGAAATTTTATGTTGAAAATGAAGTTCCTGGTTTTATTTATTTCTTTAAATACCTTTGCAAATGATCCTTTTGTAAGTTAAAATAAAGATGTTTAAGAAAAAATGTAAACTTGTCTATTTTTTATCACTTTGAAAAAGCTGGGTCTAATGGACCCACCTTATTAGATACGTAACTAAGTTTCACCACATCAGTTAAGGGTTAATTGAGTAGGCCTCTTCCTCACTTTGCCATGCCTTTTTGTTACTTAGCTCAACGTTGAAGAGCTTATCGAATTTGAATTCCTTGGTCTCGCTATTAGTCAATGGATTATGTCGTAAAAAAGGGCATATAAAGGAACTCGAAAAAGGGCGGGTTTTTATTGCATGAATCGATTAATGGGTTAATTTTAGAGAAAAAACCGAAGTGCTATTAAATATGATGTCGGAAATCGTCCATCGAAACCATCTTCACTCGTATTTTCAATATATCTCGAAAACGAAGCAAAATTTTGATGCAAGTCCAAGGACAATTTTTGTAGAGAGCAAATTTTCCCATCGAAATGCATCTTTTTAAAAATTATAAATAAAATTTTTTTATCTAAATTAGTAAAATTCCCGACCAAAAAAAGTCCATTTTTTGCAGTTTTTTAGTTTTGTCAGTTTTTTTAATGGCATTTCTTTCTGGTTGCAGAAATATTACCACTTAATCGTAGACATTTATCGTTATTTTTCATCCTTTTTATAGCGGAGACTGGGTACGGTTGAAACACAGGACGGTTGACAGAACATAAATATCTCAGAAACCGTTCACGCAATGTGTTTGAGTATCTACTGAAAGAGAATTAAGCAGAAACCAGTTTAGTCACGATTTTCAGTCTTGCTTTGATCGTCGCGCTGATCGGTAGTGAACAGGAAGCTCTGGTTTTTTTTGACAAGCAAAAGTAAGTTTTTTTGATTTTTTACTTTTCTTTGTTGCGTGAGTACTATTCAAGTGTAAGTGTTGAGTGATATTTTGTTGTGCTCAGAAAAGAGTGTAGAATAGAATGAAATGACATGCAGGGACGTGTTAGTGTTGTTTATGTTGTTTTGTAATTTTTTTTGTTAGAAAAGTGGTTGGGGACGGTTAACACATTTTTTTTTGGGACGGTTGAAACAATATGTTTACATTTTTTTGTTTGTTTTGTAGATGCCCCGAGTGCGTGTGAGGAAGACTGCACGAGGAAATGTGGAATTAGCAACATATAAAGCGGCTCATGACGATGTTAAGGCAGGCAGTTCATTACGCAGTGCATCAGAGAAGCATGGAATAAACTACAGCTCACTTTCAAGATACATTCGAAAGCAAGATACGACCGTTTAGACCGTTTAGTTAATATACTAGTATATATATTTAATAATGAACTTTGAATAAAAATATATTCTTAAACTGTGGAATTTTTTGAAATAAAAAATTAATAAAATACGTTACAAGGCAATATTTTTACTATTTCAACGTGTTTCAATTGACCCCATTCATTGTTTCAACCGCCCCTGGCTTTGGGACAGTTGAAACAAATTGACTTTATACATTAAAATTAATGTACATTGCTTAAATGTGAACTATGCACTCAAAAAACACTGTTCATTAATAGAAAGAATCATGATCTTGAATTGCACCTAATTCCTACATAGCTAATCTTATTGATGTCAATGCTATGGACAAAAGAAGAAAAATTGTGTCAACCGTACCCAGTCTCCCCTACTGACTGCAGCTTCTTTGTATGGAACAAAGTTGAACCAGACTCTAAGCAACTGTCGTTTCCAATATTTTTGCAAATTGTCAAAAAGTGCAAATTTTTCGCAGGCACAAATTCCACCAACACGCGATGCCATCAAACATTATGGCCTAAGAACTTATCTTCAAATACAACAGTGGCACGTAAACCCCTTAAATCTCCTGAACTGGGGTTGGGAAAATTCTAAATGTGGATTGATTCCGATGCGCACAATTTCACCTCCTGCACCAGAGATATTGCTTACAAAAATGGCTTGTGGTTCCACTACAGGTTGCCATGGAAGCTGTGGGTGCAGAAAACTGCAAATTGCTTGTTCAATATTTTGCAAGGAATGTATGGGAGTCAATTGCGATAATATGCAAGTAGCCGATATTAGAGAGGAAGACATATTTGGAGATGTAGATGTTGATGTCGATATCGACTTTCAAAATGTTATTGAAGAGCTACAATAGCACCGGGATTAAACACCTATATTGTTAAGTTAAAAAAAAATTGAATTTTTTTTATATAAAATAGCATCTAGTAAAAGAATTTTTTTTTTCAACAAAATAATAATAAATACAGTCAATTAAAAAAAAGTATGGAAAACAACGATAAATGTCTGTAATTAAGTGGTAATATTTCAGTGAATATGAAACGCAGAAAGTTCTCTGATATAGCATTTTAAAGAAAATTTTATTTACTTTCTTTTTTATAAAGCATCTATCTGCAACCAGAAAGAAATGCCATTAAAAAAACTGACCAAACTCAAAAACTGCAAAAAATTGACTTTTTTTTGTCGGGAATTTTACTAATTTGGATAAAAAATCTTTTTTTATAATTTTTTAAAAGATGCATTTCGATGGGAATTTTGAAATTTTGCTCTCTACAAAAAACGTCCTAGGAATTGCATCAAAATTTTGTTTGGTTTTCGAAATATATTGAAAAAACGAGTGAAGATGGTTTAGAGCCCATATCTCCGATTTCCAACATCTAATTTAGTAGCACTTTCGGGTTTTTCTCTTAAATTAGCCCATTAATCGATTCATGCAATGAAAATCCGCCCTTTTTCGAGCTCCTTAAGAAATGACATAATCAATAGGCTATATCCCGAGGGAAGTCAATGAGTGGTAACTCGTTCGATATTAAACTCTTTTCGCTGGATTTCAGGACACACTCAGTCTCTTTGGCAAATCTAGCTATCGTTGCATTTGAGATACTTTTTATTATTAGATTAGATTAGATTAAGTTTATTTAGCTTAAGTTTGCTATTTTACAACTTCATTTACATAATCATCAAATATTAAGTATCATAAATTCAATAATAAGTTTTAACAAATACCAATACATCTCTTTTAAACTTTAAAATATGTACTTGTTTCCGTTTTCATATTATTTAAAAGTTCATTAAAAAATCTAATTCCTTTATAAAATAACATGTTTTGTGTTTTTTGGTTTCTAAATAATTGCACATTTAAGTTGTTATTATTTCTTAAGTTATACGGTTGTACACTGGCTCTAGTTGTTAGTCCTCTACTAAGATAATCAGCATCAGAGGGTCGATTATGTAACTGTGAAGCTGTGAAGTGATAATAATTATTTCATTTCAGTCTTCACAGAGCTTTTTCATTTTATCACTTCACAAAAAAATCTGATGCGATTCCCGAACTCATAATGATAAATCACTCTGACAGTATGTACTTAAAAGTACTAAGTGATAAATGTTGTCATTTTTGCGTCAATTTAAATTTTTATTTGTAAAAAATATTTCAAAACTTGTCAGGCATAATTATTCAGTTGGTATTTGACAATAGAGGCCGTAGTGAACAAACGTTATTTCATTACGAAAATGTCTTTTCTTATGAAGAAGCTATTTTTTACATATGTATGTAATTATTTGCCCAGGAAGAAAATAAGGATATTGCGGCAGTCACTCCGAGATAGGCAAAATCCATTTGAAAATACAACAGAGGAGCACTAGGAGCATTTCATTCAACTCTATCGTTTCTGGTGTAGTAAAATTTATTATTCGCCCGTCTGTTTCTTTGAGTACTTTGATTTTTTCATTCGCGGTGGTGTCGCGGCTTCGAACACTTATTCTGTGCGCAAAGGAAAACATTTAGTGATTTCATGTCTGTGCCATAATGTTTTATACTTATAAAACTTACACAAGATCTTTCCAATACTTCCTCTATTTCGGTCCCTCTTTTAAGGTTCCTTCTAAGCTGTTCAACTGAACACTTAGTTCCGTTCACTCGTTTGAACGAAAATGTGAACCGTCAACAGTTAGGTGTCGTGAAATAAAAACGAAGGCAATAAGGCAGCGCTCGTTCGTTTTTGCATCAGCATATGTCGTGCTTTTTGTTTGGCTGCATTTGCTTACCGATTGTATTTCCAAAGATGTCCTCCTTCCCTAGTTTTGCTTTAAAATCGCCAAGAACGATTTTCACGTCGTGTCTAGGGCACTGATCATATGTATGTTTCTTCAAGGAGCTCTTAGAAACAGTCTTTGGAATTATCGTCTTTCTCTTTTGTGGGGGCGTGGGCGCATAATAGGCTAATGTTGGCGAATTTAGCCCTGATGCGGATGGTCAGGCTCATTAACTGGATTTTGACTAATCACCTTATCGCCGAGTCTTCCTCTAACGACAAATCCGCAACCAAATAATCGCTGTTTCCGTTGTGTGTAGCAGTTGCCATAGTAGATGTCACAGTTTTTCATCTTCTTTATGCCCGGTCCACTCCATCGCAATTCTTGGATGGCAGTTATGTCTGCTTTGCAGCAGTCCAGGGCGTCCGATAATTCTCCAGCTATAATTCGTTAAAAGATCTTACGTTCCAAGTGCTGATCCGGAGGTCTTTGTCCTTTTTTCTTTGGAATCATTATCGTTATCCGAGGCTTTTGGTTGTTTCGGAACCAGATGTTTTTTCCGTGGTTTTGTAGTTAACCCCACGCACAACCCCCAACCTGGAGGGCTAGTGTCAGTACCCTGCAGCAGGGGTGTGAGTGCTGTGGTTGGCTCACCAGGAGTTCATCCGCCACCATCCCTACTTCAATACCCTGTCCTAGTATTGAAAGACCCTGAAAGACCTTTAAGCCAAATATGTTGGAGTAGCTCTTTCAGATGTTTCTGCTTTTTTGAATGCTGAAGTCCACCGTTCATTCTGTCATTCGAATTCATCCGCTGGGACATTTCCGACAAGCTCTCGTAGACCACTGAGATTCGTGCAGTCAGTCATTACTCGCAGAACATTATAGCGTTCATCACAATTCTATTGTTCCGCATTCCTTTGTCAACACTCGTCAGCATACACATGATCCAATTTGTGATTGTTTCTTCTACTTCTAGATCATTTAGGGCTTTCTTAATAATCAGATAAAATCAGTACTTATATGATTTCGATAAATTTCTTACAGCTTAATCTATACATTCCCACATTGATTGGGTGCAAAAACTCTTCGCAGAGTAAAAAACTGATCTTCGAGTTAAGTTTCAACTTAAGTTGGTTCCTAAGTATAAGTCAGCTCTCAATGTTTTGCTTTCAAAGGCAATCTCGAAATCGAAAGCTTGATTTCAGTCGTTTTACTTGAATGATTCTCCATTGAAAACTGGACCTTAAAGCTATTCCTGAATTTTACCTAAAGTACTGCGATACCATAAATCGGGATGGAACCTATGAGTATCAGTTAAGTAAAGTTCGGTCGGCTCAACAATTCAACATCAAGCTCTATGCTCATCAGAAACTTCTTGAAATAACTTAGGTAGGTCCCTCTATGGATGGTTGTTAACTTATACATGTTGCTGTATTAACATCTTCTAATTTCTTCAGTTCCATGTTGTCATTTTTTCTTCTTCGCATAATGCACAAGGCAGATCACTCTTGATCTAAATAAGTTCCTCATAGTGTTCATTATAATTAATTTTTAATTGAAAACTTTGAAGCCACACTTACACATATATGAACAACCCTACCACTTATCATACAGTAGAGTTGCACAGGTTGTTTTATTTTTCCATTTTGGAACATGCAAGTATCTGGTATACCATATTCAAGCGTTGTATTTTCGATTGAAACTTTAAAAAAGAAAAATTATAATAATAATAAAAGAAGAGCATACCAACAATCAAAGAAACGGTTCGCTGACTTAAGGAAATTCGCAGAGCGTGAAGCCACGAGCCACACGATTACTACGAAATAGAGTTCATCTTTGCTTTTTTTTTTGCATTAATTTACTTGTTTTTTTTTTTTTTTGTTGTCGTTTCTTTCATCATTTGCGCGCGCGCGCATACTTGAAAGTTCTTTATATCACTCCGTTGCACCCCTTCTTCCTATATTCCCGTGTACGCAGTGATTAGAAAACTTTGAAAAATAAATACAGAAAGTTACGTGAAGCAAGACAATATGCCAAAAAAATAATAAAGAGAAATTGATTGAAGCACACTTCACCTGCGGACAATTTAAAAATTGTGTCATCATCTACGATGGATGAGTGAAGAAGTTCGGTGACAGAAAGGTTCGATGAAATTTGTTTGTACAGATTTAAACATCTGTTTCAGGGACTAATTGGGGTTTTTACAGTCAAGAAGAGTTTCCACTTTGCGTTTGTTTCCAGGCTGGGATCCAGTGAAGGATTACAGCGTTTTTCGTTGGTAGTTTAGAGAGTGACATGACTGTCTCTTGGACTAGTTTGGATCTTATGACAGCTTGGCTGTCTGAGAAATTGAATATTGTTTTGTTTTTCGTGTTCGATGAACATATTATTCTCGAACATTCGTTAATGGCAAAGACTTCCTGAGAGATTCGTTATGGGAAAGTCGTTGAAAATGCCGGAACCTGTACCAGCTTCCATTTTTGAGCCGTCCCGTCCGTATATCAGACCATATCTTGCCTTAAAGGATAAGGCTTTGTGTTCTCCCAGTCTTCCCTAGGGGGGATGAAAATGAAGAAGTTGAGTTTGAAGTTGTACATGAGAATAATAGCATCCAAGCACATACTAATGGTATTAATTTTTTCTAGACTCTACATTATCAATAGTTCTCCTTTCGGGCTTGGATGTAATTTTATGTGTCTTTGATGGAAAAGACGGTGTGTCGCCAGTCTTGCTTCCATTTTTATGAAGAGGTGAATTGGAGGTAGTCCTTCAATTACGTTTTGAGCAAATGTTGGTGTTGTACGCATGCATCCAGTAATGCATGTTGTTGCCAGTCCTTGAATCTTTCCTAGTTTTTGGATTGCCGTTATTTCCTTTGGTTTTGTCCACCATACAACGACTGCGTACGTTTTTGTTGGTCTGGCTAACTGCGTATATAGGTCGTACATCATTTTAGGTTTTAGACAACAGTTTTTCCTTCGTATGCTTCGACAAGTCCAAAGAGACTTAGTTGCTCTGCTGGAAATGCGTTCTAGATGGGGGTTCCATGACATTTTGCTGTCTAGGATGATTTCACGGTATTTTGATTCCTTTGAAAATGGTATTGTTTCCCAATAGAGAGTGGGGGAGTATTCGAAGATTTAGGTTTCTTCTTTTTGTAAATGGGACAATAACTGTCTTATGGGGAGAGACCTTCATCTGAGCACCAGCTTTGTTCAGAGCTGTCTCAAGTCTTCTTGATATTAAAGTTTCTGATGAGCCTTGTATGACAATTGCTAGATCATCTGCAAAGCCCACTGCATAAATGCCTTGCAAGTTATCTTAGTAGGCTGTCTACACTCTACAACTATTGACCAGATGAGTGGTGAGAGGAGAGTTGTTATTGCTGTGGATAGTTCTGCCGTTTCAACCTCGAAAATCTTGCTACTTCTATATTTTATAAAGAACGCTTTAAAACTATATCTCTTTATGTTCCTCTATCTAAACTTAAGACTTCCCCTACATCCCCTCCTTGATACAATCATAGGCTTCGCACTTTGAGAAACAAAATTTGGGCAGTTTTCCTTCGCTCTCGCTCTCCAATAGATTATTCGAATTACCTTGGTACCTACGTAAAGTTTTATGAACTTTACAACACCCTTTACGAACGCTATCTAATCGAAGTACAATCCAACCTTAAAAACGACCCTAAGTCCTTTTATAAACTTGTTAACTTCAAAAGAAAATCTGATGGGTACCCATCCTCCTTATATTTCAATAATGAAACATCATCTGGTCCACTCTCTATTGCCAACTTTTTCGCTTCCTTTTATAACCAATCCTTTGCCAAAGAATCTTTTGTCAATGACGATACTTAATTCGAATATTTGCCAAAATTCTCACTTGGTCCATTTCTTCCCCGCTCTATCGAACCGTCTCTTATCGAGAAAAAGCGAAATGAACTCAATGATGATTTCATACCTGGTCCTGATCATATCCCTGCCATACTCCTAAAGAAATGTTCGTCTTTGCTTTCTCTACCCCTTTCAAAAATCTTCACCCTCCTATCCCTTCCCCAAGGAGTATTTCCTCAAATATGGAAAACTTCTTTTATAAACCCTATCCACAAAAAAGACCAAGAGTGAGATGTTGAAAATTACCGTCCAATAGCAAAACTTTCGTATAATACCCAAAATCTTCGAAAGTATTTTGTGTGAAATTTTGAGTTTTCATTGCAAATCTCTCATTTCCACTCGACAACATGGTTTTTTTAAAGGCATATCAACAACCACTAATCTTGGTGAATTCGTCTCTTTCACTCTTTCTGCCATGGAAAATGGAAAAGAAGTCGATGTTATTTCAACAGATTTTGGTAAAGCCTTTGATAAAAATTCTCATAGATTCTTAATTCTTTTTAAATTATCCACCTTCGGCTTCGAGCCCATTTTATTGAGATGGATTTCTTCTTATTTGGAAAACCGTTACTATAATGTTCGTTTTAGATCTTCCCTGTCAAGCCCTTTCTTAGCTACCTCTGGCGTCCCCCAAGGCAGTCATTTAGGTCTTCTTCTTTTCATTCTTACCATTAATTATCTCGAATTGATTATTCATCATTCCCTTATTTCTCTCTACGCTAATGATACGAAGTTTTTTAAGATCATTTGTTCACCTACCGATTCTATTCATTTTCAACAAGACCTCGACAACTTTTCCATCTGGTGTTCTAAAAATTGCTTGGAATTAAACATTTCCAAGTGTCAATATTATATTACCTTCACTCGTAAGCTCATCAAATCTCCTCTCCGTTGCTATCTCCTTCACAACCAAGCCATTTCACCAGTCGATAAGATTCGTGATCTCAGGATCATTTGCGATCAGGGACTTAATTTTATCTCACATATTGATGATATTATACTAAAACCCAATTCAGCACTTGGTTTCATTAAGCGGCGTTGGGCAAAGGAATTCTCCGATCCTTACGGAACCCGATCTCTGCACATAACTTTTGTTCGCCCACTCCTTGAATACGCCTGCCAAGTCTGGTCCCCTCTCCAACAAGTTCACTTTTCCAGAATTGAAAGTATTCAGCGCCGTTTTATTCGATTTGCTCTTATAGGTCTTCCTTGGAATAATCCCTTGATTCTCCCTCCTTACCTAGATCGTATCAAGCTTCTCGGCATCGGCATGAACACGTTGACAGATCGAAGAGAAATATTCGATATTCTCTTCATTCGCCGTGTCTTTTCTGGATCCGTCGACTGCACAAGCCTTTACCACTCTATCTTCCTTAACACTAATCCTCGCAACATACGGAATCCTCGCCTCTTTTATACGCATACTGACGTACTAACCGTCATTGCATCTTTCAATCGCATTCATAAAGGCCTTGGATTCAATTCTCACTTTCACATTAGAAATATTCAAAAAGTTTTAGTAGATCCTTAAGCATGGCTTGGCAAATACTCCTTCCCATTCTACTGATTCGTACGGCGCGACTGCCCATAGCCATTTGTATAGTGTACTTCACCGCTTGGAAAACCGAAGCGTATCTACCTAAGGACTGATGCTCTCCACAAAAGCAGCGGGGCCAGATCCATATCATCGGTATCCGTCAAGATACGATAACAGTCCTTTCCTGGTTCAGATTCTAGAGTGTAAAAGAAAATCAATTACATTACTTTAAATTCTAAATTATTTATTTAACTCGCCCGTTACCGCTCCCGATTGACAATTTTTGTAGTAAATTGGTCATCATATGATTGATTGCGAACAAAATCCTGCGAAATTCAAAAAACTCGAAACTTCAGCTTCAAAACTATCATGTGAACTTTAAATCTGACTTTGACAATGAAGATATGATCATGAAATTGTCTCTTGAGCAGTAAATATTGCTTGAGCTTGCAGACTATTTCTTATTTTCCAAGAAGGATTAGTTCTGTTTTGTGTCTCTTTTCAATATTATTTAAAATATTACTCAGAATGAACTCAAAATATGTTTTACTTTTTACTTACAGGTAAATCTTGACCCAAAGACCCTACAAAATAAATTGGTAAGCTATATCCTTTATATTTGTAAGATAATTAAGATGAATGAGTAGATATTTAAAATTGTTAGTGCTTGGCAGGGATTGGTTTTTTTTGTGTGGAATTTGGGGTATCAACTTTACTGATGTCTTCATGGTCGCATAAGTATTCACAAATTTGAAATTCATTTTAATAAGTCACAGGCATCATCAAATTTTGTTTCAGAACGGTAGCCTTTTGCCATTTTTAGAACTAGGTAGAGGGCTTTGGCAACACTGTTTCTAATGGTTGGTAATTTTTCAATTGGCGCTATATATTTTGGACCCATACTTTTTGTTATTTCACATTGCATAGACTGACTTCAGAACAGCCCTTGCCGATATACGGCGGCCACAGTTGCTCGAAAAGTGTTTGAAAATTGATATTCTTGATTACGTGTTTCAGTCCTTGAGAGTGGACTGGTATGAGCTCTGTTGTAAAGTAAAAACGTCAAGTATAGTTACAACATAAATATTTAACTCAGTTATGTACTTTGTTTGCAATTACAGTATGTATTCTTATATACTTTTTCTTTTGTCATTTATCTTTGTCTAACATAAAATCATTCTCATCACTTCCCAATAAACTATTGTCTAAGCAAGATCGTCTTTGCCTTTTAATTTCTTTTGGGATCCACTTTATAACTCCAACAAGCTCAACTGTTGAAAATCTACTGAAAAGATCGATAAAAATTTATTTACAAAAAAATTAAAACCAGATTTTCATTATTTCAAGTTTACAAAGTATTCCTACTCTAACTGATGCCCTTGTGCTCAGTTTTTTCATTGTGGAAATAGCTTTTGTTCCCAATTTTAAGTAGAGAATCAGCTAAGTGTAATGATGGAACTCGAGCTTTCAATTTGGATAGTTTTTTTTATAGCAAAATATTGAGAGTTGACTCATAAAGAGTTGTTTTTTTAAACAGCGTAGTTTTTTTAAACATCGAATAAAACGCTCAAATTTGAATCATGTATTCAAACTTTTTACTGAAATCGATAAACTGGATTTTGCCATCTACGTTTCGAAGATAATTTCATGGAAGTGTTGTTCGCTGTTCCGTTCAAATAGTCTATTCGGAAGGTCCAATTTTGCGTCACTTTTTCGATCATTTCGTGCTCTATTCCACGAATTACGCGTGTTATTTTATGCTGTAAGGCTTCAATCATATTCGGCTTGTCCACATAGACTAACGATTTTACATAAAACCAAAAGACATAATCAAGGGGCGTAAAAGATCGTATGCCCAAATTCGTTCTTCAACATGTCCATTGAAATGTGTCCATTAATGACGGTAGCGTTTCTTTCACGGTCGTCTTGGAAGGAAAATGGACCGATGATGCCACCAGCTTATAAACCACACCAAAATGTCGTTTTTTTGGGATGCATCAGTAATTCTTGTATGACATGTGGATGTTTATCAAATTCCAGATGCGATTGTTTTGCTTTTTTACGTATCAGTTGAGCCAGAAGTTAGCCTCATTGCTGAACACAATATTTTTTTTTATAAAACAGCGGATTTTCATGGAGCTGTTTTGGTGAATGGGCATCATAAACTAGACGTTGTGGTGGCCTTCAACAACGTTGGCTTCAATTCTTGCAGAAGCTGAATTATATAGGCTTCAAACCCAAATTGACAGACAAAATATTCCATTTGGCCCAACTGCTGAGAACGGCAACGAATTGCCATTTCACGTTCCTCATTAACAGCACCTCACTCGAATCTCAAGGATCCAGTATGCTCTCCGGAAAATCAGAGGATGAGGAGGTGGGAGGATTTCAGGACGTTGCTCAATGGGAAGATAGAGATGTCACCCAGTTCGTCGAAAAAGTATTCTCCGAAGGATTTTTTCCTAGTTTGGGCCAAGTTTATTGGACACTCACAGAGGAAGTAAAATGATCCTTCCTCTGCCTCTTCATCTTGGCATCCTCTACATAAGTCGGATGTGCTAATGCCCATTCTCATCATGTGGGTACCCAACGAGTTGTGGCCCGTGAGAATGCCAATCAACAGAGAGAGCCGAGTCCGAGAAATACTTCCAAGAAAAAAACCGAGAAATTCTGTTCTTTTCTTGGAAGTATTTGGCCAAAGGTTTCTGGAGACTCGGCATGTTTCTAAAGATGACCACCTGTCATTGGAGGTTCTATTTTTGTAGGGTTGACATTTAGCCCACAGTTTTTAGCCCAGCTGATGGGCTTGTTTAGATCTGTCTGAAGGAGTTCACAAAGAGTTGTTGTGAATCTGCCCGAAGTCATGATGACGATGTTGTCAGAATAGGCTACGGCTTTTATTCCGCTCATGTCAAGAGTAGCGGGGATAATACTCTTCCCTAGGGTGCACCTCTGCAAGTTTTGACTTTTAGGGTGCTCGCACCCATTTCTGCTTTTACTATTCTCGTTTGGAGCATGGAAACGTTCCAGTTTGATAGCTTTGGCTCGATATTTATTAAACTTAATGCCATGCGAATAGCATTGTATTCAACGTTGTTGAAGGCGCCTTCTATATCGAGGAATGCAGCCAACGTGTACTCTTTATATTGGATTGACTGTTCAATGGTTCCGATTACTTCATGAAGTGCAGTCTCAACTGACTTGCCCTTTATATATGCATGTTGGGCTGTAGAGATCACATTGTTGCTCAGTTTTTTTCGGATATGCGTTTCTATAAGTCTTTATAGAGTCTTAATTAGAAAGAAGGATAGGCTTATTGGTCTAAAGTCTTTGGGTTCAGTGTGCGAGGGCTTACCGGCTTTGGGAATGAATATGACTTTAACTTCTGCTCCAACTAGTCGGAATAAAGGTGAGGTTTAGACAGCCTCTGAATATTTCCACTAGAATCGGAACAATCAAGTCTTTAAGGCTTTGGAGTGTCATTGGAATAATGCCGACAGGTTTTGTACGCTGAGAATGAATCAATGGCCCACATTACCTTCCTTTTATCTACTAAAAGATTTCCTATGTTGGAGCTAAAGTTAGCGCTAAGGTTTCCGTGTTCTGGGGATGTCATTTGAGAACACCCTGGAAAGTGGGTGTGTTCATGAGTGAATCTAGGGTTTCAGAGCATGAGTCAGTCCATGTGTTAACGGGTCTTCTAAGAAAACTAGGGGTATTTTGTACCTTGGACCTGACTTTTCTTAGCCTTGCGGCGTCATTAGTGCACTCAATATCTGAGCCGAAGTTGCGCCAGGCTGCTCTTTTTGCGTTAGTAGTTCTATTTTTGTATGTATTTATCTTGTATAGGTCCCAATCAGTCGAAAGGTTAATAAATTTTGCTCAGTTGAAGAGTCTCCTAGAGTTCCTTCTAAGGGTCGATAGTTCGCTTGTGCACCATTTGCGGTTTGATCTACCTTCCCTTTGGATGGCGGTCATAAGCTATTGATTATGTTTGACGTGAGCTTGTTTACCTGCGTCTCTATGACTGAGCAGCTAACAAAAGACTGATTGTTGTTCTGGCTGAGAGTTAGGGCCAGTTTTTGGTTATAGAGACCCCAGTCAGTTTTCCTAGGGTTTCTATAAGGGATACAGTTTTCAGATTTATGTTCTATTTCGAATGTTATCATTCTGTGGTCAGAGAAGGTAACGTTGTTGGAGACCTTCCAATTACTGGTTACTAACGTCTAACACCTCTTTTCTTACCTTAGCTATAAACGTTGGTTCGCTACCTCTATTTGTAGGTATCAGGTTATTTTCAATAATATATTCAAATAGTGACTTACCTCTTTCGTTCGTGTTTGTACTACCCCACTGTAGATGATGGGCATTTGCATCACAGCTAATGAGAAGGTCCCAGCCATTCCTTTTTGTTGTGGCGACCAATTCTGCAACAGCTGCCGGCGGTGGCGGGGGGCTGGAGGATACATCGCCCGGCATGTAAGCGGAGGCTAGAATCAGGGGTGGAGCCCCTTCTCTTTCGCACTTCCCTGCTGTCAGATCCTTACTACTGTGAGGGGTTAGAAGGAAGAGATTTAAGTTTGTCTTTGATAAAATGCAAGTACGATTGTTACCTTCTGTAGGAAAATGATCTTTGGATTTTAGTCCGCAGATCTGACCATGATTTATCCATGGCTCTTGTATCAAGGCTTAATCGATGTCATTATTTGACATCAACGTGGTCAAGGTGGCAGAGGCCAACTTACTGTGCTGCAGGTTTACTTGTAGCACCTTCATCAACTTTTTTTTGCCCGTCATTTTAGTTGTTATTCTTGGCCTGTGCTCGTAGGCTCTTCCATTTCCAGCACTTTCCAGTCAGCACTTGGGAAACTTGGGTTGAGTTTTTGTAAGAAAAGCTCAATTGTTTCCTTCTTGAAGTGCGGTTCAGGTATGTTTATCCGGACTTTGGGTCTGGTGGGGAGGTCTTTCTTTGAGGCAACTTTTAATGCTGCTTCTTCCATAAAATCCGCCATTTCGGATATCTTGGATTTTAGCCAGTTCAGAGTAAATGCATCACAGCAAGTGAGAATATTGAAACCCTTTAACGTCGAGATGGGTCTGAAATCAGGCATCGCGCACGAGGACGTGGGGAGCTCGTCAGTCATGCACTCGAGTAGCCTTATTTCCATACTCGAGTTCAGTCTTCTTCGTTTAGCCTTTTTTCTGGTCTCTCCTCATTGATAATGGCCAGTTGAAGACTCTCTTTTATCTATTCCGCTACTGTACTTTTTTTTGTCAGTTGTACTGGCCGTCTTTGGCTTTTTGTTCACGTACATTGGAGGGGGAGTCGAATCGTTATGTCTGGCTCTTTTTCGGTGACGTGAAATAGTACCAAATGAAATAACACCAAATCTTAAATTTGGTTTTATTTCGTTATTCGAAACGAAATAATACCAATTTGGCTTCATTTCGATTACCAAAACGAAATAATGCCAAAAAAGTAATGGAAATAACCCCAAATTTGTTTAAATACAAAATTTGGCGGTACTTCGTTTTCAAATTGGAAATAAAGCAAAATTTTTCATAACTTATATATATATGTTAGAGATAAAAAGTACTGTGTATTTTTAAACTGTAGTTGTTCAATTAGAATTGATCGATAAACTATTGACGATTGTTTTGTATATTGTGTCAAACGAAACTGTATAAAAAGGAGAATCTGTGCTTCTGGAGTTCATTATCAATTGGACTGTGAAAGAAGTTAGCCAGAATAAGTTTGGCACAGAATCTTAAATCTATCATCAGAAGTGGGATTACCTAAAAAAGAAAAAAAAAAAAAAAAAGAAGAAGAAGAAAAATATCTTTTTAAAAGAAAATATAATTATTAAACTATATGGAAGCTAACAATACTGGAAATGAAAACGGTGCTAGCTCTGAGGCTTGTCAAGGGAAAGAAAGTTCCAACAATACAATGCTCATAACAGCTGATGCATAATCAAAATTTTTTCAGATTGCTCAACGTGCAGAGCGAAAAGATGATGTGGTTGGCTTTCCAGTATTTGATCCGGACCATTCAAGGTTTGATATCATGAAATGGTGCTCTGATTGACGAAAGAATTCAACGTGATGGCTTAAAAGATTTTGATGTTATACCTCGCGTTCATTCATCTTTAATGGGTCGATCAAAAACATGGTTTGACAAATATGGCTATCAGCACTACACTTGGTCCGATTTACGATCATCCATTATTCATACTTTTGCAAATGGTTCAGACATCATAACGCAACTTAGAAAAGTTGCTAACTCTGAGAGCAATGAATTTACTTCTTATTCTGATTTTGTGATGGCAAAAATATCCCAGATCAACCGTTTACCATTCGAAATTCCAGAAGACAAAATAATAAAAATAGTGATTGGCTGTATATCAAATACTGGTTTGAAAAATTCATTGATGCTTGTTATGCCAAATTCTATTCAATGTTTGATTGAGCATTTATCATCAATTACCAATGATATTTCACTCAAGAGATTCAACAACAATAGATCCAGCGATGAAAATGTTGATTCGCAGAAGAAGCGACCCCGCTTGTATTTAGAAAAGAGCTGCTTCGAATGTGGCAAACCAGGACACTTGAAGAAAAATTGCCCTTCAAGAAAATATAACGAATATGAAAGAACTGAGAAGGTAAAGATTTGCTCATTTTGTAACAAAAATGGACATGAAGAAAGGACTTGTTGGGCCAAACAAAGTGCAGAAAAAAGAAAAGTGAATTTGTGCACAAACACCTCAATATCTGACAGTTCAACTGATGTATTTATAAAGGGAAAACTTTACCATTGCTTATTGGATACTGGCTCCGATTGTTCGCTACTTAGATCGGATGTTGCAAACCAAATACCAATAAAAAGAATTCCTCATTTGTTAAGTATTCAAGGCATTTCTAATCATCCTATTCTTCTTACAGAAAAGTGCAAACTCTTGGTTGAATTTGAACATCTTAGCACTACTATAAATTTTCATATCATTGATGAAAAGTACCTTAAGACGGAGGCTATAATTGGACGTGATGTTTTAAGCGATTCATCATTAGAAATTCGGGTAGACAGGTATGGTTCAATGCTGCAACGAAAGGATAATGATATGTTTTTCTCAAATATGATATCAAAAAAGTTTGAAGAAATTCCTGTTGAACAGAACAAAGAAGTGAATAAATTACTTAAGAAATATTCTGCTTCTGTTGTTCATGGTTTCCCTATAACGAAAGTGAAAACTGGAGAACTGAGCATTCGACTCAATGAAGATATTGTTGTGAACTATAGACCGTATCGAATGGCTTTTTCAGAACGAACAATAGTCAATAAAATGATAACGGAACTCAAGAACAATAATATAATCCGAGACAGCAATTCGCCTTTTTCTAGTCCTGTCGTATTAGTGAAGAAAAAGGATGGCCAACATCGTTTATGTGTAGACTATCGAGCCCTAAATCGTGTGACTGTGAAAGACCTATACCCATTACCAAGAATCGAAGATCAACTGGATCAATTGTCTGGCAATAAATATTTTTCGTCTCTTGATATGGCTTCAGGGTTTCATCAGATACCTATTCAAGAGAGTTCAATTGAAAAAACAGCTTTTGTCACTCCAGATGGTCATTACGAGGATTTAAGGATGCCATTTGGTCTCGCAAATGCGCCTGCAGTATTCCAACGCGCAATTAATAAAGCATTGGGGACGTTAAAAGACAAAAAAGCACTTGTTTATATGGATGATGTTTTGATACCATCAAAAACCATTGAAGAAGGAATTGAGAAATTGGATTTGATATTAAAAGCCTTAACCGAAAATGGTTTCTCCTTGAATATAAACAAATGTAAGTTTCTACAAACAGAAATTGAATACCTTGGTCGAGAAGTTTCTGCTGAGGGAATAAGACCTGGAAGGTCAAAAATAGAAGCACTTATAAAATCAGATTCACCAAAAAATGTGAAACAAATTCGGAAGTTTATGGGACTATCAAGCTACTTTCGAAAATTCATTCCTGAATTTGCTGCAAAAACCAGATGCATAACTGCTTTAACAAAGACCGATACTAGATTCAACTGGAGTAATGAGTGTGAAGAAGCTCGCCAATATATTATCAAGCAGTTAACAAACCGACCGGTTTTAATTTTCTTTGATCCAAACCTTCCGACTGAACTACACACTGATGCAAGTGCTTTGGGATATGGGGCTTTTTTATTTCAAAAAATCAACTCTAATCTACATGTGGTAGCTTATTATAGCCAAAGCACAAAATTTTATGAAGAAAAATATCACAGCTAAGAATTAGAAACGCTTGCTGTTGTTAATGCTGTGAAAAACTTTAGGACCTACTTACTTGGAATAAGGTTCACAATTGTAACGGATTGTAACGCATTAAAAAAGACTAAGGAAAAGAAGGATCTTGTGCCCCGAGTAGCTAGATGGTGGATGTATTTGCAAGACTTTGAGTTCAACATTATTTATCGAAAAGGAAAAATAATGCAACATGCCGATTATTTCAGTCGCAATTTACCTCAGAAGACATGTTATCAACTCAACAGTTTGTCAGAAAATTGGCTTAATATAGAACAACATTCTGACACGGATTGCAATGAAATAATCGAAAAAATTAAAGGGGGAGATGTAGATACAGTTTCTCAATATGACTTCAAGAATGGATTACTGTACCGGAAAGTTCAGGATGGAGGTAATAAGCTTTTTATACCACAGAATTGTCGTTTGGCCTTGATGAGACGCTATCATGAAGATAATTGTCATGTTGGATGGGAGAAAACCTTGGCAAAGATGAAAGAACATTTTTGGATGCCCAGAATGTCAAGAAATGTAAGAAAGTTTGTGGAGTCCTGTCTCATTTGTTTAGTAGCGAAAAGACCATCAGGAAAGAAACAGTGTGAACTACATCCAATTGAGAAAAAGATGATACCTTTTCATACCATTCACATTGATTGCATGGGTCCTTTTTACTGGAAGGATAAAAAAGATAGCCGTTATATCCTGGTAATTGTAGATGCATTTACAAAATTTATAGTATTATATCCTTGCAGAACATTACAAGCAAAAGATACTGTTCAGCACTTAACTAACTTTGTAATGCTTTTTGGTGTTCCTGCAAAGATTATAAGTGACAAAGGAACAAACTTTACCTCTGACCAGTTTCAAAACTTTTGTAAATGCACTGGAATTGAACATCACACGATTGCACCCGGAATAAGTAGAGCAAATGGCCAAGTTGAAAAATACGTCGACACAGTGGCCAACCTTTTAAGAACTAACCTAGAAGTTCATATCGAATGGACAAGCTTTGTTAGCAGAGTTCAACTGGCGTTGAATACTACAGTTAATAAAACAACTGGACTTTCACCACTTAAAATACTAACTGGAATTACTGGACGAACGCGAGAGATGAGTGCGTTATTGGCAAATTTAAACATTGGTTTTGAGTATGATGACGTCAATGCTTTACGTGAGTTGGCCGATGATCGTATTCGTGAAAATGCTCTTAGAATGAAAACAAGATTTGACAAAGGTAAATGTACACCCAAAAGATTAGAGATAGGAACCATTGTGGTATATAAATCCAATCAAATACGTAAGTCTAAGCTAGATGTACAATTTAAGGGGCCTTATGAAATTATAGGTTTATTACCAAATGACAGATACAAGTTAAAAAAAGTCAACTCTAAAATTGTTATAGTTGCTGCAAGAGAAATTATTAAACCAATTTCAGATCGTATTTAAAATTTCATGTTCTTAATATTGCTTTTGTTATTGCTTATGTTCATATTAAATAATATGGTGTGTTATTGCTTGGTTATAATTTGAAGCATTGTGTTTTTATTTCTAAATTGAATATTGATGGAACGTAAATCGTATAAGACATGTTAAAGTTTGAGAGCTTAACCTCTGAGCTTATAACGATGTGTTAAGAGTATTTGAGTTAATGGTAATGATATGAAACATGATTTGAGAGTTCCACCTCTGAGTTTATAGTCGTCTGTTTGGAAACAAAATGTGAAACAAGTTGAAGCCCGTGAGCTTAACCTCTGAGTTCAATACTAAATAACTGATGTTGGTTTTTGTTTTAGTTAAAGAAAACAAAACAAATTGAAAAGTTTTAAAGCAAAATGTGAAACAAGTTTAGGCCTGTGAGCTAAACCTCTGAGTTCAATATTAGATAGCTGATGTTAGTTTTTGTTTTAGTTAAAGAAAACAAAATAAACTGAAAACGCATTTCTTCATCGAGAACGATGAAATCTGCAGGATGGCCGTGTTAGAGATAAAAAGTACTGTGTATTTTTAAACTGTAGTTGTTCAATTAGAATTGATCGATAAACTATTGACGATTGTTTTGTATATTGTGTCAAACGAAACTGTATAAAAAGGAGAATCTGTGCTTCTGGAGTTCATTATCAATTGGACTGTGAAAGAAGTTAGCCAGAATAAGTTTGGCACAGAATCTTAAATCTATCATATATGTGCTTTCAAAAACAATGGATTGAAAAGGTAATTATATTTTTTCGGTTTGCATGTTTGAATGTTTGATTTGAGTTTCATGGAAGTCCAGAGTTTAAAATGTTTAACCATTTAACATAATGAAAAATTGCATGAAGAAAGAAAATTGCGCGAATTTTTCGATTCCCCAAATTGACTCTTTCGTAATGGCTTAATATTTTTTCACTCTCCATATCTGATCGTCAGTTTGGATTTTTTTAGTTATTATCCTTTTACTTTCTTCATGCAATTTTTCATTATGTTAAATGGTTAAACATATCTATGTTTATCCATCCAGTCGGATTTTAAACTCTTTACTTCCATGCAACTCAAATCAAACAATTATACTTTCTAAAAATTAGGCTTGCAAAATTATTCAAATAAAACGTAATAAATAACAACCAATAAAATATTAATTATAGGAAACATTAACAACGATATCTGTCCATGGAAAAGCCATACGAACCACTAGCGAAGATTCCGAAATGAAAAACATTGGTTTCCTCATTTTATACTATAATGAACTTATTTTAATATTTGGTGAATAATAATTTACATTAAAGATAAAAGATAGATGGATCTAACTTGTGTTTCGCTTGGGTTTATTTTCGTAATTCTGCAAAAATTTAAATCGAAATAACACCAAATTGGCTTTATTTCGTTTTCTAAAACGAAATAAAGCCAAACTGAGAATTTGGGCTTATTTCGTTTTTCAAACCGAAATAAAGCCAAATTTTTGGAATTTGGCTTTATTTCGTTTGGTATTATTTCACGTCACCCTCTTTTTCTTTGACTGCTCTCTTCGTGATTTTTAAGCCTTTCAATTTTAGGACCAGCCAGTGGTGGTCTCCCTATTTTTTTTTTATGACACCGCAGTCTTTGTGATTATAGTTTTCTTTTTTGTTTCTTGTTTGGTGACTTTTTCCATTTTCTTAATGAGTTTCCGAGCCCAGGTTAGGCGTGTCCAATTTCGGAAACACAGCGTTGAGGTGTCGCCTTTGCCGAATTTTCTTACGGTCCTTCTGGCATTTTCGAGCCTTTTTTGACCTGGGTCAAGGGCATCTTCCTTATTCTGTTACCTCTGATTAACGCCTTTAAGCCTTAGCCGGCTCTGATGAGCGATGGCTTTTGGTTGGGGCTTTGTCCACACAGACTTTGGTAGGTGCGCTCTTTTCTGGACCCTTGTCCTTGGCGTTAAGGTCACTTTGGTTAACTTTGAAAGTTAACTCTAAGGTCAGTTTTTAACTGTTCACTTGCTTCTACCAGAGGTACCGATACTGTGATCTGCGATGTATCGATTAAGCTGTAAGAAACCTTTCGAATTCACAAAATGATTGCATTTGATTGTTTTAAAACAAAATATTTCAAAACAAGTGATTTAAAAAAACAAATAATTATTCCATTTTGAATTTGTATACCTACCTGTAATAAAAAAACAACACGCCCAGAATACGATTAAAAACCATCGGAATGTATCTTGTAAAACTGTTATGATTGCCCATATTAGATGGTACTTTAAGTGATCAGATCACACAGTCGGTGACGGGAAACAAAAAAAAAATTCCTATTACCACCGTAACACGATTCCCACACTACTAGACAATGCACTTGGCACACCACCCCTTTTTTACACCCTGAGATGGAAAATTCGTGTCATTAATTTACTTTAATGGTTCAACAGCAACAACAAGTGCATGCCAATTATCCGCTACACACAACACGGCTTCAAAATTCAACCCTTAGTATGTACCTATACCTCGAAATGACTTTTGGTGTTGTGTTCAATTGTATCGTACTCGACACTTGACTGCTCCGATTGGGGTGGATATGGTATTTTAATTTTGTGTTTTTTTTTATCATTATTTAAACGTTAAGGCTTCTAATATTTTTACTTCATTAAAAATCCCCCTACTTTTGTTTTCTTGGAAGAAATCGAAGCAGAGTAAGTGTGTGAGGGAAATAATTCAAATGTAAGCTCTTTTAGCGTTATTGACGAAAATATTGTTTAGCTTAATTCATTTTAGTTTAAGAAGACTTTTTTAATTTATAAATTTGCTCTCGTACCAGCCAGGAATACGCCAACACTCGTGTCAAACTTAATCATACCTTCATGCGATCAATCAAATTGTGTTAGGTTTGTCACGGTGCGTTGGATAAGGTTAGATATTTATAAAAATTCAGAAGTCACCCTTCACCAAAGTCCATTCAGATTGGGCGGAACGAAAGATTTGTCACCGTATAGTTTGGTCACAGAACGATTTCGCTTGCCCCGGAAGTAAACGGTGGGAACTATTGGGATTTGTGCTACTTATTTTACATGTTCGAGTCTTATAAATATGTGCATGCTCGGTGGTGCAAGGAAAAGAAAGAATTTACTACGAAGGGCTTTAGTCTGTATATGACCAAAAAGACTTTCTTACACGATCAATACCTTACTCTACACCCAGAAATAATGTTGAATAAAGTAGTGGCTGTTTGCGGAGTCGATTCAAAGGTTTAAAGGGTCTCTGGACGACAAGAAAGTGGAGGGTACTTGGGCCAAAATCCAAATAAAATGGGCATTTTTTTCGGAGCTTTTTTTTTGCTGAAAAATAGTTCTGTTTCCAAAACAAAAGCTAGAGATAGCTTTGACAGGCGGTTCTATTCCATCGTGGTTAGTAGTTTACAGTTCCGAGTTTTGAGTGTCTTAACAGTTATTTTTGAGCTTTTGTTAAAGTTATTTCTGAACATCTGTTAACAGTTACTCAGTAACAGTTATTGATAAAATTTTGAAGAGCACACCAGCAATTTGAATGTTAAATAAAAGTTTCTAAAATAAGAAATAAAAACAATGAACAAAACAAAATTTGTCATTTGTTGACACTAACGCTGGATTTATCTTTTAACTGCGTAAACTTTTCCATTTTTCTGGGCTTTTCTCGAGCAGATGGAATGAATGGCCGGTCCCTAAAAAAGGCGAATCTTCCTCCCCTTCCAATTACCGTCCAATTGCACTAACGTCCCTTCTTTCCAAAGTCATGAAAACGTTGATAAACCGTCAACTTATATGAAATATCTTGAAGAACGAAAGCTTCTGAATGACCGTCAGTACGGCTTTCGTAGCAAACGGTCCACTGGTGATTTGATGGCTTGTCTCACCGAAAAGTGGACCCAATCTTTACATTGTTTTGGAGAAAGTAAGATTATTGCGCTTGATATTTCTAAAGCATTTGATAGAATTTAGCATCAGGCTCTTTTTTATCGAAAGTGCGTGCTTTTGGTATCGATGAGTCTCTTCTTCGTTGGATTAGAAATAACCTTTCCGACCGTTTAATACAAGTTGTATTGGATGCCTTCAAGTCTTATACCCACTTCATAAATGCTGGTGTGCCCCAGGGCTCTGTTTTGTCTCCGACTCTCTTCCTCATTTTCAAAAATGATCTCTTCTTTGAAACTTCTAATCCGCTTAACTGGTTTGCTGACGACTTGACCCTCAGCTTTTTATATTCGTTTCCAAATTCACATGCCTGCTCTTCGGATGTGGAACTGGAACGGTTGGGTATGATAAGCTCATAGAATTCTGACCTTGACAGCATTGTTACATGGGGTCATAAAAACCGAGTAGAGTTCAATGCTTCAAAAACTCAATGCTGTATCTTGTCGTTGAAGCTTAACATTCCCCCATTGCCATTATCCATGAATGATACCTGCATCCAAGAAACCGAAAAGCTGCCAATACCTGGTATGTGTGTAAGCGATGATCTTCGTTGGAACGCCACCACGTCGCCAAACACGCTGCTATAGGAGATGCTTGCAGGATAACAACTTTGTCTTGTGGCTGAGTCCATTTCTATTCCGTATCAGGGGTGTGGATGATGTAACAATCGGCAGAAAATTGTAGGTCCCTCACAAGCAATTCTTACTTACTTAGGTGGGCATTACATTTCGGGTTGAACCTGGGTCCCAAACAAAATCCTTCTGTAACGAATTCGATTGCGGGCGAACTCTCTCCAGTTTTGCACTCTAAGTCGGATGAGGTCTTCATCCACTTGATTGCGCCACATAAGACGAAGTCTTCCCCTTCCGCGATTTCCATGCAATGTGCTTTCGAAAACCCGACGAGCCGGAGCGTTTGGGTCCATCCGCTCTACATGGCCCAACCATCGTAGCCTCGCGATGCGTACTCTTCTGGCTATGTCCATGTCGCGGTACAGCTCATACAGCTCGTTGTTTTATTCTTCTTCCCATTCGCAAAATTACCCTTTCGAAACGACCAAGGGTTTCCTCATCCGCTTTCGATAAGGTCCATGCTTCCGCGTCGTAAAGCAGGACTGGGATGATCAAGGTCTTATACAAGGTTACCTTGGTTTTTCTGGAGAGGGTTTTGTTTCTCAATTGCCTTCTTAAGCCAAAGAGGCAACGGTTGGCAAGAGTTATTCTCCGTTTGATCTCCGCACTGATGATGTCCGTGTCTACAGCAGATCCTAGGTAGACGAGGTACTGTACTACCTCGAAGTTATGTCTGCCTATTGTGACGTTTTGTTTAATTCGTCGATGTTCTGTGTCCTTGTTTGATGACAACACATACTTCGTTTTACCCTCATTAACCATCAGACCCATTTTTGCCGCTTCTGTTTCAATACTCGCAAAAGCTCTTATGACATCACGCTTTTTTCTGCCCATTACGTCAATATCGTCTGCGTATTCGAGTAATTGTACAGACTTTTGAAAGATTGTTTGAGTTTCTTACAATCTTTTCAAGTATGATGTTGAAGAAATCGCATGACAGTTTGTCGCCCTAAAGCCTTTTTCGGCATCAAAGGTGTCGGTGTGTTCTTTACCGATCTTGACGGAGCAGCGTGAATTCTACAAAGTCATCTTGCATAGTCGTACGAGTTTTGCAAGGATGCCGAAACTAGACATGGCTCTGTACAGCTCGTCTTTGTAAATACTGTCATACGCGCGAAAATGAAATCGATAAAGAGATGGTGAATATCGATATTATAATTTCGGGTTTTTTCCAAGATCTGCCGTAATTTGAAAATTTGGTCTATTGTGGACATCTTTGGTCTAAAACCACATTGATAAGGACCTATCAAGTTGTTGACGTGGGGTTTCAAACGTTCACATATTACAGCAGACAAGATCTTATAGGCGACGTTAAGGAGGCTTATCCCTCTATAATCGGCGCAATTGTGAGGGTCTCCCTTCTTTAGGATCGGGCATACGATACTGAGGTTCCATTCATCGGGCATGCTTTCTTCCGACTATATCATACAGATCAGCTGGTACATGCTCCTTTCCAACTGGTCTCCAGCTGCCTTGAAAACTCATGGTCTAACTAACCTTTAATAAGTCTGATCTTTTATACTAAATATACCTCATTGTTTGTCCAGAAGCGCATTCAATACAACTGGGGTCAACAGCTCCAGTCCTGTCTGATGAATTGTTTATAGAGACGTCTTCTTGTATTTCTGGAGTAATCAGATTTGGGAATTCATTCAGCTCGTCGCGTCGTTGGATCTTTACAAAAACTAAGAAAAACTCATCAAATAAAAAAGGTATCTGATGGATTAGCTTGGTAACCTTGAAATTGCTATAATTCCTGCTATTAAGTGTTTGTTTTGTGTGCTCTGTTTCAAATGATTGCAAAAGAAAAAGTGCTTTCTTAATGTCAAAGCCATGAGAGATGGTACGACGCCTCAGCTGACAAACGACTAGTTATTTGATTAAATTGAACAAATGCCACGATGGTGCTTCCGTATAAAATTGTCTAAGCCACGAGCAGCTTATTTTAAGAATGAATTTTACAACTACAACCTACATCAACACTGAAATCAAACTTGACAAACTGTGGCATGGGAAATTGTGGTTGCATCAATCAGATTAAAAGTAAATGTGATGGACGGTTGTTGGATAAATGGTAAACTATAGCGTACCTTACTTACTACATTCATTCAGGTTCTCTATCAAGACAGATGGCTTTTCTACTGCAGACATTGTGACCACTAATTGGAATTGCATTAGATTAACTTTCAAGCTTTCAATCAAATCTTCAAAATACTTGGGAACCAAAAAGAGTTTCTAATGGAAAATTTATACCGATACAAAATATAATTAAATAAACGGAAGTGCACGCAGCTGCTCCAATAAGTCTTCCTTCGATGTGCGAATGAAAATTGAGCTATATGAGAAAGTGCAAGTTGAAATCTTCTTTGAATAAGATAATGTTGCCCATTCACTGAAAATGCCAACAGGCGATGATGAGATGTTGTAAATTGTTTGAGTTCTTCAGTAGGTTTCAAGGAGTGAAGGACTGTTACACAACATCGCAGAATTTATATCCTCGCACTAGGATAAGGATATATGCGAGAGGAACTAGTGTTATCTATGCTCAAGAACCAACAAAATATCCTTCTTCTATGACATGGGGTTGAAATAGGTGCATGCATGTGAAAATAGGTCCTCTCTCAAACACCACCTTAGTTCAAAAAGAAAAACACAAAAAAAAAAACGTTAATCGTGTTTCGTGTAAGAACGTAGTTTGAAGCATTGTTTTGTTGCAACGTCCTCCCTAAATGAATAGCAATACATTTTCCTTCCCCATTATTCACATAGTCATGCGCTATTAAAACGAAGACGACGACGACCATGGCGATGATGATGATGATGATGAGCAGAGTGTGGTGGTGCCGCGGTTGTAAGGACAACAGGTGTAATGTCGATCGACAATGATAAGAGGCCTCTCTTAGGTTATTCCTTTTTCAGTTTCTTTTTTTTTTTGTATTTATAACAAACAGCACGTGTTATTGCCCCGTTGCTATGTTGCATTGATGATGGGTTTCTTGTTTATAACGCTGTCTGTTGACCCCTCAGCTGACAAGGGTTTTTTGTTCCCTTTTTTTTTATATAAAAGTAGATTTTGTTGGTATTTAACTACATTTTATATGTACCTACCTATTTATAATTTTGGGGAAGGAAGGTTATCAAACGCAAAGTCTTCGAACTCTAACTATAGGCTGAAAAGGTCAACAGTTTGTTTCGCTGTGTGATACTTTCAAGTTGATGGATAAGTTTTTTAGAAGAAAGAATGAAAATTAATAAACAGTTGTAATGAAATGACAACGGAGTACGGAAAATTGTATTTTCTGCTTTTTTTCTATGTCATTTAAAGGTTCAAAAGTTAGCATATTTTTGAGTACCTAGACATTTTTGAACAAGTACCTTTCCCCTTTGGCAAGTCCTCCGATAGAAATTTCACTGGCATTAAAAACGCCAGAAATGAACTCTGAATGTGGTCGGAAGACTTAATTCTTTGATTCTCTTTTGGGTTTCAGGCCATCACGGCATAATTGAAAACGAGATCACGGGCTTCAATCAACGATTGGATCTGTCAAGAGCACAGCTGCAGATGGCATCGAATGCTCTCCAACGTTAATAAAAAAAAACTGCAACATGTTTATTATCCCGTTTCCCGTAGCAGAAAATACTGTAGAAAGATTTTTGGCGTTGTCACGGAGCACTTATCTCTTTTGCCAAGCATTAAAACGTGTTACGATTAAGTTCACTCTGTGAATCCTGTGGCGAAAATGTTAAACGCAACTTTTAATTTCGCTATGCTCGCAGAATCGCAATTGCTATAAATTTCGCAACCATACGAAAGGTTTGGGATTACGAGGGTTTTTTTGCAAGCAGCATTCTAGTGTTGGAAGGTGTAAGACTCTGAAAGGTCCATAAAGATCGTAGCATTCCGTAGGTTTTTCCCATTACCGAATCAATGTGGTCATTCCATGTTAATGTTCTGTTGAGTATTACTCCTAAGTCTTAAGATTTGTTTATAAACAGTAAAGGGGTGCCATTAATAATAATGATCGATGGTAAATAGGATAAATAATAAAATAATAAATACGTATTTTAAAGTCTTTCAACACTGGGACAGGGTATTGAAATAAAGATGCGGATGAGCTCCTGGTGAGCCAACGGCACAGCTCTTACACCCCAGGAGGGGGTCACTGACACTGGATTAGGCGGCCTGTAATGTGCTAGAAGATCCCAAAACGACCCTTCAGCTTGAGGGTTATGCGTGGGGCTAGCTACCCAATCATGTTTAATTCCCCTGACTCCAAAGCAGCCTCGGATAACAATTATGATTTCAACGATGGACAAGGGCAAAGATCTCCGGCTTTCAATACTAAACGTAAGACCCCTTAATGGATTACGTGCTGCAGGAAAATAAGCAGAAGCTCTAGACTGCAGCAAAGCAGACACATCCGCTATCCAAGAAGTGCGATGGAATGGGCCGGGCAAAATAAATTTGAAAAACTGTCACATTTATTTTGGCTAATGAAGACGCGAATTGATTGTTTTGATGACAGGTAACTGCACTTTGTTTAGAAAATATGGAAAATGATTTTGTTCAATGTAGGCATATACCGCGACTAAGAAATGAATTGCTACAATCCAAGTGATTGTTGGATGCAATTTACTGTGTTGTGTGATTTCATTATTTAATTCACTTCAAAACACTTTTTGTTATACTCAAAGTTCAAAAATATGTATTTACTCTCACACATAGCCCATAATGCTATAATGAATATAAGGATGCGGCGAGCGGCGAGAACGGAGGCGAGGGCGTATAGCTTGGTGTACAAACGATTTGCTGAAACATTGCCGAAAGTGATAGAGTGGTCACCTAGAGTGTGCTATGGTACCTTATGCCAAGTGTCTCTGGAACGTGGCCACTGGGACGACCCATGACTAAACGCTCTTATTGTGTCGTCGACGTGTTCAAGAGCAGCTATACGGAATCGAGAAGCACTATTGAAGTAGCTGCTTCAGAAGCAATCGACTGTCGCAGTGTGCATATAAATAGTAATATGTATACGTATAGCGAAAGGAGAACGACCAACAAAACAAACAAAACTCACTTGCAAACGGAAAAGAACCACAGGAATAACAATAGAAATATATTTTATGCAGCAATATTATGCAGCACCAGTATGTTGCTTGATGGTAGTAGCAGCTTTTCCCCGGATATCGTGTAAAGTCGCATCCTTAATAGTCGGGTGCTAATAGATGAAAAATTCGTCTATTAGTTAAAATTTTGGTTTAACGAATTGTCCGTAAGGATTTTGACTCTTGAGAATATTGCGGTTTCCCCACTCAGTTTAATGTGCAAATATCATTGTTGTTTTAGCCGTGCTTGTGAGCTATCCCATCTAATATAAAGAGAAGGGTTTTGGCAAAAAAAACTTCTTATTTGAAATGAAACTTTATTGGAATCATTACGAAATGAAACTCGATGAAACGAAAATTTGTCACGATTAGCAGATAAACACGGAGGTTCCTGACATCTCAGTTTTCCATTTTGAAAGCGAATCTTCTTAAAATCATAGCAAATTTGAAAGAAGTATGTATATGAAACGAAAATGCGTTACTACAAAGAAACAAAACACTAACGAATATGATTAAGCCAGTGGCGGCGAGAGAAAGAGATAAAATACATTACATACTAGTTTATTTTCTAGCCTTATACCAGGCAAGCCTGATCTGAGACTTTTTCAGCACCGTGTGACTTGAAAATTCGAAACGAAAAAGCGATACGAAAAAGAAATCAGAATTATTCATAAATAGGATTCAGTTTGCGAGGGTATGAGGTAGAATTTCCTATAATCTATGTATCCTCTCTGTTCAGGCTTTCATACTCGTCATATCTTTTCTGAAGTTTCATTTTTGTCATGTTTGTATGGCGAGTATGCTTTTTTTTTGGCTTGATAGTCCTTTTTTGTTGTCAAATAGTTAAACAGTCCAAACATGAGGACAAGAATATAGAATATGTAATGCAAAAAAGCACTCTAAGCTACTGAGAACCACATCACATGTTGAGTAATCAGTGAAAAGTTGCGACTTGACGGCATCTGTATTGTCGCACAGAAACAGGCTTCAATTATAACGAAACCAAGTCATTGGTCGTTGCTCGTTGGTGCGTCTTTAATTTAAATTAAACCAAGTCATTAAATTCTGTCATGTCAACGATGGTTGTGTCGTTTTTCTAACTCAAGTAAAGTGTGGGCCATCAAGCGGTTTCTCTTTTAATTATATGCTTTTATAACAATAGTCGTGTTTTATTGGGAATTTCTATATTCACTTCACTTTTTGGCTATATTCACTTACCAAGTTCACTTTCCCATAAACGCTATTTACCAGCCATCCCTGTTGTTCACTTCGCCGAGTGAGTTATTTTTGTCCACTTACGCTATTCACTTTAGAGTTGTTGTTTTTCAATGAGCGATGTTTTGCGAAGTTTTGCTGAAGTGAATATAAATTCTCAATAAAACACGGCTACTGACAGCTGTTTCCATTTCGAAATCTTAACAGAAAGTCGGTATCTCCTGCACCTCTGTGGAAAGAAGTGAGTAACTTAACGCTTCTTGAGCAACGTTGGGAAAAACTCAAAACATATTTACAAAGTGAGTGTTGGTTAGGGTACAGGCAGTGGGTTTTTCTAAAAAAAAAAGTTTTGTTCGAAATACCTGTACGATTCGTCGCCTTCGAGATGCGATTTTACCATACTTTGACCTTTTTTGTGAGAAGGCGTGATGATACGCCAACAATCTGGAAACGGTTCAAGCACTTGAAGCCAATATCATCCAAGCACTACGTGTGTTACCGCCTGAAACCATCAAGAAGACCATGGAAAATTGGTGTCACAGAATGCTCTACTATGAAGCCAGCTGAGCAGCCACTAGAACAACGCGACGTTGTTTTCCAATATAAGCCGAGTTTCATTGGGAATCTGTATTCACTTTAGAAAAACATCGCAAAACATCGCAAAACATCGCACATGGGAAAACAACAACTAAAGTTGAGTGAACAAAAATAAGTCACTTGCAGAAGTGAACAACAGGGATGGCTGGTAGTTGGAGTTGTTGTTTTCCCATGTGCGATGTTTTGCGATGTTTTGCTGGAGTGAATACAGGTTCTCAATGAAACTCGGCTGTTATTTACTTTTTGATATATCTTTATATATTTAATAAGAGAAGAACTTCATCCTACAATGTCTTAAAAGCTAATAATTCATTTTACAATTTGGGTTAACTTGAAAGTTCGTATTGCGCGGAAAAGTACTTAAATTTTGCGCCATAATTCTTATGTCATTAGATACTGACACTGACAGATTTTCCGTAAGTTGTGGGTGCCGGTTTTCCATATATAATTAATATAGGGTGTATCACTTTTACTTATGAGGCCACAGAAACACGAAAATCAAAATCATGGAACTAGATTCGAATTTGGTTTTCGTCTTCACTACTGCAATGAGTCTGATGCAAAAACTTTCTTTTGCAAAAAGTGTGGCGCAACAGAGGGGGAGCCACAACCACAACCATGCGTTGCGAGGAAATAAAAATAGAGGGGCACTTCAACTTTCTGCCGATTCCGAACGGATATAAATTTTTGTTTTCTGTTTTTACGAACCTCCACTTTAAAGACTTCAAGAAATTACAAAAAAGAAAGAAAAATTCGTTGGTATTTCTAGGGAACTAAAAACTTAGTGAGAAACTGCTTTTCATGGTGCTATAAATTCAAAACTCCAAGAGGACCTACCGTTTTCTTGCCAAATTCGATACACTTGATAAAACAACTGGATACTTTTCGGATTCTAACTAAGAACCTTCACTCTTTCAGTCTTAAGCATAATAAGGTCTTGATATCAATAAATCAATTTTGAATTTTTAGTTTCCTTCGAGAAGCCAACACTTTTCATTCAAATTCTTTAGTTCGTATAAATGCGCCTAATTCCACTGGACTAGTCACTTAACTGGCGCATAGCACTCATCTTGTGCTTGGTCTTTCTTGCCTTGGCTGTAAGAAATATTAAAAAATATTAAAAATATTATCAATGAATGAACGGCGAAATTGTGTTTTGTTTGAAAGCAGAACAGAAGCACAGGGATGATGAGGATGATGATGATGATGCTCGCTCCCAGGATAGGTATCAGGATGAGCCACAATGCCTTCTTACACAATTTTTTTTAGGTAAACTCTCTGTGGAATCTTCTTAGTCATTGTGCCTATAGAAAAAAGACAAAACAATTAACGAGGAAGCAGAAACTACTGCCGTAGTATAGTCCAATACGATGCGGCGCACGTTGCCTGCAGCAGAGTCACAACGGATAGGTACATTAAAAGAAAATCCTCGAAGTAATGCAGCTGGTCTCTAGCGTATGCACATTAAAAACTGAGCTACCGCGCACTGTGAGCAAGAGCCATCGTATTCGTTTGCTATGTCTCTTCGAGTTCGGATTCGAAAACCAAATTCATTAAAAAAAGTTAACAAATGTTATGCATCATCTCTTCACTGAGCCGGCATTTTTTTGTTTTTTTTTTTTTTGCTCCTCCAATGATCGGTCTACAGAAGCGTATTTTTTAAAAAGTTCAATCGAATGTAGTACAACTTAGGTATTGTTGATCAGAGCTTGTTTCAACTTATTAAAAAATATTTTAATCAAGCCTGCGTTGGAGTTGGCGTAGATTCATTGAAATGTTGTTTTATGTTTAATAAAATAAAAAAAAAACAGTTGGTATCGGTGCTCGAGATGTCTCTTTTCGTTCTTCGAGTACAATTATATAACGAGTGGGTTTGGATGGTTACTTAGGTTGTTTGTCAGTTTCTTTGTATGATTTCTGATGCTTCGTAAAATTTATAGTTTGCTGAATCACTACTGCCGCTGTCGATCAAAGATAAGCCCTGTGCCAGATCCTTTGAACTTTTCATTCGAATACTCCGAGCTTTTTCATGCTGGATATGGTAAATCAACCCAGAAGGCAGTGTGAATCAAATGAATGGTCTGAGGAGATGCTTGCAGAATAACAACTTTGTCGTCTGGCTGAGTCCATTTCTATTCCGTATCAGGGGTGTGAATGAGGCAGAAATCGGCAGAAAATTGTAGGTCCCTCTCAAGCGATGGCTGTGAGAAATGCGTTAGGCCCCGGGGCTCCATGCGCCACTCTATGTATGTATGTTGCATGAAGATTGAACCTTTATGTCTCTTCAAAGTTTATACCTAAAGGTACTCAATATCTTTGGTTTCGTTCTCAGTTTCGTTCCATCGGGTATAGTTTGACGGTCATTTTGTGGTAGCTTTCCTCGTACTGCGACGTCCTTAAAGTCGCCTGGATCAAGCCAATTTGGATTTTGACAAATTGATTTTGACCCTATTTGGAATAGGTAATATTTCCAAAGATGTCCAACGTACGTAATCTTCAACTTTTTGGGCTGCAATGACTAGCGACATCGAAGAAGCATAAATGTACGTTAGAGAATCATCCGCACACAGCAAATTTTTGGGGTTGCCTGGCTGAGGGAGATCTGAAGTGAGAATATTTTAGAGACCAGGTCCGGGTTTTGATCATTGTATAAAAATATTCTCTGATACTTTCGATTGCTGATTAGATGTTTTCAATACGGACGAAGAATGACCTGTAATTAAAAACTGAAACCCATTTTGATCAATGTAAAAATAAAAAAATAAGGTAGCGCATTACTCACAACCATGCCTTATGACCTTATGAGTGAATGGAATGGACCAACAATTTTCTTCCGATTCCGAACGGCTAATCGAGAAAACGCTTTTCATGGGAATGAATTTACTATCTGAGGACTTTCCAATTCCTCGCGGAGGGCGATACCCGTGGAAAAGTATTTTTGTTCTCTGTTGGTATTCGAACCACCATCCTTCCGCGTAACAGGCAGGCATGCTAATCATAACGCCACGGGCACTATCAATGTACCTCCAAAAATTAAGATCGGTTAATTTGTGACTCAGCGGTTGAATTCAAATGCTATTAAAAGCTTTCTCAATATCAGAGGGAAGGCTGCTACCCTGGTAGTACAATGGACCGGAAATTAGGTCTGAGTGCTCCAGATTAGCATAAACCTCCTCTTTTTTTATTAAAAAAAATATCTAGGAAGCATCCAACGGTAACCTGAGGTTTTAGAATAGAGGTTCCTAGTGCCATCCATCTGATGGAACCTTAGTATCGAGTAAAGAGTGAAATGGTTCTCTCGAAACCAGAACTGAATGCTAGGGATGGTTGGTTGTATGCGTATTTGCTGGTTTTGTTCAGTTGAGTAGTAAGACGGTATCCATCAGAGACAGCGCTTCTATCATCTTTTTTGAGAACTGATGCGATCTTCGCCCTATGGTTTCACATCGTTCTGGGAATCACCAGTTGTTAGACATGATTGTCGGGAATAGGATCAAGACTAGAAGAAACTTCCTCATAATGTCCGTTCTTTTTAAAAAAAATTCTGAAGAAGACCCAAAATATAAACTTCATCATTGCTGACTTTATCTTTTTCTAGTTCTAGTGGAATTTCTTGATTCAATTTGAACAGAGCCGAATTTAGCTTTACTCGTTCCAAAATGCGCCTTAGTACTCAGCGATCTGTACGTTTGGTCATATGGTTGGCCCGATCTTAACTATACTCCTAAAAAACCTGAAGCAATTTTTCGATTTCGTTGCTTGAAGTACAGAGCAAAGCTGTGAAGTTTCCTTCTCTTATTTTTTTTTTTTTTAACTACGCTATGAAAGGTGCGATTTCGAAGGGTTAAAAGTTCGCCCACTTACCTGCTTCATACTATCGATCGGTAATGATCTGTCATTGAAAAACGTTTGCATTGACCATAGGACAATACATTTTATCTATTACCAGTTTAAAGCGCCTTTAGCACTGAACTCTCTCTGTTCCTATATCTTCCATTATCTCTATTAAAAAGCACTATACATATATTGGTCAAAAACAGAGACATCGAATATTTTTCAAGTTCAACACAGCTGGCATGTGTGCTATCTTTGGCACACATGCCAAATCCCCCCGAATGAAAAAAAAAAAATAAGTAAGCCAGTCGCAATCACAACCGCTATTAAAAGCGTCACAAGTTTTGCTAAGATATCGCATTCCAACATCCTATACCACCGATGCATCGATGTGCAATAGACACAGGTACTGTCAGGCTTATGCTTATGCTTCTGTCCGCTGCAGGTTTGTTTTTCTTTTTCTTTTTTTTTTATTAAACCAACATATGTACATACATTTCTTTGTGGATGGAATCGATTCAATTTCAATGATTATTCCCTTTTACAAATTCTTTTAGTCTTTTCTATTCAAAAGTATTCTATAGTAAAAGTTAGGAAGAAGATATGAAAAATATTTCGTGACTAGCTAATTCGTGGACTAGCCTCACGTGTATAAAGGAAGATATGCTGGAGAGTATTCATCTATTGTCTATTGTTGGACATAAATATCAAAAGTAACAAAAAAAACCATGTTGCTTCTTCTTATGTATTATTTTATTTATATTTCATTTTTTATGTGGCTATTGGAGTGGCCAGCTGTTAATTGACCAATCGCGGTGTGGGTGGCTTGACATGTGGTGACTGCTGAGGCCAACACGCCAGAAACAAATTTTGGTTGCACTTTCTAAGTGAGCTTGTTCTGATCGGGGTGAAACAGAGTTAGGTCAAGCCTTTCCCATATGGCCAGTGCGACTAAAATATGACTTTTCTTACTTGACTGTCCGTCAGAAGTTGAGCTTAAGGTTAAACTGATGGGCATTTCTAGCGAGGCGAGTGTTGCGGTTAGATTGTTTAAGGAGGAGAATGCAGTTGACTATTTCACTATAGAAAACTTTTTTTTTAAATAGTGCTGAAAGAGAGCCAGGCAAGTAACGTCTCTACGATGTTCAAGACAATCAATCGAATTCACGATTGTAAAATCACCTTGCATTTCAACCTTAACGCTCTCTTTTATATCCTGTCAGATAGGCCCACAAAGTTGTTTGAGGAACACCTGAACAGATAAGGGAATTATAAAAGGTTTTCCAACTTTTATTATATTTATTTTTATATTGATTTTCAAAGAAAAGTGGCGTTTTTTGAGATAAATGATCGGATGATTAGTTTGATGGAAAGATAAAGGTATGCCATTAATATCTAATGGAAAACAAGATCAGCCAAATGACCGCTTTTGCTATGTTTACAGAAAATCTTCCATCACCGAATTCCAAAGTGACTGCCGTATGACCTCAATAGCTTTACGAATTTTATCTTAAACCAACGCTGGACTGTTGACGTAGAAGGCATCTTTCGCATGGCGCTAAAGGAAAAAGTCGCAAGGTACTAAATCACAAGATCTCGGTGGCTAATTGTGATCACTTCTTCGAGAGATAACATGGTCCGATAAAAGTCGATGGTTAAGTTGCTTTTGCGGCACATGGCGCGCACTAATGTTGAAAGTTAACGTTGTCCATATATCGATTCCCTCCAATTCCAGCCATAAAAAATTATTAATCATTTCTCAATAGCGCAATCCATTCACCCTAATTGTTGCTCCAGCCCCATTTTCAAAAAAGAAAGGTGCAATAAAACAGCCGGACCATAAACCGTACCAAACCAGTTACACTTGGAGGATGGAGAGACTTTACTTTCTTTACTTTAGATGGCGTTTACAATCCATTACGGCCTCAACCAACAAACCTCTCCAGCTAGCCCTGTCGCTAGCTAGCTGTTGTTGATTTTCCTCGTCTAAAACCACACTGATATGGTCCAATCAGGTCGTTGGCAAAGGGTTCTAGGTGGATGCACAAAATAGTCGACAGGATTTTGTAAGCGATGTTGAGAAGATACCTCTGTAGCTGGCGCAGTTCAGAGCATCTCCTTTCTTGTGGATAGGGCACACACACTATGCCGAGCTTCCATTCATTGGGCACACTTTACTCCAACAAAATTTTAGAGATGAGTTGGTGTATGCTCCTGACCAAGTCATCTCCCGCTGCCTTAAAAAGTTCGGCTTGCAGACCATCTGAGCCAGCAGCCTTGTGCGACTTAAGTTTTACTATCGCTGTTCTTACTTCTTCTAGGTCGGGTGGATGGATATTTTGACCTCTGTAGCTGGCGCAGTTCAGAGCATCTCCTTTCTTGTGGATAGGGCACACACACTATGCCGAGCTTCCATTCATTGGGCACACTTTACTCCAACAAAATTTTAGAGATGAGTTGGTGTATGCTCCTGACCAAGTCATCTCCCGCTGCCTTAAAAAGTTCGGCTGGCAGACCATCTGAGCCAGCAGCCTTGTGCGACTTAAGTTTGACTATCGCTTTTCTTACTTCTTCTAGGTCGGGTGGACGGATATTTTGACCATCATCGTCCAAGCTGAATGGGTTGTCCTGCAAGGCAACGGATTGTTGGCTGTCTCCGCCGTTAAGCAGTTTGAAAAAGTGATCTTTCCAGATTCTCAGCACCGTCTGCGTGTCTACTACGATGTTCCCATTTTCATCACGACAGGCTTCTATTCTGGGCTAGTATCCTTGGGTAGATTGTTTCACCTTTTGATAGAACTTTTGCGTATTACCTCTGCCGTAACATCCCTCAATAGACTCGACCGCTTGCTTTTCGTGCTCCCTCTTCTTCCTTCTTAGGAATCGGTGTTCTTCTCTTCTTTTATGCACATAGATTTCGCGGGCTCACCAGTTCTCACCAGTTCTGGTCCTAAGCCTGCAACATTGACTCATAGGCCTCGTTCTTGGTTGCATGTGCTTGTTGGCACTCTTCATCGAACCAGGGGTTTCGAAAAGAGTCGGTTCCCATTAGAACACCGTAATTAAATCGGAATGAGCGCTGTTAGTGACAAGATGGGGGACCGTCTTGTACTACTGTGTGCTGTTGTCATGTGTTATTTGTTCTATGTAGTATTTGTGTAGTTAGTCTTGTCGTGTATCAGCCAAATGGTCTTTGTCGCCCGGCTGCTACCCTCCCTACTCCGCAGATTTATGTGTGGAGTAGGTTTCGTGTAAATGTAAATGTAAATGTAATTGGATTACAGATAAAGTCTAGTTTAACGTGACTTAATTCCACGGCAAGCCTACTCACATAACAGAGTTATCATACGTCTTTTCGAGAAGCTCATAGAATTCTTCTTTGATCGGGTCATCTTTCTCCTCTGTTGGGGGCGTGGACACAGATCAGCGTGATGTTTTTAAGTTTTGCCCTGATGCGGATTGTGACAAGGCGCTCATTTACATACTTAGAGTGCATGACTTCTTGCCTAAGTCTACCTCTAATCACAAAGCCACAACCGAACAACCGCTGTCTCTGTTCCCTGTAGCACTTACCGAAGTAGATATCGCAGGTCTTCATACTTCGCATGTTCTCTCCATCCCATCGCATTTCCTGAAGGGCTGTTATATCAGCTTTGTATCTGTCTAGAGTCTCCACTAATTGTTCGGCTGCACGTGGCCTGTCTAAGGTTCGGACATTCCACGTGCAGATCCGAAAGTCGTTGTCAATATTTCGTTTGCCAGGGTCGTAAACATTTGGATCATCCATATCCGAGGCTTGTAGTTGTTTCATAATTAGTAGCAACATCCTACTCCACTTCGATCTGTCGACAATGGATGACCCTTCTGCAGAAACAAGTTCCGCGATCGCACAGCTCTAGGTTTAATTGTAGTACTCGCCGTAAGCCCCTCAAAGAGTGATAAAGTGTGCCACCCACCCACAAACAAAAGTTAAAGAATTAACAGTAACAACAGCAATAAAGATGGATAGTTCAATAAATTAATATTTTTGTATGTGCACCTAACCTTTGAGGACTATAAAATATCAAGCTTGCTACTTGGAGTGAATTTTCAAAAAAACATCCAGTATCAGAGGTACCTTAGTGGCTTTGAAAGGAGGTATAACTTAGAACACTGAGACTTTCTTTTGTTTTATTGAGACAAATTCTGATACAGATTTCTATTTTATCGTCTCTACACTCCCAGCCTAGAACGCCAAGTTTGTTTGTGCTTTTGTGTATTTCTTTTTGTTGAAAAAAAAACAAGACTTAAAATAGGAGAACTGTTTCACAACCTTTTCCTAATACAAAGCCCAAGAAAACTATGATTGTATATATACGTTGGCACAAGGCGCAAAGTTTTCCAATTAAAACCAAAGCGAAACTTTTCTTCTGTCGTTCTATAAATCTGGCTGTGTCCTTTGTTATTTAATATTGTATGTCTAGTTGCATAAGTTCTCATTCCCCATCCCCTCTGACAACGCCGACCGACGCCGCCGCCGACGGTTAATTTCGTTCTCGTTGTTGCTTCTATTTTAAATTTTGCAAAATTTTTACCATCCACAAAGATAGCAGCAACAACTGTAGCCGAATTTTAATGTCAAAACTAGATTTGGTTTTTGAAGAACAAAACACTTAACTTGTTATTTTAAGCTCATAAATAAATCAAAAAGATAACAGAGTACATTCAAAGATTCAAAGTATATTCACCAGGAAATAAATAAAAAAAAACCAAAAATAAAAAGAATGCTTTTAAAAGGCAAAACTTGCATAATTGAATTTTCCATTAATTTAATGGGAAAACAAAGTGATAATACTGCGGCTGGCTTGTGCTGCCGCTACAGTGCTTTATCATGCCATCAAAGGATGTGTGTGCGGTTGTTAAGGATTCGTTGGCATCATCATCATCCATTTCCATTTTCACCACAAAATAAAAGCAGAAATCTCGTTGGGCGCTTAATGGATATGCTTGTGGATAGATTACTCGAGAAAATCTGTTTTACATCTCAGGCAAGTACACAGTAAACCGGATGATTGTGGGTGGTTGGGTTTTTGGTTTTTGGGTTGAGTTGGCTTGTGTTTTGGTTTTGACGAGGCAAATAAGCAAGATAGGAAGGAAAAAAGAAACGGGAATAAAATAAAAGGTTTCGTGTTTCTATCCTTGTACATGAGAGCCAGATGCTGATGATGATGATAACTGGGTAGCAGTGGGTTGGATGTATGGTTGAGGCTGGGGTGTTCGTTTGTTCTTATTGCGATTCATGATTCAATCTGCATTCATTGCATCAAACAGCTTTTTTTTGCGTTTGAACATGATTCACATAAACTTATTAGTTATTACCTACCATGTGGTCTTTTACAAGGAGAAGGCAGAGAGTTGTTGATTGTTGCCAAATTTTAAGTGTAGTGAGTTATTTTGCGTAGAGTACCTACTTCCGTGCTTATGTCCTTTTCGTCATCTTTATTTCATTGCTTAATTGCCTGTCCTTTGTTAGGGAATCTCAGCATTTTTGTTTGTCTGTTTTTGAATTGAATTTGAAGTGAAACTTCCACAGAACCATTGCGGTTTGTAAGTCAATGAAACGAAAATACGTCACGATAAAGAAACAAACACATAAATGTTATAAGGATTAAGAAGGCAAACGAATGATATAGGAACATAACACATTATTTTATTATGAGGTCTCCGCTTTGAGCTTCGTAGCGTTCCCACACCATATCGTCGTCTACTTATCTTTGTATATATGTTCGTGCCTTGCGTAGTGAAATTATATCTCTCGCAAGCTATGGTGACGCCTGGTTTATAAGAATGATAGAAAATATTCGGTTTTTAATTCATCTGTTTGTGCCTGCATGTTTTTAAGTTTAAGTATAAAGCAAGCGTGTTGTAGTTTTTAGCACCGTGTAATATGGAAATTCGATGAAACGAAAAAGCGACACAAAACAAAAATATGCATAAATAGAATTCAATTCCGAAAGAGTGAGTTAGAATGCAAGTATTTCCTGTAATTTTCGTTTTCTCTCAGTTTGGGCTTTTGTAGTCATCTTGTCCTTTCTACACACTATCTTTCGTTCTTTATCTGATAGCCACTCTCTTTTGGTAGAATAACCTTGATTGGCAGTCTTATCAGATGCAAGGAGTTTGTGTTACCGACAATCGGGTAGTGCAACAAAGCTGTGGGCCCAACGCATTTCAAATACCTACATTTTCATGCCGATTCCGAAAGGCGAAGTTAGAAAGCGCTTTTCATGACAGTTTTTTACTCTCGGAGGAGTTGTTAATTCATCGGAAAAGGCAATATCCTTGGGAAAAACAATTTTATGTATGGCAAAAGCACTATACATTACGCCACGGACACCTCTAAAATAACGTCTATGAAGTCTTTAACAGAACCTTTTTCCCCTTTTTCATTTTGTTATTGTATTTGGTTTGAGCAAAGAAGTAGGTAGTAGTAGCCATTCGTCATTGAGCTTACCTTTGTTAAAGAGTTATCTTCAGTTCGGTCTTAGGTTCTTAATGGGGCGTTGCGCTGGTCTAGAGCGTTAAAAAATGGGCAATTTATGAATTTTTTGTGACTCAACAAAAAGATCAATCGAAAATCTGTGAAAGATGTTTAATAATTTAGGTTTTAATATACAAATTCAAATGTTTGCGTGTCAAATAAATTCAAAATGGCGGCTGTCCAGCATGTCTTCGGAGGCACCTCATTTCTTAGACGGGTCCATGGCCGAAGATGTAACATCTTTTATTTTGGTCCTGGAACAAAAACAGCAAGAGCCGTACGTAGAATTTTTTCGATATTTTGTTTTTTCGCGAAATGGTGCACATTTGAACAAAACATTGAAATGTTCACTCTATAAAAAACGACAAAATTGTTGATTAAAAAAAATCTATTCAATAAAAAGAAAATCCTACGTTCGTCTCTGGAGAAAGGTATTTTGAATGTAAAATTTCGTATAGATCGGTGAAGATTTGCTCGAGTTATGTCTTCGGGCAGTTCAAAAAAAGTGATTTCGAGAGAAACGCGTTTAAAGTTTTAAGTACTATAAAATCATATGGCATACCTGAGGGGCGCTGCCGCAGAGTGGAAAGTTTAGGCATTTAAACATTTTTGTCGGCATCCATCCTTTGGTATGTTATTTTTAAGACCCTAAAGTACATTTTAAGACAAAAACAAAAAATTTGGTTTCTTCAAAATTCTAGACCAGCGTCCCCCCTTCAGATGTTTGCTCCACCAAGAGGTTAGTCTTTTAGTTGTTTTTGTTTTCAGATGGCAAGAAATTGTCACAGAGTTTTGCACGTCCGCAAAGTAAAAAAGTTTATAGTTTTACTATTTATTGTTGAGATTTTGTTTTTTAGAGAGTTTTCCCAAGGCCTGTATTCTCCGTAGCCTGTTAGATGACTATCGTCGATTCTATTGTCGAAAGATAATTTCATGCCACTCCGCTTTCATCAATTGATGAATACCCTTTTTACTATCGCCTTAAAGATTTTGGTTACTTTTTCAGGCTTTTAAACACATTTTTACCTAGAACTGAATTTAGACGATAGTCATCTCAAAAGTTGCGGTATTCAGGCTCAGATCAGTCTTATATGAGATCCAGTCTGTTTCTATGTTAGGACGATAAAATGGACAAGATATTGTGCTCAAAGGAGATAAAACAGAGAGTGAACTTGTTTGAGTTAAGTCAATTTAACCCACACGCTAATTTTGTAGGATCCTCTGCGCCAGAAAAGGCTATTGGGATGAAATCAATTGCAAAAAGTTTAATTTTTGTTATTTTTTTTGCTGTAATAAAGTCGATTATTTATATAAATGATATTTAAATTGCAAAAATCTGCTTTATTTGGCATTTAACTTAATACCTACTTCAAAAGAAAAAGAGAAAAAACGAACCATTTTCAAAATATCATTATGTTTTCTTTCAGGTTTAATTTCATGCTTATCCCAGCTATTTTATCTTGACCATTTGAGAAACATTGAACTGAAGGCCTACAATTCGTTTTTTATCAAACTACCAGATGACATTCTGAAGATGTTTCATTGAAACTGCATCACCATACAAATGCAGAGTAAGTACTTTTTTTGACAAAACTGTTAAACAAACCCGTTGTAAATCTCATGAAGAATTTACAAAACTCGATAGAACAAATCAATCCTATCAGACGAATGTCGACAATATTTACGACACGCTTATAAAAAACAGTCACCTTACAGAATTTTCTGATTGCCATTCTAAAAACGGGAAGTGATTTGAAATATCCAGTCGATATTATTTCCAGGAATTTTTTTTTTAAATAAGCGTGCACAACAAGGGACTTTCAATGCCTTTACAATGTTATCAAAAAAAATGCGAGCATTTAGGAAATAAGGAGACGATTTAGTAGGAGATACCGATGAACATTGCTTTTGAGCCTTTGCAGATCATAATGCAAGGGAAAAACAGAGTCTGGTAAAGCATTCCACACACGGGTAGTGTGACTAGAATATGAATCTCTTTACCTGACTGTACGTCCGATGTTGGGCTGAAGGTAAAACTGATGAGAATTTATTTCTAGCGAGGCGGCCGTTGAGTCGAAAAGGGAATACACAATCACGCTTCAGACGCACGTCAACCTTGCTTTTGACCGATGTCAAAAGATGAAACTGTTAAAAGCCGATTTTGGCTTTGATAACAATTATAAATAATGACGATGGTCGTTCTATATTGAAATCGACATATTTGATAAATATCGCACAGCTTTAGATTTATGTATTTAAAATCAGCTGTAGGGCACTTTGAGAATCTCTCATTTAACGTGAGGTCCACTTGAGGTCGAAGCGAAGCGACGCCCCCTTGTGTTTTCATTTTAATTTAGCCTTATTATGAGTTTCACGTGAACAGCTTTTCGCCCGGAACATTTTTGTTTGCCCGGAATTTTAAAAGCTATTCAGCCCTATCACAGATTCCATCGTAATCGAAAAAAGTCTAAGTTTCCCGATATAACTATCACATAATCCATTTGGAGTGGAACGAATTTCGAAATTCGTAGATTTGGTATTACTAATTCCGAATGAAACGGAAATATGACGTCCTTTTCTACGACAAGTTTCTTCTGTCGTAGAGCGTATAGCCATAAGTAAAATCCATTTGTTAAAATATAAAAAATACATTTGTATAAAAGAAATTTACAAAATATAATTCTATTTAAGAAAAAACAACAAATGGAAAAGTCAAATAACTCCAGTTTACCAACCAACTTTTCTTTAAGTTCCTGCATCTTTTAATTGAGGCCAAGTAGATTCAACTCTGTTTTTATTTCTTCCCAGTGGGCATCAACTTTTGGACGTTTAGCGTATAATTTTGCTATGTCTGGAATCTGGATTACAGGATAACATTTCATTGTTGTTTGTTTGTTGTTTTCACCCTTTAAGAACATCGGTTTTAAAAACACATATCAATGAATAAAATTTTACAAAAGAAATTAAATTTTTTCAAATGACTGTCTTTGTTACGCCCGTTTCCAAATTTAAGCGAAATTGACAGACTTGGAGTGTTTAAATAGTAGTCGTATGATTGTTAAATTACTTTTTTATCTGTTACCACTCAAAACAACACTTGAATTTTATACGGAATAAACTGGGATTTCACAAATTATTTTATGGTTTGTTAAGTGAATGAATTTGTATTTGACAGATTGGAAAGTACTCTGGGACCACGTAACAAAAATCCTCTTTTGGGAATTTATAACTTGATGGAGAAAATATTTGATTATATTCGACAGTGAAATTGTTTATTTCATATAATATTTAAGATTTGATCAATGATACAGATCTATTACAACTTATACTAAGCACAAAAAGTGCAAATAAATGAACTTTTAATAGAAAATAAAAATCGGTAAAAAATGTGTTGGGAAAAGTTAAGGGATTTTTTTTTTTAAGTTTAGGGATTTTTGTTTCTATTGCTTGAGTATTTATTTTGACATAGGACAGCTGACTTCGAAAATGGACACTATTTTTTCAATCAGGCAATGCTTTTTTTGAATTCCTGCGGATTTGGTGATTGCTTTTATTCGGGATTCGTATCGTGATCTTTCATTCGGAGATTTCTCCGAATGGATTTCGTGATAGGGGTAATTATAACAAAACTCCACTTGGAATCAGAAAGTTCACTTCGAAAAAAGACCACGTTCAGTTGCATCCAATTTCACGTCATTGCTCTCAACGTTTTCACATTTCACGGGGAAAATAGCTCATAATAAGAGAATTTTCGCGAATATGGAAAATTTTTCCCCGAAACTCATAATAAGGGAAAAGTGAAATTTTATCTTTTTCGAGGGGAATTAGTTCACGTGAAACTCATAATAAGGCTGATTGTTTCAGTGCAGTAATGCATCTGGCCATTTCACTTGAGCACTTTTTATAGCAAAGCCATTATAGAGAGTGAGATAAGTAACGTTTCGACGATTTCCAAGAGATTCGATCGATCCTATACAATTTAACAATCGCCTATCAGTCTTGACGCTCTGTTTTGTACCCTATCAAGTAGGCACACACCCCAGACTCGTCAATATTCTTCATTTTTCTTTTTGGCGTTACGAACAACGTGATCCTGGAAGTGATCTCAACCCTCCCAACTCCCATACTTATCTACATCACCTCACTAGTGATGCGCCCGTCGTCGTCGGCTGAGCCGTCTACCGTCTACGACATATAAGGATTTAAAATCATATCCAAAGTAAGTTGGATATTTTTAATGACTTTAAGTTGAGATCATTGATAGTTTTTCTCGACATTCCTTGAGAATTCGGATAGCAAACTCTTTCCCAAAATCCATTGACCAGAATGAACAGAATAGATAGAAAAAAAGGGGAGTTTTTGGAATAGACAAAGGGTGGGACCAAAGAGTTTTTCAAAGCAGCATAAGGAGAGCAAAGTTTGAAAGACATACTTAGACTTTGTTGTTGACAAGCATAAAATACACCAAAGCAAATGTAGCTGCAAGCAAATTTTAATCACATTTTTCCATTTTTTCTGAAAGATAATGCTCGAATGTCGCACGAAGCAGCATCGGTATGGCAACAGAAGCACGGAAAGTACTCCATAACCATCGTGGTACAAGCAGCAAAAAATCACAAGAAAGCAAATAATTCACCACACACATATCGTAACCCTTCACTGCCCAACCGTATAAAATTATTATGTATGTACGTACCTACCTACTTCCAACACTTTGTGTATAATTTGATTCTTCTTTTTTTTAACATCTACCTTATTCCTTGGTAGAGTGTGTATTCTATGTTGTACGGTTTATAACTAATAGAAAACATTAATAGCAGTTAAGTTGCCTGATGATTCGGAGCTGCTGTGCTATAAGTGCTTTGTCATAGTGAGCATGAGCATTTACTCCAGATTGATACTTGCGGATACATTGCTTGCAGGAAGCAAAGCCTCGCAGGTTCTTGTGCTTGCCACCAGAGCAGCCGATATGGGTTTTAAAAGAGACGAAGATCAGTGAAACAAAAAGGGTATTCATGCTTCGGCGTAAGATTACGTTTTGTGTAAATATGTAACTTTACGCGAGACTTTGCATGAGTACCTCTTTAAGCTACTTTGTGTAAGTGGTGTAAGAAACTTCAAAACTTTGTTTTTAATTACTTCCGCTCATTTCCATATTTATTTGTAATACTTTTATATTTTATTTTTTGTTTGATAAAAAGTACCTACTTCTATGTTCAACTTAACTGAAACGTTTCTTTTGAAATGTCAAAAAAGTTTTTTGTGTAGTTTTACCCGTTTTACCATCTCGTTTCCGCATTGAATTCGTTGCGTAGTTTTACCAAATTTGTGTAAAACATTTTCCATACAAAATTTGACAGTTCTCTTACCATCTGGTAAACTTACACATACTACACGGTTTACGCGGGTTTTACGCTGATGCATGAATACCCCTAAAATCATTTTGCTGTAGAAATAGCGCGCAGAGCATAGAAAACTATGGTAAGCACCAATGTCACCTTTCGTACTAGTGTTGTCGGGATTATGAGAGAAACAGTAAATGATGTTTGATGTGGATTTGACAAATTGCCACAAAGGCTCGCACAATTTCGCAGGGGTTCTTCCATCTTACTTTAAAGGTACCTGAAGGCTGTTTTTTTGAGGAGTGTGGTTTTGAAGAAGAAATAAATGTGGTGCCGCGGCTGGCCTGTACTTAATTCCAACAGAGAGACCCATTCGAATCCTTTTTTAGCATTTGTAAGCGTATGTCAGCAATAACTTGCCGAATGTTCTCTTCCATGGCATTAATCTACTCGGACGGCTTATCTGCGTAGACATACGACTTGTCATAACCCCACAAAACAAGTTCAATACGGCGTCAACAGTAATAGTGCGGCTTTAATTCTTTTACTTTGAAATGGCTAATCAAACACAGCATAAATCAAGTGTCAGCTGTCAAGGAGACCAACTCCGAAAAAATTATTGCCAGATTGGAAACGTCTGAAAAATACATCCATTAGCTATTGAACCCTAGAAAATAAGTTACGTACTTTTTTTCGCTTGTGCTGTTACTTGAAAAACCGAGAAATTTCAAATTGTTTTTGAAAGCGTTACGTCTTTGGCGAGGAATTGGCGAGCCCTACTACACTGTCATGAAAAGCGTTAATCCGTTTGGAATCAGCATAAAATTGTTTGGGTCCTGGAAATGCGTTGGGGCTTGATGTTCCCCGAGCTTTGTTGCGCAGTCCTATTTACTTCTTCTTCGAGCAGCAATCGTGTTGTAATGTATAACTTGTCGGAGTATCGCATTGGAGTTCGTGGAATCAATCTCCAGTTATATCCGAGAAAATACTTTTCACCGGTTAGGTATGACCTGCTGCAAGAAATTCGAAATTGGAATTATACCGAAATACTCGCTTTCCGACTCGATACCGGCAGAAAATCCCAGGTTAAAATGGGTTCAACTTCTGGAATCTCTTTAAAAACACTGCAGTTTAGTTGAGTTCTTTATTTTGATTCCGGACAGACACATAATCCCTGTTTTGTAGTTGCCCACAACATCATCAAAAAAGAGTAGGCTGCTTTTTGTTGGGAAAAGTCTATGAATAGTCTGGAAAAAGCTGCAAAGTTCAACGAACAAGACTATAGAGTTACACAATATTTTTAAGAAACTTCAAGGCTGACTAGGTTTTTTCGTTGAATCCCTGGGTTTGGCCTACGGTCGCAATAAAACAGTTTTTGAATCCTAATGACCCCGAAAGTCAAAATAATTGTTTTTACTTGCGATTATAGGTACTATAAGGCAAGCCTTGCATTCGTGCAGAAAAAAAATTTTGAGATAACAATTGAACATGACATTACGATGATAGAGAATACGAAAAAAGTGGGTCCTGCAATTCTGTCTGTCTGTCTGTCTGTCTGTCTGTCTGTCTGTCTGTCTGTCTGTCTGTCTGTCTGTCTGTCTGTCTGTATATGGATCTACAGCCTGAACCAATGGACCGATTTTCTTCAAAATTTGGAGTTAGGGTCTGTGGAGCATCCTACAGAGGGGTTTTTGGAATTGGGTCTCTAGGTCTTGAAATAACGGTACCTGCCATACAACCGATATGATAATACTTATTTTTCTCGAAAACGGCTCCAACGATTTCGATAAAATTTTGTGTTAAGGATTAATTTAGGATTATTTTTCTTATGATGTAAAAAAAATTTTTGGAAAAGGCCTAAAAACGGTACCTCCCATAGTACCGTTTTTTTTTAAACCGACTTTCTCGTTAATGGCCGACACGATCTTGACGAAATTTTGGATTTAAGAAGTCGTAAGCTGTTAAAGTGAGACTGCAAATCAATATTCAAAAAAATTTAGTTTTGGAAATTTTTATAAATTTTTAAAAAAAATTTTGATTTTTGAAAGTAACTTCGAAACTATAACTTTGATTTTTTTCAAATTTTTTGTCAAAATAACTCCTGTTAAGATCTAGAACTTTGCATACTCGACTTTTAAAAACTTTTTTAGATTTTTGCTTGAAATCTTTGGAATATTTAATTTAATTTTTTCATTATTTTGCGTGATTTAATTCAATTTCCATAATTAATGTGTAGTTGGCAACCCTGTACCACAAAATATATTATAAAAAGCTAATACCAAAACCTTTAACTCAGCCTTTAGATTTTGATATCGTATTTAGAACACAATCGCAAGTTCGTGCGAGCCAGTCGTGCCCATTTTTTGATATCTGTTTTTGTCCTCGTCCTAAAGAAGCACTAAGTTTTTGCTGAGATGAGTTGATTCAATGAACACAATGGCATAGATAGGGGGACCAGGGGGTTATACCCTCCATTGGGATCGATTACTACGATTGCTTACCTACCCCCCTCCCCCCTATCGAAAAGCTATTTACGCCACTTATATGATAATTGCTGTCAAATGTCATGTATTTCTCTTTAAATGACAGGAATGTCTGGTGCTTTCGTGGCGTACCCAGGTTTTTTGGCAACTCTTAGTGTTGGAAACCTGAGTTAATCCTTAGCTATAGGGTAATATCTCTCAAGAACAAAGAAAATCTTAGGTGTATATTATGTCTTTTTTTCTGTTTGCTTCCCTCTTTTTTTTGTTGAGGTATAATGGGCCAACAGGCAAAACAGAACTACCTAAAGCACAAAGCGAAATATTAAAATAAAACAGGAACGTTATTATGTACTTTACTGTTTTTCTTTTTTTTTTTATAGGAGTGTTGGCGCGCGCTCATTTCCTAAAAGAAAGTTCAGTCTTATATCTTATGAGGATGAGCAATGGGTTCAACTTTTGAAGGTTTTATTCAAACACATCGGAAGCAATTAATGCTGCAACACTTCAAAGTGGTAGCTCTGTGCAGCTTTAAGTTCATTGAGTTCAGCATAATATGTATGTATGTGTTTGTAATCTGCTACACAATCCATACCATGTGTGCTGATAATAAAAATCTGGTAATTAGAGCGTTTTTAGCAAGAAGTTTTGAATAAAATTACAGAAATTTGTTAATTGAATGAGCCAGTGATTGACAGGCGTCAAAGTAAAATATAGAAGATACAAAATCTGATACGATGTAAACAGAAAATATAATACAAATTTAATGTAAAATTACTGTTAAATTAATAGCTTTTTAAAAGCTAATTAAATAAACATTCAATCAATCAAAAAGAATTTTAGAGGATGAAAGGATGAACAGTAACAGAAAATAAATAAATAAACAAATAGGGTGGCGCAACAGAGCGAGGAGCCCCTGGGCCTAGCGCATTTCTCACAACCATGTCTTGTTAGGGAATGGAGGAGACCTACAATTTTCTGCCGGTTTCGAACGGTTTATTGAGAACGCGCTGTTCATGGCAATGAATTTACTAACGGAGGACTTACCAATTCCTCGCGAAAGGCGATACCCGTGGAAAAACAATTGCCTCTGCTGGTATTCGAATCTCCAACCTCTAGGTTAGCAGGTGGACATGCTAACCATCACTCCACGCAGTGGCGTAGCGTAGGGGGGGGGTTTTGGGGATAAAACCCCCCCCGAAAATATTTCAGTCGAATATCATTTAAACGCTTCATTTATTTTTTTTTGTTTTATTGATGCAAGTTTGTTCTTCATATTTAAAATTTAAGTTCGAGCTTTTCACAAATCAGTATCTAAATACATGTATGTTTGTGTTTTGCCTACATTGAGCTATAGAAAACAGTTGAAATGCGTTAGTAGGGCTCCTATTTATTAAAATCATTGACTTATTAAACATGGACTGCTAGGACCCAACTTCAAGATGGTTCACTTATTCTAAGCAATATTAGCGAGCATCATTTCAGCGGAAAACTAGTGAAACATTTTTGACACTGCTAAATAATCACGCTAGCTAAATCACAGCAGATGTCGTTAGTGTTTTAGTTAAGAGTAAGATATTGGCTAGTGTAACCAAAAATAAGTGCAATCATTATTATCCAACTTTTGTATAGAGAATTAATGCAACTAGTAGTCCATGTATCATAAGTCAATACAATGCTTCAATCACATCTATTGCGCCAGTTCCACAAAGAAAAATCTCACTGAGCGCTCAATGTCACTTTGACGGAGCGCAAACAGTTTTGTGGAACATAATTCTCAGCTCAACTGTGTCCTTGTTTTCAAACTTTTACTCATCATCATCAGAATGTAAAACGAAAATTCGCTGATGCTGAAAAAATAGCCGAGTCTATAGGAGAAAAAATTGAAGTTTCCAGGATTGTGCATCGTAAAAAAAACACACGCAAAATTACCAAAGCAGCTCAGCAGAAGATTATTACCGTATATCAATATTCATACTTTTCCTGGATCACTTCATATCATCCATATCTGACAGATTTGCGAAACACAAAAAAAATTTTGTCAATAATCGGAAATACCATCCCTGAAAAATTGGTCAGGAAAGACGTTGAGAATATTGATGAATATTCTCTAGGCCGAAAGCCATTAGCAAATTTAATCAAAATCGTCACAACCATGTTTTAAAATATTGGTTTTTTATTTTTTATTTTTTTTTTTAAGATGAAGTTTTAAAAATAAAAGTACACCAATCTTAAGATCTTGCTGAAATTTGTATTGAAAAAATTTGAAATAAATCAAATATACCGTTTTGAAAATATTCTAAAAAACAAATATTTTTTTTTTAAATTAATGAAAATTCGAAAAAACTAAATTTTTCAGACGTAGAAAGCAATCTAAGACTAAAATATGAAATTTCATTTAGATCGTGTGAGCCATTAGTGAGAAAGTCAGTTTTGAAAAAAACGGTACTATGGGGGGTACCGTTTTTAAACTTCTTCCAAAAAACGATTTTACGTCATTAGAACAGCTTTTCAAAAATAATACCTCTAGTAAAATTTTATCAAAATCGTTAGAGCCGTTTTTGAGAAAAATCATATGGGTCGTATGGCAAGTACCGTTATTTCAAGACCTAGAGACCGAATTAAAAAAAAGAGAATTTAAAAATGAAAAAAGTTTAAAAAAGTGGAGGATATACTATCCCTGATGAAAATATGCGAATCTTTTTGAGATATGCTAGAGGTTTAGGATTTCAAGCCGGGGTTGGAGAAGACACAGGCTTCCATCAGTGTACTGTTTGCAGAACTGTGCATCATGTAGCAAATTTAATTATTAATAAATTTAAACTGCCAATTTCCGATGAATTGGTAGTGTTTACTTGGATGAACCCAGTATATACTACTAGTATAGTCTTTCCAGCATAAACTTAACTTTATGCATACCAAATGAAGTAAATACTCCAAGTTTGAGCTTTTATTGGTAGTACTAGTATTTACTATAACTATTATACTACTAGTAAGTACTTCTCTTTTATGCATATGCCCCATTGACATTAAGGTGAAAGAAGTTATCGAATGATTCGCGCAAAGCAGAGAAGAACTGATTTATAATTTCGTGTATTTCATATCTTCTTTTTTTCTGCACTTTATTATTGTACATCAATAAATTGGAAAAAAAACCCCCGAAAAATTTCCTAGCTACGCCACTGACTCCACGGGTAAAACATAACAGAAAACCACATGATATTTGTCACTAAGAGACGTGTCAGCTTCTAAAATTTTCTTACAAGAATTTTTTTGAATATGATTGTTTTACTTTCTATGTACATAAAAATAACTTTTAATACCGTCCAAGTGTAACTTTGAATTTTAATTTTAGAATTGTTCTTCTGAAATGACTTTCAGTATCTTTTTTATAAGAAATTACCATATAAACGTTACCAGACTCTCTCTCTCTCTTTTTTATCGTTTTTTCTACAAACAGTGCTCTAGTGAAATAGCCAGTTGCATTTCTCCTCTGAAGCAATTTAGCTGCAACACCCGCCTCATTAGGATTGCTCATAAATTTTTCCTTGAATCCAATATTTTAGTCGCAATACCCGTATGTGGAATGCTTTACCAGACTCTACTCCCCATCCTCCCCCCCCCCCCCCCCCCCTTTCCTTCATTACGAACGATTCACAAAAGTTCGAAGGCAATGTGCGCTGGTATCTCCTAATAAATCCTTTCCTGTTTTCCTAAATACTCACAATGTGTTAAATAACATTGACGGTATTCAAAACTCCTTGATGTGATGCGCTAATTGCAAAACAAAATCGGTAAAAAAGTATAGGTTTCTTCCATTCGTTCACAATGTATGGTTGTGAGAAATGCTCTTGCCATGGAGCTCCCCGCTCTGTTGCGCCACCCTACTTATTTATTTATTTTTATTTTTCATTTATTTGTTCATTTTACTAAATACACAAAACCTACAGTGTGTTTAAATATTGGCTTAATTTTACGCAACATACCTTTTTCTGTCCTCAATTCTGGCTTTATTCATTTTATTTCAAATGCATTGTCACCGATGGTGTCTGATTCCTTCTTTAGGTTTTATATCGTTTTGACATAGGGCACGATTTTATTTGAAATTTGTATCCGACTAACTTTCTATCGAAATCGAGTCTCAAAATAAGCATGGTAACGCCATCTCTATTGTTGACTTGGCGAAGTCAAAAGTTTAGTGAAATCTTAACCCGTGGAACGTATAGTAGATAACATTTTTCTTTACAAAAAATTAGAATCCACAAATTCTTAGTAGATAACCAAACCAAAATTATGTTAATAAAATACTGCCTGTGTCCATGTAAACGAGCAGTTTATTTATGGAAACAAAAAACTGTCTATTCACATAGAGAGCTCTCGAAATCGTTTATTTGCATGAAGAGGGCAAAGAGGGTTGTTGTATTAGCCTTTTCAATGCTTTTTTACATGAAGTAACAGTTATAAAAACAACAAAACAAACAAAAGCAAGTTAGCGAGCTATATACATACAATTAATTATTGAATATGACAATTATAAAAAGAAAAGAAACAAAAACTAAAAACATAGTCAAGAGAGTGGAGCTCTGTGCCCCGTGCCCTGTTCTGTAATTATTGCCTCGATTAAAGCAGGCGATAAACGGTGGAAAATGAAACGAGTCCTATTAAATTCATATAAAGCAAAGTTAACTTAAAGTAAAGTAAACTTAAAGTAAAGTAAAGTAAACTTAAAGTAAACTTAAACTTATAGTAAACTTAAAGTAAAGTAAACTTGAACTTAAAGTAAAGTAAACTCAAAGTAAAGTAAACTTAAACTTAAAGTAAAGTATACTTAAAGTAAAGTAAACTTAAAGTAAATCTAAACTAAAGTAAAGAAATCTTAAACTTAAAGTAAAGTAAACTTAAAGTAAAGTAAACTTAAAGTAAAACAAACCTAAAGTAAAGTAAACTTAAACTTAAAGTAAAGTAAACTTAAAGTAAAGTTAACTTCAAGTAAAGTAAAGTAAATTTAAAGTTAACTTAAAGTAAAGTAAAGTAAAGTAAACTTAAACTTAAAGTAAACTTAAACTTAAAGTAAACTTAAACTTAAAGTAAACTTAAAGTAAAGTAAACTTATAGAAAAGTAAACTTAAACTTAAAGTAAAGTAAACTTAAAGTAAAGTAAACTCAAACTTAAACATAAGCTTAAAGTACTTACTTTACTTTATGTTTACTTTACTTTGCTCTAAGTTTAAGTTTACTTTACTTTAGGTTTACTTTAAGTTTAAGTTTACTTTAAGTTTAATTTTCCTTAACTTTAAGTTTACTTTAAGTTTAGGTTAACTTTGAGTAAATACTTTAAAAAAACAGGTAAATAGCGTAAATACAGCTTATCCAAAGACTTGGATCAAAAATAAATTGAATCTTTTTGCCGATGGAAAAGATTTTGATTTTTTTTACATACATACTCCCGAGACGTACAGGAGAGAGTTTTTTCAACGGAACAATTGACTTTGACAAAGAGATTTCTTCACTTCTGGAGGATGAATGACATCGGGGTTTCCATAAACCCTAGAAGTTGATTAACTTGCTGATCTCTGTGGTACCACAATGGACCCTTGTGGTCAAAATGTATCGGGCAATGCATGTACGTACATACTCGTTAGCTGACAGCAACTTCTACCTAACTTAACCTAACCTAACCTATAGCCCTGTTCACACTCTACAATTAGTTGGACAGACTTCGTTTGATGGAAGTTGGATGGTCAGATGTAGTTTTCGTTCACACCTATCAAGCTTGTCGTCCAACTTTATGTCACATACCCTTCCATTCCACCCAACTTCTAGATTTTCAAAAATTTTTGAAAACCATCCAACAAGTTGGACAAGCTGTCGTCTGAAGGGTTCACACTATCAAGCATTGGTCGTTCAAGCCCAAGTCTGTCCAACTAATTGTACAGTGTGAACAGGGCTTATGTCAACTGGGGATTGTCACTTTTATTTTGACAGATAATGACTTTTCATGGTTTTCTTAAAATACGTAGAAGCAAAGATTGGTAAACCTAACGTGATGGTTAGCATGTCTGCCTGTTAGCCCAGAGTTTCATGGTTCCAATCCCAACAGAGGTAAATTTTTTTCACGGGTATCACCTTTTGCGAGGAATTGGCAAGTCCTCCATTAGTAAATTCATTGCCATGAAAAGCGCTTTCTCGATAAGCCATTTGGAAACGGCAGAAAATTGTAGGTCCCCATTATTCCCTCACAAGGCATGGTTGTGAGAAATGCGCTAGGCACTAGGGCTTTTCACTCTGTTGCGCCACCCAATGTATGTATGTATGTAACTTTCTTTCTATACCCCTCAACCAGTTCCAATCCACCACCAAACTTAACCCACCTTTCAACTTAACTTCCAGCTTTTTTAATACTTACTCATTTCTAGTTGGTAACTAAATCCAAACTTGGTTTTTCTATTTTTTCAATTATATTTCTTATCGGTGAATCATGTTCCATCATATTCATACTTTTGATGAATTTTTGAAGCAAAAATATTACCCGTTCGACACAGGGTAGCTCATTGTCTGTCTCAGCTTTTCGTACTTTTGTTCTCTTTTGACTGCTATTATACGGTGAAATTTGTTGCACGAAACTGTTCGAACACCATAAGTGCAAAAGAGAACGAAAGTTCGAAAAACAGAGATGGACAATGTGCTACCGTGTGTCGCATGGGTTATGGTTTCGTGAAACAGCTTTGACGTTTCTCTTTGGGCGCGTTCGAGAACCTATCGGATAGCCTATCTCGGATAGCCGTATCTTGGATACCTTTTTGAACGATCCAGATATCTTTTTCCAGGTTGCTGCAGAGAACAGCTGTGAAATATTAAAATTCGACTATAGAAAAACATTTAAAATATCATTGCTAGACGTTATGACTTATTTTTTTCAATTTCCCATCCGTTTTAAAAGACTCTTATGCTGAAATAAATGCACACCAAAGCAAAAAATCAACATGAAAAGAAATAAAAATAAATTTTCTATCAGCTGATCACTTGATTAGAAAGGTATACCAAAAATACTCGGATACCTTTAGATAGCTTTTTAGTTGAAATGGGTGTGTGACTCTGTTAAAAGTTCAACACGTAAACAACAACAACAAGCTATCCGGATACGATTCTCGAACGCCCCCTTTGTCTTTGTTCGTGTTTTTGTTTATTCTGTTTCATTTGGTTCAATAATAAGTAAAAATACTAATAATAATGACTTTTTGTTTTTCAATTGTCAATAAAAGAGGTTTTGAAGCAACCAGGCACTAGTAGATAACTATTTTTCCCCAAAAACAAAAACATCGAATGAAAGATAAAGAGAAATGTGAAACTAGTTTCATGAAACTAGGGCTGAATCACGGCATCAGTGATCGAGTGAGTCAGTTTTATTTTTCTATAAAATTCGCTCTATATTACACAACATCCGTCTGCTGTTCACTTATCGACTTCAACTCATTCAAAAACTTATGAAAAAATGTCAAATTGGGGTACTGAAGTGCTGTATAACGTGAGAACGAATGCCAAAAACACATAATTCAATCACGTATTACTCGATCACGTGCGCGGTAATTCGGCCCCTGGATTTCATCGTGTAATAACACTTGTGACACGGGATGACAGAACAAAGAAGAATTCGAAGTAGTTTCGTGCAACAAATTTCACCGTATAATAGCAGTCTTTGCACTTAGGGTGTTCGACCAGTTGCATGCAACAAATTCCACAGTGTAATAGTACTCTTATCTAAATGACATCAGCTGTAATGCGGTGCAATTTGTTGCATGCAACTGCTCCCTCTGCTCAGTTCATAGCTCATTATGCTCCTTTGAAATTATAAGGAAGCGATTGGTGCGACTCCGAGCCCTAGTTCTAAAGCTTCTTAAATGGGAAATCGATTTTACTCCGGAGTGAATTGGAGAGTTGGTGTTACAGATTTGACAGATAAAATCTCCAATTCACCCCGAAACGTTTTCCAAAATGCGGTTTGGATTGATTTTTTTAGATGTGTTTAGGTGCAAGAAGTGAACACCCATGCATAAACAAACTGTCATCTGACTGCTTGTCAAAGCAAGCCGCAGTTTTAATTTAATTTTTGTCAGCTCCAAAAGCCCGCGATAGTTATGTCGATTTCCTAAACTAAAATCCGGAGTGAATTTGAGAGTTGGAGTGACAGATTTGACACTTCAAAAAAATCACTCAAACTCTCCAATTCACTCCAAATTTTAGTTTAGGAAGTCGACATTAATAAATTTTCTTTAGAAGAACATCAAATAATTTTTAAAATTCAAGTGAACGATTTTTAGTCTTGTTTTCCGTTTTCCGATTTCATTCTTCTTCATTCATTTTCCGTTTACCACTACCAATGCAATCCTCAGAATCTGTCACTTCGCTTAAGACGAATTCCAAAATAAACGAAAAAGGAGTGAAAGATTGAAAATGATTTTGGAAAACGACACTATAATCCCGTCCTGTCATTTTCGTATGGGATTTTTCTATTCGTTTCAGCTGCGTGCTACGCTTAAGAAGCTTTAGACTGAGCGCACCAATCGCTTCTTTATATTTGCAAAGGAACATAATACGAGCTATGAACTGAGGCGAGTTGTGCGCTACCAAACGAAAAGAATATCGAGTTTATTATTCCTTATAATGCCATTTTGACAGATTTGGATAGTAAAAATAGGGATTCTTTTTACCAATGGAAAACCACTTTGTTTTCGGATTTCAAACTGGTTTTGAAATCCGAAAATAAAGTGGTGTTTGTGAAGTGAGTTTGAAGGCAGATGCAGTGGTGTGTGTGTGGTTTGGCCTCTTGTTATATCTCCTCTGTGGATGCGAGCAAAAGCAAGCAAAGTTGACATATCGACTCGATTCCATTAAACTCGATCGTCGTTCATGTAAACAAGACGCGACAAAATTAAGTTAGAAAATAAAGCAGCATACACCACGTCGTTTGTACATATTTATCTAGTTTGTCTCTGGGCCAAGTTCTTAATTTGGTTTTGCAAACAAAATTATTATAAAGCAATACATAATAGAACAGAAACGTTATTTCCGATCAACTTAATTCGAATTAAGTTGTGATTGATATTAATAAATTCCACGCAAAACATCGTCTAAATGCTGGTGAAATATTTGGCCAGAAACACCGGTTAGTTGAAACTTTAATAACACAATCGGTGATTGTTACAGTTTTATATTAATAGTTTGTTTTAAGCGATTAATGGCTACCAAATCGAACTACAAAGCCGGCATTGGTCAAATGCGTTCAACCAACAACAAAGACGCCAACCTTAAGTTGGTGCAACAGTTGGTTGGGAAAGCCAAAGACTCCAACGTCCAGGTTTGTTTACCTTTCGCTTAACTGATTGTATTCAAAACATACGAATATTTCGTGCAGCTCCTTTTTCTTCCAGAATGTTGTGATTTTGTTGGTGAAAATCGTGAGGAGACTCTTTGTCTTTCAGAACCCCTCACAGGAGGAACTATTAGGGCTTATTCCGACCTAGCCAAGCAATACAACATGTGGCTCTCATTTGGCGGTATTCATGAGTCGATATTAGACTCCGTTAGTTTTTAATCTATGCTTAAAAAAAAAGAAGAGTTTTAAAAAGTTGAAATTTAGAACGGCGAGAAGACTGACAAAATATTCAACTCACATGTGATAATTGATTCCAATGGTGATATCGTAAAGATCTACCGCAAACTGCATCTGTTTGATGTTGTTACACCAGAATTCCGCTTCAGTGAATCAAATGTAGTTTCCCCGGGAGATCGCATCATCCCTCCAGTTGACACTCCTATCGGGAAACTAGGCATGCAAATCGTAAGTTTTAGTAAAACTGTGTTGTGTTGAATGATTCCAGTTTGTGTTTCTTTTTTTTTAATTTTAGTGCTATGATATGCGATTCCCAGAAGTTTCAACAAAACTGCGCCAGCTAGGTGCTGACATAATCGCATACCCATCGGCATTTTCATTCCTCACAGGAAAAGTCCACTGGGAAATTTTGCTTAGAGCAAGGGCAATTGAAAATCAGGTTTACGTTGTTGCACCAGCACAGGTTGGGTTCCACAACGCCAAAAGACGAAGCTTTGGCAATGCTATGGTGAGTCCATGTTCATTCCTTACTTTTGTATCATGATCACCTAAGTTTTTCTTTTTCAGATTATTGACCCATATGGCGGAATAATAGCTTCCTGCGGCGAATCTGAATTATCAGTTGCCTCTGCTGAGATCGATTTGGATAAAATCGCCTCGATTCGACAGAACATGCCATGCTTCGAGCACCGTCGCAATGATGTTTACAACTTAACTGCTATTGAAACTTGTGATTTGGGTAATATTGACCGTGCCTTTGGCCCTCACACAATTCCAAAATCTACAATCTTCTTTGAGAGTCCATATTGTTTCGCGTTCACCAATCTCCGTTGTGTCGTCAAAGGACGTAAGTCGACATAATGTGATATGGGAGTCTTTATAATCTTTTTTTTTTTTTTTTATTTAGACGTTCTTGTGTCAACTAAACGTGTAGTTCCACGCTTGATGCATATTACACGCGAAGAAATGGCTGATATGTTCACCAGCGTAAACAAAGTTCAACGCATGCTAGAGAAGATATACGGTACATCAGCGGCTACGGTAACTGTTCAGGACGGTCCGGATGCTGGACAAACTGTAGAAGTAAGTTTTACTTATTCTTTTGATTTATTCCTCCATGTTCAATTCAAAGTCGGGTTATTGTGTGATACTTTAAACAGCTGAATTCCGTTATGGCATTTGACCTGTTATAAGTCACTTAAGAAGTTTTATTTTTGAACACACGTTTCACATAGTATCACTAGAGTAGGCAAGGGCACAGAGCTTATTCTTATGTGAACAAAATAAATATATAGGGTGGTTGAGAAGTACTCGGGTAGCCCTGAGGACTAGCGCATTTCACTCAAGTATACTTTGTTGAGAAACGAGAAAGGAACCTACACATTTTTGCCGATTCCAAACGGCTGAAAGGGGTTCTTATGGCAGGGTAATTACTTTTGCCTATTGCGCGCGAAATGTGATACTAGTGATAAAACAAATGGTTGTTTTTGGGACTCTATCCTCTCATTGCCACGGGATACAATAATTTCCTGTGTGCCTCGCATTGTATTCATTCTGAGAAGATGAGGAGACATGTCACTAGGTCAGTTTTATGTGAAAAGTATCACTTTCGGATTACTTGCTGATAGCAATGATGCAAACCGTTCAACACCTTCTTTGCTCATGCCCTGCACTACTTCATAGGAGGAAAACTCATCTCGGTGGATTCTTCTTCGACCATATTAGCGGCTTAGCTTACATAGACCGTAAAAGCCTTTCAAAATACATTAAAAGTTCCGCGTGGTTCGACTAGCGGGTGATTAACCGGCTAGTCCCGTAATGGAAGATTAATGGGTGATCAACTCGTTAATCTTACATCGGGTTTCTGAGATCAGATTATCTTGTTGATCTCTGTGATATCACAATGGGTCCTTGCGGCCAAAGTGTGTCAGTCAATGTACGTAAGCATTACTCATTGACTGACAGCCACTTCCACCTAACCTAACCTAACCTAATTATTATGAAGCGAAAAATGTTGCCCTCAAGATGTATTCCTTCTTACAAACAGCTCCTCTCAAAATTGGCGACCAGAAAGTTCATTTGCTCGAAAACAGTACTTTTTTATATTGAGTGAAACTAAATGCATTCTGAGGTTTTATTCTCAACACCAGCAATGTGTGTTGTGTAAGAAGTATAGCGCGATTGTGCAACGACGCTCTTTAAAGCCTCTTGCCTCATAAATGTAAGTGAGGAGCCACTATGAGTTACTATCATGTCACTTTGACAGTCATTTGTATGTTAATCTTACCTTGCACGTAATTCATCATCTGTTTTTTAAATGACGATACTTTGAAAATATACGAAAACAAAAAAATTCTTTTTTTTCTTATTAAGCACGTCCATTTCCATGTAATGCCTCGTCGTAAAGGAGATTTTGGAGAAAACGACGAGATCTACGTTCAACTGGAGAAAATCGGTGAAAATAAGGAACGTGAAGTCTCTGCAATGGCAGCTGAAGCCCAGATGTATCGCGAGTTTCTGGCTAACAACTAGTTCATAAATTGTATATGTTTAAAATAAAAAAAACTTTATTTTTGTTATATAAAAATCTTGTTTTTGTAATTGCAATTGGCACTTGCTTGGTCCGTAAAAGCCTTTCAAAATACATTAAAAGTTCCGCGTGGTTCGACTAGCGGGTGATTAACCGGCTAGTCCCGTAATGGAAGATTAATGGGTGATCAACTCGTTAATCTTACATCGGGTTTCTGAGATCAGATTATCTTGTTGATCTCTGTGATATCACAATGGGTCCTTGCGGCCAAAGTGTGTCAGTCAATGTACGTAAGCATTACTCATTGACTGACAGCCACTTCCACCTAACCTAACCTAACCTAATTATTATGAAGCGAAAAATGTTGCCCTCAAGATGTATTCCTTCTTACAAACAGCTCCTCTCAAAATTGGCGACCAGAAAGTTCATTTGCTCGAAAACAGTACTTTTTTATATTGAGTGAAACTAAATGCATTCTGAGGTTTTATTCTCAACACCAGCAATGTGTGTTGTGTAAGAAGTATAGCGCGATTGTGCAACGACGCTCTTTAAAGCCTCTTGCCTCATAAATGTAAGTGAGGAGCCACTATGAGTTACTATCATGTCACTTTGACAGTCATTTGTATGTTAATCTTACCTTGCACGTAATTCATCATCTGTTTTTTAAATGACGATACTTTGAAAATATACGAAAACAAAAAAATTCTTTTTTTTCTTATTAAGCACGTCCATTTCCATGTAATGCCTCGTCGTAAAGGAGATTTTGGAGAAAACGACGAGATCTACGTTCAACTGGAGAAAATCGGTGAAAATAAGGAACGTGAAGTCTCTGCAATGGCAGCTGAAGCCCAGATGTATCGCGAGTTTCTGGCTAACAACTAGTTCATAAATTGTATATGTTTAAAATAAAAAAAACTTTATTTTTGTTATATAAAAATCTTGTTTTTGTAATTGCAATTGGCACTTGCTTGGTCTTGCTCCTACTCCTGATCATTCTCTTGCTCCATTTTTTACTACATGAAGGTGTCTGATATTCGAAAGACATTATTCTTAGGTTCGTGTGCTGCTGACGGCTCCTCGTATGTGGCGAGATTGGCTGGAGCTGTTTTCGGTCTTTGAAAGAACTATCAAAGAGAAACATTTTTTTTTTTTTTTTGTAAAGCTAATTAATCTTATTTGCTAATATGTACTTACATTTCCTCGTCTTGTTTGAATTCGTTTGTGTGCTTGTTTTTTTGTTTGTGTCTGGATTTCCATTATTTGGTTGTCGTATCTGATTCGATCTTCCAAACTTTGGTAGTTAATTCTTATACTACCAACTAACCAGTGTATGCCATTCCAAAAGCTCGTCAGGTCACTTGGACTGAAGTGTATTGATTTCAAAGAGCTTGAGTTTCGGTTTGCGAGCTCCTCAATAGCAAAACGATTTTCAATGTCAAAGATTTGAATCGTATCGTTGACTAAATCAGATTTCGTTCCAATCAGTAAAACAGCTTTTCCTCGCATGAATGGATGAGAAGCAATTTGATTGAAGATTTGAAATGATTTCTGCAATTGTTGAAGATTTAATGACATGTCGTAGCAGTAGATAAGTCCCATAGTCTTTAAAAAAGGAAAAAAATCATCAATTTAACGTACAATTTAAAAACTACAGGTGATTTAATTTAAAGGGAAATCGTATCATGTAGGAAAACATAAAATAAAGTTTGACACCAAACAACACGCTGCAAGACTGAAGTAAGAAGAAGTCCCAAGGATAACAATGGAGCTTTGGGAGCTTAAAATCACCAAGGAAATCAATCAATTCTTAAAATATTGGCAATTAAAATACTAAGAGGGCTGAAAACCTTCTGGAATCATGACATTACCTCGAAAAAACAAGTTTTTAATCTCGAATGCAAAAATGTAGAAGGCGCAAAGATCTCGAATGGATATATCTTGAAGAAGAACTGATTTGTAAAAGCCATTGTGCGGCCTTCTACTTGATACACACAAGACCAAAACGACTGGAAATACATGGGCCTAGATGTAGTGGTGTCAATAAAGTTTGAATAAATTCGTTTGATTCGCATTTGTAAGATGTGTTTACTTATTAACTTACTTAGGTGGGCATTACAGTTCAGGGTGAACCTGGGCCTCAACCAACATCCTTCTGTAACGGCTTCGATTTCGGGCGAGCTCTCTCCAGTTTTGCACTCTAAGTCGTTTGAGGTCTTCATCCACTTGATTGCGCCACCTAAGACGAGGTCTTTCCCTTCCGCGATTTCCCTGCAATGTGCTTTCGAAAACCCGTCGAGCCGGAGCGTTTGGGTCCATCCGCCCAACCATCGAAGCCTCGCGATGCGTACTCTTCTGGCTATGCCCATGTCGCGGTACAGCTCATACAGCTCGTTGTTGTACATATCTTCTTCTCCACACATTGTCTTCGCATTCAGGATCAAAAATCATTCGGAGAATTTTTCTTTCGAAACGACCAAGGGTTTCCTCCCGCCGTAAAGCAGGACTGGGATGACCAAGGTCTTATACAGGGTTACCTTGGTTTTTTCTGGAGAGGGTTTTGTTTCTCAATTGCCTTCTTAACCCAAAGAAGCAACGGTTGGCAAGAGTTATTCTCCGTTTGATCTCCGCACTGATGTTGTTGTCCGTGTCTACAGCGGATCCTATTTAAACGAAGTCCTGTACTACCTCGAAGTTATGTCTGTCTATTGTGACGTTTTGTCCTATTCGTCGATGTTCTGTGTCCTTGTTTGATGACAACATATACTTTGTTTTGCCCTCATTATAACCATCAAACCCATTTTTGCCGCTTCTGTTTCAATACTCGCAAAAGCACCTATGACATCACACTTTTTTCTTCCCATTACGTCATATATTCCTTTTTCGACATCAAAGGTCTCGGTGAGTTCTCTACCGACCTTGACGGAGCAGCGTTAATTCTCCAAAGTCATCCTGCATAGTCGTACGAGTTTTGCAGGGATGCCGAAACTAGACATGGCTCTGTACACTGTACAGCTCGTCTCTGTAAATACTGTCATACGTGGCCTTGAAATCGATAAAAAGATGGTGTATATCGATATTATATTCTCGGGTTTTTTCGGAGATTTGCCGTAATGTGAAAATTTGGTACATTGATAAGGGAGTATGTAGTTGTTGACGTTGGATTTCAGACGTTCATATATTACAGCAGACAAAATCTTATAGGCGACGTTAAGGAGGTTTATCGCTCTATAATTGGGGCGATTGTGAGGGTCTCCCTTCTTTAGGATCGGGCATACGATACTGAGGTTCCATTCATCGGGCATGCTTTCTTCCGACCATATCATGCAGATCAGATGGTGCATGCTCTTTTCCAACTGGTCTCCAGCTGCCTTGAAAAGTTTGAAAAGTTCGGCATCAAGGCCATCTGCACCTGCAGTCTTATTTGATTTAAGTTTGCATATGGCAAGCTTAACTTCTTCTAGGTCGGGAGGACGGCATTCTTGATCATCGTCCAAGCTGAATGGGGCAATCTGCCTGACAGCGGAATTTGTGTCCTCATCGCCGTTAAGCAGTCTGCAGAAGTGATCTTTCCAGAATCTCAGTAGCGAATGTGACTCTATAACTATGGCCCCGATTGCGGTTGTCGATTGACTAATCGATACTCGACTTTTGTCGATTTCGATCGACATCTTTCGTTCATAATTTTCTGGTCGACTGTTGCGTTAGGAAATTATTTTATGGGAAAATGTAAGTATTTTATTGAACAAATGCTCATATTTTGATATAATACGAGTATATAATACGAGTATTATATCAAAATATGAATATGTTCAATAAAATACTTACATTTTCCCACAAAATGATTTCCTATAGCAACAGTCGACCAGAAAATTATGAACGAAAGCTGTCGACCGTCAAATCGAAGAATGTCGATCGAAATCGACAAAAGTCGAGTATCGATTAGTCAATCGGCAACCGCAATCGGGGCCTATGTTTCCCTGCTGGTCTTTACAGGCTTGAGTTCGGGGTTTGCCACCCTGGCAGGATCTTTTTACCTTTTCGTAAAACTTCCGAATCTCGTTCCTGTCAACGAGCGTTTCTCATGCTGCTTCTTTTTCTTTCTGAGAATTCGGTGTTCCTCCCTTCATCTCCTTGTAAATCTCGTTCTACTGATCGTAAGCAATCCTCGTTCGTTTTTGCATTAGGATTTGTCGTGCTTTTTGTTCGGCTGCATTTGCCTGCCTGAATTCTTCTTCGATTATTCAAAATAAGTATGCCCGAAATTTGAAAATTTGTTTTCTCAATGAGTGAAGACTTTTGAAAAAGTTGACACTGTCGAAAATTCGACAATCACCACTTGCGTTGTTGAGACACGAGGTCCACTTAGCGCATATTACAATTAAAGTCCATCTAGCACAACATGCAACCCAAATTTGTCAAAGCACAGTCACCACGATACTCCTACTAGAAGGGCCTGTTTCTCAGATAGGTTGAGCAGTGCAAGCTGAAAACTATGTTATCAGAATTAATGTTGCTCAGAAGCTCCTATTTCTCTCGTGTGGTACCAAATATTACAGCTTCTGTTCGAGCTTTCGGAATCGTGATGGTTACTTTCAGATGTACGACTTGGCGTGGAATCATTCTGACGCTCAGCTTTCAATTTTGTTTGTATTTTGCTGCTCAGTTCGTGGCCGTACCCTTAAAGTCCGAAGCCTGGCTACCTCACTGCTCGTCCCATTAAGTCACCAGCTGATGTAGCAACTAATAGCTCAGTGCACACCAAACGCCTTGAAAAGAAAGCAATAGATTGAATAACAACGAAAATCCTCATCATATAAAAACTCGATGTCTTTAACAAAAAATTTTCTACCGACTTCGACTTGGGAACGCCAGATTACAGAACCTGATAAGGCTATCGTTAGAAAACTACGGAGCATAGCAATATAAGGACGCGAGTCCGTTATTGGAATGCCTGATTGGAAAACCTGGCAAGATTTTAAACAGTGTACCTTTTAAGTAGTACGATGTTGCAATACCCATTCATCTCCTGACCTTACCAAGTCCATAGATTAGCAAGTGTATCCAATCCTCAGCAGAAGAATCTCTACACGCTCTTCTTTCAAACTCATCAGCTAAACTCTTTGTATGTAAATACGCATTCCGGGATCCATGACCATTTACCAAGCAACTCCCATGAAGAGTGAAAATCCAAAGTTCTTTAGACCAACAGCCTGAACCACATTAACAAGAAACTCTAAAGTTAAATTTCCAGCCTCAATATTTATTCATTTATGTCACTTTCCATTGGACGAAAAGAACCGTCCAGGAGCGTCCAGAAGCATTCTCAAACCGTTCCATTAGTGCAAAAAGATCGCTTCTCATGATTCTGAGGAGTGACAGCCGCTTCTCAATTTGAACTGAGAATCGACTCAAGAAGCACTAACACATGTTACTCAAATGTCAAAAAGAACTCCTGAAGCTGAAGATAAAGGTAAGAAAGAACTGCCGAAAGAAGCTGTTAAAAGCAAAAGCGACGAAAATAAATCCTATTCACAGATTGTTCAAAACGTGAGGAAGAATGAAGAAACTTCCATTAAAGAAATTCTTGAACTTATTCTTAAAAGAATTGACAATCAGGATTTGAACATCAAACGGCTAAGTGAAGAAGTCGCTCTTAAAAAACAATGATGGACAGAACACTAAAAATTGGAACATAGAATGCAAACGGTCTTTTACACCATTTATCAGAATTAAAAATCTTCTTAGACATCGAACACATAGATATTTGTCTGGTGTCCGAAACTCATTTCTCTAGTGGACTGGTTCTTGATGATCTAATATCAAACTATATATGCTACCACGCTCCTCATCCAGCTGATAAGGCTAGAGGTGGATCGGCAATCCTGATAAAAAAGAGCTTAAAACACCATGAAGAAGCTATGTTTACAAACGAGAATATGCAAGTAACAATAATTAGTATTGGTATGAAAAAGAAAGACTTCAAGTTGGCATCAATATACTGCCCGCTAAGGCGTTCCCCGACTGAAAATGATTATACAGAACTGCTAAATCTACTAGGACATAACTTCCTTGTTGGCGGTGACTTCAATGCTAAGCACACCCATTGGGGATCCAGACTTATAACAACAAAAGGCAGAAGGCTTTACAAAGCATGCCTCAAATACAATTGCGAGTTTTATTCTTCCAGATCACCAACTTACTGGCCATCGGATACTAGTAAAATACCAGACCTTGTTGACTTTTTCATAGTTAAAGGCATCAAACGAATCCACATAAGAGTCGAAGGTAATTATGACTTATCATCAGATCATACACCGGTGATTTTATCACTTAAAGAATCAGAGATAATGGAAAAAAGTAATCCTAAGCTTGCAAATAATAAAACAAACTGGAGTGAATTCAGAGAAAAGCTTGAAAGCTATATAAATCTCAGATCCCCTTTGGAAGCAAAAGAGCAAATCGACCTTGAAGTAGAACAATTCATTGCTGATGTTCAACAAGCTGCAGAAGAAAGTACACCAACTTACACTTACTCGAGTAGGAAGCACACTGAAACAAAATACCCTGCCGAGATAAGAGAGTTGATATTGGAGAAGAGAAGAGCTCGAAGAAAATGGCAAAATACTAGATTTCCAGACGACAAAACAGCGTTTAACCGGCTAAGCAACGAACTGAAAAAACAAATCTACGAATTCAAAAATGATTCATTAAGTAGATTCCTGAAAAATTTAACGACTGATGCTTCAACCGATTGATTATTCGCTCTGGAAAGCAGCTAAGCGCCTGAAAAAACCGCAGTTACAAAACCCGCCAATAAAATCTCTAGACGGGAATTAGATCGGAAATCCGAAAGAAAAAGCTAACCTGTTTACATAACATCTTGTGAATGTTTTTAAGCCATTCCCAGCAAACACATCTGAAAACAGCTTATCTACAGTTTATTGATAAGGTAGATAAAGTTGACATACCAATTGTCACACTCAAAGAAATAAAAAGTATGTGTCGAAATCAACTATCGAACAAAAAATCACCTGGTTACGATCTAATAACTGCTCAGGTTATGAAAGAAATGCCATCAAAAGCCTTCATAAAACTCCAATTCATAATAAATGCATGCCTAAAGACCCAATATGTCCCACATCATTGGAAAATTGCTGAAGTAATTGTTATACCAAAGCAAGGTAAGCTACCAACAGAAGTGACGTTTTACAGACCAATATCGCTTATACCAATAATGGCAAAAGTCTTTGAAAAATTGCTACTGAAAAAACTAAGCAAAGTCATAGAAGAAAGAAATCTAATCCCAAATCATCAGTTTGGATTTACAAACAAACCACGATAGACCAAGTTCACAGAATAACGGATGCAGTTGAAAAGCATTAGAAGAAAATCAAAGTATGTTCGGCTATATTTTTAGATGTTTGTTGCTCAAGCATTCGACAAGGTATGGCATGAGGGGCTAGAGTACCTACAAACTGCAAAGGGACCTACCCAGGCAGTACTACGAAATACTAAAATCTTATATCTCAAACCGGCTCTTCAGAGTACGGTATGAATATTCAAAGCTATGTAAAATACAACCCGGTGTTCCACAAGGAAGCGTCCTAGGACCTACCCTGTATTTGCTATATACAAGGGATATTCCAGTGGGTAACAACACCATTTTGGCTACTTTTGCAGATGATACTGCAATTTTGGCATCCAGTAAGTGCGTCGTCAAGGCTGCTGAGAATTTGCAAAATGCCGTCGACACCGTTAGTGATTGGACCAAAAAATGGCGTATCAAACTCAATGAAGCTAAATCTGCACATATACAGCCTTATTTATAAACCCGTATTATCGGCGGATTAAGGTTACTACGAACTTAATACTCCTCTAATACTCCAAACCTTATTTATAAAAAAAATACACCAGTATTAGCGGCGGATTAAGCTAATACTGGTTCATAGGAGTATTAACGGAGGATTAATGTCGTATTAAGGTCTAAATGTCATTTTGTTCAAATTTTTGGAGGAAAAGGAAAAGTGGAAAATTATTTTGGTTTTGTGAATAGTTTTAATTCTTTTTCCGCCTTAACTACGAGATAAATAAATTAATAAATGAAAACTAATATTTCTTGTTTTGTTTTGTTTAATATCCATTTTGGAAAAATTTCCGCCAACCACAAAAAAAAAAAACAATCATAATGCTCGGGTTCAACGCAATTAAGTTTTTCAGATAATCTAACTTTTTTTGGCCTCTGATTGGTCAAAAGTCACGCATCAAAAGAAGAACTAAAACTCTGGCCAATCAGAGCCCGAAAGAAGTTAAATGTACATCTGAGGAAATAAAATAAGTGTTTTTAACTGTTAAAAACTTCACTAATCTTTTCATTTATTAGATTAAAAAACACGTGGAATATCTCAACTAAAAAACTTATTAAATTATCTGAAAAAACTTGATGCATTGAACGTGCACAATGGGATTTGTTGACGTTTATAGTAACCAGAGCTAAGATGGGTCATTTTTTTGATGAAAAATTTGACATAAGCAAGTATTAACTAATGCGGGTTGGAAAATGTTTTATAAATAAGGATTCGCTAGACCTGGCGTAAGGGAGTATTAAGTGCTAATACTAGTATTAACTAATACCAGGTTGAACCGAGTATTAGTGAAATCTAATAAATAAGGCTGATAAACTTTACAAATAAAAAGTTGAGCTACGTACAAATATTCATCAACAATCAAGCTGTACCTTACGCCAACACGGCCACATACCTTGGGATGAATTTGGATGCAAAGCTAAAATGGAAAGAGCATATCAAAAAGAAAAGGGAAGAGCTCAACTTGAAGTATAAAAAAATGTACTGGTTACTCGGTAGAAATTCTGACTTATCTATCGAAAATAAAATAATGCTTTACAAACAAGTACTTAGACCTGTTTGGACCTATGGAATCCAATTATGGGGCTGTACAAAGAAAACAAATACTGAAATCATCCAAAAGTTCCAAAACAAAGTCCTTCGTGGAATAGTAAATGCACCATGGCATATAAGAAATAGCGATTTACATCGTGACCTACAAATAGAAACGGTTACAGAAGTTGTAAGAAAACATGCTGTATCACACAATCAGCGACTGCATAGTCATATCAACTCTGAAATGGAGTTGAATACGAGGGGCAATGTTCGGAGATTGAGAAGAACCAAGCCACACGAGCTAATGGTCTAAAAGTCATGGAAACATTAAAAGTTTAAGCTTCCCCTAAAGCGATTGTATTATTGAGAAAGAAAAATCTGTTGTCGATCGTTCATAGATTGGTTCTTATTACGAGGAGTTTTTAGTGAGGTAAGAGTCCCACACTACTTGGTATCGAATACTGCCAAGTGTCTTTCGAAGATTTCCTCCTGACAAAAAAAAAAAAAAATGTCAAAAAGAAAATTTTCTTCAAGAAATATTTTTTAAGAGCCATAAAAAATTACGTTAAACTGAATAGAAACAATTTTGGGTGTTCCATTGGTTTTTAAAATGAGTGCTTTCCCGAGTGAAACCAATGGAAAGCGACATTAGATTGCGATCTAGTGAACTGAGTAACTTGTCTTCCTTAGGACTCATGTCAGCGATGTTCGAAGACTTATCCCAATCTGTAGAAGATACTCGTAACTTCTAATTGCTCTGTAACTTGTAGGCTATACCAATACGAGTAAACTTAAAATTAGCGGTGAATCGCCTGAAACGGTACGACTCACTGCAAGGATCCTTGGAGCATTATCCTCTGACAAGAAAGAATCATTTCCAATGACATTCTTACAATTTGAGGCTTTTTTGATGGATTGAGTTTACTTTTGTGGTGCCCGGGGTGTAGCGATTAGCATGTTTGTTGGCGCTGCGTGTGAGGTTCGAAGCTCGATTCCCAAAAACATAAGAAAAAGTTTTTCACGGATATCGCCTTTCGCGAGGCAGTCGCAAGTCCTCCGAAGGCAACTCTTATTACACACTGCTATGTTCGGAATAGGAATACAATTTTAGGTACTGGAAATGCATTAGGCCCCAAGGTTTCTAAACCACCCTATTTATTTGTTTTATTTTAAGTTAACTTGCAATACTGAAATTCACATTATTTTAAAGCTCTCGATGTCTTTTCTATCTCGAAGCATCTTTGAACGCAAAATTCAAATATATTTTGTTTGTTCTTTGAAAGCCCTACATACCTTTGCAAAGTAATGATGCCAAAGCTTTTGCATTTGGTTATTTCCGCCAATCTCTGTTACGGCTAGGAAGCAATTGGATAATTTCATCTTATAACATTGTACTCCATTGGTGGGCTCTCTGTGCGTTGTCTTTTTCCCAGTCAGAATGCAACCAATTTCAGTTTTGCCCGAGTTTTCCAGTCCAAGCAGTAGAATTTTAAATGTACTGTAAGGAAACCAATGTAAATTTAATTTGGCAAAATTATAACACTCACTGTTTATATTTATTTACCTCTGCGATTGGGTGACTCGATTTCGCTTTGTACAGCAGTATAATTTTTGTAAACTTAGTCCCATTTATGGTATGGTTGAAAATATATTTTTGAACATTTTAGAGTTTGTTTTGGATATTGTGTTAATTTCTAGGTTTCATTTTATTTAAAAAGATGTTGCCTATCTTAGAATTATTAGAAAATGTATATCAAAAACTTTGTTTACACAAAAACAGCAGTAACAGCGTTGTCATGGTTATAGTGGTTTAACAGTGAGTTATATGAACTTTTCTAATTAAAGAGCTTTTCCCCTAAAACCGTTTTGTTGACTGTGTGAGGTTGTTGAAAAGGAGTAAGACTAATAATTACAATTTATCAAAGCTCAGGCAGAGTTTAGCCAGTCTTACAGAGCTGAAGTTAAGATGATATGAATTTTCTGAATAATTTGGTAAATTTGGACTAGACTTTTTTTCATTCAATTGTTGGAATTGTTTGTGGTTGCTCTGAATAAACAAATAGGCGCAACAATTATTTTAATGAGAAGTTTCTAGGTGCGTCAGCTCCATTGGAAAAAAAACTTATTTAGTTAAATTCTTCCACGTTTGAGGATTGGGTTCAGTTTTGGGTTTGTTGTGAACCATGAGACGTTATTTTCGCCTGCGGTGGAAATATTCTGAAAAATATCACTGGAAGCGCACATTTCGAAGCATTGAGTTCTACTGGGTTTTTACTTACCCATGTGACAATGTTGTTAAAGGTCAGAGTTCAATGAGCTAATCATACGCAACCGTTCCAGTTCCACATCTGAAGAGCAGGCACCTAAATTTGGAAACGAATATGAAAAGCTGGTGTTGTGTTCAAGTCTTTCAACTATAATAAGTCCTTAGGAAGTATTGAAGAAGTATAGTTAACATATTAGGGCTCCAAATTTTTGTGGATGACGATTAAATGAATCTTAGGTGACTACAATATTGTGATGGCTTATTGCGCGAATATTTCCTTGGAAATATAGTTGTGCTGGGCCAAACGAGATGCCATAGGGTAGAGTCGCCAGTGGCCGGCTACCCCAAAGATTTTTCCTCATCATATATAGCACTATTACCACAAATACCAACATTTTCAACCTGAGCAGTTATTAGATCGTACCCAGGTGATTTTTTGTTCGATAGTTGATTTCGACACATACTTTTTATTTCTTTGAGTGTGACAATTGGTATGTCACTTCATCGACTTTATCAATATATATACCAAGAATCTACTTAATGAATCATTTTTGAATTCGTAGATTTGTTTTTTCAGTTCGTTGCTTAGACGGCTAAACGCTGTTTTGTCGTCTGGTAATCTAGTATTTTGCCATTTTCTTCGAGCTTTTCTTTTCTCCAATATCAACTCTCTTATCTCGACAGGGTATTTTGTTTCATTTTCGTCCTACTCGAGTAAGTTGGTGTACTTTCTTCTGCAGCTTGTTGAACATCAGCAATGAATTGTTCTACTTCAAGGTCGATTTGCTCTTTTGTTTCCAAAGGGGATCTGAGATTTATATAGCTTTCAAGCTTTTCTCTGAATTCACTCCAGTTTGTTTTATTATTTACAAGCTTAGGATTACTTTTTTCCATTATCTCTGATTCATTAAGTGATAAAATCACCGGTGTATGATCTGATGATAAGTCATAATTACCTTTGACTCTTATATGGTTTCGTTTTATGCCTTTAACTATGAAAAAGTCAACAAGGTCTGGTATTTTGTTAATATCCGATGGCCAGTAAGTTGGTGATCTGGAAGAATAAAACTCGCAATTGTATTTGAGGCATGCTTTGTAAAGCCTTCTGCCTTTTGTTGTTATAAGTCTGGATCCCCAATGGGTGTGCTTAACATTGAAGTCACCGCCAACAAGGAAGCTATGTCCTAGTAGATTTAGCAGTTCTGTATAATCATCTTCAGTCGGGGAACGCCTTGGCGGGCAGTATATTGATGCCAACTTGAAGTCTTTCTTTTTCATACCAATACAAATTATTGTTACTTGAATATTCTCGTTTGTAAACATAGCTTCTTCATGGTGTTTTAAGATCTTTTTTATCAGGATTGCCGATCCACCTCTAGCCTTATCAGCTGGATGAGGAGCGTGGTAGCATATATAGTTTGATATTAGATCATCAAGAACTAGTCCACTTGAGAAATTAGCTTCGGACACCAGACAAATATCTATGTGTTCGATGTCTAAGAAGATTTTTAATTCTGATAAATGGTGTAAAAGACCGTTTGCATTCCATGTTCCAATTTTTAGTGTTCTGTCCATCATTGTTTTTTAAGAGCGACTTCTTCACTTAGCTTTTTGTTCAAATCCTGATTGTCAATTCTTTTAAGAATAAGTTCAAGAATTTCTTTAATGGAAGTTTCTTCATTCTTCCGCACGTTTTTAACAATCTATGAATAGGATTTATTTTCGTCGCTTTTGCTTTTAACAGCTTCCTTAGGAAGTTCTTTCTTACCTTTATCTTCAGCTTCAGGAGATCTTTTTGTGTTTGCTGAGTTGCTAGTCTTTATTTCACCGGATGTGATTTTGCTTTTGGATTTTTGAAATTTTTTAGCAACTGGACAACCTCTATAGCTTGCAGGGTGATTACCTTGACAGTTTACACATTTTGCTTTCTGTTCTTTGCTTGATGGACAGTTTTTAGTTGCGTGTTTTCCTTCACACTTAACACAAGCAAACTCGCAGTTGCAATATTTTTGGGTGTGGCCAAATGCTTTTCATCGTTTACATTGCGGAACAATTTTTGATTTTCGCAGTGGTTCAATTTTGAATTTTATGCCCAAGATTGATCGAATACTATAGACATTTTCAAGACTTTGTTTGCTGTCGAAAAATAGCGTGAATAAAGGCAGGGATCTCTTTATTATTATTGGTTCCCCAGCAGAGTTCTTAGTTGTCTCATTCTTAATAAGATTGACTGCATCAAGGGCTTGGAATCCTGCTTGAACAAGGTCTTCTACTAATTCTTTTGGAGAACATGAGGAGTGTAGGCCTCTGGCTACTACTTTTATTGGTCTTGTGGATTTGTTTTCTTACGAGTGCCACTGGATTTTATGTTTGCTTAGTTCCTCAGTGACCAGTCTATAGTCATCATCTTCCTCGACATTGACTTTCCAATTGTCTTTGTTATACGATGTATATTTGCATGCTTTTTTAGTACATTTCTCAATAATTTTCGTAAGATCTCCAAAAATCGGGAATCCTGTGATCATAATTGGAGGTGGTACAGTTTTTCTGTTGCCTTTAGACAAAGACTTCGGTTTAGCATTGGTTAGCACATTATTTGCATTATTCTTTGGAGCCTTTTATATTTATTTTATAATTATATTTATGGAAAAGCTTTATTATTAAAAAGTTAAAAAAAATAGACTTAATTTTATTAAAAAAAAAAACATAAAATTAAAAAAAATTTTTTTTTCCAGTCAAACACTAAATGATGAAATCTTCCTTAAATTTAATTCAAGTAGGAACTTTTTTTAAATAGTATCTTAAGTAATAATGATTCTTCATATACACAAAAGTGTTAAAATAAATAAATCAATTTCTCCATTTTTTAACTCAAACAACAAAAAACTAAAAAAAGAAAAGTAATAATAATAATTAAAATAATTAAATTAAATTAAAATAAATATACCAGTTTCTCCATTTTTTGACCAAAACAATAAAAAAATATAAAAAAGGTCCTTAAATCTCATTCAACATTTTTTTTAAATGTCATAGAAACTATCGTATAGAGGTAAGGTTTCTTAAACCTTATTAAAAAGTCACATTTTGAAAAGTATAATATCACAATTTTTACATACAAAATCTTTAAGTTCAGCATCTGCAAAAGGGCATGACTGACAATGTGGTACATTTTAGATGAAACCACTTTTCGCAATTCTGTCACACCCTAAGTTTTTGAGCCCATTTTCTTCTACGTCCGTAAGGACGTCTTCATTGCACGAAAGGCATTTTGGCACAATTTTTTTAGTCGAAGTCTTGTTAATTTCTCTTCTCTTTTTCTTTCTTTTTTCGACTTCAGCGGCTTTTAAAGACTTCTCTTCTTTTTTTTTCTGTCGAACTGGCTTTCTTTCTTCCACTTCAGCGGCTTTACGCTTTTTCTCGGCTTCTTTGTTTTGTTGGAAAGCTTTCCAAGCCGGTGAAGATATGAAGAACATGGAGATAGGTTGTTTCAGACAATTGAAATACCGTTTTAAGGAGTCTCTTATTGGTTTAGGTTATTTAAGACATTTTTTGAAGATTGACGGACTTTTTGAAGAGTGCGTAAAGCGTACGTAAGAATAATATTTTAAACTCATTTAAGACCTAAAAATTAAACATACGAGTTGTTGGACCTGTCACTTGTGGTTTCCTGCAAAATTTGACAAGAAATATCCTGCAAAATGTTTTCTTTACCATGGGATAAAAAACTTGTTTCATGTCAGAGTTCCAGCTCCATAGTATCTTTAAACAAACAAAAACTACCCATGATTTCTTCTGATGCATGTAGACTATTCCCTGCCTCAAAACTGCCTGCTCTTTGCTGGGGTAATCTCATAAGGATGCCGTCGCTGGTGACTTTATATATCCCTTCAATGTCTTGGGTGCTCTTAGAAACACCAACAAGGTTTTTTAGCGTGTCGAATAAGGTCCAGAATAACTTCATGGTCGATGTTTTTCATTTTAAGTTTGTCCTTTAGGAGAAGTATAACTTTTTCGGCTTCTATAAAACTTGCACGGGTAACATCTTTAGCATTACTGCCCCCACCATCCACATCGCAGCTGAAGTTGACCACAAAGGCTTCGTAAGTTTCTTCGACTAAACCAAAATCCGGAAAACCACCATTGTTATCAGGATCGCGAGCAGACATACCACCAGAATTAGCTTCAAGGTTGCCCTGAGAGTCTACATCGCCTCTAGAATTTTCGTCAGGGCCAATATCTTCAAGACTAGAGCTGCTGCAAGCATCACCACCGATATCAGAAACGTTACTCAAATTTTGAAGAGTATTTTTGACACATTTCGAGTAGTCCATGTCATTTGGATCAAATGAAATGATCCACATGGATATTAGTTGTCTTATGTTTGTAATTCAGCAGCTCTTCTAGCACGTCACAAAAATTCTCTTTATTCATCGTGCTGCCGTGCCGTGGTTACCCGAACGTTTTCGCCACTCGTTCAAAATGAGTCTATAGTCTGACTTCAGTCCTTTAATAAAGGCACCTACATCAGCCGGCTGAAGGATATGATTGGTGTTTCGAGGAAGCGCATACAATATTATGTTGTTGCTGCTGCAGAAGTCGCTGAGTTCAAGAGACATATGAGAAGCGTGTCCATCAACAAAAAATAAAACTGGACGTTTGACACTATTGTTTGAAATCCATTTGTTCAGGCCATCCTTTATAAGGCAAAACAACCATAGGTGGTAGTGTTCTTTCATTTGCAGAGAAAGTCATCAGAACAGTTAGGTTTTCTTTTTCATTGGCTGTCTTGATTTTATACAGGTTTTTGATTCCTTTTGGGGCAGTGACATTCCCAGTTTTTGGAGCCATACTGGATCCCTTTTCACCTGCGTTGAAAATTCTGGAAGAATCCTCAAGAATGTCTTAAGAATCTTCTTGGGCTAGGTACTCTTTAAGCTCTTCAAACCAATTTTTTATTCCTTCCTCGGTAACTTGGGCGCGGGCCATAGAGACAGTTCCAGCTATTCGAAGGCTTAGATCGGGATGGCGTCACATGAAAATGTAATACCCTTTTTTCCCTGGTTTATAGTCTTTAAAAGGAGTTCTGCGCCCATCTTCTTAAAGAATAGCTCGCACCGTTCTCAATAGATTTTCCGATGTTTGAGGAAAACCACATTTAGCTAAGTTTACAATCCAGTTTTTTAGTTTTTGTTCTTCCTCTGCAGGCAGCACAAGGCAGGAACCAAATTTCCCAAGGTTATCCGCAGTTCTATGATGTAGTCTGTCCTGAAGAGTCATCCTTGGGATCTTAAACTTTTTGGCTGCTGCTTGGATTGGCAGTTTGTTTTGGCGGATCTCAAATAAAGCCTGCTCTGTGTCTCTGTCTGTGTCTTTGTGAGGTATAACTCCTTTTTTAGCATTTTTTGCTTGTGCCTTCTCACTTGTCCTTGTCATTTTCAATCGCTTAAGATTTTTTGAAATATCTATTTGAGGACCAAAAAGGTGTAACCTTATAAATATTTGTGTAAACCGTAAGATAAATCAAGGGGCCGGAGTTAGGACCCGTGTGTCCTATATCCGGCCACCAAGAACTCTGTTTGAAAAGGGGAGACCGTACACTGGAAACCTTCGAATTTGAGCGATGTTTTTTTGCTGCACGATGATTAGAATAGGTTTATTACTCTTTTTGTGTACTCATTTGATAAAAAATTAAAAAATCAAGTTGCCTATCAAGTTGGCCGCCATTAGGCAACCACGTATTTTTTGTGTCCTATGTCCGGCCTCCTTAAAATCAACAATGCCTATGAGTTTTGAAAAAAGAGATTTGTCTTGCTTCGTTCGCAACACGGTCAACTTGGTTAGAGCTTGATTGATGCCCCCTGCAACATAGATTAGCCTTAGTCCGTTATCGGCGGTTTTTAAATGCAAGCTATGCTTACTGATTGTTATTTTTTACAAACTCACGCCATGTTTAGGGCATAGCTGATATGTTTCTTCCAGGGGCTGGAAGAAACAGTCTTTGGTACACTCGTCTTTCTTTTCTGTGGGGCTATGGTGCATATTTGGCTGGCGAATTTAGCCCTGATGCGGATGTTTATTATACGCTCATTTACTGATAATCATATCCCTGAGCCTACCTCTAACGCGAGTCCGCACCCAAATACGTGTTTTTTCTGTTGTCTGTATACTGTATCAGTCGCCATTGTAGATGTCGCAGTCTTTCATATTCTTTATGCCCGGTCTATTCGATCACAATTCTTTGATGGTGGTTATGTCTACTTTGCAGCAGTCCAAGGCGTCCGTTTATTCTACGGCTGCACGTAATCCGTTAAGGGATCTTACGTTCTACGTGCAGATCCGGAAGTCATCTTTTTTTTTTAAGTGAGTTCTACGCATTTCAGTGCGTTTTCGAAGCGTATATCCTTCCATTTTTGTAAATAGTAGTTTTTACTTTTCATCTGTCAAGTAGTAAAATAAAATTCTTGGCAATGTGAATATTGCTCAATGCTCTCAGCTTTCAGATAGGTTGGATTATATAGGTAACATAAGGCCGATCAATTTAACGCCAAAGTATTATTTACATCGAGTATTAAATAGGAAGGTATTCACGAGTATCTACACCTCCTGCAAACCATGTGTCAATATGAAACACACCGATAAAATGTTGAAAAAAAAAAAAAAATTGTCACACCACAACGCATTCACCTAGAAACCTGACCTAACCTAAGGAAGTAAGGATGGCAGCAAACTAGCTCCGTAATTAAGTCACAGCTGGTCTTCTGCATCTTTTGATGCGTTTTGAAATGTGTGGTTCCATCCACACATTATACTCCACTAAGGACAGGCGGAAGGAAAGAAAAATGCATAAAAAACAAAATTGTGCATCTACGTGGAAACATAAACGCTACACTATGTTCATCATCTTTCAACCCTGCTCCAAATGTAGGTACTCATTTGAAGAAAAAAGATTAAAAATAAAGCGACTGCATTAACAAAAAATAAAAAAAATTGAGGACACCAAGAAAAACCAAAAAGAACCCAACACTTTCACCTCATGAATTTGAGCGGTATTCTTTAGTCACCGTATATGTATAGCTTTATTCATCGGGAATGCAATGCAATGAAATTTTTTTTTAAACAAGCAGACTAACTACTTTTATATATGAAAGTATGGCACATAAAAACCGCTCCCCCATACCCCATGTGTGTGCTTGAAAGAGGGTAGTGCGTAACGCAACCTTTGTATGGATTTTTTTCTTCTTATTTTTTGCGTTCTTAACTCATCATTGTATTTTGCCCTAATTGAGTTCTTTCACACCTACTCAAACCAATATCACTCCTCCTTGGCCCTCATTATTCAAACAACATGATACACACAATTTATATGATGGGAGGGGTGAACTTTAAGTATTGTTGTTGTTCGAAGGGAGAAAAACAGAAAAATAATATGAGTAAAAGCATTTGGGTCTTCTTTGCATGTTTTTTTTTCTTTTTTTTTGTACTTTTTTATTGAATCTAAAGGTGCGTCCACACTATGCCGACCGGCATATGGATCCATTTCATTCGGTTCGGATTTCGCTAAGGAGGAAGGCCGATCGGGACGTCCACACTAAGTCGATCGGCATGTGCCGATTGATGCCGCTCGGCATAATGTCGACGCACCTTAAGGGGCTAGTATTGCATTAGCACAAACAAAAGCCAATTTATCAAAAAAGAGCTAAAGAAGATTGAAGTTTTTTGGTGGCCATGTTGTAATATGGTAAGGATAACTGCAGTTCCAGGTTCCAATCCTAACAAGGAGCCGTTCGAGTATTACATTGCGCAATTTGTGAAGGTTTTAAGTCCTCCCTCCTCTCAATGTAACGCAACGTAACGTTTTTCTGTATGCCCTTCATTTCCTTAAATGTTATGTAACATATAAGTGACTACTTTTACCTCCAAGTCACAATTATATTGTGAAAAAGACCGGAACCGCTTAGAAAAATCTTAGTTATTGTTTCGACGCGTTTTAATTTACTAGTTTCTTATAAAAATAAAAATATGTTACGTTACGTGTTCTTACAACACTCTTAAAATGCGTTAGGCCCCAATGCTCCCAGATCTTTGTTGCGCCACCCTATTTGTTAAACGATATTTCTTAATGAGGTTTTCGTTTTCTAGTTGTTTTAGTTCTCGGTAAGATAAGTAAGCGAAAGAGTTTGTTAAAAGTAAAAACGCAAGGATAAGGAAAGAAGAAAATACTTACCAAATTTGAACTCTTAATATTAACGGGAAGATTTCCATTTTCAATTTAGTATCAAATAAAAATGTTTATATCTTTTTAATTATCTATTCATTTATTTACAAAAAATAACTTACAAATTAAATTTAATAAGCTCTTTATAAAATTTAAGACATCAGGGCAGCTTGGCCATAGATTTCGTGAGCGAGGAAAAATGGAAATAAAATTTGATTGAGCTTAGACAAAATTAACATGAAAGCTTAAGTTTTAATATTATATCTCTTTCCGTTTTTCGTGCTGGCCTAGGGCTTTCTTAATTTGTTGCATGGTGAGAGCATCAGAAGGTTTGAGGATGATCGCAAGTCTGTTTTGCATTTCTTCAATTGAGGTCATGTCCGGAATTTGCCGGGAGATAGGACATTCAGTAAAATTGTGCCAGATTGTTAATAGGTCCTGACAATTTCCGCATTTCTGGGGTGGTTCCTTTTTGAAGTGGTGGCAACTTGAGAACAAGCTTTTTCCAACTCTTACTCGAAAAAGCGCATTCTTGACGGCTTAATTTGATTTTTTATGACGGTCGATGTTGTGAAAATTGGTGTCTTCGAAGAAAGGTTACTTTGTTTTTCCAAGCCTTATTAAAGCCATCGTTTTCATAGGCTTCCAGAGTTCTTTTTATGAGTTTTGGAACGTTTGGAAGTTCTGTTATTAGAGGATAGCCCGAAACTTCTTTAGCTGCGCTGTCTGCAGTTTCGTTCCCTTTAATTCCTGCATGTCCTGGAATCCATGCAACCGTTATATGCATGCTTGTTGTTGTAGAGGATACTTCGCATACATTCAAAGGTGAAGGTTATTATTGTTTTTAATCCAATCAAGGCGTTAAGGGTGTCGGTCAGTATAAGTGATTTTTCAGGTTTTAAATGTGCTAGAGTAAGAGCTTCAAATAAAGCTGTAATTTCAGCCAAGAAACTTCCAGTTGCATCTGGTAATAAACCTTGGAAGGTGTGAATTGTTTCGTTCCCTTCCAGTTCTACAATGGTATAAGTTGAATTATTGTCTATGAGCCATCTGTGTATAGTGTCCTTGTTGGGGGGATGTTTTCGAGAAGTTCTTGAAAAAGTTTTTGATAAATACAATTTTCTTTTCTAAAGCTGGAACATTTATGGACAAAGATGTCTTCTCCATGGTGGTGGTGGTGGTGTGGTCCTTCCATTGTGGCAATAGAAGGAAAGAATCCGTGATACGAAGCTGATCCTAAGATGTGACTCAAAGAGGATGATGAGGATTTTTTTATTCGCCTTAGTTAGTTACGTTAGTTAGGTCCATCAAAGTAGGATTTCGGAGATGATTGCTGTCAGAGATAGCTTTGCTGATCAGATTGGGGGCCAGTGATAGCGTTCAGGAAAACGAATCAAGAAAAATTTTCAAATGGAATATCAGCTGTGTTTTCGTTGGAATTGAATAACAAATGTTATACTGGAAAGGTGGCTACCCTGGCAAAAGCTTTCTCAAGGTCGGCCGATAATACTATACCGTGTTCAAAGGAAGGTAAGTTATCTGACAAAGTGTGTTCCAAAAGGTGGACACGGGAATGTACACCTATCTTTGGTCTGAATGCGTGTTTTTCGTTTGCTGTTTTTTCTTCATCAATCATCCTATTCTTTTACCAATAATCGAAAATTTTTGAAAGATAAGGCAAGAGGGAAATCGGGCGATACCCATTTGTTTGGTTTGAGAATTGTTTGGTATCGGTTTAAGTATGGCTTTCTTCCGCATTCATGCGGAAAGGTACCAGACCGAAGAATCTCGTTATAAGCCACATATCCGGTTATTTAAGCTGTCAGAGACTAATTTCACCATGCGATAAGATATTTTGTCTCCTCCAGGTGTATTTCTTTTTAGCATTTGTAAGGGCGTGTCAAACTGAGTCCTTGAAATACTATCAATCATCTTATCTTATTTTGGATAATACGAGCGAGTAGCCAGATTGCTTAAGTCGAAGTTTGATTTTTTAGCTAGCATGTGCTAGGGATATGTTTTATCTTCGCTATATTTACTCCAAATGATTACAAAAGAATTTGCAATAATTTGAGGTTCGTTTTGCAAGAAAAATATATGGAAAATTCTGATTGTATTTTGGTGGTACCCGTGGCGTTATGGTTAGGATGTCCACCTGCTAACCCAGAGGTTCGAGGTTCGAATGCCAGCAGAGACAGAAATGTTTTTCCACGGGTATCGCCTTTCGCGAGGAATTGGCAAAGTAAAATTCATTGCCATGAAAAGCGCTTTCTCAATTAGCCGTTCGGAACCGGCAGAAAATTGTAGGTCCCCTCCATTCCCTCACAAGGCATGGTTGTGAGAAATGCACTAGGCCCAGGGGCTCCTCGCTCTGTTGCGCCACCCTATTTATTTATTTATTATTTTGGTGATCTTAGTGAGAAAAGACGATTCCAAAGGATGCTAAGGAAATTTTCCCAAAGTTGTCTTTTAGCTTTTTTAGGTTCATATTCAACCTTTGCACATGCTTTTCTATAGGCTAAACTGTTTTCGATTGTAGGATGTCTACGTGCTCTTTTCCAAGTTGCTATGTCATTATTAGACCAATTTGGATTTTTGACGTCTTTGTAATTAGATTTTTTTTGTGGTTGGCATAGATTTTGCAGCTCCACTTCTAAATATTTTATTTAATTCTAGCTGCTTCTTAGTTTACATTTCTGCAGATGTTAAGCTTCAACGACTAGAACCCCATTGAGTTTTTGAAGCATTGGATTCTACTCAGGCGCGGATCCAGGATTTTGATAAGGGGGGCAGTTTTCCTTCCTTTTCAATGATTTGCAGTTATTAAATATAAACTCAATCAAATACAAGAATACATTTTTTATTTAAAAGAATTAGAAAAATTGTTTAAAAAAATAAGTTAAATTAGTTTGAAAAAGTTCATTATATTCTAAAATCTAACTTTTTGTTGGAACCGGTTTTTGAAAACCTTGTTATTACTTTTTCAACATCGATCGGGATTTGTCTGTGGATGTGCATAAGTGCCTCACCGCAAAGGCGATTTTCACTCATTGTGGACCTTAAATAGATTTTAAGGCGCCGCGGCGCGCCGCAATGAAGAAAAAGACCGCTCTGCCGATGAATTCGTAACCGGAAGCATTGCAAGGATTAAAAAAAAACAAGGAAAAAAAGAAAGAAATGCCAAACACATCCTTATTGCATTTATCCATCAACTCAAGAGCAGTAACGGGAAGATGGTTGTTCTGCTTGTTTTCCGTTCACCGCATTTCTCCCGCCACAACACCAGCTCATCTTTGAGCAAAAAACAAGTTGTGGCTGTATTTAACTCTAAGAGTTGACCAAAGTGATTTACTATGTATAAATGTATATATGTATACGTATTATGTCGAATTGTATTTTCCGGAATGAAAATTGGAAGTTTAAATACATCTAAGGTTTTCGGTCGAAAACTTTCATGCAAATCGGTCATTACAAAGTCAAGTAGAGGTGCATATAACGAGATTCTGTAGTATACCTCAGCTGAATCAGTGTCAAAATTAGCTCGGTGAATTTGGCGTCCACCATGACGTGAAATACGAGGAATTCTCAACTCAACATTCAACTGATTACACAAATTCTTTGCATGCTGCCAGGTGTTGTGGAAACTGGTATCTATGTTTTCCCGACAACCTTAAAGAACGGAAATCGTGTTCTTCACCAGCATTGCGCTGCTATTAGCCCAGTTCACACTGTACAATTAGTTGGACAGACTTCGTTTGATGGAAGTTGGATGGTCTGATGTAGTTTTCGTTCACACCTATCAAGCTTGTCGTCCAACTTTATGTCACATACCCTTCCACTCCGTCCAACTTCTAGATTTTCAAAAAATTTTGAAAACCATCCAACAAATTGGACAAGCGGTCGTATGAAGAGTTCACACTATCAAGCATTGGTTTGTCAAACCTAAGTTTGTCCAACTAATTGTACAGTGTGAACGGGGCTATTCAGGCCAAGAGATTTAGATTGTATAGTAACTTGAAACTTGCTCAAGGACTGTGTTAAAGACAACACATCACTCAAACACAAAACTGATACAATAAACTGTGAATTGCATAAAGATGTTATAAGTAAGGAAGCCTTGCCAGCCGTGGTGCTTGGGTCACGCCACTGCGATATCGTTTCCAACGCTTCCACAGTTTTGACGAGGTCCAAAGAAAATTAAAGTAGGTACACCTTCATGTCGTTCTACCCACCTTGTTTCGCAAAGTAATGTGAGGGCACACCCCAAGGTGTTCATGAGGACAGTTTTTCGTTTCGGATGCGATTTGAAGAAGAAGATTACGTCTTTCATTATTGCAACAGCGTCTCGAATGGCAGGTACTTTTGAACTTTGAGAAATGGAGTTATTTAGCTTATGACTGTAGCATGGAGTCCTAACAGCATTTTTCGCTTCTCTCTGAATTTCCATGACAGCACCTCGAACTTCTGAAAGCATAACAGCACATCCGTCTGTCCCACACAGCATTCAAGAGGTAGTTTGAGCTTTTTCTTCAGTTGCATCAATACTATTTGGCCGATGGCTTTGCCAGTTAGAGATAACTCCTTAGATTTATAATTTCGATCCAATTTCTCTTCGGCAGCTAGTTTTTTTCTAGTTTCCCTCCAGCTTTCCTCATTAGATTCGTACTCTTCATCAGTTCTGGAATAAGCTAGTTCCTCAAATGCATCCACGAAAGAGACAAAATCCTCACGAATGCTACCATTGTGAACGTAGCGTAATACAATACTCAGTTGGGAGAGGTGAGATGCATCAGTTGTTTCATCAAAAAGGATTGAATAATATTGTGAATCGCGAACGAATGACATTAACTTTTTTTATGCCTTCTGTCTGAGTTTTGCTTTTCCTTGGTATTGAATGAATTATTATTATTTAAAGCAATTTAGGGACCAACCGAATTGTTGTAGCGAATACGTACAGTTTGCTTCAGACTTAACATTTTTATTGACAGAGAGGGGGGGCAATTGCCCCTATTGCCCCCCTATTGCGGTTTTTATGACCCCATGTAACAATGTTGTCAAGGTCTGAATTCAATGATAGGCAGAAAATTTAAAAAATATTTCAACCGTAAAAATGTATGATCCCAATTTGAATATAGTTTTAAAGATTAGTATTTCTGCTAAAACTTAAGTCCAAAATTAAGTCTCTACCATCAGTATTAACAGAGAAGTCGAATTTAACATAGATCAGGGTACACCCAAGTTATTCGTTTTTACTTGCGATTATAGGTACTATAAGGCAAGTCTTGCAATCGTGCAGAAAAAAAAATTTGAGATAACAATTAAATATGACATTACGATGATAGAGAATACGAAAAAAGTGGGTCCTGCAATTCTGTCTGTCTGTCTGTGTGTATATGGATCTACAGCCTGAACCGCTTGACCGATTTTCTTCAAAATTTGCAGTTACGGTCTCTGGGGTAGCCTTCAGAGGGGTTTTTGGAATTAGGTCTCTAGGTCTTGAAATAACGGTACCTGCCATACAACCGATATGGTAATACCTATTTTTCTCGAAAACGGCTCTAACGATTTTGATAAAATCTTACGTGGGATATTATATCTAAAAATCTATTCTTATGATGTAAAAATTTCTTTTCGAAAAATTCTAAAAACGGTACCCCCATAGTACCGTTTTTTCAAAACCGACTTTCTCGTTAATGGCTCACACGACTTTGGCCAAATTTAATATTTAAAAAGTCGTAGCTGGTTCAAGAAAGATTGCATATCAACATTTGAAAAAATTTAGTTTTTTCGAGTTTTCACTAATTTTTTAAAAAAAAATTTGTCTTTTCGAATATTAGCAAGACCTTCAAATATGTGTACAAAAGTTTTTGACCCCTCATTTTTCAAAAAAATTAAAAGTAAAAAACCGATTTTTTAAAAAAAAGATCTAATGATTTTGGTTAAACTTTCACTGTTTGTATGTATTAGCAACTGCAAAAGAATGGCGTTTTTAGATTTCCGCTTAAAACCTTTGGAATATTTAATTAATTTTTTTTAAATATTTTATGTGATTTAATTCAATTTTCATAATTAGTGTGAGGTGGCAGCCCTGAAACCACGAAAATGTATTTAGAACTAAGTAATTCTAAAACCTTTTATTCAGCCTTAATATTTTGGTATTGTACTTAGCACACAATCGCAAGTTCGTGCGATCCAGTCGTGCCCATTTTTTAAATCGTTGAAAAGTGATGTCAAAGTTGAGAAGTGGATTTTACATTCAAAAGAATGAAAACAAACTATGTGACACCCTGTATATTTTATGTCTAGATTCTAGAAATATGTTAAGTTCTCATATATAGTGGAAATGAACGTTTGCATTTCATAATGTTGCGATTTTTAAATAAATGAAAAAGAAAAACATACAAGTATTATATAAAAAAAGGATGCAATTAAAATTACTTACTAAAAAAATGGAATAATTCACTTTAACTCTGAAGTTGATCGGGCAATGGTCAATTTTGGCAATATGCCGCAGTTGCCAGCGGCAGTATTTTGTTCAACGTTATTGCTGTCAATATGCCGCCATTGCAGTCAATTTGTGACACTGGCACTGACGGTTTATCCTAAAAAAGCTCGTGGCTATCTTCTATTTTGTTGAAGTTGATTTAACGTTATTGCGGCACTTGCTGTCGTTATGCCGTAGTTGCGATTGATTCCATGCAATTCTGGTCAATTTGCCGTGATCGCAGTTGATTTGTCAAACTGGTAATGGTGCTTTGTCCTAAATCCTAATTAAGTTTGTAATTATGTTAGGACCGACATTTTTAAAAATTTTATAATTTTTGAAATTTCTGATAAAAGTTCTGTCTTAAATTTTTCTTTCCAGCACAAAAAAAAAAAAAACAAAGCAGAACAGAAAACTGTCTTTAATGATTCGAGGAATGGAGCATACGACGTCGTGCAAGTTGAAGCCGAGGGGATGATCATGAGGCCACACACCTAGCTTTGCTCAAATGAAAGTTTCAAAGGTAAAGAAAAAATTTATATATTGGGTAGAACCAAGAAACAAAAAAAAAAAAAAAAACAAACCTACGCACTTTTACTGAGTGTGTTTTCTTACAGCAAAATCTCCCCTAGCACTTGCGTCCCCATTTTAAAATATCCGCAATATGCATAAAATCAGTAGTAGGTACATATACCCGACCCCATGGACTAAAATGTGTCTTTTATGACTTTATGACGTTTTCTGCGTATTCTCTGCTTACGGACTAGGTATTCTTTGACAACAATCATTGGATTGAGCTGCTTCTCAGGGGTTAGGCATAAAAACCAGCAACAGCATAGTGGGTTATACTTACATTTACACACACTTTTTTAAAAAGGAATAAAAAAAAAAACATAAATAAATAAATAAATAAAAAAAGAAGAAAATCTCCGTAAACGGCAAGAGTTCTCTTTAAGTTGCAGAAACACACATTATGCCTATACGAGGCAAATACTCCAATTACCATGCACATACGAGTGCCTATACGACGTGCCACCCAAAAAAAATTGATGGAAGGGCGACCAGCTCAGCTGGTGCGGTGAACGTAGTCAGGGGGTGGCCAGGCCAGGCCTATTATATAGTTAAAAAATATAATGATTCTTTGAGTCCTCCATTTTTTGCTGTTTCCTTCTATAGGCTTACATCCATCATTTTGGTGTGCATTATCCTTTGAGTTTGCTGAGTTTTCTTTTGTTTTTCTTTCAATATAGGTATGTTTTGTGTGCAGCTCACTATGCAACTGCATTCTTTATTCTAAGTTCTTATAATGTGTCCCTCACTTTTATCCTGGCGCGTATTCGTTTTCGTATAGCGGTAGCGGTAGCTTAAGCTGCCCCGTGTGCTGCTCTTGCTCACTGCTGTGCCTGCCCTCAGCCTTTAGCCAACTGCATGTGGTATTTGGTGTGTATAGCTAAGTATATTTTGTTGCTCGATGCAGTGCACGTTGTGTATGCACGAATTATAGGTGTGAATTGCGTTCAATTAAAAAAAAGTGCGTCACGCACTTTTTCTGCAAAACATATCAAAGGGGTTGAGAAAATAAGTGCATCACAAAAAAAAATTTAAAACAAGAAACCCTTTATGTAAATTGCAAAAGCGGAAAAAAAGAATTTTGCAAAAAAAGTACGTTGGTTGCGCACATACATATTTACATAGGATAATTGATAAGAACCAGCGAGGGTTTAAAATCCTTTCTTGCATTGCGTTCTTCGGTAAGGACGGGTTGAAAAAAAAAGAAACAACAAGCCATGTCGTTGCGTTTCAATAAGTTTAATTATGTGATCGAAGTTAGGAGGGAGAGCTGCAGCAACAACTCTACAGTCTACATATATATATGAATACGAACCCTGTTCATCGCCTTGAATAACGTTTTTATTATGATTTTGCTTGAAACCTTAAGTCTGAGTCGAAACTATTCTCTGCCATTTTCAAATGAAACAGGAACACGTTAAGTACCTAAAAGCTTGAGCGTCATTTTTCTAAGCACAAACTCATGAGAATAAGATTTGCCTTTGCCGTTAGGTTATCATTTTGAGTCAAATTGATATGCCAATTTGCCGTTTGCGAGGAATTGGCAGATCTTCCTTAGAATGAATGCCGATTCCAGATGGCTTAGTTAGAAAGCGATTTTATTAGCATTTAATCTGCTTTTAAACTCACTTTCTAGCTAAACCGTGCGTATTTTCCCGTTGCGTTGGGAATATGGGATTGCATTATACCTTTCCCTTGGTTCACTCTATCTTACTTACTTACTTAGGTGGACATTACAGTTCGGGGTGAACCTGGGCCTCAACCAACATCCTTCTGTAACGACTTCGATTTCGGGCGAGCTCTCTCCAGTTTCGCACTCTAAGTCGGTTGAGGTCTTCATCCACTTGATTGCGCCACCTAAGACGAGGTCTTCCCCTTCCGCGATTTGATTGCAATGTGCTTTCGAAAACCCGTCGAGCCGGAGCGTTTGGGTCCATCGGCTCTACATGACCCAACCATCGTAGCCTCGCGATGCGTACTCTTCCGGCTATGCCCATGTCGCGGTACAGCTCATACAGCTCGTTGTTGTATCTTCTTCTCCACACATTGTCTTCGCATTCGGGATCAAAAATCATTCGGAGAATTTTTCTTTCGAAACGACCAAGGGTTTCCTCATTCGCTTTCGATAAGGTGCATCCTTCAAAATATAGCAGGACTGGGATGATTAAGGTCTTATACAGGGTCACCTTGGTTTTTCTGGAGAGGGTTTTGTTTCTCAATTGCCTTCTTAATCCAAAGAAGCAACGGTTGGCAAGAGTTATTCTCCGTTTGATCTCTGCACTGATGTTGTTGTTCGTGTCTACAGCGGATCCTAGGTTGACGAAGTCCTGTACTACCTCGAGGTTATGTCTGGCTATTGTAACGTTTTGTCCAATTCGATGTTCTGTGTCCTTATTTGATGACAACATATACTTCGTTTTGCACTCATTAACCATCAAACCCATTTTTGCCGCTTCTGTTTCAATACTCGCAATAGCACCTATTACATCACACTTTTTCTTCCCATTACGTAAATATCGTCTGCATAGGCGAGTAATTGTACAGACTTTTGAAAGATTGTTCCTCTGGTGTTGACCTTTGAGTTTCTTACAATCTTTTCAAGAATGATGTTGAAGAAATCGCATGACAGTTTATCACCTTTCCTAGAGCCTTTTTCGACATCAAAGGTCTCGGTGAGTTCTCTACCGACCTTGACGGAACAGCGTGAGTTCTCCAAAGTCATCCTGTATAGTCGTACGAGTTTTGCAGGGATGCCGAAACTAGACATGGCTCTGTACAGCTCGTCTCCGTAAATGCTGTCATACGCGGCCTTGAAATCGATAAAGAGATGGTGAATATCGATATTATATTCTCGGGTTTTTTCGAAGATCTGCCGTAATGTGAAAATTCGGTCTATTGTGGACTTCTCTGGTCTAAAACCACATTGATAAGGACCTATCAAGTTGTTGGCGTGGGGTTTCAGACGTTCACATATGACAGCAGACAAGATCTTATAGGTGACGTTAAGGAGGCTTATCCCTCTATAATCGGCGCAATTGTGAGGGTCTGCCTTCTTTAGGATCGGGCATACGATACTGAGGTTCCATTCATCGGGCATGCTTTCTTCCGACCATATCATGCAGATCAGCTGGTGCATGCTCCTTTCCAACTGGTCTCCAGCTGCCTTGAAAAGTTCGGTATCAAGGCCATCTACACTGAACCAAATTTGGTAGTCAGATTGAATAAAAAGTAGGTAGAATTGAAGAATGGGTGATCAATATAAGGTCAATGAAACCCATCCGTTATTTTGAAAAAATTTTTGTACTATTCAATAAATTTTGTTGTTTTGAAGAAATGCATAAGATTTTTCGTTTTTATGTTAATTCCACAAAACTTTGTGAAATTGAATAAATTTCATCATTCTTCACTGAAATTAAGTGAATAATCATTCTTCAACTTAACAAAATGTTTTCTTTATTTTGAAGTAGTATTCTTCAAAGTGAAACAAAATTTATTCGTTTCAACTTTTTGATTTCTTTAAATTGAAAATGTATTCTTCAACTTGACAAAATGTTTCCGAACTTTTCATCATTTTCACATAATATTTTATTCAAGTTGAAAAAAAATCTTCACTTTAACATTCAATTTTTTTGAAATTGAATAAACATTCTTCCAATTGGTGCATATTCTTCTTCAAATCAACAATTTTTTTTGTTAATTTAACACATCCATTTCATCAATATGATGCCATGTGGTCTTCAAATTGAAGATTTTTTTTCGATTTAATGCACGTGCGTTCCGTCAAATTGATAGAATATTCTTCGGTTCAATGGTTTTTTTTCTTCAAATTTACTATCATTTCTTTCATTTTACGAATATTATTCTTCATTTTAACGCGTTGCTTTATTCGAATAGATAGAAAAATTGTATGGATCTCTTCAAATTTGTGAGAAATCATTGCTAAATAAGAAGAACATTTCTTTAAAATCAAACAAATTTAAGTATTTCACAAACAAATCCAATTTTTATTAAAAAAAACTCATTTATGGTTTGCTTAACTTATTAATTAATGCACTAACTTTGAATTATTTTTATCACATCATTGTACAAATTAAAAATCTTGAAACATATACATATATATACATATACCACTATGCCGTAAGGTTCTAAGACAGTTCCAGCAACAATAATTATTTAAATAGGAAGCTTGCTTGTGAATCTTATTGAAAAGCGGGTATTGGTCTTATGTGTACTGCCACTGACCACTTTCGGAGTTGGCACAAAGAGACTGCGTATCAAATAAAAAAATGTCTGAAAAAAATAGAAAGAAAAAGCAATATATTTTTAAATTATCTATTTTCAATACAGATGTTTTTTATATTTACTTACTTTCAGATAAGTCTGTTCTTCTATTCATTTTAGCTAGAATAGATTTATTTGCCCTGTAGCTTTCTTCCGGTTTGTTTTGAGTAAATAGTACCCCTAAAATATGAGTAAAATGTAAAAATTTAATTTTTTCTTAAATGCAACTGGATATTACTTACATATTTTTTATGTTTCCTTGTTTTCCACAACACTTGCGGTGTTAAATTTATCTTGAAACACGACTCACAATCACAACTCTACTCCAGAACTTCACTTAATTGACTAAATCATGACTTTGAGAACGGTCAAACAAAATAATTAAGAAATTTCTTCGGTTTGAAGAAAGTTTCTCCAATTTGAATAAGACACTAAGCAGTATTTGAAGAATTTTCTTCAAATTGAAGAAAATACAACAAATAATCCGTTAAACTGTTCAACTGCTTCAGCTTGTACAATAACAGGTTGAAGAAATATTTTCAAGTTGACAAATTTCGTCAATATGAAGAAAATACTTGAGTGACTTCTTTTAAAATAATGAACAATTTATCATTTTGAGTACAGTTAAAACTAAAGATTGAAAAAAATTCTTCAATAGGATTAATTTCTGGAATTTAAAGAAAAAAAAATATTCCACTCAATGAAATTTATTCAATTTGATGAAAATAAAGCGAACTATTGGAATCGTTACGAAAAGAAGAAAATTCTTCAAGTTGATAAATTTCGTTAGTACGAAGAAAATATTAGCCCTTAAAATACTATATTATCTCTGAGAAGCTAGTCGTGTGGGCCACAGGGGTTGCACTCATTTTTTTTTTTTTTTGTATTTTAACAGTTGAATAATTACTGATGAATGAATTTAAACAAAAATCGATATTCCCATCAACCACAAATCTTTTATGTAAGAAAAAATTGCAAACTTAAAAAAAATAAAATTGACTTAATACTCTCGACTTATATTCTGCCATTTGAATCTAAAAACTAATTTTAAAAAGAACCGTTTCTTAATGAAACATATATTATATTTCTCGTAAGTGAAGAAAATTTGAATAAAAATTTGTGTTTTTGAATAACTGATTCATTGAAAACTTACAAAATGTTTTTGTTAATATGATAAAATTTCATTCGTTTGAATAAAATACTAAATCAAGCAGCATTTGAAGAAAATATTTTCGTTTTGAATATTTGGTCTTCAATTCGAAGAAAAGAATAATGAAAATTTGTTGATTTGAATAATTTATTCTCAAAAATATTAACGAAAATGTTTTGTCAATATGACTTACAAGATGAGGTGGATCTAACTATTCCAGTTCGTCAACATGACAAAATTTCGTTTGATTGAATAAAAATCTAAATCATGCATCATTTGAAGAAAATATTTTCGTTTTGAATATTTGGTCTTCAATTCGAAGAAAAAAACTATGAAAAATTGTTGTTTTGAATAATTGATTCTTCAAAAATTAACAAAATATTTTCGTCAATATCACCTACGTGATTTGGTTCAGTGTATGCACCTGCAGTCTTATTTGATTTAAGTTTTCGAGAGTTTTCACTTGGGTCGCCTTACTCACTACCGTGCAAAAACGTTTCCTAACTAAGCCTTTCGAAGTTTGCATACAAATATTTGGTCCTGGAAATGTGTAAGGTCCCGCTACCTATTTCAAACTGCTTATCACATTTTGAGATAAGGATAAAAATCGATGTCTTACTTAAATAAATACTTCTTCTTTTTTCCTTCCTTCAAAGAAATGCCTTCACGGCCTTGATGTGAAAGCTTTCAATTGCTTGTTTAAAATTGCCAGATAATTCTGAATATCGTTCATGAAAATAACACAATGAGACACAATTTTTTTTTGTTTTGGTTTTGATATCCCAGACAGAATAAAGTCAAAGGGATTCACAACTCTATCATATATCATTGCAATTCTTCCATGTGTTCTTTCAAAATTAGGCACTCTACGAAAGACAAATAAATTCAGTGAACGAACAAAAATAGATGACACCAGATGGAATGGATGGTTGAATGTTGGCGAACTTCATTTCTGTATTTTGCCTATGTTCGATTTAATAGTCCGGGTGAATTAGCAAAAATTTGAGTGTGTGTGGATTTCATTAGGATTGCACTTTCTACGGTGGTGTTAAAGATCGCTGGAGAATGAAGAAAAGTTAGTCTTAGATCCGATATCGCCTCTGCCTTGTGCTAGACTTTTTATTTTATTGTTTTCTGTACGATGAGACGACCATGAGCCATGTCCTCTAGGCTCAAGGGGCTTAATGCATTTCTCTCAACCATATACTTGGTAAGGAAATGGAAGGGACGGACGCTGAGAACAGCATATTTTTTCCTGAGAGCACTCTGGCACTTTTTTATCCTTGATATGGTAAGAATGGGCAATGAAAATTAAGGGCAAAATATGATGTACTGTTGAGTATCCCTTCCTAAAACCGGCTTGAAATAAAAAAAAAACTTAAATCCGTACACATGAAAGTTTGATGATGAATATCTTTTGAGCGGTTAATTTAATCGCCAAAACATAAGAAACCATTTTTATAGAACAGTTGAAATCCAACAAAAATTTGTATTGCGCATTTTATAAATGTCATTCATTGTCGAGTTATAAAATTCATAAACAAAAGTGAAATTTGTCTTAAAATAATCAAAATTAAATCCTTAATATCTTTCAAATGGTGAGGTTTACGCAAAAAATAGGAGACACCTTTTTTGTAGAACATTAAATTTCCTAAAAAATTCTCTTCGAACATTTTTCTCTTCAATCGATAAATGATGAGGTATGAATTTTTTTCTATTAGACTGAGATAAAAATAGTAAACTGCGATGCGGAGGATCTTCCTATTAAAATTAAGAGCTCATGCTTGGTGAGATTTTTTTTAAGGTGTCTGGCAACCCATTTTTCCGTGTCACTTGTAAAAAAAATAATCGATTTTTTTGACCCACCCTAATGGAGAGTATACTGCTTTAGCTTTTCCTTGTAGAGATTTTTGCATATCTGAGTTTGTCTTTCTGACTAGCTTTGAAAACTAAAAGATTCATTCCTCTCAGCATCACACTTGTTATCAAATCATGAGTTTTTCTAATCCTTTCGTCTAGGGCTGGTTTGAAAAGAACGAGCAGTTCCTGTTATAAGCCCTGTTCACATTGTACAATTAGTTGGACAGACTTCGTTTGATGGAAGTTGGATGGTCTGATGTAGTTTGCGTTTACACTTATCAAGCTTGTCGTCCAACTTTATGTCACATACCCTTCCACTCCATCCAACTTCTAGATTTTCAAAAATTTTTGAAAACCATCAAAAAAGTTGGACAAGCGGTCGTATGAAGGGTTCACACTATCAAGCATTGGTTTGTCAAGCCTAAGTCTGTCCAACTAATTGTACAGTGTGAACGGGGCTATACAGATTGGTAAGGGCTTGATTGAGGTTACACATTATTATAACAGGGAGGTATTCTGAATATGCCCTCTGAACTACCTTCAAATCATTCACACAGTTAGGCCATTTACTGCGAATTAAGCAGTAGTCTATGGCTTAGCAGGAAGCTGCTTTTAAGATTATTTAATATCCAGAATCTGGATTCCAGATTCATCTGCATTCCTCTGTTGTGCAATGTCAACCCGATTTACAATAAGTTTTCACTCGTTCGTGTCTAAAGTGATGTCACTGGCTGATCTTATTGATTTTGATTATTTTGTGGTGTAATCAGGAGAAACTGTGAGTCTCTGACACGCGAACTACAATCCCCAATCAACATTTTCTCTGTAAAGCCTTCAACTATCTCCAATAATATAAAAAAATGTACGATGAAGTGATAGGCAGTATTTTGATGAATGTAATTGTACTGAAGAGAAAATGGAAATCTGTGATGATGATGAGGGAGATCTTCTTTTTAAAACTAAGGGCTGAGCTTTTGAGAGAATATTCAAAGGTGCCTGGGAAAGAAATGCTTGTTGTTGGAAGTTAAAAAACGCGTCGAATACTGAAAATTTTCTTTTTTTTATTTTCCTTTGGGGCACTTTGAGCATTTAGTTCGCTAAAGTTCATCCACAATCCACATGGGGCAGGCAGCACCTTAGATGACCTCAATTCTCCATCTCTGAGGCAAACATACTTTGAGAAATGAAATTTTTTTGGAACTTCCTTTTTTCTGGTTGCGATCCTATCTGGATATTGTATGACTTTGTCCTTTTGACGGCTTTCAGGAGCTTTGCTTTGAAGATGATTATGAACTGCTTGACGAAAGAGCTTTGCCAACAGTACAACAGTGGTACCCGTGGTGTGATTGATAGCATGTCTGTTAATCGCGAGGAATTGGCAAGTCCTCCGTTAGTGTTCATTGCCATGAAAAGCGCTTTCTCGATTAGCCGTTCGGATCCGGCAGAAAATTGTAGGTCCCTTCCATTCCCTCACAAGGCTTGGTTATGAGAAATGCGCTAGGCCCTGGGGCTCCTCGCTCTGTTGCGTAACCCTATTTATTAATTTTTTTTGCCAACAGTGTCTTTATCTCAACTGCCGTCAGTCTACTCTTATCTCGAAAGCAGCATATATCTCTAAAGAATTTGATACAGTTCTGTATCAGGCTTTCTAATGGGTAGTTCAGGTAATACGTTACAGGGGTTGAAGCGGGTTAATTTATTGAAAAACAATTCTTTTCTTTACTCGAAAGATTTTGTTTTAAGAAAAATACTTCACGAATGCGTCAGTGGGTCCTTATTCTCCTGGGCTATTGAGCTTTATTTTTTTGGTTTTTTTTTTTAGGAGAACAGCTCCAAGCTCCATCCTCGTCTATTGCCACGCATTGTGTTTTGCCAGTACGATGTATACACGGCAACGACGATGAGCGACGATGGCTACAATTTGCAAAAGGGTGGTTGGTTTGGTTGGCTAGGTGACCGATGAGAGGTGGAAGTATATATTTGCATGCGAGCAGGTCAATCACATCGTCTGTGTTTGTTAGTTTTTCTCTTGTGTTCGTTTTTTGTTCCTATATTCCCTTTTTTTGATTGACAGAGAATTGATGGAATATAAAGATGAATGCAGTAGATTACCATCATTGAAAAGGATGTGGAAATGAAGCCAAATTCTTGAAGTTATTATCAACAGTTCAACCAGCCAGTATAGTCGACCAGCTCTTCTGAGGCTACCATGGTGAGGATGTTAATTGAAATCAATTTTGGCATAGTATGCGGGGACACCAATCTATCAAGAAGCGGTATAATGCTCTTTATCATACAATGCCAATGAATCGGTGTCTATATCATAATCATTCTGTAGATTCGTTGAAGAACACATACAGTTTGACTCAGTCTTTCGATAAATTATTTTGGTAAGTCTAAGGTTCTCGAAGTCCTTGATGTAGACACTGTAGTAATCAAGCGGATGTACTATTAAAGGGGAAATAAGCTTACTGCGAGAAATATTTAGACTGTCTGTAGACCAGTGCGGCTTTGTCGTTGATAAGTTAACCAGATATAAGTGCATTGATAGCTCCAACAACCCTCTTTTTGCCTGCTTTGGGCCATGTGGCAAGGCTTTCCACGCAAAATTGTGTTGGTTCTACGAATGCTTTTATTGAAAAAGTTACTGCATCGAATATTACTTTTTGGTACTGCAGCAACTGTAGAAATATTTCTCTTTCTCAATTGGCCTTTAAGTTAGAATCATTTAAAAATGATATAACAAAAATTTCAAAAGGTATTACTGAAATTTCAAGTTCTTTAAATATAGCAGTTGCTAATGTCAATTCATTCTCTAGCGCGCAGTACTCGGTAGATATTTCTACCTCCACTGACGACTTAGACTTTCAACTTCCTCCCATTAATTCTACTTCCTACCAATCTTTAAAATCTAGTAAGGGTTTGAAAAGAAAACAGGACAGCGTGCCCTCTGTAAATGTTGGTACGAAACGTAGTCGCTTGCGACATAATGTCGCCACATCTGCTAACTCAAATATGACTGAAATACTCACCTTGAGCTCTTTTATTCTTAGTCTAATAATTCAAACACGACTGAAATAGTCACTTTAAGCTCTCCCAACTCACTTAATCCAATCGAATCTGATTTCGAATAGTTTGGCTTGTATAACATCCGATCATGCTAGACCCCCGCGGTTTGTGGAATCAGTGCCTAAGCCAAAGACCATATTTATATCTCGTCTCAAATCAGATACGAATTGTTGAAGACGTAATTTTCCACCTTAAAACTAAAAAATGCATCAGAAACGATTCTTTTGTTAGGTGTAATAAAATAAGTAAGCCTAATAACTATGGGGCTTCTTTTAAGATTATTGTTTCACCAAAGCTTTTTGACCCTATTTGTAATCCTCAGATTTGACCGGCTGATACTCTTATTAAAAAATTTTCAGCTCGTCATAGTAAAAGTAACGTCTATAAGGGTCCAAAAAACTTGAAAGTATCTCCCTCTTCTACCAAAATGTAAGAGGGATTCGCAGTAAAACTGCTAATCTTTATAACAACTCCCAAGCATTCTCTCGTGACATTTTTGCTCTGACGGAAACTTGGCTTAACTCTACACTGAATTGTTTGACCATGAGTACCTACTAAAAAATAAAAATAAATAAGAAGGAGCCCCTGGGCCTAGCGCGTTTCTCACAACCATGCCTTGTGAGGGAATGGAGGGTACTTAGTGTAGAGAAAAGATCGTACCTATAGCAAACCCTCGGAAGGTGGAGTACTTACTGCTGTTCGTAGCAAGTATATGTCCTCTTTAATAACCTTTCCATTTGATTTAACTGTAAATATATTATGTGTCAAAATCTCAATCAAATCTAAAATCGTTTATATTATAAATACATATTTTCCACCAAAGAGCTCTGCTTCACCATACAAGGAACTAACGTTAGTTTTAGATTATATTAATGAATTGCTGTGCTTTGAAAATTATGTATTATTCTTAGGTGACTTTAATTTACCTTATATTCAATGGTTACCATCTTCAGATGAAACCTATTTCAAGCCATTTTTGACTTCACCTCAACAGAAGTTAATATTGTTGAATAAATTTAAGTAGTTTTCAAAAATTTAAAGATAACCCTACTGTAGAAAACCGAAATTTGTTTAAACGGGCCAGAAATATCTTTAATGCTCATATACAGAAGGCCAAGTTTTTGCATGACCAAAAAGTAATGCAAAAAATACTGTTGTGTCCAAAAGGAAGCAAAAATTGTTGGTCTTTCGTCAAGAACATTAAGAACTCGACCACGTCATCGGTCCCAACGCTCGTCTTCAATGACTCTCCGTATGTTAGCTCCATATCGACAAAGCCAATTTGCTGGCAGCTCAATTTGCTGCCAACTCGACACTTCCTCATAGCATATTGGCTCCACCTGAGCTCGAGTCTGCAAATTCGAACTCGCTCGGTTGCGAGAGTCCTCAAAGATCTCAATATACATAAATCCGCTGGTCCAGATAGTATCCCCGCCGTTATTCTGAAGAGGTGTTCTTCTACGCTGGCAAAACCACTGCGTAAAATTTTCCATCTTTCCTATTCTGCTGGGATTTTTCCGAGCAGATGGAAAACTGCATTTGTCCAGCTGGTCCCTAAAAGAGGCGAATCTTTCTCCCCTTCCAATTAACGTCCTATTGCACTGAAGTCCCTTCTTTCCAAGGTCATGGAAACGTTGATAGACCGTCAACTTATGAAATATCTTGAAGAACGAAAGCTTCTTAATGACCGTCAGTACGGCTTTCGTAGCAAATGGTCCACTGGTGATTAGATGGCATATCTCACCGAAAAGTAGAACCAATCTTTACATTGTTTTGGAGAAGGTAAGATTATTGCGCTTGATATTTCTAAAGCATTTGATAGAGTTTGGCATCAGGCTCTTTTATCGAAAATGCGTGCGTTTGGTATCGATGAGTCTCTTCTTCGTTGGATTAGAAATTACCTTTCTGACCGTTCAATACAAGTTGTGTTGGATGGCTTCAAGTCTGATACCCACTTTTTAAATGCTGGTGTGCCCCAGGGCTCCGTTTTGTCTCCGACTCTCCTTTTCATTTTCATAAACGATCTCTTGTCTGTAATTTCTAATCCGCTTAACTGCTTTGCTGACGACTCGACCCTCAGCTTTTCATATTCGTTTCCAAATTCACGTTCCTGCTCTTCGGATGTGGAACTGGAACGTTTGCGTATGATAAGCTCATTGAATTCTGACCTTGATAGCATTGTTTTATGGGATTTTAAGAACCGAGTAGAATTCAATGCTTCGTAAACTCAATGCTGTCTCTTGTCGTTGAAGCTTAACATTCCCCCATTGATGTTATCCATGAATGGTACCTGCATCCAAGAAACCGAAACGATGATCTTCGTTGGAATGACCACATATTTGAAGTCGCCAAAAACGCTTAGGCTTCTTGAGACGATGCAGGAAGTTCTTCACTCCTTCTGATCTGACTACAATTTACAAAACAACTGGAGTATGACTCCCATATCTGCTGGTCAGGTGCTCCTCAAACATCTTACCCTACTTGATAGGGTACAAAATAGAGCGTTAAAATTGATAGGTGATAGTTCAAACTTAGAATCGATTGATTCTCTTGAACATCGTCGAAAAGTCACCTGTCTCTTTCTCTTTTATCGCTTTTTCTACAAATGTAAATATTTGTACGTAAGTAAAAGTCGTTGTTCAATTGTATTGATTAGGTTTTTTCCAATTCATTGATATACAATAATAAAGATCAGAAAATAAGAACATATGAAAATACACGAAATTATAAATCAATTCTTCTCTGCTTTGCGCGAATCATTCGATAACTTCTTCCACCTTAATGTCAATGTGACTGTTAATGCTCATAAGAGCAAGCCCATTCAGCCTATCTTCGCCTGTAGAATTCCTAATCCAATATTTTAGACGCCTCAACGTGGAAAAACTACGCTCGCTGCTAGCAATGGTCGCAGCCAATGTTGCACCTATTTGTAAAAAGTGCATCGTTACAAAGATTTAATGATTCTATAAATGTCTTTGGTTGAGTTTCTGGCCCAACCCAACATTGTTTCCAAAATAACACTTCATTTATTACGGCTGAAGCAGCTGCCTCAGTCGCTGTTGGCCATTGATTCATTATTACTTCCACGGTTTCATCAATATTCTCAACGTCTTTCCTGACCAATTTTTCAGGGATAGTATTTCCGATTATTGACAAAATTTTTTTGTGTTTCGCAAATCTGTCTGGAAAAGTATGAATATTGATATACGGTAATAATCTTTTGCTGAGCTGCTTTGGTAATTTTGTCGGTGTTTTTGACGATGCAAAATCCTGGAAACTTCAATTTTTTCTCCTATAGACTCGGCTATTTTTTCAGCATTAGCGAATTTTCGTTGTACATTCTGATGATCATTAGTAAAAGTTTGAAAACAAGGACACAGTTGAGCTGAGAATTATGTTCCACAAAACTGTTTGCGCTCCGTCAAAGTGACATTGAGCGCTCAGTGAGATTTCTTTGTGGAACTGGCGTAATAGATCAATGTGATTGAAGCATTCTATTGACTTATGATACACGAACTGCTAGTTGCATTAATTCTCTATACAAATGTTGGATAATAATGATTGCACTTATTTTTGGTTACACTAGCCAATATCTTACTCTTAACTAAAACACTAACGACATCTGCTGTGATTTAGCTAGCGTGATTATTTAGCAGTGTCAAAAATGTTTCACTAGTTTTCCGCTGAAATGATGCTCGCTAGTATTGCTTAGAATAAGTGGAACCATCGTGAAGTTGGGTCCTAGCAGTTCATGTTTAATAAGTCAATGATTTTAATAAATAGGAGCCCTACTAACGCATTTCAACTGTTTTCAATAGCTCAATGTAGGCAAAACACAAACATTGAGATACTGATTTGTGAAAAGCTCGAGCTTAAATTTTAAATATGAAAAACAAATTTGCATCAATAAAACAAAAAAAAAAAAAAATGAAGCGTTTAAATGATATTCGACTGAAATATTTACGCTACGCCACTGGTGTCTCCTATTAAACCCTCTCCTACTTTCCTAAATGCTCACACTGTGTTCTATAACATTATAAGGGTAGTCAAAACCCCTTGATTTGCGCGTTAACTATAAAAAAAAAAAAAATAGTAAAATCAGTTCCTAAAAATTTTTTTAAAAATTCTGACTCCAACCATCCATGGTATACTAAAGAGTTAAAAATCTTAAGAAATAAAAGAAATAAAGCTTGGGACACTTATATTAAAACTCATTCCGTTTCCGACTATGGGTCTTACGTTTTTCTTTTTGAAGAATTTAAGACACTTTCTAAAAATCTTTATTCAATTGACCGAATTGGATACTCATTTAAAAAAGATCTAAAAGCCTTCTGGCAGTTTGTTAACTCAAAGAAAAAATCAGATGGTTATCCACCTATAGTTGAAATGAATTTGCTGACCAGTTTCGCAGCTCATTTTGCGATACTACTGTTGATATTGATGCTGATTTCTTCAGATATCTTCGCAACTGTAATCAAGTATGTTTTAATAACATTGTAATTGAAATTGATAAACTTTTTTGCAGTCTCCAATCCTTAAGCGACGATTTTTCTTCCGGGCCTGATGGCATTCCTCCCATTGTACTAAAAAAATTTAGGTCATGCTTAGCATTCCCGTTTCAATAGTTGTTTTTATTTTATTTAAAATCTAGTAAATTTCCTTTACTTTAGAAAAGATCATTTATCACTCCAGTTTTTAAAAGAGGTGATAAAAGTGATATAAAAAACTATAGAACCATTTCCAAACTATCTAGCATTCCTAAACTCTTAGAAAAACTAGTATGTAACCAGCTGGTTTTCAAAGTGAAAAACGTAATTTGCACACAGCAACACGGTTTGCTGCTATGCTTTCTTCAAAAATGTTCTTTAGCACTAGAAAATTGTAATGAGCTCGATTGCATCTACACGGATTTTTTTAAAGCTTTCGATCAACTATCACACAATATTATTCTGTTCAAACTAAAGGCTATGGGATTCCCACCTGTGTTCACCGATTGGATACTTTCTTATCTGTTTATGAGATCTTACCAAGTAAAGTTCCGTAATATCCTTTCCAACCCTTTTAATGCTGGCTCAGGTGTACCTCAGGGAAGTCATCTAACACCTCTTCTATTTATTTTAGCTATCAATGATGTTAAGTCTTGCATTTCCTTCAGTGAAATATTAATATTTGCTGATGATATGAAAAATTTTAAAAAGATGACTGGTTCGATTGATCGCTTTAATCTCCAATCCGATGTTAATCATTTTGCAGTTTGGTGCTTTAAAAATGGGCTCAACTCCTCTTTATTGCAGTCTTTAACTACCTAATTGAAGGTTAAGTAACTGACTGACAATGAGCATAAGTTATTTATTGCTACGACAATGGAGCCTAGAAACTCGTTCGTTAAATTTAGCCCAAGGTTGCTAAAGGTTTCCGGGGCAACCATATTCAGAAAAAATTGTACTTTCGGCTTGAAAATCACTACATATTCCTGCCATTTGACAGCCCTGTTGGTTGCCTGAACTTCTTCTTCTCTTAGGCGAGGTCACACCCAGGACTCAAAAAACCAGCAATACTTGGCATTCAGGGCGAGTTGAGGTTTTTTCAAAAAATGGCAACTAAAGTTGGCACACCCAGGGCTTCAACGACTAAATCTTTTATTTGAATGTTTCTTATAGTGGTCCACGAGTATCTATTTTCATATAATGCACTGATTGGTTATGGCACAGCGACTCTTTAACAAGGTTTTCCTTATGTTTTTTATTATCATCCCAATCAATGTTATTCTGTTCACTGTACAAAAATCGGTAGCGGCAAAAGCACAAGAAAAAAATCATTTAAAATTTCAAGAAAACAGACACCGTCGAAAGCTTTCAGTTCTTTTCTCGTTCCATTTGCTATGAAGCCTCCCGCGGGACAAAAACTTTTCTTCGTGCGTCAAGCGTCAGGATAAATTCACATGCCCATCATCATTAGCACGATGATTGGTTAAAAACCATGAAAATTACTTTACTCCACTTTAGTGGTTTGTTTTGACTGATCCTGACGGGAGGTAATAGAGTAACCCATACCCACCAATTGCCTTTCCGCGCTTAGCACCGCCCGCCGTCCCTACATATTAGGATCCATGAAAGAAAATCAAACGGAGTTCGTTTGCCTGTTATTATAGCATATAGTTTGTGTTTTATGAAAACTAATTAGTAATTACCCATGGAGTGGCCTACAATGAATATCCTGATGGTGAAGTCTTCCTTTTGCTGGCATCAGTTGTGTGTTAGAATATGGAATAGAAAAGTGAATCGATTTTATCATTCATTTACTTACCTCACCTACTAACATTCCCGTTAGAGTTTTAATTTTGGTTTGAAATCTGGACTACGCTTCCTCTGCGAGGTTGTTTTTAATGACAACTAACTACTATAGAAAATTACAATAACAAAAAGATTTTTATTATTGTTTTTTATATTTTGGAGTTGAAAACTGAAATCAGAAAGAGGATCAAGTGAGATCCAGTGACCTTACTCCATGAAAAATTGTGCGTTTCGCCCAGGTACGACAGTGGGCTCATCAGTTAGATGCTGTCGTACCCTTCTAAGACGCAAATTTGTTTTGGATTACACCAAAACACTTATAAAATTCACAGCACTCACATGCTGCGAATTTTATTATTTCTAAGTGAATGTGTTACAACATTCAACTCCAAAATATAAAAAACAATAATAAAAATCTTTTTGTTATTGTAATTTTCTATATTCAAGCCAACCAGACCGTGGCAAAACTTTTCTAAGTACCAGAATGTTGTAACACATTCACTTAGAAATAATAAAATTCGCAGCATGTGAGTGCTGTGAATTTTATAAGTGTTTTGGTGTAATCCAAAACAAATTTGCGTCTTAGAAGGGTACGACAGCATCTAACTGATGAGCCCACTGTCGTACCTGGGCGAAACGCACAATTTTTCATGGAGTAAGGTCACTGGATCTCACTTGATCCTCTTTCTGATTTCAACTAACTACTAGTTTATCCAGAGTATACAGTTGTTCTATTTTTCAAAAACAAAAATAAATAAATAGGGTGGCACTAAGAAGTTCGGGAAGCCTAAGGCTTAACGCATTTTTGGTGACGAATAACAGAGGATTGGGTTCTTTATTGGGGTTGAAAACCCTCACTGAACCATTTGAATTTTAGGATGCTGTTCAGCGGGAGGTTAGAGATATCACCCTGTTCGTGGAAGAAGTATGTATATTTTAGCTAGTGTGGGCCAAGCTAGGACACTCGCAAAGGAAGTGGAATGATCCTTCCCTTTTATAAAATATTGAATAAAAATCACTTACTCTAATCTAATCTGATCCTTCCCTTTGCCTCTTAGTCTTGGCATCCTCCATATATTTATAAGGCGGATGTGCTAATGCCCATTCTCATCATGTGGGTACCCAGTGATGAGATGAGACCCGTGAGAATGTCAATGCCAAAGCTGGAGCATTAATTCAGTTTTTTTTGAAAAATATAATTTTTCTTGGCATGTGTCTATTAAAGATGACTACCTGTCGTTGTAGGTTTTTAGAAAAATTTGATGATTTTGCATTTTTTTTCTTGCTCTGGTGGCTTGAGAACAGAAGTGAGGTGAGGTATTCGTTTAGTAGGTAATGGGGCGGTTGAGCCTGGGAATTCTGAGCGAGACAGAGAGAGGAATAGTCTAGAGTGAGACAGAGTATGTTGTGAGCGTTGTAAAACGTGTGTGTCGGTTGGTTTTAGTTTTTTTGAAAATTTGAATAGCTGACTCCGTCTCGCTTGCTCGAAATTTGTAGTGTCAGTTTGAATAATTAAATTTTTTTGGTTGTTTTGAATAAAATTTTTTTTTACTTACGATGGCGTGAGAGTAAAGAAGAAATGAAAAGTAATGTTGTGTGTAGTGCGAACAATAGACACGATCTGTTGATAGATCTTAGAACGGGGGTGAGAGACTTTGGTAGTTTGTTGATATGTACTTACTTTGAGATATAGTTAATAGGTAGGACTGAGATTGGGATATAAGAAAAGAAAAAAAGACAATAAAGGCAAAGGTGGTTTCTATTGAGTATTTTTTATGGTTTTTTGTTTTAGATTTCGTTGGCGCTTGGAAGTGGTTGATTTTTTTTTATATGTTTGGAATTTGTTTGAGGGTGAGGTGAGGGTAGTAGTAGTAGGAATGTTTTTTTTGTTTTGGTTGTAGGCTAGAGAATTTGGTCACGTCCGATATTTGGTTGGGCATAGATTGTGTATGAGCAAGTCGTTTTAAGGAAGTGACCCATGTTCGCATAGCAATAAAATCCATGATCAATGTTGAAACCGAGTATCTGTGTTGTGTGATTTTTTATTGCAGAGGAAGCATCTAGCAGGTGATAAAGTAATACACATTGTAAGGAAAGATGATGATGAGATTATGAAAATGCTATGGTAGGTACATTTTTTTTTTTTTTTGTAATTGATTGTGGAGAAGACGAAATAAAATAAATGAACTGGTTTCCTTTTGTATTATAGATTTCATTGACAATTGGTGGTGGTTAGTTTTTTATGTAAAATAGAGAATTTTGCCTCGACCGATATTTGTTTTGTTTTGATACATATCTTGTACTCAATGAATTTCGTCACATCCGAAAATTGGTTATGCATAGCTATACTGTAAAGTAAGGATGCGACCCATGCGGGTGTGAAATTTTGGTAGTTTGTTGATAGATATAGGATTAGGTAGGATTGAGATTGTGATATGAGATAAGAAAATAGAGACAATAAAGGGGGAAGATGGTTTCTATTGAGTATTTTTTATGGTTTTTTGTTTTAGATTTCACTGGCGCTCGGAAGTGGTTGATTTTTTTTTTATAAGTTTGGAATTTGTACGCTGGTAGGTGAGGGTCATAGGAATGTTTTTTTTTTTTGGTTTTGGCTGTACGCTAGAGAATTTGGTCACGTCCGATATTTGGTTGGGCATAGATTGTGTATAAGCAGCTCGTTTTACAGCTTAGCATGAAAGGTCGTTGTCATGTGGTTGTTTTACTCTATACCGTAGGGTAAGGATGTGAGATGTGACCCATGTTCGAATAGCGATCGCTTATCGACAAAATCCATGATCAATGTTGAAATCGAGTATCTGTGTAGCACAGGAAGGTAAAATAAACCAATACTCTTTGTGAGGAAAGATGATGATGGCAAAATAGAGGAACAACCGAATAGGTTTTTTTTGTATTAGATTTCACTGGCGGTTGGTGATGGCTGGATTTTTTTCTTGCAATTTGGTCTCATTCGATATTTGTGTGTACATTTTACACCTTAGCATGATTGGTCTTTGGTCTCTATGCCAAAGAGTATGGATGGTTTTTTATTGAAAGGAATTATTATAAGGTTATCGGCGTTGAACAAAGGATAATAAAAGCGTCTAGAGGCACGTGGACAATTGGTAAAGAAAAATTGAAGCTGTGTGTATTTTGAACAATACATACGATCCGTTGATAGATCTTAGAACGAGGATGAGAGATTTTGGTAATTTGTTAATACTTGACGATAGAGAATTTTATCACGTTCGATATTTGTTTGGGCATAGATTGGACATGAGCATGAAATTTTACAGATTAGTATGAAAGGTCATTGGCATGTTGTATTATATGCTATAGAGTAAGGATGGTGATTTCTTGAAAGAAATTATTTTAAGGTTGTCGGGGGTTGAACAAAGTCCCCGAAATAAAATGGTGATTGTAAAGTCAGCTTGAGGACGGATTCAATTTTGTGTGTGAGTTTTGCCCTTACATAAAACAAGCTGCAATTGCATAGTAAGAAGAATCGATTTATGATGTGGATGACATAAAAAAATTTTACCTACATAAATTAAAAACTGTTTTTGGTCTTGGCTGTACGCTAGAGAATTTGATCACGTCCGATATTTGGTTGGACATAGATTGTGTATGAGCATCACCTAAGCATGATAGGCCTTTGCTATGAAGTTGTTTTACTTTATACCATAGAGTAAGGATATGATGACCCATGTTATGATTTTTCTTAAAAGAAATTATTATAAGGGTGCCGACGCACGGTCTGAACAAAGGGAAATAATAGCGTTTAGAGGCCCATGGACAAATGGTAGGTTGAAGATACTTACGATGGCATGAGAGTAAAGGAAAAATGAAAAGTATTGTTGTGTGTAGTGCGAACATTAGACACGATCTGTTGATAGATCTTAGAACGGGGGTGTGAGACTTTGTTAGTTTTTTGATACATACTTACTTTGAGATATAGGAACAGGTAGGACTGAGATTGGGATATGAGAAAAGAAAATAGAGACAATATAGGCAAAGGTGTTTTCTATTGAGTATTTTTTTATGGTTTTTTTGTTTGTTTTAGATTTTGCTGGCGCTTGGAAGTGGCTGATTTTGTATAAGTTTGGAATTTGTGCGACGGTAGGTGATCGTAGTGAGAATATTGTTTTGTTTTTGGCTATAGGTACGACAAAGAATTTGGACACGTCCGATATTTCATTGCGCATAGATAGTGCATGAGCATATGAGCAAGTCGTTTACAGCTTAGCATGAAAGGTCGTTGGTACATGTGGTTGTTTTACTCTATACCGAAGGGTAAGGATGTGAGATGTCACCCATGTTCACATAGCAATAAAATCGAAAGGGGGTTGTGAATTTGAAACTCAACTATAAGTTATTTAAAAGATGAAGAGTTAAATTTCTTAAACATGAGCCCACTGAAAATCATTACGAAGAAGTCGATGAACAAAAAACTCGCAAATTCAAAGGAGTACACCCCCTCCTCGGAAACATGTTTAAACTTGCTTATGTCTTGTAGCCTGTCCTTGTAGTAAGGAATGTTTGTACAGCATTTGACATCACCTACCTCGTAGTATGCATATGAGTAGGCATGATCGAAGGCCACTAGTTGAGGTTGATGTTGTTGTATTTGTGGTATGTCTTTCATTGGTTGATGAAGTGGAATTACAGAAGACGTCGATGGAGTCTGTGTCACGGGCATATTTGTATCCACATCATCAGCAGCAAAATATTCAGACTCCATGTTATTCCCTAGTTTAAAGTTGAAGAGCCTGTGAGAATAAGTAAATATAAACATGCATTTGAAAGTTAAAAATATCAAAAGTTCAACTTTCAAATCCTGTCACCTATCTCTTAGAATATTTTCAAGGTCATCCTGTTAAAATTGGTTTCTATGAGCTGGAACTACAAAAAAATAAGTTTCCCGATAGGTACTTATCTTGTAGAAAAAGTGATTCGTAGGAGAAAAAATAAAGTTTTTGTAAAATGGATTGGTTTTCCTTCTGAACACTACTCTTGGATATCAGCACATCTACAAACTCATTTATGATATTTCTTTTAAAAAAAAACACGTAAATTGTATACATTAATAAGAAATATTTATTTTTCAAACATGTAATTTTTTTTTTTTTTTTTTGTCATTAAAGTGAGCTTCATTGTGGTTGTTTATAATGTGTTTATTACTATTTGTACTGTCGATGAATTTTTTTCGATTGTCTCTAATTGAAATTGAAAATATGTTCTAAGTTGATTACATACTCCATCAACATATTTCTTTGAAGCTGCATCATCACTTTCTTCGGGGGATCTTGAATATTTTAATCGATTCCTTTTTTTAAATTATAATCATCGTTTTCAGTTTTTGTCAATTCCTTCACCAGCTGGACCAGGCAACCCTCTTTCTCCTTTCAATCCTATAGGACGATGTTCACCTTTCACTCCACAGGGTCCAGGTCTCCCTTTCACTGTTCAAAACCGTCCAAATTTATCAATACTCATATTGTTGTTAATTATTCAATTATGTCTGCTTCTTTTAGCTCTTCGATAATTGAAACAATTTCGTTAGAGTGATTATTGTGTCCGGCTTGTTGTGATGCAATAAGAAGTCTTAAACGATCTACGAGTTCGTTTGGATTGGCCCAGAAGAAATCTTTCTTATTATTTGATAATTGCATCAAGCCAGAACCGATTGAAGGTGAAGTGACACCAGCATTATTATCATCATTTAATAGCTTACTTATGATTTCCCTGTATTTATATCCTCTATGACCTAGTATCTGGTTTCTAGAATCGTAAGACCTTCTGTAAGCATTGGTATTATACATTATATCTTTATACGCTTTTAAATCTTCTTTACTATATAAGGAAGTGTTAGGTTTTTTCTTGAATATTAGTTCAAACAAACCCTTCGTACCGTTATATGTCTTATTATTGATTTTTAAATCTTTTCCTCGAATTTTTAACTCTTTGTTCCCGATTTGTAGTTTACCATTGTTCAAATGAACTCCATACACTTCGTCAAGGGATTTTGAATTATTTATCAATAAATCTACATATGACTGAGGAATTTCTTCAAATTTTTGTTTTAATTGCAAACCAAAGTTGCGAGCAAGACTTCTTCTTCGCACACGATCACTTCTACTAGTTCTGTTTCTAACTGACGTTGGCTTGGACGTTTTAGGGGTTGATTCACTCATGAGTGAAGAACTAGTGTTCTTAATATTGGGTGTTCTAAATTCATCATTAACATCCTCATCATCATAGTCATCGTCATCATCATCATCATCATCATCATCATCATCATCATCATCATCACCATTTTCATTTTCATAATTCAGTTTTATTTTCTTGTGTGGAGACTCAAAATGATGCTGTTGTTGGGGTTTTTGCGAATGTTTTCTTTTTGTGTGTTCTATTATATCTTTAAGAGGTTTTGTAATAGGTTTGAAAGTTTCTTCAAGTTGAAGTTCGAGCGCTTCTTTCCCCTCTCTCAGAGCTTTATATTTTTTTCGTAGAGCATCAGTAGTCTTAATAAGCTCTTTTGTTAAATCTTCATTAATTTGCATCATAGTGAAGATGTTGAATTATAGAATGTAAATAGTTATAAACTGTGATGATCTGCTTTTAACTGTATCAGTTTGAGCACTGTATACCTTCGAACTGATGCAGTACGACTGTTGATCGTGACTGTAGTTAATCTCTTTTATAGTTTTAGGAAACAGACAAAGCTTTTCTATAACGACCATTATTACGAGGGATCTTTTATTAAATCTTCATTTATTTGTATCATAGTGAAGATGTTGAATTATAGAATGTAAATAGTTATAAACTGTGATGATCTGCTTTTAACTGTATCAGTTTGAGCACTGTATACCTTCGAACTGATGCAGTACGACTGTTGATCGTGACTGTAGTTAAACTCTTTTATAGTTTAGGAAATAGACAAAAAGTTTCTATAACGACCATTATTACGAGGGCTATCCTTGTCAATAACTAAAAAAACCCATACGAAGCATTCCAGCATTCAGAACACACCCTTTGAAATGTTTGAAACGTCATATCCGAATTTTGAAAATATTCTAAGAGATAGGTGTTAGTGGTACCCGTGGTGTGATGGATAGCATGTCCGCCTGTTAATCCAGAGGTTCGAGTTCGAACCCCAGCAGAGGCAAAAATGTTTTTTCCACGGGTATAGCCTTTCGCGAGGAATTGGCAAGTCCTCCACTAGTATTCATTGCCTTGAAAAGCGCTTTCTCGATTAGCCGTTCGGAACCGGCAGAAAATTGTAGGTCCCTTCCATTCCCTCACAAGGCATGGTTGTGAGAAATGCACTAGACCCAGGGGCTCCTCGCTCTGTTGCGCCACCCTATTTTTTTTTTTTTTTTTTTTTTTAGGTGACAGGATTTGAAAGTTGACTTTTTATATTTTAAATATTTCTGTGGTGCAATTAGGTGTATATCCTTTTTCAAATGCATGTTTATATTTACTTATTCTCACAGGCTCTTCAACTAATAACATGGAGTCTGACACGGTTATATAATGTTGAAAGTAAATGTTTTTTTTCATTTGTATGATTAACGATGGTTTCATTTTTATTGTACGATGTGTGGAATTATTATACGTTTTAGTTAACGACGTTACCATGTCAATCCATCTATATGTACCATTCACACTGAATTCCTTCCACATGAGTGATTTTAAGGTACGATGATTAAATCGTTCAACGATCGATGCTTTAAGAACGCTAAATGTTGAGTATAATGATTTATTTGTTGTTGCTTCATAAGATTTTTAAATGCTTATTAAAAAATTCTTTTCCATCAACTGTCTGGAGATTCTTCGGAATTCGGAGATTTCAGAAAATTTCAGCTTGATATTTTCCTTCTCGAGAAAATCCGCAATATATTTGTTTTTATCCTCTTCAGATAAACATATACTTACGACTCACACGCCGAAATCTCGCTTAATACGTGGATACAAATATCCTCCGTGACACAGACTCCATTGACGTCTTCTGTAATTCCACTTCATCAACCAATGAAAGACAAACCACAAATACAACAACATCAACCTCAACTAGTGACCTTCGATCATGCCTACTCATATGCATACTACGAGCCAGGTGATGTCAAATTTCATACAAAAATTCCTAACAAAGACAGGCTTTTACCAATACTGTAAACTCCTTCTTCAACAGAGAGTGTATCGAGGAATTCTATTCCAACTCTGCAGCAACAACATCAAGAACAACAACCTCAGCGAGTGATCATCGATCATGCCTACTCATATGCATACTACGAGGTAGGTGATGTCAAATGCTGTACAAACATTCCTTACTACAAGGACAGGCTACAAGACATAAGCAAGTTTAAACATGTTTCCGAGGAGGGGGTGTACTCCTAATTGGACAATCCAAGACGTTTCATGATTTGATGAAATTCTATAACAAGTTCACTTAAGGCATCATTCGCCTACAATCACACAACTATTCTTAAAATAAAGCCTTTACACATACTTAGATAAACTATACCTACAACCTATAATAGAATAAGTAGAACAAATTGACCCCTAATCTCTTTTATAGTTTTAGGAAACAGACAAAGCTTTTCTATAACGACCATTATTACGAGGGATCTTTTGTTAAATCTTCATTTATTTGTATCATAGTGAAGATGTTGAATTATAGAATGTAAATAGTTATAAACTGTGATGATCTGCTTTTAACTGTATCAGTTTGAGCACTGTATACCTTCGAACTGATGCAGTACGCCTGTTGATCGTGACTGTAGTTAAACTCTTTTATAGTTTAGGAAATAGACAAAAAGTTTCTATAACGACCATTATTACGAGGGCTATCCTTGTCAATAACTAAAAAAACCCATACGAAGCATTCCAGCATTCAGAACACACCCTTTGAAATGTTTGAAACGTCATATCCGAATTTTGAAAATATTCTAAGAGATAGGTGTTAGTGGTACCCGTGGTGTGATGGATAGCATGTCCGCCTGTTAATCCAGAGGTTCGAGTTCGAACCCCAGCAGAGGCAAAAATGTTTTTTCCACGGGTATAGCCTTTCGCGAGGAATTGGCAAGTCCTCCACTAGTATTCATTGCCTTGAAAAGCGCTTTCTCGATTAGCCGTTCGGAACCGGCAGAAAATTGTAGGTCCCTTCCATTCCCTCACAAGGCATGGTTGTGAGAAATGCACTAGACCCAGGGGCTCCTCGCTCTGTTGCGCCACCCTATTTTTTTTTTTTTTTTTTTAGGTCACAGGATTTGAAAGTTGAACTTTTGATATTTTTAACTTTCAAATGCATGTTTATATTTACTTATTCTCACAGGCTCTTCAACTTTAAACTAGGGAATAACATGGAGTCTGAATATTTTGCTGCTGATGATGTGGATACAAATATGCCCGTGACACAGACTCCATCGACGTCTTCTGTAATTCCACTTCATCAACCAATGAAAGACATACCACAAATACAACAACATCAACCTCAACTAGTGGCCTTCGATCATGCCTACTCATATGCATACTACGAGGTAGGTGATGTCAAATGCTGTACAAACATTCCTTACTACAAGGACAGGCTACAAGACATAAGCAAGTTTAAACATGTTTCCGAGGAGGGGGTGTACTCCTTTGAATTTGCGAGTTTTTTGTTCATCGACTTCTTCGTAATGATTTTCAGTGGGCTCATGTTTAAGAAATTTAACTCTTCATCTTTTAAATAACTTATAGTTGAGTTTCAAATTCACAACCCCCTTTCGATTTTATTGCTATGTGAACATGGGTGACATCTCACATCCTTACCCTTCGGTATAGAGTAAAACAACCACATGTACCAACGACCTTTCATGCTAAGCTGTAAACGACTTGCTCATATGCTCATGCACTATCTATGCGCAATGAAATATCGGACGTGTCCAAATTCTTTGTCGTACCTATAGCCAAAAACAAAACAATATTCTCACTACGATCACCTACCGTCGCACAAATTCCAAACTTATACAAAATCAGCCACTTCCAAGCGCCAGCAAAATCTAAAACAAACAAAAAAACCATAAAAAAATACTCAATAGAAAACACCTTTGCCTATATTGTCTCTATTTTCTTTTCTCATATCCCAATCTCAGTCCTACCTGTTCCTATATCTCAAAGTAAGTATGTATCAAAAAACTAACAAAGTCTCACACCCCCGTTCTAAGATCTATCAACAGATCGTGTCTAATGTTCGCACTACACACAACAATACTTTTCATTTTTCCTTTACTCTCATGCCATCGTAAGTATCTTCAACCTACCATTTGTCCATGGGCCTCTAAACGCTATTATTTCCCTTTGTTCAGACCGTGCGTCGGCACCCTTATAATAATTTCTTTTAAGAAAAATCATAACATGGGTCATCATATCCTTACTCTATGGTATAAAGTAAAACAACTTCATAGCAAAGGCCTATCATGCTTAGGTGATGCTCATACACAATCTATGTCCAACCAAATATCGGACGTGATCAAATTCTCTAGCGTACAGCCAAGACCAAAAACAGTTTTTAATTTATGTAGGTAAAATTTTTTTATGTCATCCACATCATAAATCGATTCTTCTTACTATGCAATTGCAGCTTGTTTTATGTAAGGGCAAAACTCACACACAAAATTGAATCCGTCCTCAAGCTGACTTTACAATCACCATTTTATTTCGGGGACTTTGTTCAACCCCCGACAACCTTAAAATAATTTCTTTCAAGAAATCACCATCCTTACTCTATAGCATATAATACAACATGCCAATGACCTTTCATACTAATCTGTAAAATTTCATGCTCATGTCCAATCTATGCCCAAACAAATATCGAACGTGATAAAATTCTCTATCGTCAAGTATTAACAAATTACCAAAATCTCTCATCCTCGTTCTAAGATCTATCAACGGATCGTATGTATTGTTCAAAATACACACAGCTTCAATTTTTCTTTACCAATTGTCCACGTGCCTCTAGACGCTTTTATTATCCTTTGTTCAACGCCGATAACCTTATAATAATTCCTTTCAATAAAAAACCATCCATACTCTTTGGCATAGAGACCAAAGACCAATCATGCTAAGGTGTAAAATGTACACACAAATATCGAATGAGACCAAATTGCAAGAAAAAAATCCAGCCATCACCAACCGCCAGTGAAATCTAATACAAAAAAAACCTATTCGGTTGTTCCTCTATTTTGCCATCATCATCTTTCCTCACAAAGAGTATTGGTTTATTTTACCTTCCTGTGCTACACAGATACTCGATTTCAACATTGATCATGGATTTTGTCGATAAGCGATCGCTATTCGAACATGGGTCACATCTCACATCCTTACCCTACGGTATAGAGTAAAACAACCACATGACAACGACCTTTCATGCTAAGCTGTAAAACGAGCTGCTTATACACAATCTATGCCCAACCAAATATCGGACGTGACCAAATTCTCTAGCGTACAGCCAAAACCAAAAAAAAAAAACATTCCTATGACCCTCACCTACCAGCGTACAAATTCCAAACTTATAAAAAAAAAATCAACCACTTCCGAGCGCCAGTGAAATCTAAAACAAAAAACCATAAAAAATACTCAATAGAAACCATCTTCCCCCTTTATTGTCTCTATTTTCTTATCTCATATCACAATCTCAATCCTACCTAATCCTATATCTATCAACAAACTACCAAAATTTCACACCCGCATGGGTCGCATCCTTACTTTACAGTATAGCTATGCATAACCAATTTTCGGATGTGACGAAATTCATTGAGTACAAGATATGTATCAAAACAAAACAAATATCGGTCGAGGCAAAATTCTCTATTTTACATAAAAAACTAACCACCACCAATTGTCAATGAAATCTATAATACAAAAGGAAACCAGTTCATTTATTTTATTTCGTCTTCTCCACAATCAATTACAAAAAAAAAAAAAAATGTACCTACCATAGCATTTTCATAATCTCATCATCATCTTTCCTTACAATGTGTATTACTTTATCACCTGCTAGATGCTTCCTCTGCAATAAAAAATCACACAACACAGATACTCGGTTTCAACATTGATCATGGATTTTATTGCTATGCGAACATGGGTCACTTCCTTAAAACGACTTGCTCATACACAATCTATGCCCAACCAAATATCGGACGTGACCAAATTCTCTAGCCTACAACCAAAACAAAAAAAACATTCCTACTACTACTACCCTCACCTCACCCTCAAACAAATTCCAAACATATAAAAAAAAATCAACCACTTCCAAGCGCCAACGAAATCTAAAACAAAAAACCATAAAAAATACTCAATAGAAACCACCTTTGCCTTTATTGTCTTTTTTTCTTTTCTTATATCCCAATCTCAGTCCTACCTATTAACTATATCTCAAAGTAAGTACATATCAACAAACTACCAAAGTCTCTCACCCCCGTTCTAAGATCTATCAACAGATCGTGTCTATTGTTCGCACTACACACAACATTACTTTTCATTTCTTCTTTACTCTCACGCCATCGTAAGTAAAAAAAAATTTTATTCAAAACAACCAAAAAAATTTAATTATTCAAACTGACACTACAAATTTCGAGCAAGCGAGACGGAGTCAGCTATTCAAATTTTCAAAAAAACTAAAACCAACCGACACACACGTTTTACAACGCTCACAACATACTCTGTCTCACTCTAGACTATTCCTCTCTCTGTCTCGCTCAGAATTCCCAGGCTCAACCGCCCCATTACCTACTTCGTTTCGCTGGAATCGAGTGTCGACCTAATTTGGCCAGCTTGTCTGCCATTTCATTACCGGTTTTTCACGATGTCCTCTGGAACCCAAATTAAAGTTACGGTGTTCATTGATCTGAGCAATCTTAGATTACTGCGACAGCTTTCTACTTATTTGAATCTTGTGAAAGTGGGAAAGAAAGCTTCAATGCCTGGCTGTCTATGAAGATGTCAATACTTTTGTTGACAAATTTTTACGAAGCTAGATGTTTTGCGGCTTCACAGATTGCAAGTTCGTCTGGTTGGAGGACACTGCAAAAGTGTGGGAGTTTTATTGATCTATTCATAGAAGGATTATCTGAGAAGATGCTTGACCCTATGCGCTTGTCAATTTCGGAACCGTTTGTGAATTGAAACTACATTGAAATCAGTATGCGGGAGTTTGTAATCTGTTTGAATGTCTCAGTATGATCCCAATATGATCAATAGCTTTGTGGCATGCTACGCATGTTTTCCAATCATTTCGTTCTATGAGCCGCAGTGCGCTTTTTGCCGACATCTTCTTATTGAAATGGTCTAGGAGACCTAGCGACAGGAAAGTTACACCTTCTTAGTGAAATGGTTTAGGAGAGCTAGCGACAGATAAGTTTCCAGAGCCACCATTGGTGTCGTTCTCATGCCACTGGGTGTGGCCATGCATACAAGTCTTTGGATTTTGACAAAGGTCTTTAGGTTAGGTTAGGTGGAAGTGGCTGTCAGCCAATGAGTAATACCTATACATACATTGCCTGATACACTGCCGCACTTGATCACCTGCTAGTCGAACCACGCGGAACTTTTAATGTATTTGGAAAGGCGTTTAGGGTCTATGTAAGCTTAGTCACTAGTATCGTCGAAGAAGAATTCACCGAGATGAGTTTTCTTCCTATTAAGTAGTGCAGGGCGTGAGCAAAGATGGTGTTGAACGGTTTCTTCTTCTTCTTCGTCCATGCAGCTTTTGGAGTAATCATTGGAAAACACACCAAGTCTTTTGGCGTGTCTCTTCCTATTAGACAGTGTCCCGTAAGAACACCTATGGTAGAACCGAGATATAGGCGGTTCAGAGTTAACAAACTCTTCGAGCGTTTTGAGTCTACACACGGTCAAACTTTTTTGGTTGCAAGGCAGTTGTTACTCTCAGTCCATCTAGTGTTTGTTATCCTTGAAGCGTCTTGTCTAAGTAGGAGTTTACAAGCAGCGATAGGTTTACCTATATTGTTCCATTCTGGGCGTAGGGAAGTGGTTGTGCCTTTTTGGCTAGTTTGTCTGTCATACAGTTGCCTGGTATGTCCCTGTGCCCGGCACCCATGAAAGGTGAATGAACTGATTTGACACCTCCCTCAGAGACCTTTTTGCAATTTTGGACTGTGATGGATTTTGTAGAGACAGAGGCAAGAGATTTAAGGGCAACTTAGCTGTCCGAGAAGATTCGAATATCCGTGGAGGACATGACGTTTTCTTTGAGCCAAGACAGCACCTCCTTAATCGCTAGAATTTCCGCTTGGAACACACTGCAATGATCGGGTAGGCGGAAGAAAAGAAGAGAGAGTTTTTCTGGTTTAGGTTTGACGGCTTCCCTAGTGATGGCCACCATACCAAACAGGCGTATGTATGGGAATTGGTGGTTAGAAAGCGGGTCCGCTTATACTTGATTGCTCCTATCTAATAATTTATTCAACCTTGGGTTATCGTGCTGGGGAGTTTCCTACTTGCTACTTCATTAATATAATAGTATTGTTAATAAAGCAAAAACAAGTAATTTTTTAAAATCCTCTTCTCACGATTCTCTTTAAAGTGAAAGACTGGAAAGAGTTTTCTCGTGCACCATTAAAAAGTATAATCTCTCGACCTTTATCTTGATGAACTTGTCTATTACTTTGATTGAATTCTCTGCCATACTGTTTCCTGTTATTTTTTTCTTCCTTTTTCATATTAGTTTCTTATTTTATTCTTTTAAGCTTTGTTCTTCTTATAATTAGTTCTTTCTTATTTCAGGCTCCTTCTAACTAAGCAATCGAAAGGAAATTTCTGAAACCGAAGGATTTTTCAATGCGGTACTCAACTGTGATAAGATATTTATCTCTTTTTTACGAAAAGAATGAAACGAGGATGGTTCCCCGAATACAATTTCTTCAGAGTGAGTAAATAGTTAAAAACTTATTAGTAGTCACAAAAATCCATATTTTTTTACCTTAAAAATATATCTTTCCGAAAATCTCGGGCCGAATTATCCCATCAGTGATCGAGTGAGTGAGTGCCATTTTTCTAAACATCATTTTCGTACATCATTTAAGGTTTCAGACCCCAGTTTTCCCGCATATGCTGTGGCAAGCTCGTAGGGACATCGTCGCTCTGTCGAGGATAAGTTTTAGTCGTGTGTTCCAAGACATTTTGCTGTCTAGGATGATCCCATAGCATTTTGATTCTTTGGAGAATTGTATTGTTTCCTCATTGAGAGAGTTTGGCATTAGAACATCTAGTTTTCGACTACATGTGATATACGTGGTCTAGAAATCGACTATATGTTAGGAATACACGTGTAAATAAGTACACACCTTTACTGAGTAAATACATATGCTGTATTTAGAAATTTCTTCAAAAATAAGAACAAATTTCATTTCGGTTGCGGGGAAAATTGTTAAATTGTTAATTTTGAGAATCTTTCTTTGAATTACAAACAAATCAGAACGAGCAGTGGGATATAAATTTTTATTTTTTATTTTACAAAAAGTATAGTTCAATCTTTGATCGATGAAACAGTTGTATGTTTCAATAAAGTCACATTTTATATTTCAAACATCATACCTTTATTAAAACAAGAAGGGTATTTCCATTTTAAATCTCATCTGACTCGCAGTCGATCTCTCCCCCAATTTTTTTTTAAACAACTTCAACTTCTTATTAAAACAAAGGCACCCTGCATTTTGCACACACTCAATGCCCAGTGACTCCCTGATTCCTAACCTAACCTAACATTGTTCCCTTAGCCAATGCTGGTTCCTCAATCAACTTTGAGAGTTTCAATGTGATTTTTTTTTCTTTTCTTTTATTTTATTATTTACATATATGTACTGTACACACATGCTTAATATATAATGAAATATAACACACAGTCATAATCTTTTGTCGACTTGTGAAAGGTGTTGATGTGGTTGACCTGATTTGCATCAAATCCATACGCACGAACGCACATATTTTTCGTATTCAATGACTTTTTAACACTGCAGTTGATTAAGAACTAAAAATTGTGCATATTTTTTTTTTACAAAAGGAGCGCATGTTGGTTTACGGGCTTACGTACGTATATATACAATTATACATATATGTAAACACCTAATGTTCGTTTTTTTCTTTAAATTTTAGCACAGCTCACTACGTTGTCGTTGATGATGTCTGTGAGTTGCTCGATTTTTTTTCTGCTTCCCCTTAGAAATGTGTGCTCTTGTTTTTTCTACTCAACATTTTTGCCATACAGAAAAGATTTTCATCTACATTCGATGAATTTTCTCATGTTTCTGCATTTCGTAGTGTTTAAGAGTTTGTATAGCAAAGACAGGGTGTATGACAGGGTGATATCTTAGGAACAGTGCTCAGATTGAGAAAGAAGTTGAAACTTAAAGCTCTGTCAACAAATAGAACGCAGGATTAGGTTATCAAGGTCCTGTACAGTGTTACCTTGGTTTTCCTAAAGAGAGTTTTTTTTTATCAATTAAAGTAAAAAAGCTGATGACATATCGGTGTGAGTATTGAAACAAATCTTACAATGCTGTCCTCAACTTCTCATGAAAATATAAAGGGTCCGCCAAATAACTTTTTTTTTTGAAAATGCTATAAAAAAAACTACTGAATGTTTTCTCAAATTTATTTTTTTATTTGAAAGTACAATCCTTCCGGTTAACAATGGAAAATAACTTCATTCAAATGGCTGCCTCGGCTGGCCATGCAGTAGCCTACACGATAGGTCCAATTTTTAAGCACATTATCGATTTTGTGCAGCTGTATTTCACCATTGGCTTCACGATTATTGTCCTTTGAAGCTTCTATTGTCTCTGGCTTTTCGGCGTAACACTTATCTTTTACGGTACCTCATAAATAATAGTCCAACGGTGTCAAATCGCAGCTCCGAGGTGGCCAAACGACATCAGCTCTGCGGCTGATAATGCGATTTTCAAAAACAGGGCGCAAAACATCGAGTGTAGCTTCGGCTGTGTGGCACGTAGCGCCATCCTGTTGAAACCAAATGTTGTTAATATCCTTTTGTGAACAAAATTCGTTCAACATCGCTCGATAACGATCGCCATTGACTGTAACGGCCACTCCTTGCTCATTTTTGAAGAAAAAAAATGGAAAAATGGCTCATTTTTGAAGAAAAGTGACTCGTTTTGGGTATATCGGCTTTTCAATGTATGCGTGCGGATTTTCTGTGCCCCAAATGCGAGCATTTTGCTTGTTTACATACCCGCCAAGATCAAAATGAACTTCATCTGAAAAAATGATTTTTTTGGCAAAATCGGTATCTTCTCTAAGTCGATCGCAGACCCACTTAGCGAAGCGAAAACGCATTGGATGGTCAGTTGGCTTCAACTCCTGAACCAATTGGACTTTGTATGTTATCATACCAAGGTCTTTATGCAAAATTCGTCTCCGAAATGTTCAATTGTTGAGAACGACGGTGAATTGTTGTTGATGGCGCTTCACGCACACTTTCTGCCACAGCAGCAATATTCTCGGGTGTACGCACTGTTTTTGGCTTTCACGCTTTAGTTTATCGATGAGGATGCCAGTTTCTTTCTTTTTTTTCACAAATAACGAACATAGGGGGCTGACGGTGCTTCTCTTCTTCCAAAATCCAAAACGGCATTTGAATACAACCCACAAGGCAACAGATTATTATTAGGTCGACCTAAGATTATATGATTGAAGCATACTGAATGAAGGTAAACATACTGGAACCAGGAATGAAATCCAACGATTGGCCAAAGACAGAACAAGATTTAGAAAAGTCATTTCCACCCTACGCTCCACTTAGAAGCGGCCAATTAAGGCCAAAGAATGATAAAAAGAAACATTTTACCAATTTAAGAATCAAACTTTTTGAAAAAAACATCCTCTACAGTATTTTGTGGACTGAGGGAAGTCATTCATGCATGTTTTGAAAACAAAAGATTTTAATGGACGGTCTACGATCATTGTGAAAATAAACAAATTGAATCTTAATCGGAAAAAGACTCGAAGCTCGGCGTTAATGTACCAAGTTCCTCATATAACGGAATGCATAAGTATACGCCATACGCGCACCCTCATTGAATTGCAATAGGGTTTAAAACGTTCCCTGCAGCGTTTACCTTTATTTTTATCTTCCAATGTCCAGTCCCTGAGTTTATATTCACCTTAAAAAGAAAAAGTATACGATTTCAACTTTCAACCCCTTCTATCAACCCTCAGCCGAGCATCATCGGTATTGGGACAAACCTCATCATGTAGTCCTCAAAAGATATCTAGTTGCCCGTGCCCAGTTTATAAAACCGATTTCATTGTACGCGCTCTCTCATATATTTTATAAAACACAACGCAGAAATACTCCACCACCGAGGAGAGGCAAACCCTCAACGCAAACACTGTGTTCTTATAGTCCTTGTCTCTAAACAATTCAAAAGAATTCATAATTGTGATGTAGCAGCATTTCTTGGTAGGTACCGTGTGTGTCCATGTGGTCATTGTTTGTTAAATAAGCAATTACTTCCACAGCAGGCATGCTGCTTTGCTTTGCTTTGCTTTTTGCTTCAATCTTAGATGCTATACACGCTCGGTTGCGTGTGTTGGAGGTATGGAGAAAGAACAAAAAAAAAAAGCTCTTCAATCCAAGTCATATTCATTTCAATAATAAATAAAAAAATGTCTGGGGGTCAGTAGAAATCTGAAATAAAGTTTATCTCGATCATCAAGTGGTGCACCCGACAACACTGATGTCAAATCCCTATCAGATAGATGCACGTGCTTATCTCATTTCCAGTCCCCATAATCACTGTTTACAATGATAGCACCTTCAATACTGTCACGAAAGGACGGTTTTTAAAACAGTTAAAACAGCTAAAATAGCACGCTTTGATGAGAAAAAGAATCAAAGGGTGTTTTTCTCAGGAGTGTTGTTTTCAAAAAGAAGTAAAACGAATATTATTCAATGATGTGGCCAAGAATATAACTTAATTAAATATAAGAATAAGGGTTTTCCACTATGTTTTAAAAATGATCTCGAGCAATAGTCTATTGATTTTGTCGTAAAAAAAGGCATATAAAGGAACTCGAAAAAGGGCGGATTTTTATTGCATGAATCGATTAATGGACTAGTTACTAAGTAAAAACCGAAAGTGCTATTAAATTAGAAGGTGCAAATCGAAGATACGGGTTCTAAACCATCTTCACTCGTTTTTTTTGTCGACTCCCTCTAAGTCGAATTTCTCTCTAACTCGAACTTTTTGGCCATATTTTTGCATTCCTTTCAATTTTCCTACAAAAACCATCCTTTAAGTCGAAATTCCCTCTTACTTACTTACTAAGGCGGGCATTACAGTTCGGGGTGAACCTGGCCCTCAACCAACATCCTTCTATAACGACTTCGATTTCGGGCGAGCTCTCTCCAGTTTCGCACTCTAAGTCGGTTGAGGTCTTCATCCACTTGATTGCGCCACCGAAGACGAGGTCTTCCCCTTCCGCGATTTTCCTGCAATGTGCTTTCGAAAACCCGTCAAGCCGGAGCGTTTGGGTCCATCCGCTCTACATGACCCAACCATCCTAGCCTTGCGATGCGTACTCTTCTGGCTATGCCCATGTCGCGGTACAGCTCATACAGCTCGTTGTTGTATCTTCTTCTCCACACAGTGTCTTCGCATACGGGACCAAAGATCATTCGGAAAATTTTTCTTTCGAAACGACCAAGAGTTTCCTCATCCGCTTTCGATAAGGTTCATCCTTCAAAAAAAAACAGGACTGGGATGTTCAAGGTCTTATACAGGGTCACCTTGGTTTTTCTGGAGAGGGTTTTGTTTCTCAATTGCCTTCTTAATCCAAAGAAGCAACGGTTGGCAAGAGTTATTCTCCGTTTGATCTCTGCACTGATGTTGTTGTTCGTGTCTACAGCGGATCCTAGGTTGACGAAGTCCTGTACTACCTTGAGGTTATGTCTGTCTATTGTGACGTTTTGTCCAATTCGTCGATGTTCTGTGTCCTTGTTTGATGACAACATATACTTCGTTTTACCCTCATTAACCATCCAACCCATTTTTGCCGCTTCTGTTTCAATACTCGCAAAAGCACCTATGACGTCACGCTTTTTTCTTCCCATTGCGTCAATATCGTCTGCATAGTAATTGTACAGACTTTTGGAAGATTGTTTGAGTTTCTTACAATCTTTTTAAGTATGATGTTGAAGAAATCGCATGACAGTTTGTCGCCTTGCCTAAAGCCTTTTTCGACATCAAAGGTCTCGATGAGTTCTCTACCGACCTTGACGGAACAGCGTGAATTCTCTAAAGTCATCCTGGATAGTCGTACGAGTTTTGCAGGGATGCCGAAACTAGACATGGCTCTGTACAGCTCGTCTCTATAAATACTGTCATAAGCGGCCTTGAAATATAAAAAGATGGTGTATATCGATATTACATTCTCGATTTTTTTCGGTGATCTGCAGTAATATGAAAATTCGGTCTATTGTGGACTTCTCTGGTCTAAAACCACGTTGATAAGGACCTATCAAGTTGTTGACTTGGGGTTTCAGACGTTCACATATTACAGCAGACAAGATCTTATAACCGACGTTAAGGAGGCTTATCCCTCTATAATTGGCGCAATTGTGAGGGTCTCCCTTCTTTAGGATCCGACCATATCATGCAGATCAGCTGGTGCATGCTCCTTTCCAACTGGTCTCCAGCTGCCTTGAAAATTTTTGAAAAGTTCGGCATCAAGGCCATCTGCACCTGCAGTCTTATTTGATTTAAGTTTGCATATGGCAAGCTTAACTTCTTCTAGGTCGGGAGAACGGCATTCTTGATCATCGTCCAAACTGAATGGGGCAATCTGCCTGACAGCGGAATTTGTGTCCTCATCGCCGTTAAGCAGTCTGCAGAAGTGATCTTTCCAGATCCTCAGTAGCGGCTGTGACTCTACAACTATGTTTCCCTGCTGGTCCTTACAGGCTTGAGTTCGGGAATTGCCATCCTGGCAGGATCTTTTTACCTTTTGGTAAAACTTCCGAATCTCGTTCCTGTCATGGCACCTCTCAATTTCCTCAAACGAGCGCTTCTCATGCTGCTTCTTTTTCTTTTTGAGAATTCGGTGTTCCTCTCGTGAACAAGATATCCTCATTCGTACCTTGGCTACAACAAGGTAGTGGTCCGAGTCAAAGTTGGCCCCTCGGAAAGTTCGGACATCTAACACACTGGAAGAGTGCCTTGCGTCGATCGCAACATGATCAATTTGGTTGACGGTTGATTGACCTGGGGATCGCCATGTACTTTTATGAATTTTGAGATGCGGGAAGCGTGTACTACTTACAACAAGATTTAGCCCCGCAGCAAAATCGATTAGCCTCAGTCCGTTTTCGGAGGATTTGTCGTGGAGGCTATGCTTACCGATTGTATTTCCAAAGATGTCCTCCTTCCCTAGTTTTGTGTTTAAATCGTCAAGAACGATTTTTACGTCGTGTCTAGGGCACTGCTCATATGTTTCTTCGAGGAGCTCGTAGAAACAGTCTTTGGAATTGTCATCTTTCTCTTCTGTGGGGGCGTGGGCGCATATAAGATTAATGTTGGCGAATTTAGCCAACATTTGTGATAAAAAAGGGCATATAAAAGAACTCGATTTTTATTGCATGAATCGATTAATGGGCTAGTTACTAAGTAAAAACCGAAAGTGCTATTAAATTAGAAGGTGCAAATCGAAGATACGGGTTCGAAACCATCTTCACTCGTTTTTTTCAATATACAGTCGACTCCCTCTAAGTCGAACTCCCTCTAAGTCGAATTTCTCTCTAACTCGAACTTTTTGGACATATTTTTGCATTCCTTTCAATTTTCCTACAAAAACCATCCTCTAATTCGAAATTCCCTCTAACTCGAATAAATTCTTTAAATTCTTGGACTATTTTCAATCCCTCTAAGTTGAATTTTTGTTTGCAGAAACGAACATTTTTAAGAATCACTCTCGCGCAGTTCGTATTGTTTTGTTGTTCATACTTCATCTATATATATAAAATAGGATGTATGTATGTATGTATGTATGTATGTCCGGGGTAAGCTCCTAAACCACCCAACGGATTTTTATGAAATTTTCAGCGTAGACATAGTTTAGTCCAGAGATGGTTCCTGTCAAGGTTTGATCCCAATATTCCCACAGGAACGGGGTTGGGAACATAAAACTAGAAATTTCTATACAAATTTCAAAAATTCTTTCAGCACTAGGGGTGCTATATTATCTCCTTTCATCAGTAAGTGTAACTGTATTCCATCCCTATAATCCCACAGGAACAGAAACGGGAACCATAAAGTTACTTGACCGAGTTCAAAAATTCTTTCAACTGCAGGAAGTTACATTATCCCTCTGTGACATAGACTTACATTTCATTCATATATTTCCATGGGAACGGAAGGTCCCACAGGAACGGGGTTGGGAACGGAAACTTAGAAGGTACTGGACCGATTTCAAAAAGTCTTTCCACTCTGGGATGTTACATCATCTTTCAGTGACAAAGACTTATATTTCATTCACGTATTGCCATGGGAACAGAAGATTCCCACCGGAACGGGGTTGGGAACGGAAACTCAGAAACTACTGGATAGATTTCAAAAATTCTTTCAACATTAGGGGTGCTACATTATCCCCCTTTACCCTTTGTCAGTAACTTAGTAGAGTTGATTTATTGACCAATTTTTGGATATATAAGTGAAGTGGAAATCTGTTTTTCCGTCGGCTTTTTTGGTCAGTAACTTAGGCTTTATTTTTCATCCCTATAATCCGACAGGATCAGAAACAGGAACGAGAATGGGAACATTAAAGTTACTTGACCGATCTCAAAAATTCTTTCTACTCTAGGATGTAAAATTATCCCTCAGTGATATAGAATAATATTTTATTCACATATTTCCACGGGAACGGAAGATTCCAACAGGAATGGAATGGGAACGGAAACTAAGGAACTACTGGACAGATTTAAAAAATTCTTTCAGCATTAAGATGCCACATAGTCCCACAGTAAAAAAGATTTTATTTCATCCCCAAATTCCCACGGAAGAGGAAAAACGAGAACGGGAACCTTAAAACTACAGACCCGAGCAAAGCCGGGCAGCTCAGCTAGTACGATAATAATAATAATAATTATTTTATTGAACGTTATATAGTATATACAGTTGATACTTATACTAGATAATTTTAGAATTTGAAAATGATAATGCAAGAATGTTGGCACATAGGGGGCCTAACCAAATACATTGTCTAGATTTGAAATAATAACTTAATATTATATAGCTGAAAAAAAAAAGAAAAATCTTAATTATAAGTCGGTTGACTTGGGTGATCTCATGATGTTCCGTCCCGATTGTCGCTGGCGTTCCTCTGCATGGGGAAATATGCTGACCCAGGGTCAGTGGTGGCTTCGTCGTTGGTTGGTATTATTTCTTCGTTCAAAGTGTTCATCACGCTTAGGTATCTTGGCTCGGGGTGTTGGTCCTCACTGGTCATCCTTCTCACCAAATGATTCGAGTAGTTGTTGATATCTGCAGCCGTTTTTCTTACTGTCAATAACACGTATTGATCTAAGGGCATCACTTTGGCTTTCTCGTACACAAGCTGGTTGCTGTAGTGTCTTTGGCGCTGGTAGTTGAAAGTGAGGTCGGTGCAGAGTCTCAGAATTTTCCTTTTGGAAAGTAGGAGCTCCTTCATCGCTGTCTTGGAGATGGCAAACCAGACTGGGCTGCCGTAGTTGATGACGGGTTTCAGCAGTTGCTTGTACATCAGAAGTTTCGTTGACTGACTTAGTCCTGTTTTTCTTCTCATCAAAGGGTAAAGTCGGTGGAAAGCGAAGTTTTCCTGCTTCAGTACAGCGCGTGAGTGCGGGTTAAATCTAAGCATCTCGTTAAAGTTGATACCTAAATACTTCGCGTTCAGTTGGGCAGTCAGTCTGGTTCCATCGGGTAGCGATAGTGATGTTGCTCTGCATTCTCCATCAGTACGGCAGCCTCTTTAAACTCCAGGCCTTCTGAAGCAGACGAGTTCAGATTTGGTTGAGTTGACCCGTATACCTTACTTACTATAATAGGCATATAGTCTGTGGATGTGAGTGTCCACTCTCCGTGCAGCTATGGATGGCGAAAAAGATGTGCAGTATGTTAAGGAGTCGTCAGCGTAAAGCAAGTTTTCGCAGTCCCTTGGGGTAGGCTGGTCCGACGTCATTATGTTGAAGAGGAATGGCCCTAGCTTCGATCCTTGAGCAACTCCTGATGTTGGTGATGCTTTTGGTTGTTGATTTTGCGCTTCCGACTTGAACGAAGAAGTTCCTGTGGGAGAGAAAGGAAAAAATTATTTTTACTAGCGGACCTGGAAAATTTAGTAGGTGGAGTTTATGGATGAGAGCATCAATCCATACGCTGTCGAATGCTTTTTCGACATCCAAAAAGCAAGCGACGGTGACCCGATGGCTGTTGAGGGCTGCGGTGACGTCTTTGTGCAGTTTCATAAATGGATGTAGGGTTGAATGCTTTTTCCGGAAGCCGAACTGCATGTCTGGGATGATGTTATTTTCCCGGCAGAACTTCTTTAATTTTCTAAGTAAAAGCTAATCCAGGAGCTTACTTAGGTTGTTCAGTAGGGAGATGGGCCTGTAGTTGACGATGAGATTCCGATCTCCTTTTTTCGGAATCGCCACTATCTTGGCCGTTTTCCATTTCCCTGGAAAGTAGCTGTTGTTGACGCAATTATTCATTATGATGGCCAGGAATATCATCACTGTCTGTGGGAGCCTCTTCAGGATGAAATTAGAAACACCATCTGGTCCTTTTGACTTCTTGGGCTTGGACCTGTTGATTATTTCCGCAATTTCTTCCGGATTGCACAGGTTTGGACAGTTGACTGGGTCACTCGACAGATTGGTGTTGCTGAAAGTTGTTTCATCAGTGTTGGGCCCAAGGGTCAGTTGAATGGATGTTTTGATTTCGTCCAGAAAGTTAGGGTCATTGGTTGGTGTGGGCACGAAGTTTACTTCAAAATGTTTTGCCAACGCCTCCGCTTTCTCCTGATTGGGTTTAGCATCTCCTTCGTTTGTTGTGATGACTTCCGGGATGGAATTCTTACAACCAACTATCCTGTTGACTTTTTTGAACACATCTGGTCCAGGTTTTGGATTTGAGCATCATTGTAGTGACGGATCGCATTTCGGAACGTTATATTGACTTGCTGAAGCTCGCCCCAAACAGTTCGGTAGCTGACATTGGTCGTGTTGAGTTCCCTTTATGGATTCGCTGTAGCCTCTTATGCAATACTTGCCTGTGCTTGTACAGGCTGTTCACGTAGTCAGGAAGATGCTGGTATCTATCACTACTCTTCTTCGGTTGCTTTTGGCGGTCAAGTGCGCTGGTAATTGCGTGCTCTAGCGTCTCAACAGCAGCGTCAATTTCCGAATTGATCAAGTTCCTGTTTTGGTCAGGCAGTACCAAAGTTTCCTCAACGCCCCTTTTCAGCTTCTCTGGGTCGAGTTTCTTGTAGTTGATATAATGTTCCGGCGCTTCCGTGGCTGGCGCAGCTTTATATTTACCTGAACTGCTTCGTGGTCCGTGTCACTATGTATGATTGAGCAGGTGTAGTTCTGCAACTCTGAAACGAGAAAAATAAAATTTGCTGTTATTAAAAAGAAATCAAGTGTTGATGGCGTCCTCGGGAATGTAGGTATTTGTTGGGAGACAACTGCCAGTGATATACTTCATACAAGTATGTAGGTATCTACTCTTCATAGAAAACATGAGCCATACACACTCGTATACTTTGACGTTGTGCATCGGTGCGCCTGTGCTCCTATCTACCAACTCCCTCAAACACAATAATAATGCATCAACCGTTAATAATATTCCATGAACAAAGTTCACGGCAATCTTAAAAAAGAAAGCGCTGGAATTTGCAGACAGCTTAGGATTTCCTTATTTTTAAAGCAAGTGATGGTTGGCTAACCAGATTTAAAACCAGGCATAGTATCCTTAGCAAAGTTGGTACAAATAAAGTCAATGAATGGAAACAACAGATTTTAGAAGTTGGCCAAGGATTTAAATCGGACGATATTTTTAAAGTCGATTAAACGGGATTTTTTTTTTTACAAATGTTTGCCTACACGTACCTTGGCTTTAAAAAGGGAAAAATATTTTGGAGAAAAGCACTGTAAAGAAAGATTAACATGCCTTGTGGGGTCCAACATGACAGGCTCAGAGAAGCTTGAGCTCTTATTCATTGGGAAAAGCAAACATCCTCGCTGTATTAATAAAATAAAATCTTTGTCAGTTGATTACGTAGCCAATCAACGTTCTTTAAAAGCTCGATGCAAATTTTGGACGATCAAAGCGCAAGTTATTATTCTTTTCCTCCCAATATGACCTCAATAGCTCAACCGATGGACATGGGCATTATACAAAATTTAAAAGTTCATTACCAACGCCGCGCCGTATAGGTACTAACCAGGATCTTAAGTTATTGGGAAACCAAAAATGAGGACTTTAAGTTGGCACTACTAAACTTTGTACACCAAGTTTCAAAGGCGTGGTTACAGGATGTAACTCCTTTGACAATTGAAAATTATTTTAAAAAGGCCTGGTTGAGACTTGGGACGATGAAGGTGATATTCCGACGACACCAATGAAATCGAGAGGATCTAGAGCCATATTGCGGGTGTTAATTGGAGGAATTATGTTGAAGTCGACCACGGTATTGTTTTTACAGAAATACTGGATATCGAAACAATTTCGGAAGAAATTGTTCATGCTCATGATGCTTACGATGACGACAGTGAAGCTGATGAAGAAGCCGAAATAATAAACATCGAGATGCCCAGAAAACAATGTAATCGAAAATGCAATTGAAATAGATTGAATATTGACAAAAGATGTAACAGATGATGTTTAACATAGCCTTTTTAAATAGAGTCATTTTTTAAACGAGTGAATACTCCAGCCAATACAAAGAAGAAGTTCCATACAAAGAAGCTTCAGTCAGTATAAAAAGGATGAAAAATAATGATAATTGTCTATGATTAAGTGGGAATATTTCGGTGAATTTCAAACGCAGAAAGTTTTCTGATATAGCATTTTAAAGAAAATTTTATTTATTTTCGTTTTTTTGAAGCAATGCCTATACCTATCTGCAACCAGAAAGAAATGCCATTAAAAAAAACTGACAAAACTAAAAAATTGGAAAATGTTGAATAGGGAATTTTCACGTTTTGGATAGAAAACTTTTTTTTTACAATTATTCGAAAGGTGTTTTTTGATGGGAAAATTTGCTTTCTCCTGTCCTTGGAATTGCATCAAAATTTTGCTTCATTTTCCAGTTATATTGAAAAATCGAGTGAAGATGGTTTAGAACACATATCTTCGATTTTAGTTTAGTTTAGTTTAGTTTATTTCATTTCATCAATCAGAGTCTTACATTCTCTTACAGATTACGACTTACATACTAAATATAATAATAACAATAATATAAATATGTAAACGGATAGATATATGTATATATGCATTAAGATATTATGTTTGGATTAGATATCAAAACAAACATGACATTTTTTTAAAACTATCTCTTGCACAGAGTTGAAAAATATCTACAAAGGATAAAATACTATTCGTCACTTTGATGCAACGTGAGATGGGTTCGTTTCTTCCATGATTATATCTAGAAAACTCATCACGTAGGTATAAGCCCGTGCGAAGGTTTCTGCAGGGAAAATACAAATTAATCTTCTCAAGCAAATAAGAACAATTTATGTGATTGCTTAAGATATCTTTGATCATCATAATTGAAAAGTATCTTCTTCTTAATTCAAGCGTTTGCATAGCAAAAAGCTGACACCTTACAGAGTGAGGAGGCCTATTAATGTTCCAATTTAGTTTATAGAAAGCGTATCTAGTAGAAGATTTCTGTACTCTTTCAATCCTTAATGAGTGAGTGTTGTAATACGGATTCCAAACAACACTACAATACTCCAGATTAGATCTGACTAAAGCTGAGTAAAGGCATTTGAGCGCATAAGGATCACGGAATTCTTTTGTGTTCCTTCTTACAAATCCGAGCATCTTATAGGCTTTATTTACTATATAGTCAATATGAGATTTGAATGAAAGTTTACAGTCCAATATGACTCCAAGGTCTTTCTTTTGATTAACCTTTTCTAAAACAATATCATCTATTGAATAATCAAACAAAATTGGTGAGTTTTTCCTATAACAGGTAAAACTTTGACATTTAGAGACGTTCAAGAAAAGCAAATTCATATTACACCACAACGCTAATTTGTTCAGATCTTCTTGCAATAATATGCAATCATCAACAGATTTTATAGTTTTAAAAATTTTAATATCATCAGCATACAGCAAATAATTGGAAGAATTCAAAACATTAGGAATATCATTTATGAATAGTAAAAACAATAAGGGTCCAATATGGCTTCCCTGTGGAACACCAGAGGTTACTTTGATAGTTTTGGATTTGAACTTTTTAATTTTAACGAGTTGGATATAAATACGAGCGTATCCATTTTAAAAAATGTGAATGAAATCCCAGCAGTGAGAGTTTATGAATAAGTATTTCATGATCAACCCTATCAAAGGTCTTAGCAAAATCAGTGAAAACAATGTCAGTCTGAACTGAAGCCCCTTTTCAAATCCTTTGACAATGGAGTTACATAAAACAGTGAGATTAGAAGCTGTTGATCTACCTGACACAAAACCATGCTGAGATTCTGCAATAATATTTTTGGTAAGAAAGTAAGGTTTATCACAGACAATCTTTTCGAAAATTTTCGGGATAGCAGAAAGCTTACAAATTGGTCTATAATTGCAAACTTTTTGTCTGGATCCGGATTTGAAAATTGGTGTGATGTATGATTTTTTCCACTCATCTATAAATTGTCCGGTTCGTAGAGACAAATTGAAAATTAAGCAAAGGGGTAGCGCGAGAGATGTTGCACATTTCTTAATAATTTTAGGAGATATTTCATCTGGCCCAGCGCCCTTATTTTCGTTTATAACTTTCAAGGCTTCAGATACTTCTTCTCTACTTAAATTTATGCTTCCGATACCAACAACATAATTTGGTTGCAAAAAATTTGGGAGAACAGTAGATGACGTAAGAGAATAAACTGATTTAAAATAATCTGCAAAAAGATTACAGATTGTTGATATATCACTGGAAGTACTCTCGGAGAACTCCATGTAATTGGGCAATCCAGTAGTATTTTTCTTAGTGTTAATAAAACTCCAATAATGTTTACTATCAGCTTTGATTTGGGATTCAGCATCTAAGATAAAATCATTATATAAGAATTTATTGAGCACATCAAACTCTTTCTGTAAAGTAAGGTAGTTCTGATGGTTGGCCAGAACATTTCTATTTTTTTTATAAATCTTATAAGCTTTGTTTTTCCTATTCTTATAGTCCGGGATCCCTGGTCCAATTTTTTTTTGACTACTATCAAGCTAATTTTCCCTGAGTGGCTTTATTTTGTTGAGACGCCCAACAATTTTCTAACGAAAACTTTCGACTGTGGTAGCTAACAGAGGTAGAAAGGATGAAATATGTCGATTTCATGATACTAAAAAATTTATTAGTAACAGTTTCTTTCTTAGTTAAGCTTCAAGATAATTATCTGAATTACGTAAAAAAATATTTGTCCTACCAATTGTATGGTTTGATCTTAAGAGTCCCCTTCCTCAAGCATGTATCGATTACGAGGTCAAAAAAAGTGATTACTAACAAGCTGATTTTTTCGTTTTTACTTATTTAATATTTATATAATCTAACAGTCGGATTGTCCTACAAATTCCGTGGTACGTTTTTTCAGTCCTACGCCCAAAAGTAGTAGTACATATGCATGATGTAAAAATTATTACTATCAGGCTGAATCTTCGTGAATAGCATCGTTTCGATGAGACGCCCAACAATTTTCTAACGAAAACTTTGAACTGTGGTAGCTAACAGAGGTAGCAAGGGTGAAATATGTCGATTTCATGATACTAAAAAATTTATTAGTAACAGTTTCTTTCTTAGTTAAGCTTCAAGATAATTATCTGAATTACGTAAAAAAATATTTGTCCTACCAATTGTATGGTTTGATCTTAAGAGTCCCCTTCCTCAAGCATGTATCGATTACGATGTCAAAAAAAGTGATTACTAACAAGCTGATTTTTTCGTTTTTACTTATTTAATATTTATATAATCTAACAGTCGGATTGTCCTACAAATTCCGTGGTACGTTTTTTCAGTCCTACGCTCAGAAAATGTCAATACCACCAGATTATTATTTTCATTACTAACTGTAGAACAAAAATATTACATTATAGGTTAGTGTGTTATCTGCCCAATTCAAACAATGTCCTACAAGAAAACAGGTATGCATCGCTAGTCCGACAAGAATTGTAATTTTTTTGTTTGTTTATTTGTAACATATGGTACAAGAAAAAATCTTGCTCTAATTTTAAATATTTAGCTTTATTTTTTCGTAAATTAAGCACAGAGATTTCGGTATTTCTAAAAAAAAAATAATCCTCCTCAGATTCATCCGACAACCTTTCGCTGCTATCGCTACTATCGCAACTATCGCTGTCATCGGCATGTACTTCACTTCCTTCATTCGGGATATCTGACTCTGTAATAACATAAAAAAATTAAGTAAATCATAATATAATAATGAATAGTCAATCATAAAACAACAATTGTATAAATAGGGTACCTTGAATGTCGGAAGATATTTCTTCAAAAGATGGACTTTGGGACCAATAATATTCATATTTGCCATCAATTATTGTCCATCCAAAATTTTCTGGCAATTTTTCCGTTGGGCACCGCATGTGTGCATTACACCATACATTGCAGATAAATACAGTTCTTTTAATTTGTTGCAACAATTCTTGTTTTGTTGTTGGCAAACTGGAAGGATCATATCCTACGATTTTTGTATTAAAATATCTTCGTTTTCATTTTTTGATTTATATCCTTTCTCAAATAACTCATACCGTCCTTTGTTAATATCATTTTTTGTTTTTAATGAATAAACTCTGCATACATACTCTTCGATAATTTGAAATACTTCATTCGATGTTGTTAATGCTGTAGTTTCAATTCGTAGGAGTTTATTAAAAGCCTCTTGAAAATTGTTATTTTTCTTCAAAATAGTGAAAGGTCTCTTTTTTCCTTTACGAAAGAAAGCAGGATTATAATCATTTCCTGTAAATATATGGCATATAGCGAGTGAACAAGATAATTGATCCCCAAGGTTTTCATAAATTTCATTTGTGTTTAAGTACAGTTTTTTTTACTCGTGCTTAAATTAATTATTATTTGAATTTGATCTTTTAAATACTTAAAGTTTGCCAACATTATTATTGGTATATCAGAATCTGTACAATGTATCTGCACACTATAATTAGTATTAAGTTGACAAATGTGGTATACAATTTTGGTATCAGCTTCTTCATGATAACAAGAGAGGTTATAGTCAATGACTCTTATTATTTTATTTTCACTAGACAGCTCGTAAGTGTAACATTGCTCATAATTAAGTTTAACAGTCTTTCCGATGATCAATGCAATAAATTCGTCCCTTGTCCAATCTTCAATTAAAAATTCTACAAATTGTTTTTTAAAGTTGTTGCTCTTTAATAATTTGCAAAAATCTGCAGGACGATTCGAGTCTTTACGTATTACGTCATACTGTGTGTCCTCTTCACCTCTCAAATCATGTTCAAAATCTTTAATACTAGGTTTTTTGTACTTGTTAAGTGGAATCTATCAAAAAGTCAAAATTTTTTTTGTCACGCTTGAAAAATAAATTGATTTCTTATTTCATGAATTTCAAATACATATATATTCAATTTGAGCACCGCTATAGCGTAGCGCGTTATTTTTTACATCATGCATATGGGGTATATCATACCAAATCGACCACTTTTGAACCCGACCCCTTTAGATTTTGCTGAAACCTTACCATTCTTTTTTGCCCTTTGAAAAACATTTTTGAGAATTTTTTCAAATTTTTTTGTCCAATCTCAAAAAAGTTATGAATTTTTCAAAAAAATGGCTTTTTTATTTTCAAACAGCAATAACTTTTTTTAAGAATTGACTTTTGGGAACATTTTTTTTTCAAATTGTTTGTTTTTGAATGAACTTTTCGGAAAAATACACGAAAAAAATTTAGCATGATCAATTATATAAAATAATCGGTTTTTTTGAGTAAAATCGTCATTTTTTTGAAGTTCGCCATATTTTATTTTCTTCATTTTTTTCTTAAAAAATCTTCAATCAATTTGACAACTATTTTCACCAATTTCGGAGTGGGCCGACTTTTTTTTATATTTTTTTTATTTATTTAAAAAAAAATCAAAATTGAAAAAAAAAAATTTTTTTCGTAAACTTTACTCGGCACTAGTACGATAACTTTGGCGACAAAAAATAATAACGGTTTTTGGTGGAGGGGTTCAATACAATCATTTTTTAATACAGGAGGGGGGTCTATCTCCCCCCGCTTAGGCGGTAGGGGCAATTTTATAAAAATTGACTTCAAAAAATATTGTTAAAGAACGGGAACATTTACAGATACAAATTATACTTTTTATGAAAGCCAGAAATCTGCACTTCATAATAAATTTTTAATAAAGTGGTTTCAATTTACAGTTTTTGAAATAACTGACTTCAAAGTCAAAATTTACGAAAAAAAGTAAAAAAATCACTTTGAGTATTATGTTCCTCATGATTACAAATGAAAATAAAAAAAATTGATGTAGTAAGTTGCTTCAATAAATTTTTCATCAAACGCTGTAGCCTACTTTTTTCTATGTCTTGTAGTTTTTGAGATAATTGAAAAATAGTAAAACTATATTTCTTCTTTAAAACTAAAGGAGTCTCTAATCTTAAGAAACTTTTATTATAATAGTTTTAGAAGAAATAGTTTTACTATTTTTCAATTATCTCAAAAACTACAAGACATAGAAAAAAGTAGGTTACAGCGTTTGATGAAAAATTTATTGAAGCAACTTACTACATCAATTTTTTTTATTTTCATTTGTAATCATGAGGAACATAATACTCAAAGTGATTTTTTTACTTTTTTTCGTAAATTTTGACTTTGAAGTCAGTTATTTCAAAAACTGTAAATTGAAACCACTTTATTAAAAATTTATTATGAAGTGCAGATTTCTGGCTTTCATAAAAAGTATAATTTGTATCTGTAAATGTTCCCGTTCTTTAACAATATTTTTTGAAGTCAATTTTTATAAAATTGCCCCTACCGCCTAAGCGGGGGGAGATAGACCCCCCTCCTGTATTAAAAAATGATTGTATTGAACCCCTCCACCAAAAACCGTTATTATTTTTTGTCGCCAAAGTTATCGTACTAGTGCCAAAATTTTTTTTTTCAATTTTGATTTTTTTTTAAATAAATAAAAAAAATATAAAAAAAAGTCGGCCCACTCCGAAATTTGTGAAAATAGTTGTCAAATTGATTGAAGATTTTTTGAGAAAAAAATGAAGAAAATAAAATATGGCGAACTTCAAAAAAATGACGATTTTACTCAAAAAAACCGATTATTTTATATAATTGATCATGCTAAATTTTTTTCGTGTATTTTTCCGAAAAGTTCATTCAAAAACAAACAATTTGAAAAAAAAATGTTCCCAAAAGTCAATTCTTAAAAAAAGTTATTGCTGTTTGAAAATAAAAAAGCCATTTTTTTGAAAAATTCATAACTTTTTTGAGATTGGACAAAAAAATTTGAAAAAATTCTCAAAAATGTTTTTCAAAGGGCAAAAAAGAATGGTAAGGTTTCAGCAAAATCTAAAGGGGTCGGGTTCAAAAGTGGTCGATTTGGTATGATATACCCCATATGCATGATGTAAAAAATAACGCGCTACGCTATAGCGGTGCTCAAATTGAATATATATGTATTTGAAATTCATGAAATAAGAAATCAATTTATTTTTCAAGCGTGACAAAAAAAATTTTGACTTTTTGATAGATTCCACTTAACAAGTACAAAAAACCTAGTATTAAAGATTTTGAACATGATTTGAGAGGTGAAGAGGACACACAGTATGACGTAATACGTAAAGACTCGAATCGTCCTGCAGATTTTTGCAAATTATTAAAGAGCAACAACTTTAAAAAACAATTTGTAGAATTTTTAATTGAAGATTGGACAAGGGACGAATTTATTGCATTGATCATCGGAAAGACTGTTAAACTTAATTATGAGCAATGTTACACTTACGAGCTGTCTAGTGAAAATAAAATAATAAGAGTCATTGACTATAACCTCTCTTGTTATCATGAAGAAGCTGATACCAAAATTGTATACCACATTTGTCAACTTAATACTAATTATAGTGTGCAGATACATTGTACAGATTCTGATATACCAATAATAATGTTGGCAAACTTTAAGTATTTAAAAGATCAAATTCAAATAATAATTAATTTAAGCACGAGTAAAAAAAACTGTACTTAAACACAAATGAAATTTATGAAAACCTTGGGGATCAATTATCTTGTTCACTCGCTATATGCCATATATTTACAGGAAATGATTATAATCCTGCTTTCTTTCGTAAAGGAAAAAAGAGACCTTTCACTATTTTGAAGAAAAATAACAATTTTCAAGAGGCTTTTAATAAACTCCTACGAATTGAAACTACAGCATTAACAACATCGAATGAAGTATTTCAAATTATCGAAGAGTATGTATGCAGAGTTTATTCATTAAAAACAAAAAATGATATTAACAAAGGACGGTATGAGTTATTTGAGAAAGGATATAAATCAAAAAATGAAAACGAAGATATTTTAATACAAAAAATCGTAGGATATGATCCTTCCAGTTTGCCAACAACAAAACAAGAATTGTTGCAACAAATTAAAAGAACTGTATTTATCTGCAATGTATGGTGTAATGCACACATGCGGTGCCCAACGGAAAAATTGCCAGAAAATTTTGGATGGACAATAATTGATGGCAAATATGAATATTATTGGTCCCAAAGTCCATCTTTTGAAGAAATATCTTCCGACATTCAAGGTACCCTATTTATACAATTGTTGTTTTATGATTGACTATTCATTATTATATTATGATTTACTTAATTTTTTTATGTTATTACAGAGTCAGATATCCCGAATGAAGGAAGTGAAGTACATGCCGATGACAGCGATAGTTGCGATAGTAGCGATAGCAGCGAAATGTTGTCGGATGAATCTGAGGAGGATTATTTTTTTTTTAGAAATACCGAAATCTCTGTGCTTAATTTACGAAAAAATAAAGCTAAATATTTAAAATTAGAGCAAGATTTTTTCTTGTACCATATGTTACAAATAAACAAACAAAAAAATTACAATTCTTGTCGGACTAGCGATGCATACCTGTTTTCTTGTAGGACATTGTTTGAATTGGGCAGATAACACACTAACCTATAATGTAATATTTTTGTTCTACAGTTAGTAATGAAAATAATAATCTGGTGGTATTGACATTTTCTGAGCGTAGGACTGAAAAAACGTACCACGGAATTTGTAGGACAATCCGACTGTTAGATTATATAAATATTAAATAAGTAAAAACGAAAAAATCAGCTTGTTAGTAATCACTTTTTTTGACCTCGTAATCGATACATGCTTGAGGAAGGGGACTCTTAAGATCAAACCATACAATTGGTAGGACAAATATTTTTTTACGTAATTCAGATAATTATCTTGAAGCTTAACTAAGAAAGAAACTGTTACTAATAAATTTTTTAGTATCATGAAATCGACATATTTCACCCTTTCTACCTCTGTTAGCTACCACAGTCGAAAGTTTTCGTTAGAAAATTGTTGGGCGTCTCAACAAAATAAAGCCACTCAGGGAAAATTAGCTTGATAGTAGTCACAAAAAAAATTGGACCAGGGATCCCGGACTATTAAGGTTTGAGAGTGTTTTATTAAACCAAGGGGGATTCGAGGTTTGTTTAAAGACTTTTTTTGGGATGTAGCCATCTGAGGCTTGTTTTAAATACAATTTGAGTATCTCAAACGCTTGAGTTAATTCACGATCTAAAAAGATTGTCTCCCAATCAATAGAACTAAGAAATAGGTTCATCGCATCAAAGTTTCCTTGTTTAAAATCATAAAATTCAATAATGTCATGAGAGTTTGAGATATATGACAATAATAATTTGCACCCTATAATTTAATAGCACTTTCGGTTTTTTCTTTAAAATTATCCCATTAATCGATTCTTGCATTAAAAATCCGCCCTTTTTCGAGTTCCTTAAAAAATGACATAATCAATAGACTACAAGTGGCAGCCGCGACTGGCTCGAATAAAATCCTGCGGAAAGGCCCAATTTGCGCTACATTCGGAACCGTATGTCAGTAACAATATTCTCTTAAAAGGGGTCAATCTTCTCAGGCTTAACTTCGTACACAAGCCACTTAATAGTAAGTAAGTAAGTAAATTCATTTATTCTTCGTTTTCTTATTTCACAATGAGTTTAACAATGAATTTAAAGCTATGGCATTGCCGTCAGCTCGGTTAGCAGTGCTTGTAAATTTATTTTATAATTGTTTATGGTTTATTTGTTTAATTTTTATACGAGAATTCGTTATGTAAATTCACTGATCAATAGTGCTCTATATGTATATGATTCAGATAGGTAATTGTATAGATTTTTCCAGTTGAGTTCGTTCAAGATTTCAATTGCCTCTTTCATGGACAGTGTCTTTTTTCCGAAGTATATCAGGCGTTGGGATGAAAAAGCTGGGCATATACTTAAAAAGTGAAAAGCGTCTTCTTTAGCTTTAAGATTGCATATTGAACAGAATTGATTAAAACTTCCATTGTATGGGCTTCCATTTAAAAAGAGTACTTTGCATCTTATTTTGAAAATGAGGGATATTTCTCTGTAACTGTACACGTCGCGAAAATAGTTCATCTCTAGGAAATTAGTGTTAAGCTGTGAATATAATATTCTACTCTCAGAGTTGCGAGTTCTTGCTGAGAAATCATCACGTACTGAATCTTCATATTTTTTTATTATTCTGTAGAGCTGATTTTTTACAAGATTTAAGTTATCTACACTTTTTACGATTTCTTCATCACACATAGTTCCCAATATGTTTCCATTTGGCCAGCCACCAATCTTCATTCCTCAATTCGTACATCAGCATCTTTCTGGTTAGGCGAGTATCTGCCTGGGAGAGAACTTTAAAAATATAGTCGGCTTGCAATTTTAGTGTGAAGGTAAACAGTTTAGGGAGATTCGAGATGAATGGCGTAAATTGGAGTATTAAGTGGTAACTTGAACAGTTTCTTTAAAAAGTTTCTTTGTAGTTTTTCGATGGTTTCGTATTCATCAACACCCCAGATCTGCGCCGCATAACATAAAGTTGACTTAACTACAGCATCAAAAACTTTGTACTTAGCTGATAAACTGATTCGGCTATTCAGGAAGATGTTTTTCCATGCTACATTCAAAAGGCTTTGAGATGTCTTCGATTTATCTCGAAGGTGTGAGCTGAAATCTATGTTACGAGTTAGTTTCACTCCCAAATACTTATACTCGCCTACAATATCCAAACTAGTGCCTTTATAGGTCCAATTGTTTCGGGTTTGGGTTCTGGTGGAACGGTCAAATACCATTATTTTAGATTTGTTGATGTTAATAACAAGACCCCATTCTTGACAATAGTCTGACAGAGGATTGATCATAAGTTGAAGATTTTCTGGAGACTCCGACAGTCTGACCAGATCATCAGCATACATTAGTACATTAATTCTTGAACCGGCTATATTAATTCCTCCAGGTAGACAGGTAACCACATCGTTTATAAAAATTGAAAACAATAGCGCACTTAGGGGACAACCTTGTTTTACTCCATTATTTGTTTCGAACCAGTCAGATAGTGTAGATCCGTCCCACACAGCTGCTTTTGACTCCGCATAAAGTCTTTGGATAACGTTGATGAATTTCGTTGATATACCAATTCTTGAAAGTTTTTAAATGAGGGCATTTCTGTTGATAAGTCGACAAAGAAGGTATACACCTTTTTATTTTTTGCTTGGAAAGCTTTAACAATTGAAGTTAATGTGAATAAATGGTCAATTGTCGAGTAATCCTTTCTTAAGCCAGCTTGAGATTCAGATAGTATATTGTTCACTTCTACCCAAGTTTCAAGTCTTTTTACTAGAACACCACAGAATACTTTTGCTAGTACATTCATGAAAGAAATTCCACTTTAAATTTCAACGTTGTTTAAATCACCTTTTTTGTGAATTGGAAAAATAACGGAACTCATAAAGGATGGAGGTATATTTTCAGACTTTTTCAGATTACTTTTGTCACTTCCACTAGGAAAGAAGTGTTGGATATGACAGTGGCAAGTTTTGCCATAGCCAACAACATTCTCAATTGGCATGTCTCGAAAGAGATATCATTCTCAGACCACCGGCACATCAGATTTGATCTGTCAAGGCCGAATCACAACAATATAGAAAACAATAGGGTACCAAGACACACGGACTGGAATCTCTACACAGAGACACTTCGTTGTGAATTTGAACCATCCTATCCAAACATTGACTCTCCTTATCAACTTGAAAGGGAAGCAACACGCTTAAGCTCACAAATCACAAGCGCATACGAGTCCAGCTGTCGCATTAGACAGTCCAACTCAAATCGCGATGTTCCCTGGTGGAACAGTGAATTTTAGAAGTTAAAAAGAAAGCTTCGAAAGATGTTCAACAAAGCTAAACGAACCAATTCGTGGAGCGAATATCGAACAACTCTAACGACTTACAACTCGATGATAAGAAGGCAAAAACGACTTACCTGTAAAAACTTCTGTGAAAGTATCGATAACTTGCCTTCTTCAATTAGAGTTCAAAAAGCCTTAGCTAAAGATCATAACAACGGTATTGGTCTCTTAAAAAAATCGGACGGTAGTTTTACCCAAAGTTACAGTGAAACTCTGAGCCTACTTTTGGCCACTCATTTTCCTGACTGTATACATACCACTGATCAATCTCTAACCACAAATGTGAGTTACACTACACCTAAAAGCACAACAAGAAGTCTAGCAAGAAAAATTTTTAACGAAGACTCCATCAAATGGGCAATATCCTCCCAACAGCCTTTCAAGGCGCCCGGGGAGGATGGTATCTTTCCTGCTCTCTTGCAGTATGGAATTGATACCATAATCTGCTCACTCACACTTATCTATAGATCTAGTTTTGAATTAAGCTACATTCCTCAAACTTGGAGAAAGGTGAGAGTAGTATTCATACCAAAAGCTGGCAATAGATCAAACTCAGACCCAAAATCCTTCAGACCAATCAGTCTCACATCCTTCTTCCTAAAGGTCATGGAAAAAGTAATTGACTTACACATTCGCAGTACGGCCTTAATAGCAAATCCTCTCAATGCTAACCAATTCGCTTACCAAACTGGTAAGTCCACAGTTACAGCTCTCCATCAGCTGGTCAGCAAAATTGAGAATGCGTTTGCTAAGAAAGACATCATACTCTGCTCTTTTCTTGATATTTCTGGCGCCTTTGACAATACTACGTACTTGTCAATTCAAGCCGCTGCAACTGTCAAATGAATTGACACACCAACCATTAAATGCATTGACTCTATGTTAAGTGGCAGAATCATCTCCACCACACTAGGTCAAACATCAATAACAGTTAATGCTGTTAAAGGCTGTCCCCAAGGGGGTGTTTTATCTCCCCTACTCTGGTCAATTGTAATAGATCAGCTCTTGGACGACCTCAATAAGCTGGGCCTTGATACACAAGGCTACGCTGATGACCTAGTCATCTCTATTCAAGGCAATCAAGATGCACAGGTCACAAACCGTATGCAAAGTGCCCTGAACAAAGTTAATGACTGGTGCAATAAAGAAGGGCTTATGGTCAAATCCACCAAAACAGTCATCATTCCATTCACCAGGAGACGTAAAATGGATTTCCAAACACTATCCCTAAATAACGTTCAAATTAATTTTTCCAAAGAGGTCAAATATCTAGCAGTAACCCTGGATAATAAACTCAATTGGAAACTACATCTAGAGAAAACCATAGCAAAAGCAACAAATGCTTTCTGGGCCTGTTCTAGACTCTTTGGTAAAAAGTGGGGACTTAGGCCAAAAATGATTTACTGGACTTACCTCACTATTATCACACCCATCATAACCTATGTGATATGTATGTAAGTTTAGAATATAGACCACGACACGACACGTCTTTTCAGTAAGAGCTTTATTCATCAAGTGCCCAACTTATATGCTTAACATAATCATACAGCTTCAATGTTCAATTATGTATTATTATAAAGAGAGGGAACTAATAAATACAGTATGTGTTACAAGTATAGAATACAATATATAACACTATGCTTCGCTGATCTGGTGGCAAAAAACAGAGCAAGTTTATGCCCGCAAATCTTTGCAAAAGTTACAAAGACTAACCTGTGTAGGTATCACAGGCGCAATGCGCACCTGCCCAACTTTAGCGTTAGAAAGTTTATTAAATTTTCCTCCGCTACATCAAAGAGTAAAGAAGACTGCTGCACTAAGCGGACTAAAGCTTCATCTCACTAACCACTCGAGAAAGAAAAACTTACAAGGACATATGAGTATTCTGCAGGTACTCCCAATACTGGAATCGCCTGCAGCCCACTCCTCGGACTTTATGCCCAAACGCATACTGTTACACCACCCCTTTGAAGTAATCTTTCCAAACCGTTCAGCATGGAAAAACCCTATAACTCTTACTAATAACTTCCAATACATCTGGTATACTGACGGTTCAAAAACAAACAACGGTGTAGGTGCAGGGATTTATGGTCCCAACTTTAAATCATCTACATCCCTTGGTAACACAACTACTATCTTTCAGGCAGAGGTAATGGCTATAGAATTCTGTATTAGGGAATGCATTAGAAGAAACCTCCGAAGATAGATCATACTAATCTGCTCTGACAGTCAGGCAGCACTAAAGGCTCTGTCCTCGACAAAAATCGAGTCCAAACTAGTTTGGAACTGCCTGACATGTTTATTTCAATTAGCTACTCACAATAAAATAACTCTTTCATGGGTGCCTGGTCATGAAGGTGTACCGGGTAACGAAGAGGCTGACCGCCTTGCTAGGCTTGGCTCTCAGCCCCAATTCGAAGGCCCTGAACCCTACTGTGGTCTCCCAATCAGTAGCCTTAAAAACGAATTAACTACCTGGGAACGACAGAACATGATCAGCACCTGGAACAACTCAAATGGCCATCGTCAGTCAAAACTATTCATTGACTTATCCCACAAACGTATGAAAGAAATTCTTGACATGAGCAAACGTGACGCAAAGTTACTTACGGACTTCTTCACTGGACACTGCTCTCTCAAGTATCATCTTAAAAACATGGGCATCAGCCAAGATGACACCTGTCGTCTCTGTCTTGAAGACATAGAAACAGCTGAACACATCTTACGCGAATGCTCTGCCTTAGCTAGATCCAGGCTTAAAATATTCAATAAAGGTTTCCCCTTGATATCAGAAACACCTCTTCCTCGAAGATTCTTAGGTTCTTACATGACCTCAGCTTCGAATGAACAAACCTATACACTACGTGTTTTTAAACCTAAGGGAACAGCACAAAAGATCTTTCAGGTCGACGTGCTTGTAAAGGTAATTTTCACCTTCACCCTATATAATAAAAAAAAAAAAAATATATATATTTTCAGACATGTGGATTTTGTTGAAGAGAGAGTGGAATTTTTGTGAAAGGTTTCAGTAGAATTTTTGAAGAATTCCTATGGAACTCCATCTTCTCCGGGGGCCATTTTTTCCTTTAAGAAGTACAGACTTCAATTCATTTATTGTGATTTCACAGTCTAAAATGTTATCAGATAACCAAGGTTGAGCAAACGACAATTTTATTTCCGATTGGCCGTACAGAAGAGATCTGAAGTGGATAGCTAGATCACACGCAGACACTCCCATTCCAATCTCTAAATTAGTTTTTAGTTAATATCTCTGGCGATTTTCCAGAATTCTTTTGTGCATTTGATTCGACCAAGATTGCTAGCTTGATTGTTTTCAAAAACAGTTTTCTTATTCAAACACAGTTTCTTGTAGATGTCGTTAGCTTCATGATAGCACTTTGCAAGTGTATGTATGAATTTCTTGTAGCTTTCAACAATTCAAACGATTTTTTACGAGCGGTCATGCATTCTTTGTCAAACCATTTCTGTTTGAATCCAGAGCTTTTGTTTTCGTTTGGGTTACCAATGGTGTTCTTTATGCAGTTGATTAGCATATTTGCGCTTATTTCAGCTGACTCCATCTCTACGTCCATGAAAGGTTGGTTTTTATCTAACTTTTGCTGGTAAATAGTAACATCTTTATCATTCCATTTCAGCCTGGGCAAGAGTTCAAGGGTCCTTTTGTTTGTAGCACATTCATCACTCCATTCTATTGTGATTGACATGTGGTCGGAGAATGGTTTACTCTGAACTTCGAAATTCTTAACTAAGTCTTTCCAGTCATTATTTACCATGCAGTAGTCGATAACTGATTTGCCTTGCCGTCCAAGAAAAGTTAACTGTCCTTCGATGTCTCCATTGTTGCATCCATTTAAAACTGTGCAATCATACATTTGTAGTAGTTCTAGCTAATTTCAGCCATTTTGGTGAAGCCACTTAATATAACCTCTTCTTCAGCTTCTTCTCTTAATATGAAAATTCAATAAAAAGACTTGAGTCTAAACACCACGTCAAGTCGTTGTTGTTCAAAATTCAACAAAGAACCCAACAGCTCTATTAAGATGTACACTCATATCTTAATGAACCAGGTTAACACCGGTCATTTTGCTTTGGCTACCTTATTAAGCCCTTCACTATATCTACTTAGCCGAAACCAGCTAGTTTGTAGAGAGGTAGAGAGATTATTGAATATTGAGTATCGAATTTTGACCATCACTTCATAGCACAAGCAGAATGTAAAAAACTAAAAAAAAAAAATTATAAATTCTCAGCTACCTTAGGTGCGATCGATGTAATTGGAGATATTTTTCCTTGACATCCTTTGTCGCATAAACAAACGTGAAAATGGCCAAAGCAAAATTGTGTGTAGTTTTTGTCAAATCAATGCAATGGACTGAATCTGAAATTCTTATGCTGTGGTGCACTCTTTTCATGCATCGAAGGATTTTTAACACGATCGACTGCAAAATTAGAAAGTTCGCACTTTATCCTTTGCCTTTGTCCCGTGTGTGGTGTGTGCGTAAAATATTTGTGCGACCGCCGCGCCATCGCCATCACCATCCCCAGCCGGGGCCGTTTAACTGGCGCGTAACAATTCAAGTGGCAAAATTGGTTAGAGTAAAAAAAAAAAAAATATGTAGATACAATAAAAGTTATCTTGGCCAAAGATATCGAGTTGCCTTCGCCAAATTGGTATTTTTTTTTTCTTTAGAAATGGTATGACGATGCGATGTTTTGGATGTGTTTTGTATTCAGTTGGGTGTGAAAACTGTCTTTAACAATATTTATACCTAATTTTGTCATTGAAAGACTAAATTATTACTACCTTAGAAATATTTCCTGATTCATTGAACTTTCAAAGGTGATCTTTTGAATTGGCCAACAGGAATGGGAAATTGAACGTTTTGCACTGTGTAAGTTTCATATGTCGTTTGATGGCTGTAGCTATGATAATAGCCGTATTTTATTATTTATCTGATCCGGATCTTACTTACTTACTTACTTAGGTGGGCATTACAGTTCGGGGTGAACCTGGGCCTCAACCAACATCCTTCTATAACGACTTCGATTTCGGGCGAGCTCTCTCCAGTTTCGCACTTTAAGTCGGTTGAGGTCTTCATCCACTTGATTGCGCCACCTAAGACGAGGTCTTCCCCGTCCGCGATTTCCCTGCAATGGGCTTTCGAAAACCCGTCGAGCCGGAGCGTTTGGGTCCATCCGCTCTACATGACCCAACCATCGTAGCCTCGCGATGCTTACTCTTCTGGCTATGCCCATGTCGCGGTACAGCTCATACAGCTCGTTGTTGTATCTTCTTCTCCACACATTGTCTTCGGGACCAAAGGTCATTCGGAGAATTTTTCTTTCGAAACGACCAAGGGTTTCCTCATCCGCTTTCGATAAGGTCCATGCTTCCTCGCCGGAAAGCAGGACTGGGATGATTAGGGTCTTATACAGGGTTACCTTGGTTTTTCTGGAGAGGGTTTTGTTTCTCAATTGCCTTCTTAACCCAAAGAAGCAACGGTTGGCAAGAGTTATTCTCCGTTTGATCTCCGCACTGATGTTGTTGTCCGTGTCTGCAGCGGATCCTAGGTAGACGAAGTCCTGTACTACCTCGAGGTTATGTCTGTCTATTGTAACGTTTTGTCCAATTCGTCGATGCTCTGTGTCCTTGTTTGATGACAACATATACTTCGTTTTGCACTCATTAACCATCAAACCCATTTTTGCCGCTTCTGTTTCAATACTCGCAATAGCACCTATTACATCACACTTTTTTCTTCCCATTACGTAAATATCGTCTACGTAAGCGAGTAATTGTACAGACTTTTGAATGATTGTTCCTCTGGTGTTGACCTTTGAGTTTCTTACAATCTTTTCAAGAATGATGTTGAAGAAATCGCATGACAGTTTTCACCTTGCCTAGAGCCTTTTTCGACGTCAAAGGTCTCGGTTAGTTCTCTACCGACCTAGACATGGCTATGTACAGTGTACACTGTACAGCTCGTCTCTGTAAATACTGTCATACGCGGCCTTGGAATCGATAAAGAGATGGTGAATATCGATATTATGTTCTCGGGTTTTTTTCTAGATCTGCCGTAATGTGAAAATTTGGTCTATTGTGGACTTCTCTGGTCTAAAACCACGTTGATAAGGACCTATCAAGTTGTTGACGTGGGGTTTCAGACGTTCACATATTACAGCAGACAAGATCTTATAGGCGACGTTAAGGAGGCTTATCCCTCTAGAATTGGCGCAATTGTGAGGGTCTCCCTTCTTTAGTATCGGGCATACGATACTGAGGTTCCATTTAGCGGGCATGCTTTCTTCCGACCATATCATACAGATCAGATGGTGCATGCTCCTTTCCAACTGGTCTCCAGCTGCCTTGATAAGTTCGGCATCAAGGCCATCTGCACCTGCAGTCTTATTTGATTTATGATCCGGATCAGATCATGGGTTTATTAGCGTTACAACAGCAAAGCGAGATCCTGCTTTTTGGTTGGATCTATTTTTGTGATCTAAAAGTTAGTTCTTCTATTTCACTCAAGAGGAGATTTTCCATTGGAAACGTTGATGAACCTCTTTATCTGTGTGAAATGAGATATATTTTATATAGTTTTATTGACTCATGAAAATAATACATAAATTATACACACATTTTGATAATTATTTCTAAAAGTCTTTTGGTTTGGCCGAAGCCGTCTACCAGACTGACATATTTTGTATTCAAATTTTGAAATGAAACACGGTGTGGTATAAAATTGAGATTTAATAGCTCTCCTCTTATTCGGAAGATTGTGCTTATTAATTCCGTTGAGTGCTCTTCTAAAAAAAAAGTTCCTTCATTTAAGAAGTGATTCAACTTGCTATAGTGTAATCTGTGCTGTGAATTCTGCGCCTCTTCCATGAAGTTTTGGTACATTCTATTTCCTGTTTTCTTCAGGAATTGAACAACTTTTGGCTTGAAGGAGGATAAGTACTATTTTTGGTATTCTCTGCTCATGCATTGCTAAAACTCGCATTATGTATTTGAAATGAAGCTTTAGAGTATCCAAAAACATAGGGGAAACACCAGACTCTAAATGCAACATGTAGTTTGGAGAACTAGTAAGTATTCTAAAAAACCTCCTAATAAAATAGCGAAGAAACTTCTCTACTGCTTCGTATGGTCGGCATCCCCAAGCTTGGGCTTCATAAAGAAGAATGGCAGTTGCAGTTGAACGAAATAAGGTTTGTTTTGATGTATGCGAAAAACTCTTTTTATGGATACAACTGCTCCAAACAGTACTCATAGCTCGTTTTGCTTCTGCCAGTTTTAATTGAAGGTGTTTATTCTTGTTAGAGTTCGATGAAATCAATACTGCCAAATATTTGTACTCCATTACAATTTCTATTTCCTCACCTTGAAACACCCACTTTTCTGCCTCCACCACCTCTTAAGATCATCATTTTAGATTTTTCCAGGTTGACAGACTCTTACAATACCTTTCTAATCTGTTGATCATAAGCTGCATGCCATCAACTGACTCGGCGAGAAAAACTATGTCATCTGCATAAAGTAAGCCTGGAATACTTGTCTGACGGAGCTCAATTCCACCTCTAACAGCATCTGTGATATCGTTAATGTACAGGGTAAATAGTAGTGTACTGAGAACGCATCCTTACTCCCACAGTTGTTTCGAAATCTTCGGAGAAGCATTTTCCATCCGATATACGAGCTGTATTGTTCGGCGCAGGGACATAACTCCTCGGGTCATAAGTCCATTATGGACTTGTATCCCACTTCAGTGGGACATAAGTCCAAAACTGGATAAAAAGTAGATTATGGACTTATATCCCACCAATATGGGACATAAGTCCACATTTTTTTTTATTTTAGGTGAGACATAAGTTCACAATTTGCATAGAATCTCAATTTTTCGATAAATAATAGTAAATAAAAAGCCTTATGAAATACAACTAGAAAACCAAAGGTTGTTAGAATACCGCCGCTCTTCAAGTTTATAAACCAAAAACTATTTAAAAATTTTAGCATTTTAAAAAAAATATTATAAGATTGAATTGATATGTAAAAAGGTAACTTTTTATATAAAATTTCTTTATTTTATTAAAACTTATTTAACCCCCTGAAAAATCAAATTTTCGTTCAGTAAAATTTCTAAAAAAAAACTCCTTGCATGGTATTCCTGATATTGCATTATTATAATTGAATACAATGACTTGGGTAATTTTGCAACAAAGTTATATATTGTTTTTCTCTTGAAGTGAAACAAAATCATTCTGCTTTCTTTTGTTTTCCTCAAACAGAAAAACATTGAATAAAATTGGAAAAAAACAATAGAAAGCGGAATAAGATTTTGTTTCTGAGAACTAAGAAAAATAAAAGTTAAAATTCGCAAAGTAGAGATATGGTTTTCCGGAATTTGAAGATAATACATATTTTATTTTTAGAAGTTAGTAGAGTTCCTTTGTTTAAAAAAGAAATTTAAAAAATTTTAATTTTTGAGAATTTGAGAAATTAAAATTAAAAAATCGCGCGATTTTTTAATTTTAATTTCTCAAATTCTCAAAAATTAAAATTTTTTAAATTTCTTTTTTAAACAAAGGAACTCTACTAACTTCTAAAAATAAAATATGTATTATCTTCAAATTCCGGAAAACCATATCTCTACTTTGCGAATTTTAACTTTTATTTTTCTTAGTTCTCAGAAACAAAATCTTATTCCGCTTTCTATTGTTTTTTTCCAATTTTATTCAATGTTTTTCTGTTTGAGGAAAACAAAAGAAAGCAGAATGATTTTGTTTCACTTTTTTCTTTTTCCTTTCCCTGTTACATTTTAATTTTTCTTCAGTTTTTAGCTTATAAATTCGAAGAGCGAGCGGCGGTATTCTAACAACCTTTGGTTTTCTAACTATAAGACATTACGCTGACTTATTGACATAATGGTAGCCCTGCCTAGTAACTAGCAAAGAAAAAGCCCGTTAAACACGTTTTTAATGTAGTCCAAATATCTTTTGATTGCCAATTTTTTGGAAAAGGTTCATCTCGCCAAAGGTTTTGTATTTCCCTCAAACACAACATGTAAAATGGGACATAAGTCCAAACATTTCTTTTATGGACTTATGCCCCACCGCGGTGGGACATAGATCCATAACCCAGTTTTGGACTAATGTCCCACTAAAGTGGGGCACAAGTCCATAATGGACTTATGTCCCGTGGAGTTATGTCCCTGCGCCGTATTGTTCTGGAACAAAGCCTTCAATACATTTATCATTTTTGAAGATATTCCAAGCTGATATAATTTATAGAAGAGAGCTTCACGCGGTGTAGAGTCAAATGCAGCTTGAAAGTCGACAAAGAAACCTTAGAGCTTTTTATTCCTACTTCTATAGATATGTGCTAAGCTTATCAACGAAAATATTTGGTCTACAGTCGAGTAGTCTCTCCTGAATCCAGCTTGGAACTCATGCAAAATTTCATTCTTTTCCACCCACTGAGTAAGCCTTTTATATAATACAGATGAAAAAAGTTTGGCCGACGTGTTTAAAAATGATATGCCTCTGTAATTAGCAGGGTTTTCATAGTCTCCTTTTTTTGTGGAGCGGGTATATTAGAGATTTGAGGAAAGTATAAGGAACTTCCGCTTTTTCAAAGATTCTGTTAAACGTTTTTGTGAGCAGGATTTTAAATTCATGTGTGCAGTTTTTAAGGAATTCAAACGAGATTCTATCTTCACCAAGCGCTTTATTATTTTTGGCGTTATATACGCACTAATTTCATAACAAGTGTCAATAGCTACTAACTGGTGTGACTTTTTGCTAAATTGGATAAATAATCAAAATATAAAATCAGTTTTAATTTCTGTTCTTAAATTATTTCTTTTCCCTACGACCACTTTAACTGCTTTCCAAAAATCTGCTGGTGATTTGGCTACGTTGATATTTTCTAAGTTTTTAAGATCGTATGCTTTTTTTTCGCGTAGCATAAGTTTTTAAACTTTTTATTTGCTGCTGCATAGTTTGCTTGAATTAAGCTGTTATTATGTTTCCGAAACAGACGTTAAAATGCAAAGGACAAAGCTCTCGCTTTTCTGCACTCATCATCAAACCACTTTTGCTTTGTTTGTTTTCTACTATTAGTTTGATTGTTGAACTTTGGGTTAGCGCTTTTAATCATTTCGGTTAGTTTTTCGACGTTTATATTTTCCAACGACCCATTTAAAACACTTAAAAGTTCGATTTCTGTCTTTAAATTTCGTTGAAAAACCTCACGATGCCTGTCCCTCCATAATATTTTTATTAAGTCTAGTTGCATAGTTAAAGCTTCTCACAGCCAGAAATCTTAAACACTTCTAAGGGCACATGATCAGAAAAGGGTTCAATCGCTACTCGAAAACCACTAAAATGTGTTAACCAGTTTCCAGCCAAAAAACAGTAGTCTATAATCGATTTTGCTGATCCTCGAATAAACGTATATTCACCGAGCGAGTCGCCTTCGCAACTTCCATTCACAACTTTACAGTCAAAAGCGTCGGATAACTCTAAATTCTTCTCCCTCTTAGCATCACCTGATTCATCTTTGGATTAAATTTATTATTATTTTATATAGATAGCGATAAGCTTCACATTTATTCATTTTTGTATAATTCATGACATAATGAAAAAGTTTTACAAAACAAAACATATATTCGGGAAATTAATAAGAATAAGTGCAAAAAATGTATATTTGACAAAATGCATGAGTATCATTTTTCCCTAAAAAAGAGAACAAAAAATTAACCATTGAAAAAAGAGCTCGTAGGGCAACTCTGCAACTCTTTCGAAATGTCATTTGAAAGAACGAATTTCACACAGCTTCCAACTGGAAATAATAAAAAATATGATGATAATACTGTTTTATTATCAAGACCCGATCCGGATTGGATCATTGTGATAATAAAACGCGGCTAATATCACTTTAAAGGAAACTAAGACGTTCATGGGTTTCTTTATTGCAGGGATCAGTAGATGAAGTGCTATTGAGGGAACTATATTGTAGTTTGATTGTGCACTATTCAGGAAGGCTCTGATTAGTGCCAACTTGGCGGGAGGCGATGTGCGGCGCCCAGATGCTGCACTCATACCTAAATTGTGCTTATTATGCCTCCTATCCCCATAACCGTTGATTACTGGTCTCGTCTAACCGGAGGAGACTTGCCGAGCTAAGAAACGAGTCACTGTTTGGTGCGGACTTCGGTCCAGAGGCATATTTGCTATATTGCCTCAGTGGCTACTATACGTTTTTAGCAATAAGGCTGATTTGGTAGCAAAAGTTGTCTGTATGGTATGTTGGGTACCTCTGTTGGTTGTAGCACATATCGGTGTTGTGTTATTGGTTGCTACACGCATTAATTTGGTTTTTGCCATGTTGACTTTTAGTCCGGCGCTCTCAACAATTCGCATCAATACTCACTAGGTGTATGAGTCAAAAAGAAAATGGCGTCAGCGTAATCAAAATCACATAGGCTGTTGAAAGTGGAGCCATTGAATGCCACAAGGTGTTTCGGCACTTAGCTTTTCCAAGCCAGCGGCGATTACTACCAAGAACACGCACTCCTTTGTTTATAACGAATTTCTGGTTTTGTTTCCTGTGTACAAGACGATGCACTGAGCATTTGGGTAAAGTTCGCATATCATATATTGTTCCAGGAGGTCCACAGAATTTGAAATAAAGCTGGTATGCGAGAGTATTGCACCCCACTTTGCGGCTTTTATTTTGCCGTCTGTCTTAGTCTTCAACATTGAGTTAATCGCTGCGGCTCAGCGTCGACGGATGACAAATCATTTCCCCGGTGATATTTGCATATAAAAATAATTTATTATTTTATCTCTTTTGGCAAGTTTTTGAACTTTGAGTTTGAAGTAGTTCTACTGGTGTTTTTACTCTCGTTTTTGATAATTTGGCAGTTCTTGAGACATTTTGACTTTCAGAGATTTCAGCTTGTCGATGGCGCTACACGTTGATGTTTATCCAATTACTCTTTCTGCCACTCCCTTGCACTCTGCTTGAATTTGAGGCCATGACTGTTCTTGAACGCTTAGCCTCTCTGAGAGTTCTTCATTAAATTCTTCCGCCACTTGCTGTTTCTTATTATTTTTGATTTGACAATTGACCGGTATATTTATAGTCAGTGCGTTTGACATTACGCAAGGAAAATACTTACCTACTTTAGAATACCGCTTGAAAATAAGCAGTACACCCATTAAACTGTCTTGGATCAGCCCTTTGATGTCAAAATAGCCGAAAGCTTCCGGTGAAATAAGTCTACTGCGACGCGTTCTCCTTATGTGTTCTGTGAATTGGGGTAATATGCTTCAAATATATTCTTTTACATTTATTCTGGAACTGTTTCCAATAAATTTTTCTTAGTTTCTTAGTCTTACATTCAGTTTTGTTATCTCTATCCACATCTGAACTACTGTTACATCTTCAATCTGTTTCGTGTTTTCAATTTCAGGGTTTCTGTTTGATCAAAATTTTGGTATTTCTTTGTTTCATTTATGTTGTACTTTTCGTCAGTTTCTTTTATATGTAGTTTTTCAGTAAGATCATGATCTAAATTAACATTTTCATGCTTTACAAAAAATGATCTCAACTGATTTATATGTCTCTTCTATACTATGTCATTTTTATCTAAAATGTTTACTAAATAATTTTGTTTACCAAATACTTCGATGATTTTACCTTTTGACCAACTTTGTTTTCCTGGTTTGGAATAGTCTTGCAATTACGTTATCTCCCAGTATAAAGATTTTGGTATTTGCTCCCTTGTAGCATCTTTGTTGCCTTTTTTATCATATTTTTTACATTAAAAGTGATCTTTTTCTTGTTTTTTATACTTTTACTTATTTTAATTGGATTAATAATGTCAAATCGAGTTCTCAAACTTCTGTTAAACATTGACATAGCCGGATAAGTTCCTGTAGCAATGTGGATGGAGTTGAGGTAGTCGAGCAGGAATGCCTCCAAATATTTGTTTAAATCAGTTGTTTTGTCTGTCGCATGCATAGATCTTTTCAACGCATTCTTACAAATTTTTACACTGTTCTCAGCTTGCCCGTTGGTGGCTGGGTGACCAACCGGACTTGTTTTATGTACAATATTATTTTTTTCTAAAAAATTTCTAGGCGGCGTACCCCACAGGCGGATCACTAGTGTGAAGCAGAGTTGTGATCGCTTCAAGATCACTTCTCGTAACGCCGGAAATGGAAAGAAGAAGATTATTTTTTTCTAAAAACATTTTAAATTCTTGGGATACAAAAGAAGTGCCGTTGTTCGTTACCACAACTTTTGGTATTCCAAATGTCGAGAAAAGGGACCGAAGTTTATTAATTGTATTACTACTTGATATATATTTTCTAACATGTCGATACACTCAATCCATTTTGTGTAGGCATCTGTCACGACTAAAAACTTTCGATTCAAAACGGGTTCCATGAAATCTAAATGTAATCTTTTCCAAGCGGTTTCTGGCCATTCCCAGTAAATTAGTCGTGCCTTATTAGGAGAAACTTGAGTTTGTATGCAACTTTCACATGATTTAACTACCTTCTCAACCTCGAAGTTCATCAAAGGTCACCAAAAATAACTCCGCCCGAGACTCTTCGATTTTACTATTCCTAAATGGGTTTTGTGTATCTCTTCCAAAACTAAATATCTTGACGCAACCGGAATCACAAGTCTACTACCCCAAAATACACATCCATCTTCTATTGACAGTTCATTTTTACGAATGAAATATGCCCTTAACTGTTCATTTTTGCATTCTGAAGGCCATCCCGATAATATATAATTAGATACTTCTAATAATAGTTCATCATTATTCATTGCAACCTTAATATTTTCAAATGACGACTTTAAGCATCCAATTTCACTAACAAAAGGAGGTGGTGCATACTTGGGCCCAGGGCGTACACCTATGAGACTAGTACCAAATGAAAGCTCACGTTCAGCCCAATTAATCTGTCAAATATTTTTGAATTCGGTCTTGGTGGTTTTGAAGTAATTAGACTTGAAGTTGAGCGCCGGAAATGGGAAAAATGTGCTGCGTTTGCTTCGCTATCCAGAAAGAACAGACTTATTCCCAACGGACTGTTTGGAAACATTAATTTAAATGAAAATGATCGTCCATCTATAGTCATTTGCGATGGAACATAAGTGTACCTTCAAAAAAGTTCAAACTACGGCTTTCAGAAACAATCATACAGCCTACATAAGTATCAAAATCTGGTTAAGCCTTTTGTGATCACATGCTGTGATGGGTATATCCTGGACGTTATAGCAACTTATGCTACAACTGTATCTGATGCTAACATAATGAAACATCTTTTCAGAGACGATTATGGAACGTTCAGGCAATACTTTAGACAAAATGATGTTTTTATTTTGGACAAAGGATTCAGAGACGCAATCCCACTTCCCACATCTTGAATCTCAACGATATAAGGCTTACATGCCTGAATCTGTTGCTGAAGATAACTTTCAACTTACCACAGAGCAGGCTAATAGATCCAGGTGTGTGACTATGGTCAGATGGTCGTGAATGGACGGTTTAAAAGGGATTTTAAACTATTTCGACAAGATTTTTTCAATCTAGCTGCTGGTCATTTGATGGACGACTTCAAAATTGCAGCTGCACTTCTGAATAAGTTTCATCCAACCATTGAAGACAGTTCTATTGCGAACGTTCAGCTAGAACTGGCTTTAAATCGTTTGAATACTCCTAATTATTTAGGTGCCTATGTAAGAGAAATTAATCGATGGTAATATCCCGAGTTTAAGTAATTTCCCACAACTCAAAAGGCAACAATAACTTTTTATTGCGAGGGCGAATCAAATCCAGGCATGTAAGTAAAAAGTGTATCTCACTAACATCTTAGTGAATAGCGAACCAAACGCAGCACATAGTTCGAACGCAATAAAAGCTTACTATTGTAACTGTCTCGGTGGAATGAGGATTGTTGGTTTTTGCGCTCATGTCATGATCATTTTATGGTATTTGGGCTACGCAAGACACCAGGAAGCAATAAATATAGCACCAGCTTTGTTTTTGGATGGCATTTTGATAGATCTAAACGAAGATTAGTTTTTTTTTTTTTCATTTGTAGCATTAATATGTATTTTGTTTTTATGTTTTGTAAAAAACAGAGTAGGTATACTGCGAAAAATTCAATGAAAAAATGCATTTGCTGTGGAACATATTGTTCTGTTTATTTTTTTTAGGAATTGTGTATAATGTACGTGATATGCTTTATGTCTGACAGCGTAATTATATATCAAATTAAAGCTTACCAATTAAGGATTAAAGTGGTGCAAAAAAAAATAAAGGTCATCACTGATTTTTTCGAGATATTGGCTGGCAAACGTCAACGAAAACGTTTCTTTTCAAACAACTTTTTGGTCTGTCTCTGCAAAATATAAGGCATTTCAAAAAATGTTTTTTATACAAAATAAAAGATATTTTTATGATCTTTCATATGATACCTAAATCATTGTCCTACGTGCTATACTTTTCGAGATATACGTAATTATTTGCAGAAATGTAAGATTTTTCCCATTTCCGGCGCTCAACTTCAAGTCTAATTATCTCAAAACCACCAAGACCGAATTCAAAAATATTTGACAGACTAATTGGGCTGAACGTAAGCTTTCATTTGGTACTAGTCTCATAGGTGTACGCCTTGGGCCCAGGCTCCATAGAAATATGCACCATCTCCTTTATACACACACATCCGAGGATTAAAGTCTTTCCGGGTTTTTTGACTGAACAGGGAATCTGGACAAATAATCTGCTATATTGGATCTATATGCTACATATTCTAAGTTAAAAGTGAAAGCAGATAAAAACAAGGCATAAAGTTGCAATCTATTCGCTGACATTTGCGGAATTCCTTTTTGTGTTTACCAAAGAGGTACTGGTGGAACTTTTCAACCCCAAACATGATAGCCAAAGCTTCTTTCTCAATACCTAGTTTCCACATCAGATAAACGTTGAGAAGCAAAGGATATTGGTCACTGCACTCCGCTATTGTACCTATGTGTCAAGACTGCCGCTATTCCTTTTGGCCCCGCATCAACAATTAACTTTAAAGGCACGTTTGGATCTTAGTGCGCTATGCTAGCACCTGATTTGATGATAATAGTTGTATAACCCTTTCAAAACATCTATCCTCCTTACCTCCCCATCAGTTGAACTCTTTTTGTTTTGAAAGCATGTCATAAAGCTCTTGAGCCACTGAAGCCATGTTGGCCATGAGTTTCCTATAAAAATTTCCACCAGAAGACTTTGGTCTATCAAGGTCAATGGCATTTACCCGATCTTGATCCATATGAAGCCCATTTCTATCTATAACGTGGCCTAAATATTTAACCGACCTCACCATGAATTCACATTTTGATCTTTAATCCAGCGCTTTTCAATCTGTATAATACAGTTGAAAAGATTTTCAGATGCTCTGTCTCATTTCTGGAGCTTACTAAGTACACATCGTTAACAAATGCCTTAACACCCTTAATACCTGACACAAGCTGCTCTATAATCTTTTGGAATAGTACGGGTGCAGGAGTCAAACCAAAAACTAACCTACTGTAACGAAATAGGCCTTTTGTGGTTGAAATGACACTTTTGATTTTGAAATTCCATCTCATGTGGTTTGTGCTTTTGATCGTGTTCAACAAAAACAACAACAACAACAACAACAACAACAACAACAACAACAACAACAACAACAACAACAACAACAACAACAACAACAACAACAACAACAACAACAACAACAACAACAACAACAACAACAACAACAACAACAACAACAACAACAACAACAACAACAACAACAACAACAACAACAACAACAACAACAACAACAACAACAACAACAACAACAACAACAACAACAACAACAACAACAACAACAACAACAACAGCAGCAGCAGCAGCAACAACAGCAACAACAACAACAACAACATCATCAACAACAACAACAACAACAACAACAGCAGCAGCAGCAGCAACAACAACAAGAACAACTTTTAATAGTGCTGACTCCTACACCTAAGTCAACTGATTTGAGTGAAAAATCAATGGCTTTAGTGCCTATCCAAAGTCAACTAGAGAACTCCTTAACTCCTAATCAAAACCTGTTAAAAAGACAGCAACAAGAAAAGCTTAAACAACAACAAAAAAAAAAGCAACAAAAACAGGAGCCGATTCGAACATTACGTTCTGGGTCCATCAGAAAACCTGAAATAGCATTAGCGTCTTCATCTTCTGCAGATACTAGTCAACTTCTCAATCAGTCCAACAGAGTTTCCATTACCGGGCCCCCAGGGTCACCAATAGCTTCCGTTATGGATGAGGTGATTTCTGACCAGGGAGTGCAGCTTACTGTTGGTAATGATTTTGAAACTATTTCTGTCGAAGAACTTATTGCTCTACCTCCTGTGAAGTCTATTTTTCTTTCTCGTCTTGCACCTAATACTACCGAAAGTATGATCCATCAGTTTTTGGTCAAAAAGCTCCCTTCCCGTGATCTTTCTTGCCTGAATGTAAGAAAATTTGCAATGACTCGCCAAAATGAATATTCATCCTTTGAAATCAAAGTTGGTAGAGATCTAGAGCTCTTTGCAATTCTCAACAACAATAAACTATGGCCTTTACATACAGTAGTTCATGAGTTTTTTCGAATCAAGAATCGTATAACCAAAGATGGCTAACGAGATCTGTCACTGGTGCAACTGCCAGTTTTATAATTCATAACGATGATAAGATTGTCCAACCTACAACACCGTCTTTTGCGGCTGATTTAAGTAATCATTTTTCAATGTCATACCATAATGCTGGAGGAATGAGGACAAAATCTTACTCTATAACACCATCTACGGCTTCTGAAACAGCTCGTTTATCCTCGCTGAAAATATATTTTCATAATGCAAGTGGTCTCCGAACGAAAGTTAATAATCTTTTTGTTAACTCCAGTTATCTACACTACGATGTCATCATTATAGTTGAAACTTGGCTTTATAGTGGAATTCTTTCTACTGAACTATTTGACGGTCGTTATTTTAACACATATCGATTTGATCGTTGTAAATCTGTTGATCAGCGTGGGGGTGGAATCATAGTTGCTGTCCGGACTTTTCTAAGCTGCAATGAAGTCGTCCTACCATGCACAGATATTGAACAGATATGCATATCTGTCAAACTTGATTTAAAATCCAGATCAAATTTATTTTTTATTGTTAGCTATGTGCCTCCAAGTAGTTGTATTGAATTATATCAAAAACATATAAGTAATATTGATTTTATAAACAACTTGTGCTCTATGACTGATAATCTATGTGTATTAGGTGACTTTAATTTATCTGAAATAGTTTGGAAATGGTCTGAAGTTGATAAAATGTTGATTCCTTACAATATATCAAAAGATTTTGAAATTTTATTTATCGATTACGTTTTTTCTTTAAATCTTATACAATTTAATTATATTCTGAATGATTTAATGAAGATTTTAGACCTTGTTTTCATTAGTTGCAATGATTTTAGTATTAATCTAACTAACCCGTATTTTTCGCTTTTGAATGACTCAATGTATCATAAAGAGCTTATGTTTGTAATTGAATTTTATAGATTCATTCCAAAAAATATCTCTGATAATTTACAATCTTTCAACTTTTATAAAGCAAATTTTGTTGAGCTTAATAATTATTTGCAAAACATTGAATGGTCAAATGAATTTATGAATTTAAATCTCAAAAATATGTATGATCGCTTCATTGAAGTTCTTAGAATAGGTTTTGATAGGTTTGTTCCTCTTAAAAACAATAAAATAAATTCAAGTTCTCCTTGGAGCAACAAACAGCTCCTTGATTTAAAAAAACAGAAGCGCAAAGCTCATAAGTTATTCTGTAGATCCAAGCTTCAATCTGATTATTTGAAGTTTAGTAAGCTTCGTAAGGATTTTGTGGTTCTGAGTAAGTTTCTCTATAAGGCTTATATCATGAATATAGAAACTAAAATTAAGAGTGATAGTAAGTCTTTCTGGTCTTTTGTCAACTCAAAAAGAAAATCTATGGGTTTCCCAAACAACATGTTTCTCAAAGAAGTTAATTCTTCGGATTTAGATTCTACTGTTAAGCTGTTTGGAAAGTTTTTTGAGTCAGTTTATAGTAATTCTAATTTTAATAGCTGTTCATTAAACAATGTAGTCAACAAGATTGATCTTGGATCAATCCAATTGAATTACACGGAATTAAATTCAGCTATTTTGAATCTAAAATCGAATGTTAATCCGGGTCCAGATGGCATACCTGTCATAGTGTTAAAAAATTGCTGCAATTCTTTAAGTGTCCCTCTCCTCTCCATATTTAATAAATCTCTTTTTGAAGGAAACTTTCTAGACAACTGGAAACAGTCTTATGTGTTTCCAGTTTATAAGTCGGGTAATAAGAGTAATATCGAAAACTATAGAGGAATTACTAAATTATCTGCTATCCCCAAACTATTTGAGAGCTTAGTAAAAAATAGACTCGATTTTGTTACAAAAGAATGCTTATCAGAAGCTCAGCATGGTTTTGTCTCCGGAAAATCAACTGTTAGTAATCTTGCTTGCTTCACTTCTTATGTTATTGGTGCTATTGAGGATAGGTTCCAAGTTGACACAGTATATACTGATTTCAGCAAGGCTTTTGACTCAGTAAACCATGAAACTTTGATAAGGAAGCTTGAAGTTTTCGGTTTTCATTCGCAGCTACTTAGTTGGTTATCATCGTATCTAATTGGAAGATCTCAAAAGGTTCAGGTTGGTAGCACTTTTTCGCACGAGTTCGCGTGCTCTTCGGGTGTTCCACAAGGTAGCCACTTAGGTCCCCTTTTATTCTTATTATTTATTGATGATATTACTTCTGTTATAAAATATTGTGAATGTCTTCTATACGCTGATGATCTGAAGTTGTTTTTAAAAATTGATAACTTCAATGACTGTCTGTTAGTTCAATCTGACCTCAATTCCTTGTCAAAGTGGTGCTCTAATAATGGCCTTAATCTTAATATTAAAAAGTGCAATTCAATTTCTTTTTTAAGGAAAAATAATTGTCATTTGTTTGATTACCACATTGATTCAAAATCAATTAGTAGAGTCACTAATATTAAAGACTTAGGCATTGTACTTGATCCCTGTCTATCGTATAAAAACCATTTTGATTATTTGGTTACCAAAGCCAACGTGATGGTTGGATTCATCAAACGAAATGCAAAAGATTTTAGAGACCCCTTCGTCCTTTTGACATTGTATAACTCTCTTGTGAGATCGATTTTGGAGTATGCTGATGTTATCTGGAGTCCTGCTTTCATTACACATTCTAATCGATTAGAAAGGATCCAAAGACGATTCACTAAATTTATATTTTTCCAAATGCGTTGGTACCCGCAACCTGATTATAGGGCTAGATGTCAATTATTGGGGATAAAATCATTAGAATCTAGGCGAACTATTCATGGTGTAACATTAATAAGAGACTTACTATGTAACCATATAAAATGTCCTACGCTACTTGCTCTCGTACCTATTTATGTTCCATCAAGATCTTTAAGACCGAGAATGTTTTTAAAAGAAAAATTGCATAGAACGATATATGGAAGTAATGAAACCATATCTAGATCTATTAGGGATTTCAATGAAGCCTGTGTAAATATTGATATCTTCTGTCTGAGTCGTGATATATTTAAACTAGAAGTTTTATATTTATTTACATTCTAATTATTACCTATTATTTATTTTTCTTGGAGTGCAATTTTGAATTATCTGATAGCTGTAAAATTGCTTGTAGATGAAGTAATAAATAAATAAACCCAAAGAAATGGTTGTGAAATCTTTTGCGTCATCTTCCAGCTCTATCTGCTGGTACGCCATGGAAAGATCTATATTTAAAAATACCTTGGCCCCATGAACATCCGCAAAAACTACCTCAATAGTTGATAGGCAATATTAATCTACACACAACTGAGTATTAATTGTGACCTTGAAATCGCCATAGATCCGTACATCACCGTTCTTTTTTAATATTGGCACAATTGGGGTGCCCCATGCTGAATAATTTATAATCTCTAATAGGTATCACTAAACTAACAAGTTTGTCAATTTGATGTTCAACTTATTCCTTTATAGCAAATGGTAACCTTCGTGGCTTAAAACACTTTTTCATGGCACCGTCTTTCAGTTTTAAGAAAGCCTTGTATTCGTTTTCTACTATATCCAATAACATGAGTAGTCTTTAGTCGAATTTCGTTGAGCCTTAACTGTTACAGGCTTAGAAAAACTGTCCCACGGGCAGTGAGTTCTTCACTCTGCTCTAGTTTATCTGAATCCCCCTTAGAGAAGATGAAAAATTAACATTGTAGAAAGCAAAAACAAAAGCAAAAAAAAAAATAAAGCGTGAATAGAAAAATGCAAGCAAAAATGCCTCACATATTCATATCATATACACAATTACACATACCTACCTACAAAACTAAGATTCTTTTCAAGTTCTTTTTCGCACAGGATGCCAAGGATGTAAACACAGGTATATATATTTTTTTAAATAAAATAGAAGTAATGAGCTAAAAGGAAACTTCTTCCGGCATGTGGTGTAAAAACGCAGCGCAGCGCTATCGCCACGCACTAAACCAAAGATGCAGCTGTTTGGCACGCGAATTTAGGCGAATATGTGTAATTGTGTACCTCCAATCATCTCACAGAAAATGTTGCAAAACAAACAGAAAATAAATTAAATAATATCAAATCGTTCTCCCCAGGACTACAGTAAATAAAAGAAAAAATATCAAAGCTACTTAACCAATTGGCACATATATTTTTTAAGCGAAGTGGACACGCCACACAATTGCAGGGTAAACGTCAGAAAAATTCAACGAGCTACTCTTGGGTTTTTTGTTATTCTTAAATGAGAATAAAAAAAATTACTAAATCCAATGCTCGGTCGAACGGATAAATGGACATGTGTTTTTATTGTGTAACTATTTGGTAAACAGTACCCCATGAAAAGGACTTTTATTGTAGTTTTATAAGAGAGCTGCTAGGAGTCTCAATATAACTTCCGGAGATGATGATTTGATAAATTGGTTTTAAAATCACGGATAGTAAGATCAGGTCATAGATTGCCAATGAAAATCGTAGCAATTGATCCAGTGTCTTTTTTGTTGTCCTAATCAGTACCAAACTAACGATGACGTGTACCAGCTATCCCGATTTATCTGCATTTCTTGAAAATGAGTTTTCAGCATAGGTTGAAAATCTCTGTTTTAGGCTCGGTATCGGTATAAGAAAGCCTACTGGTTTTACTGAGTATTTCGATTTATCAAAGGCTAGTCTGTAAACATTTTAATGTCTAAAGTTAGAGAACAAGACGAAGCTTCGGACATGGTTGCCTCACATGTTGTATCGCAGTACATGGAGAAGGTGTAGTTTATGATTTTCACAGAACTCCACAGATTGGAGTGCTGTGGGAGCTGGGAAGTAAGCTGACGCAACTTACCACTATCAAAAATGCAAGCAGAAGAGATGACAATGAGTTGAAATGTAAAACTTAAAAATATTTAAATCGACTACAAATAGGAGAAGAGCTGTCGGCGTCGCGTCGCCGTCGTACCAAAATGAGGATTCCGTTGTCATTATTCTTACCACATATGAGTGAACTGTTAAGAAATGAAACTGTTTGTTCAACTAATTAGTAAAAATGTAAAACTTCAAAAAATTTCAATCGACGATAAATAGGAAAGGAACCATTGAATGAGATAGTGCCAAAACAAAGACTCTTTTCTCATTATCCTTACCGTTGGTGGGGGAACGTTAAAAAAATTATTGATTGGCTAATTAATTGAAATGTTAAACTCATCGACAGAAACAGGAAAAGAGCCATACCAAAATAAGGATTCTCAGTATCATTACCATAGGTGGGAAAAATCTGAGGAGGTGAAACTCTTTGATTGGGTAGTTAGTCGAAATGCACATCTTTAAAGAATTGAAATCGAACTGATTTGTTTAAATCCTTCTGAGATTGATTCCGGTCAGTGCTCGTGACAGAGCTGACTGGCAGACACGGTTTTATTCACCAGCGTCCTGGTTACACCTCCAGCAGTTTCGACAGTGATGATTTCTATGCCTTTCGACCAGTGTTCTTTTTTCAAGTAAGACTTGTAAATCCTTTTTCATTCACCAGCATTATGGTTGGACCTCCTGATATTTTGACCCTGATCGTTTTTTCCCTTCCGTTCAGTGCCCATGGGCCGGACTGAGACAGATGTGGTTTGATTGGCCAAAGTTAGTTCCGGTTGGACCACGAGAAATTTTCGCAAATTTTAAGTAGATCAACGATCCTTCTGATCGTCTTCACGTTTGTGGAATATGTGGCTAATTCGGTTATGAGAAACTCTCTGCTGCATAGTTAGACTGTGGTCATTCTTGTGTCCTTTTTGCGCTGAGAAGTAGCTTCTAGCCTCCTTTTCCTCCTCCTTTCGCCACCAAAAGAAGTTACCACTGGAATAAGATCAACTTATAAACCTTCACTCGATTCATTAGCAACACCACTGGAAACATTAGCTGAACTGGGATGAGAGTTAACACCGTAGGTGAAAACTCCGTACTACATCCCTTATCTTTCCAGCAAAGCCAACGGTGGGTTTCATTGCGAGTGCTGCATCGGTTACGGTACCTTCGACTCTATACCGTACACAACTGAAAAAGCGGAAGTTTTTATTTTAGGTGGGGCCTGCCATAGCTGAAAACTTTCGCTCTGGGTCAATAACTTAATTTAACATTCCCTCATCATTAATTGAACATAATTTGATTAGATAGATGGGCAGCCGACTGGTATTGGGTGAAATCACGACTTTTGAAAGGAAAATGCTACTCGCTCGTTCGATCACTGATGCGGTCATTCGGCCGCAGGAACGAACTTTTTGGAGCGTTTGATTTGAAATTGCTGGATTACTTTAAAAGTTTCAATATCTTATTTGGCAATTCCCAAAACATGAAGCACTGCCCATTCAAACCCGCATGCAAACAAAAGAAGCAAATTACAGAAAACCTATTTAAACACACCTTCCTCCCGTTAGCACAGACTGTTATGTTTGATTTTTACCATTCTGTAGGTACTCGATGGAAAAATAAAGTCTGTGCTCTGCAGCCATATTTTATGTAGTAAACTGACAAACAAAGTCTGAACATTAAAATTGCACTATCCCTGCCTGGTATTTAACCTACCTTAACCATGCTCTTCAGTCAGTCAGTCAGTAAAAACAAAACAATGCAAAACAAGCAAAAAAAAAAAACTACCCCACTACGCGCATAGTGTATATTATATACCCTTACCCACTCATCTATCGATAACACTCTAGCGAACTCCATGCAGTAGCACAGTACACAAGAATAAACGGCTCGTTTTGAATAACAAACCTCGCTTTTGAGTGTTGACAACATTGTAAAAAGCAGAAATGGCACTTCTAGCCCACTCCCTTCTTTTGTTCTGTGCTTTTGCCACCCCCAACCCAAATATCGAGTCTATATAAGGAGAGAAAGCCCATTGAGTCCTCGTTGGTACCTGCTCTTAAATTTTTAGAATCATCATCGGAATAGGTGTACTTACTAAAATGTCTTATCACATGGAGACACTTTTTTTTTCTAATCATTAAATGTTCAGGGCCACGCGTGTGGCAGAGTAATAAGTTTAAAGTTAGCTTAAAGTTAAATGATTTATGATAAAGTCTGTGAAATTGTCCTTGAAGTGCCTGGAACATATACATAAGTCTTATTTTCTAGAATTCCATTATTCAAAACTATCATATGAAATGTTTCCACGAATATGTGGGAAAGTCGATGTTGTGGGTAGTAATTCCGTTTCATGACAAAAAAGTTACCCCCAAAAAGGACGAGGAATATTTAATAAGAATATAACTACTGTAGTTCGATAAGTCAAGGTAACATTTCAATCACATTTCACAAATGCACAGGCACATTCGTACACACGATTTTATCATCAATCATCTGTTTCGGTGTAAACAGTTGGGCTGAAAAGTATTAATCCTACTTACTCACCTTAATTTCAATGGACCTAATACTGATGGTCTATGTGTGTCAGTTGTTTTCCTGACAGCCATTTTTAACCTGACCTAACCTTAACTAATTTAACCTAAGCTACTCACCTTAAGCTACAAGCAGTTTCAACGTTTTCAAACTCTGGGTGGTTTTGTTTTTTTGCTTATTTATTTATTTATTTATTTCTTTATTGAAATAACTTAAAAATAAATTTACAAATTATTTTGATAAGGCATCAAAGCAAAAAAAAGCCATAAGCGATGCCGTATTTTTAAGATAACATTAATATCAAATATATATGCAAAGATAATGAATGTTGAAGACAAAGGAACATTTGTTGATATATATACATTTAAAAAGTTTACATAAGGTATAGGGGAGACTAAAAGTTAAATTTCATCAAATTTGTTGTAAGCATCTAAAGCAGTTTTTATTCTTTCAGTTGTTTTATAATCGGCTGGGTTGAGGATGGTGGATAATTCTTTTGCTATTTGTGAGTTTCCAAGTGTCGGGTCAATTTTGCGTGATATAGAACATTCTACAAATACATATGTGATATATTGAAAGAACTTCATTGCAGAGATTGCAAGCTTCTTCAAGTTCATTGTTGTATAAATGTTTGGTGTTGAAAATTGTTTTTCCAACTCTTATTCGGAGTATTCTAATACATTCTTTCCTTGTCAGCTGTTTGTTGTATGGAATACGAAGGTAACAAGGATTGTGAGTCCGAAGGAATGTATCACAATTAATCCAGTCGTTTTAAAGTTCTTTTTTCATCTATAACTAACTATAAGCAAATCTGTCAAGTTAGTTGGTGGAATTTGGCCATTCGATGATAAGTGGATAGTTAGTGGCATCTTTAGCTGCAGCATCTACATTTTCATTACCTGGGATTCCAGTATGTCCCGGTATCCATGCCAATGTGACGTTTAATGTTTGTGAGCATCTAAGTTGTTCCAGTGTGCGACATCGGTTTGTTTCATTTATTAATCCTTTAAGGATACCCAGATTGTCTGTCATAATTAAACTTCGGCCAAAAAAAGATTTTGCAATATTTATAGCTTTACTAATTGCTGTTATTTCTGCAATGTAACTTCCTGCCTCACATGGAAGCAGTCCTTGCCACGCTATGGAGGATGGTGAATCTTGCTCCCATTTTACCACTGTTGTCGTCCTTATATGATCCGTCTGTGTAAAAAATATGATCTGGGTTGACGGTTTCGATCATCTATTGATGCAGCTGTTGAAACACTTTGTTGGTTGTGTTCTTCTTTTGAAATTGGGCCAGGTTCATATTTATATTTAGCAAATTTCTTTTCCAGGGAGGTGTATTATCTGTTATTGAGGCATCGGACAAGAAATTCGGTGGAATATTTACCAATTCAAATATTTTCTCCAGTGCAGATATAGATATAGAATTTTTCCGTTTGCTCCTATGTGGCCTAATTATATCATTGGCAATACTGTTGGGAGGATGCTTTGGATCTGCAAGAGATTTACTGGCTAAATTGATAGCTCTTCTTTTGCCAAGGTTTTGAAAGGATTGATACCCCGTTTCCAGTCTGAGAGCTTCAATTCTAGTTGATCTTAATGCTGAAGCCGTACGATAGCAATTATTGATTGCAGTGTCGATATCTTTGCAGTTTTTAATTGTTGTGAACATGTAGGTAGTAAGTCCGTGTTGTAAAGTACCTTCAACGAGTGTTTTTGCTATTTTCAAGGCTGTTTCCAGCTGAGGTCCTTTTTTCTTGGAGCATATCATTTTAAGAAGGTTGTTTCGTGTTTTTAATTTCTGTACAATTTTTTTTAGCCTGAATATTTCACTTCAAGTTTGAACTGAAAGTGATTCCCAAAATTGTTAATTCTTTTGAGGCGGCAATTGAGGTAGGTACCTTTAATATTCAATGGAGGTGGAGTACAATTTCTTTTTCTGCAAAGGTGCAGTAAATCAACTTTTGACGGTGGAACTATAGCACCTCTACTTTGTGCCCATGTATGTATGGCCCTGTCTGCAGTTTCTAAAATCGTTTGCACCAGCCAGCATCGGAATTCCAGATGCTACTACATAAATATTGTCGGCATATACACCAACAAAGTCTAGCTGAAATTCAGGCTGTGTAAGTTTGTTTAAAAGCGATTCAACATAGGAGTTGTAAATTACCACTGAAAGAGGAGACCCTTGTGTGGTTCCACTTTCCATTTTAAAGTACGATGAATTATGACCATCAATATTAACTCTGAAGGTTCTTGAAGTCATAAATGATGAAATAAGTTTAATATTTTCAACGGGGACAATCCACTGTGACATTTGTTTGAGGACGGGAACTTTGGTGACACGATCGAACGCTTTTTGAAGATCGGATGACATAACTATGCCATGTTTGGTTTTCGACAGATTTTCTGACATTTTGTGCTCCAGCAAGTTTTTTTTTTTATAAAAAAGAAATATTTTGCTTTACATGGAAGTAAACACTTTAAAAGCCCGATTCTGCCTTGCATCACTGAAACCTCCCAATGTTCCAGTCAAGTCACAAACTCTCCATTCAATTCTTATTGTGATGTAGTTCTCAGCAGACTATAAAGTTGTGTCTTGTGTGACTTTTGGACAGAAACGGCTTGTTTATTATGATATTAATAATTCCATGCCGGAGACCATCTGAATCCAGATGTCTGCCTTTCCTTTTGTATCTTCGGGATCGTATCTAATGTTGTTAACGAGGTTCTCTGAATCTCCTTTGAATATGACTATACCAACTAAGCCGTTCATGGTCTGTTTCCCCAAGATTCCTTCCACGGATCATAATGCGATCAAGCTTCTTTATTCACGCTATCATACGGAGCATCTTCATCTCAGAGTCTGTTGACTCTAACAACTTTTGTACAATTATCAAAAGTATATTAGATCTTGTTATTGTCGATCGAACGAATGCTTTTTCGAAATCTTTTATGGAATCGCGATGGTTTCCATTATTATTCTTTTACTTCAGAAAAACCCGATGGCTTTGTTAATTTTCGTAGTCGACTACCCAATAACCACTCAACGATCTTGAAAATATATGATCAGCTTGATCGAACGGTAGTTATCGGAATTTAATGCTTCCCTGATGTGGTTATGACTACCCTTATAATGTTATAGAACACAGTGCGAGCATTTAGGAAAATAGGAGAGGATTTGAAAGGAGACACCGATGTACGTTGCTTTTGAACTTTTGTGAATCGTAATGCAGGGAAAATACAGAGCCAGGTAAAGCATTCCACATTCGTGTGGTGCAATGTCGTGTATTTTCGTTAAGCAAGGTGCTTTCAAGAAAACATTTCCATCAACAGGCCATCACAATATTGTCGTCGCCTTCTATGGAGAATGTTGTTGTTATCCAGACGAAGCTGTCCTTGAGCATTCTTAATGAGCCTGGACGATCGAATCTCTTAAGCATATCCCTTCTTTAAGCAGATATTTAGAAGATGGTTGCCCTCATTCTTTTTTTACTTGCGATTATAGGTATCTACTATAAGGCAAGTTTTGCAATCGTGCAGAAAAAAAATTTTGAGATAACAACTAAACATGACATTACGATGATAGAGAATACGAAAAAAGTGGGTCCTGCAATTCTGTCTGTCTGTCTGTCTGTATTTTTGTGTGTCTGTATGTCGGACGTCCGTATATGGATCTACAGCCTTTGCAGTTAGCGTCTGTTTGGCATCCTACAGAGGAATTTTTGGAATTGGGTCTCTAGGTCTTGAAATAACTGTACCTGCCATACAACCTATATGATAATACTTATTTTTCTCGAGAACGGCTCAAACGATTTCGATAAAATTTTGTGTTAAGGATTAATTTTGGATTGTTTCTCTTATTTTTTTTTTTTTTTTTTTTTTGTCAGGAGGAAATCTTCAAATGACACTTGGCAGTATTCGACACCAAGTAGTGTGGGATTCTTACTTCACTAAAAACTCCTCGTAATCAGAACCAATCTATTAACGATCGACAACAGATTTTTCTTTCTCAATAATACAATCGCTTTAGGGGAAGCTTAAACTTTTAATGCTTCCCATGACTTTTAGACCATTAGCTCGTGTGGCTTGGTTCTTCTTAATCTCCGAACATTGCCCCTCGTATTCAATACGGACTCCATTTCAGAGTTGATATGACTATGCAGTCGCTGATTGTGTGATACAGCATGTTTTCTTACAACTTCTGTTACCGTTTCTATTTGTAGGTCACGATGTAAATCGCTATTTCTTATATACCATGGTGCATTAACTATTCCACGAAGGACTTTGTTTTGGAACTTTTGGATGATTTCAGTATTTGTTTTCTTCCAAACAGGTCTAAGTACTTGTTTATAAAGCATTATTTTATTTTCGACAGATAGGTCAGAATTTCTACCGAGTAACCAGTACATTTTTCTATACTTCAAGTTGAGCTCTTTCCTTTTCTTTTTGATATGCTCTTTCCATTTTAACTTTGCATCCAAATTCATCCCAAGGTATTTGGCCATGTTGGCGTAAGGTACAGCTTGATTGTTGATGAAGATTTGTACGTAGCTTAACTTTTTATTTGTAAAGTTTATATGTGCAGATTTAGCTTCATTGAGCTTGATACGCCATTTTTTGGTCCAATCACTAGCGGTGTCGTTGTATTTTACTTAGCTTTGAATATTCTTGATCATACCGTACTCTGAAGAGCCGGTTTGAGATATAAGATTTTAGTATTTCGTAGTAATGCCTGGGTAGGTCCCTTTGCAGTTTGTAGGTACCCAGCCCCTCATGCCATACCTTGTCGAATGCTTGAGCAACATCTTAAAATATAGCCGAACATACTTTGTTTTTCTTCTAATGCTTTTTCAACTGCATCCGTTATTCTATGAACTTGGTATATCGTGGAATGTTTATTTCTAAATCCAAACTGATGATTTGGGATAAGATTTCTTTCTTCTATGACTTTGCTTAGTCTTTTCAGTAGCAATTTTTTTTTTTTTTGTTTGTTTCTCTTATGATGTAAAAAAAATTTTGAAAAAAAGCTAAAAACGGTACCTCTCATAGTACCATTTTTTCAAAACCGACTTTCTCTTTAATGGCTGACACGATCTTGACGAAATTTTGGATTTAAAAAGTCGTAAATTTTTAAAGAAATTTTTTATCAATATTTAAAAAGATTTAGCTTTGGAAATTTTTATAAAGTTTTTAAAAAAATTTTGATTTTTGAAAATAGCTTCAAAGCTATAACTTTGATTTTTTCAAATTTTCTGTCTAAGCAACTTCTAGCAATATCTAGAACTTTGCATACTTGACTTTTAAAAAACAGTTTTTCAAAAAAGTGAGAAATAAAAAAACGTTTTTTGAAAAAGCTGGTCCAACGATTTTGATTAAATTTTCATCATGCATATTATGTATTAGCAATTGCAAAAGAATGGCGTTCTTAGATTTTTGCTTGAAACCTTTGGAATATTTAGTTTAGTTTAGTTTATTCATCAAACAGAGTAAATATCTTACAGACTACTATAATTATAAATAAATGTATATAAATAAAATAAAATAACAAAAAATAAATAACAAAGAAATTTATGTGACAGGTCGCAATAGTAAAGCGGACAGTAAATTCTTTTTGAAAACCTCTCTTGAATTACTAGAGAAAATATCTATGACTTCTATTACAGAATTTGTTTCTTTTATACAACGTGCAAACGGTTTGTTTCTACAATAATTTCGTGTCGAAAAATTCTCATGAAAATGAAAACTAGCACGAAGTATTCTTTGCGGAGAGTAAAAATTTATTTGTTGTAATAAGAGAGAACAGTTTATTCTATTGCTAATTACATCTTTTATAAACATTATTGCAAAATACTTTCTTCTTAGCTCAAGCGTTTGAATATCTATTAGTAAGCATCTAGAAACGTATGATGGTACTTCGATATTCCAATTAAGTTTATGGAAAGCGAACCTTGTGAAACTCTTTTGAACCCTTTCTATTCTTAACGAGTGTACATTATAATAAGGATTCCAAACTGTACTACAATATTCCAGCACTGATCTTACAAGAGTTATATATAATGTTTTAAGGGCATATGGATCTGAAAAATCTTTAGAGTTTCTCCTTATGAACCCTAACATCCCATTGGCTTTATTTACTATATAATCTATATGCTTTGTAAACGTAAGTTTTTCATCCGGCATAACTCCCAAATCTTTTTTGGCAGTGACTCTTTCTAAAGTCATGTTATTGATACTATAATCAAAAATAATAGGAGATTTCGTCCTAAAGCACGTGAAACTCTGACATTTAGCAACATTAAGAAACAATTTGTTATAATCACACCATTCAGCCAAATTTTGAATATCTTTTTGAAGAAGGAGACAGTCTGAGGAAGATCGTATGACTCGGAAGATTTTCACATCGTCGGCATACATCAGGTTACTCGAAAAATTAAAACAATCTGGAATATCATTAATAAAAAGGATAAATAGCAAGGGACCAATATGACTTCCTTGGGGTACTCCAGAGGTCACATTTATCATTCTTGACCTGTGATTACTTAGTTTGACGTATTGAATTCTTTTATCTAAATAGGCAGTAATCCATTTTATAAAGCTTGAATAAAAGCCTAGTTTAGAAAGTTTGAAAATTAATATACTGTGGTTGACTCTGTCGAATGCCTTAGCAAAATCCGTAAAAATAATATCAGTTTGGAAACTATTTTCAAACCCATTAATGACAGAATCGCATAAAATTGTAAGGTTAGTAGCAGTAGATCTACCTGACACAAAACCATGCTGAAATTCAGACACTATACCTTTAACAAAAAAGCTCAATTTTTTGCAAATTAGCATTTCAAACATTTTGGGAATGACTGATAATTTGCAGATTGGTCTATAGTTGATCACGTTTTACTTCGATCCTAACTTATGAATAGGAGTTATAAAAGAAACTTTCAAGCAATCCAAAAACTGGCCACTTTTAAGGGATTTGTTGAAAATCAAACAAAGCGGCAAGGCCAAAGAAATCGAACAATTTTTCAATGCGATAGGGGCGATATTATCAGGCCCAGCACTTTTGTTTATATCAAGGCCATTTAAGGCTTCCAAAACTTCGGAAACACTTAATTCGATGCTACCTACATCAATAACATTAGAAGGGAAGAAAGCAGGAGGTTCACAGGAAGAAGAGGGCAAATAGACAGAACTAAAATAATCGGCGAAAAAATTACATATGACATTTACATCACTAGACAAGTTATCAATATATTTCATACAGCTTGGAAGTCCTAAAGATTTTCGTTTGGTATTTATAAATTTCCAGAAGTGTTTACAGTCTGTTTTAATTTTTGACTCTACAGAGACTATATAATCGTTAAACAGGAAGCTATTGAGGCAGTAAAATTCCAGGTGACACCGAGTATAATTATGTTTAAGAACATGATTATCTCTGCTATGCTTGTAAGCTTTGTAAGCTTTGTTTTTCCTGTTTTTAAGATTTCATTATTTTGCGTGATTTAATTCAATTTTCATAATTCATGTGTAGTTGGCAACCCTGTAACGCAAAATATATTATGAAGAGCGAATACCAAAACCTTTAACTCAGCCTTTAGTTTTATTATCGTATTTAGAACACAATCGCAAGTTCGTAGTGCCCATTTTTTTATTTTGTCGTACTTTTGAATACCTCTGTTGCACAAGCAGCTTGGACAGACATTTCTTCCAGGTTCCGAAACATGATGTCTGTGCTCTTGGCTTAAAGTTGAGTTCACTTCTTCTTCGCTTCTATTTCGCAGTTTCTATATTTCCCTTTGAGAAACCATTTCGTCTCTAGTTACTAGTTAGTTAGTTAGTTGTAATGACTCCTTTATTTCTTTGCATATTGACATTTTTTTTTTTTTGAAAAATAATTCTTAAACCTAATTAGTATGGCCTCTGTTAATAGAACAAATAATAAGTAGTGTTAAAAAAAAGATAGTTCTAGTTAGTAGTAGTAGTAGTAGTAGTAGTAGTAGTATAGTGACTTTATTCAGCAATATTTATAATTATTTTGGGATATCACTAATTATAGCGTTGGCTTTTGCCGTCAGCCAGAAAAAGAAAGTTAACAAGTTTTATAAAAACTATCTTTGATATCTTTGGTATCGCAATGGACCTAATATTGGTCTAAGTGTGTCAGTTTGTTTTCCTGACAGCCATTTAAACCTAACCTAACCTTTATATAAATTCAAATTATTCAGATTGTTAAAATTGCAATTGTGAATTCTGTATGTAATTTTGTTGTTGATTTAAATGCTTCGTTCATTATTTGGCTTCGGTAGCTTAGCGCTGAAGTGACGAATTTGGCTAGTGCGGTCCAGTTCAGTCCATTTAGGATTTCTTTGACTTCCTCTAGGTTCAAAATACTTTTGCTTAAATAAAAGCGGCGGATCGATTTTAATATAGGGCGAATTCCTTGAAAATGGAAAACATCTCTGGTTGCCTGGAGGTTACATAAGTTGCATTGGGTTTGTTCGTTGGCGCCATGTGGTTGGCAATTTAAACGAAGCAGTTCTCCTCTAGTCTTAAGGATAAGGGATATAAACTTAATCGGTATTTGATCGTTGAAATAATTGTTAGAACCCATAGTTAATTGTAGTTCTTTGTATAGAACTCGGGATTCACTTTGACGAGCTGACTCCGCGAAATTAACAAACATTTGCTCTTCTATTTTCTCCAATAGCGGTGGGAAAACATTTTCCTAGGTTTCGGAATCCATCTCTAGTAATAGAATGCCATGTTCAGGGTCCATTCTTCGAAAAATTGTGTTCTTTCCGCAAGTAAAGATCTTGCGATAACATTTGGGAGCCGATGACTTTGGGAGTGCCATTACCTTTGCAATGTACTGGAAGTGCATTTTTAGCGTCAAAATGAATATCGGTGCAACTCCTGTTTCTAAATGAAACATATAATTTGGCGTGTTCATAGGGAGCCAAAACATCTTCTTGATAAAGTACCTTAGTAGTTTTTCGACTTCTTCGTACTGCACGAATCCCCATACTTGAGCAGCATAGCAGAGGATCAATCTCATAACTGCTTCAAAAAGTTTGAATTTGACGCTGGAAGCAATATTTTTTTTGCTGAGAACTCCTTTCCAATTGCAGTTGATAGCCTTTTTTGATTCTGACAGCTTCTGTTGCAAATGCTTTTTGAACGATAGCGATGGCGTAATAATAACACCCAAGTATTTATATTCTTTCACCACCTCGATGTCCGTATTCATGAATTTCCATCTCTCTTCTCTTGCGTATTGTCCAGTGCCGTTTCGGAAAATCATTATTTTTGATTTACTAGTGTGAACAGTAAGGCTCCATAGCTGGCAGTACAATTGCAATTTGTTAATCATGATTTGCATCATATTTGGAGTCTCAGCGAACATGACAATATCAGTCAGCGTATAAAAGTGCTTTTATTTTAGTACCAGCAAAACAAATACCACCGGGAAGGTAGCTTGTGAAGTCATCCAGGAAAAGTGAGAAGAGAAGCGGGCTCAAGACGCAACCTTGTTTAACTCCTAAAGTCGATGAAAACCAATCTGATACTTCGTTTCCATCCCATATTGCCGTTAAGTTATTTTCATACAGCCCTCTTAGCATTGCTATGGTTTTGGTTGATATACCTAAGCAGCTTAGCTTATAGAACAGAGCTTTACGATCAAATCAGTCGAAGGCAGCCTTGAAATCAATGAAGAAGGCGTATAGTTTTTTACTTTTGTTAAGGTATGAACGAGCGATACAGGTGAGGGAAAAAATGTGATCTACTGTAGAGTATCCTTTTCTTAATCCGGCTTGGAATTCACTTAAAGTGTTATTTTCCTTTGTCCATATCGTAAGTCTTTCTAGGATCACGCCAGTAAAAACCTTCATGACACAGTTCATGAACGAAATTCCTCTGTAATTACCTGGGTCATATACATCACCTTTTTTAAAAAGTGGGAAGATGATATTTCTTTGGAAGCTTTCAGGGAAGTTTTCATTTGCGAAAATGTAGTTGTAGGCTTTCGTTAATTTCTCTACAAAGAGTTCCGAAAAAAACTTATAGAATTCGTATGGGACTTTATCGTCATTTGGAGCCTTGTTGTTCTTGCATCTTTGTAACACAATCCTCACCTCTTGAGTTGAAAAAGCTCGATCAAGGATCTCATTTTCGGTCCATGGGTACGCAAATTGAAATTGGTCTAGATTTTCTTGATTTGAAAGAAGCCGTTTAAAGTGGTCTGCTAGCAGCGAAGTGCTTATTACGGGTTTTTTCGCGAACGGTATGCCATTTAGCTCACGTGCTACCAGTCTTTCCATTAGTGATCGTGAATACTGCAATTGCTTTTCCTTGCAGAGGCTCTTAAAAGTCTTGTTTTCCTCTCCGTACATTGATTTTGAGATGATTGAGTTTGTCTCTCTGACTAGCTTTAGGAAACTGAACGATTTATTCCTCGCTGTAGCACACTCATCATCAAACCATGGGGATTTCCATTTTTTTTGCCTGTGATTGGATTGAAAAGGCTGGTTCTAGTTAGTAAAAATTACTAAAAATCTACTTCAAGAACAGCTTTCCTTTATCGTAGCGCTGTTATAATGAAGTTGTAAAGGCTGTATCATCCCTGGTCACCTGAACATTTGTTCTTCCTTCACCTTGTGCTTGCTGAAATATCTATACCGGAACTCTGCCAGGATTGGGCATATCGCAATAAAATGAAATGTATCTTCACGCGTTTTTATATTGCAAAGACTACATAGTAAAGGCAGATCTGGTCGATGTGGTACAAAGTTAATATTGAGCAGTTCTCCTCTCGCTTTGAAGATAATGCTTATTTTATTCAATGAGTTCCTATTTAAAAGGTACGAGTTCTACTGCAGGTTGAAACTTAGACGACTGTAGTAACATCTATAAACAGAGAAGAACTTGCTTCTGAAACATCTGTTTCAAACAGGGTTTTTCCAAACAAACTTTTCCAGGATTTCCCTGAACTTTCTTCTTAACATGGATGGATGCTCGCTAGTACTTATATTTATGGTGATGCCACACGTTGCAGCAAGGCTAGTCCATTCTTTGAACATTGTTCCTTTTCTTTTGATAGCTGCTATTAAGACTTTTCTTGGTAATCTATTATCCTCCATTTCATTTACCTTTACAATGTAGTTAAAGTGCATGGCAAGGGTGTCCACAATCAAAGGAGGTGTTCCTGTTTCAAGATAAATCATATAATTTGGAGTGTTCATTGGTAATCGAAATATCCTTTTAACGAAATATCTTAGAAATTTTTCCACAGGTTCCATGAAGCAATGTCCCCATACTTGCGCCCCGCCCCGTAGAACAGGATTGACAATGCCGTTGCTCGGAATAGTTTTTGCTTTGCACTGTGCTCAATGTATTTGTTCTTGATGCATTTTCCCCATCACGACGAAATTGCTCATTTAGCGTTAGTCAATTTTCTCTCCAAGTGCTTTTTCATGCTCAGATTTGAGGTTATCAAAACTCCTAGATATTTATATTCGGCGGACAAATTCGACTGCTTGGCCATTATATTCCCATTTTTCTTTTTTTGAATACCTGCCACCTCCGCCTCTAAAAATTATCAGTTTCGATTTTTGCAGGTTGATTTCAAGATTCCATCGGTTGCAATAAACCTCGAGCCTATTTATCATGAGCTGCATTCCATCTACTGTTTTAGAGAAGATCACTATGTCATCTGCATACATAAGGGCTGGGACAGTCATTCCTTCCACAATGATTCCACCTCTAACTTCATCAGTAATAATCATTTATGCAAATTATAAATAGCAGGGCACTCAGAATACAGCCTTGCTAGAGACCTGTGGCTGTTGTAAACTCCTCTGATAAAGACTCGCCATCCCAAACGTAAGCTACGTTGTTGTCGTACATCGCTCTAAGCACACTTATAACTTTGATCAACACTCCTATCACACAGAGCTTGTAGAAGAGAGCTTCACGATCAACAGAGTCAAAAGCTGCACGAAAGTCTATAAAGAACGCGTATAGTTTCTTCTGTTTTCCTTTTATAAAGATCAGCAATGTTCCATAGTGGAAAAATATGGTCTATCGTCGAGTAACCTTTCCTGAAACCAGCCTGTCATTCCGATAAAATTTGTCTGTCCTCAACCCATTTTGACAGTCTGTTGAGAATGAGTCCCGCAAAAAGCTAAGCTGTAGTTTGCTTGTTCCTCGTAGTTACCCTTTTTGTGTAGCGGGAAGATAATTGATCTTTGAAATGCTTCCGGAACTGACGCGATCTCGAAAATTCGGTTAAATTCAGATGTTAGTAAATAGATAAATTTTTCGGTTGCGTACTTGAAGAACTCGAAGGGGATACGGTCATGCCCTGGGGTTTTGTTTAATTTTGCATTAGCGACAACTTTTTCCACTTTTTGGACTGAGAAAAGTGCATCTAAGTAATCATCTTGAATTGAAGGGGCTGTATATTGTACCACAGGTCCACTTGATGTGATATTGAGAAGGCTGGTGAAATGGTCTCTAAGACTAGATGCATGTCATGTCATGAGCTATGACACTTGTTTTTCCATTAAAATGCTTAACAGCTTTCCTGAACTCTGAAGATGAGTGTGCTTTATTTCTAATTTCTATATTTTAGTTCTCAAAGGACACCTTTTTGGAATAGCATAGTCGTTTGAAATTCCTATTCGCATCTGCATATAAAAAACTTGTAGGTTCCAGGATCTTAGAAGGTTAAGGTATTTAAACGATAAATTTCTTGTTTTATGCTTTCTAAATCGAACCATTTTTGTTTGAATAATTCTTTATTCCTCCGAGGACTGCTTTGCGGATATGCTTTTTTAATAATTCCTGAGAGAGTGCTTATATCAGCACGAATATCCATATTTCCAAGCGCTTCCAGTTCTTTGTTTAAATTTGTCTTAAATGTTTCGGATTCCATCATTCAATATCATTTTTGGGACAAGGTTTAGCTGCTTTGTGTTGACTGGGAATTGTGATTGTGATTGAAAGGACAATTTCAAGGGGCATATGATCTGAAAATGTATTGCATCCTATTTCAAAACTGCTCATAATGTAATTCCATTTTCCAGATACGAAGCAGTATTCGATGACTAAACAACTTGTTCCTCTAATGAAGGTATACTCTCCTTCGGAATCTCCTGAACAACTTCCATTGAGAGCATGACAATTGAATTCATCTGCAAGCTCCAAGATTTTGGATTCCTTGCTATCGCACAAGGCATCTTTCGAGTTATGGCTCAAGTTGAACCGTTTCGTCTCTATTTCATTGAATAAGAGGAAAAAGAAGTATAAATTGAGCTTTTTGCTCTACAAAAGAGTTTATTTCGAAACCATTTTAAGCCAGGTCACAACATCTAAGTTGAATGTTTTCAATAACAGTAATTCAGTACCAAACAATAACTGGCCCCTAACTTTATGATGGGGCCCGTGCCCATGCCGTAATGGTCAGCATGTCTGCCTGTTACGTGGGAGGTTCTAGATTCGAATCCCATGGGGAACATAAAACTCTTTTTTATACAGTTTTTTCAATAGGAACGAACTCTTTCAGTTACTACTGTAGTATACCTACCTACTGGGAACTTCTCCTATTTTACCTCCCTCCATATGCAAAAACATTAACCCCTTCTGACCACCGTAAAACCAAACACATGACTCTGCTAAAAGCTTTTAGAGTCTCTTTGATTGAGGCAATAATGTTGGACGGTGCAATGTTGTTTGTGGAAGTTGGCTGGCTGAACAGCGGATAAAGGCAATTACAGGCCGCAATTAGTTTTTTTTTTTTTAGAAGGGGTGCTGATGCGATGAGGATTGCGAACTATCGAGCCCTATCCCTACTGAACAGTTTGGCTCTTTGGAAATTCGGAAAAAAAACAAGAAAAAATTAAAGATTAAAAGGTTTTCTGTAAATTGTAGGTAGTTAGATTTAATAACCCACCAACTAGGGCCGAGTGTTGGCAATGTTTTAGAAATAACATATGAGCACTCATCCCTTTTTGGCTGGAATATAAGATTAGTTAGTCCTTCTCATTATATCATTGGGAAATAGTTGAGCGAAATGGCAGTGTCAATACTCATATCAGAGTGTAGCTGAACTTGCCGGAGGAGTGTCATTATCCCTATTTTGAATGCCTGATACTAAAGGCAACAAACACAGAGGTGTGGTATTTGATTTAGTTTCGATGACGCGGTAGTGTACATTTTACAGTGTAGGTATAGAAGATACTTATATACGTACATGTGAACGAGACGGAACCACCCTTAGAGATGAATTTAATTGTTTGAGACATGACGAAGCGAGCTTTGCTCGACTTAATTTTTAACAAATTGGGTCAACAATGTAGGAGTACCAAAGAGTAAGGAAGGAGTATTTTATAAGTCTTCAAATGAATATAATTTTTATAAGTGTGAAGACTATCCACTTCCTTCAAATACGCATAAAGCAAAACCTGGATATTTTATAAAGTTGGGCTTGGACTTTTTATTATTTTTGGGCCTCATTAAGCACAATTATTTTTTTCTGTTCAGTCTACAGGCGACTAGTGCATAGTCAAATGATGTTCCAAGCCCGTCGCCGTCGGTCGCAATTGCTCCAAGTAACACAAAAAGTAGGTACACTTCGTTGAATGCTTTTACCAACAAGTTATTTTGGCCGGAAGTAACTTAACCGGTAAGGTAAATCGCGGTTATATTCAGTGGAAAACAAGTAAAAAATGTGAAGGTTTCTTTGTTTGGTTGCAATAACGTCGATGTTTTTATTTATTTATTATTTCATTTATAAAATAAAAAAATTATTTGGGTCGCTGAACAAAGCTATTGAGCTTTACACAATTTCGAGGACCTTCAAATTTATGTCGATTCCGAATAGCTCAGCTGGAAAGAGCTTTTTATGACCTTGAAACTTCTTTTGAACTGCAGTAATGTGCGGTTTTTGGTCATGTTAGTCAAGTTCTTATTGTTTTCCTTAGCTGGCGTTACGGGCCATCACGGCATAACTGGAAATGAGATCGCCGATGAACTTGCTAGTCAAGGATTTCAGACAGCTTTCTCAGGACCTGAACCGTCGCTAGGTCTGTCATGCACTAACGTCCCTTCTTTCCAAGGCCATTCAAACGTTGATAAACCGTCAACTTATGAAATATCTTGAAGAACGAAAGCTTCTTAATGACCGTCAGTACGGCTTTCGTAGCAAACGGTCCACTGGTGATTTGATGGCTTATCTCACCGAAAAGTGGAACCAATCTTTACATTGTTTTGGAGAAAGTAAGATTATTGCGCTTGATATTTCTAAAGCATTGGATAGAGTTTGGGATCAGGCTCTTTTATCGAAAATGCGTGCTTTTGGTATCGATGAGTCTCTTCTTCGTTGGATTAGAAACTACCTTTCCAACAGTTCAATACAAGTTGTATTGGATGGCTTAAGGTCTGATACCCACTTCATAAATGCTGGTGTGCCCCAGGGCTCCGTTTTGTCTCCGACTCTCTTCCTCATTTTCATAAATGATCTCTTGTCCGAAACTTCTAATCCGCTTAACTGTTTTGCTGACGACTCGACCCTCAGCTTTTCATATTCGTTTCCAAATTTACGTCCCTGTTCTTCGGATGTGGAACTGGAACGGTTGGGTATGATAAGCTCTTTGAATTCTGACCTTGACAGCATTGTTTTATGGGGTTATAAGAACCGAGTAGAATTCAATGCTTCGAAAACTCAATGCTGTCTCTTGTCGTTGAAGCTTAACATTCCCCTATTGCCATTATCCATGAATGGTACCTGCATCCAAGAAACCGAAAAGCTGTCAGTACTTGGTATGTGTGTAAACGATGATATTCGTTGGGATGACCACATATTTGAAGTCGATAAAAACGCTGCTAAATGCTTAGGCTTCTTGAGACGATGCACTAGGTTCTTCACCCCTTCTGATCTGACTAAAATTAATGAGGCCTTCATCCGCCCTGAACTGGAGTATAACTCCCATATCTGGCCAGGTGCTCCTCAAGAATCTTTGCGCCTACTTGATAGGGTACAAAATAGAGCGTTAAGATTGAACCGCAGAACTAATTGATTCTCTTGAGCATCGTCGAGACGTTAGTTGCCTTACTCTCTTCGGTCGCTTTTTTCACAAACAGTGCTCTAACGAAGTAGCCAGTTGCATTCCTCCCTTGAAACAATTTAGCTGCAACACCATCAGTTTTACCTTGAACCCAAATTCTGACGTATAGAGACTCATATTTTAGTCACACGCGTATGTGAAATGCTCTACCTGACCCTGTTTATTCCCTGCATTACGATTCACAAGGTTCAAAAGCAATGTGCATCGGTGTTTCCCTTCGAATACTCTCCTATTTTCCTAAATGCTCGAACTGTGTTCTATAACATTATAATTTTTCAACTGCAGAAAATTTACAATTTGTTTGTCCGTTCCATATTATCATTGAACGATTGTTTCCTGTGCCCCTGTTCTCGATTGTTTCCTGTGCCCCTGTTCTGTACCTATCGCCTCAGCGATAACCGGTGGAAAATGGAACGAAATTCTATGAATTTAGTAGGATTTCGTTCCATTTTCCACCGTTTATCGCCTGCTTTTATCGAGGCGATAGTTACAGAACAGGGGCACTGCTTCTACTCTACGAACAAAGCCTTCAAATTTTCTTCATTTTTGTTGGAGATACTTGAAAGCCATCAATCGTACCAACATTTGAAAATGAAACAGCCAGAAATAATAAACGAGTAAACAAAACGTATTCCAATAGAATTCCATTTATACTTTTAAGTTACCGACGATTTTTCATTATTCACGCAGTATATACATTTGCCTCCTTTGTGGGCAAAGCAAAAGCACTCAACGAAACACATTCTCTCCATTACCTTCTCCGTTGCTCATTTTTCTCAAAAGATGATATGAAAATGCTTTGGCAGCTCTGCTGGGAAACTAACTTACTCACTCAATTCACTGGAACAAAACTCCAATAACATACGTAAATTCAATAGTTCATCAGAGCAAGAGAGTATACTTTTCTCATTTGCGAATTGACAATTGAGTAGCCGAGGCCACTAACTAATCCTTTCGATTTGAGAAATGAAGACTGCAGAATGTTAACTAGGACTACAATGAACACTATTACTGAAGAGACCCGGTCGCCATTTTATTTTCATATGATTTGAATTCAATTCAAATTTTTAGCTTTTTCATTGTATATAAATTCTAATGGCCACCTAACGATCAATGCAGGAGATGAAAAAAGGTGCCCAGTAAAATTACTATAGTTTAGATATACAATGGCTTTTTTATTATAGTAAGGTGCAGAAAACCACGTCCGAAGCTGCAGGTTTAAAGTATTATTTGGAATGATGATGAGGTTGGTTGAGAGGTTTAAAATCTTAACTACCTACGTGCTACGTGCCACATCACAAAGTAGAACCAGATAGTCACCTGCACCAAGGAAGTGCCAATTTGCCGAAAACTTAGCCTTGTATAACTCTCGCCACTGTGACAAAACCAAAAATACCGAAAAACGTTCACTTTTTACCACGCTCTGTACATGGCGTTCAGCATAAGATGCGACAGAAGCCCAGGACGGATAGGTTGGATCAAGATAAGAAAAACAAAAAATCGTTTAAGTGGAAGAATCAATTTACAAAAAAAAATTACATAATTTAAAAAAAGAATTATTTAAAATCCACTGAGCAATTCCTCTTTCTCTTCCTCATCCTTTTCCTCTTCCTCTTCCTCTTCCTCTTCCTCTTCCTCTTCCTCTTCCTCTTCCTCTTCCTCTTCCTCTTCCTCTTCCTCTTCCTCTTCCTCTTCCTCTTCCTCTTCCTCTTCCTCTTCCTCTTCCTCTTCCTCTTCCTCTTCCTCTTCCTCTTCCTCTTCCTCTTCCTCTTCCTCTTCCTCTTCCTCTTCCTCTTCCTCTTCCTCTTCCTCTTCCTCTTCCTCTTCCTCTTCCTCTTCCTCTTCCTCTTCCTCTTCCTCTTCCTCTTCCTCTTCCTCTTCCTCTTCCTCTTCCTCTTCCTCTTCCTCTTCCTCTTCCTCTTCCTCTTCCTCTTCCTCTTCCTCTTCCTCTTCCTCTTCCTCTTCCTCTTCCTCTTCCTCTTCCTCTTCCTCTTCCTCTTCCTCTTCCTCTTCCTCTTCCTCTTCCTCTTCCTCTTCCTCTTCCTCTTCCTCTTCCTCTTCCTCTTCCTCTTCCTCTTCCTCTTCCTCTTCCTCTTCCTCTTCCTCTTCCTCTTCCTCTTCCTCTTCCTCTTCCTCTTCCTCTTCCTCTTCCTCTTCCTCTTCCTCTTCCTCTTCCTCTTCCTCTTCCTCTTCCTCTTCCTCTTCCTCTTCCTCGTCCTCTTCCTCTTCCTATTCCTCTTCCTCTTCCTCTTCCTCTTCGTCTTCCTCTTCCTCTTCCTCTTCCTCTTCCTCTTCCTCTTCCTCTTCCTCTTCCTCTTCCTCTTCCTCTTCCTCTTCCTCTTCCTCTTCCTCTTCCTCTTCCTCTTCCTCTTCCTCTTCCTCTTCCTCTTCCTCTTCCTCTTCCTCTTCCTCTTCCTCTTCCTCTTCCTCTTCCTCTTCCTCTTCCTCTTCCTCTTCCTCTTCCTCTTCCTCTTCCTCTTCCTCTTCCTCTTCCTCTTCCTCTTCCTCTTCCTCTTCCTCTTCCTCTTCCTCTTCCTCTTCCTCTTCCTCTTCCTCTTCCTCTTCCTCTTCCTCTTCCTCGTCCTCTTCCTCTTCCTATTCCTCTTCCTCTTCCTCTTCGTCTTCCTCTTCCTCTTCCTCTTCCTCTTCCTCTTCCTCTTCCTCTTCCTCTTCCTCTTCCTCTTCCTCTTCCTCTTCCTCTTCCTCTTCCTCTTCCTCTTCCTCTTCCTCTTCCTCTTCCTCTTCCTCTTCCTCTTCTCTTCCTCTTCCTCTTCCTCTTCCTCTTCCTCTTCCTCTTCCTCTTCCTCTTCCTCTTCCTCTTCCTCTTCCTCTTCCTCTTCCTCTTCCTCTTCCTCTTCCTCTTCCTCTTCCTCTTCCTCTTCCTCTTCCTCTTCCTCTTCCTCTTCCTCTTCCTCTTCCTCTTCCTCTTCCTCTTCCTCTTCCTCTTCCTCTTCCTCTTCCTCTTCCTCTTCCTCTTCCTCTTCCTCTTCCTCTTCCTCTTCCTCTTCCTCTTCCCCTTCCTCTTCCTCTTCCTCTTCCTCTTCAACACTAACACTTGAATAAATAAAATAAATAGGGTGGTATAAATAGGCGCATCTCTCACAACCATGCCTTGTGAGAGAATGTAGGGGACCAACGATTTTGTGCCGATTCCGAACAGCTAATCGAGAAAGTGCTTTTTATGGCAAAGAATTTACGATCGGAAGACTTGTCTAATCCTCGCGAAAGGCTATACCCGTGCAAAAACATTTTTGCTTCTGTTGGGATTCGAACCAGGAATTTCTGGGTTAACAGACAGACATGCTAAGCACCACGCCATGGGTACCAGATTCTATAGTGTTTTTTAAAGGTATTACTTTGTTCTTTTGTAAACAATTAAATTTTTGTTAATTTAGTGAATGGGTTTTGAGTAATCAAGTCGCAAATCAATTTTTTTTCTTGAAATAAGTTTTTTTATAAGTTTTTTTTTTTCTTAATAATAAATGCTTTTATTAGTTTTGAGTCAAACACAGAAAACCGAACGTGAAAATCTTTCTTAAATTATTTAAGACCTAGAGCCTTTTTTCCAGAAAATCTATTTTTGTGAGTTTTTCCCTGGTTTTCACCTAAAAACCGAAAAATCATCAATTGCCTTTTGAGCTATTAGATTTTGTGAAGTTGGATCTCTCTCCTATAAAATGCTTATTTCTTATCATCTTCTGGCGTCCGGTCCCCCAGGGAAGTCATTTAGGTGCTCTTCTTTTCGTTCTTCAACTTTCTAAACAAAAACTCTCAAATCTCTTCGTCTCTGTTTTTTTAACTGTCAAACCATTCTACCAGGTTAGGAGATTCGTGTTCCTGAAATTTGAAAGGGCCTGTTAATAATAACGCTAAAGTCTAATTTCTTTAGGAGGGCGTTTTTGCTAAAGAATAAAAAAATCTCGATAAGACTCACACTTTTGAATTTGAATACATTCAACTGAATTTTTAAGTGAACAAACCTTAAGGAAATGGAAACCCTTAGTTTGAATTGTTGGCAACAGATTCCAGATCCGTCGAAGTTCGGTATTTGTTTGTTTGTAAAGTTTATTCGATGGATTAAATTGTTCTCTGTGTGTGAGAGTTTGTGCCCGAGTTCGAAGTCGAACAAGTGAAAATGAACCTTCATTTACTCGAGTGACTTCCAGGAAAGAGAACAGTCAAATAGTAAAACGAAGGAAACTCCCCAAAAAGTGCGCCAAACGTAGCACCACGGCACACACCACACTACAGAGTAGAAGTAGAAGCAGAGATGACTATTTGCTTCATATGTAGAAGCAGAACTACTTAAATTTGATAATATTCTTCCTTTGCACGTAGTTAATTATTTTTACTTTATTTTGTGTTCAAAATTTCATTGAAAAAAAAAAAACAAAAAAAACAGTACGAAAAAGAGTAAATAGAGTTTTAGAAAATCCAAAATGCTTTTGTATTAGGCTTTAGTGAAATTGGTTTTCTAAAATTTCATATGGCAATATAGAGTAAGTCACAGTGGTTGGAGACTTGCAAAATTTTGAAAATAGAGGAGGTTTACTGCCTTCGATTATAAAGGTTTACAAATGGGATGTGCAGAGTGCAACCGACACTTTAGACTCGTTTGAAGGTTAGGTTAGGTTAGGTGGAAGTGGCTGTCAGCTAATGAGTAATACCTATACATACATTGCCTGATACACTTAGGCCGCAAGAGACCATTGTGATACCACAGAGATCAGCAAGTTGATCACCTACTGATCTCAGAAACGCGATGTAGGATTAACGAGTTGATCACCCAGCACTCTTCCATTACGGGACAAGTCGGTTGATCAGCTGCTAGTCGAACCACGCGGAACTTTTAATGTATTTTGAAAGGCCTTTAGGGTCTATGTAAGCTAAGTCACTATAGTATCGTCGAAGAAGAATTCACCGAGATGAGTTTTCTTCCTATGAAGTAGTGCAGGGCATGAGCAAAGAAGGTGTTGAACGGTTTCTTCTTCTTCTTCGTCCATGCAGCTTCTGCAGAAATCATTGGAAAATACACCAAGTCTTTTGGCGTGTCTTCCTATTAGACAGTGTCCCGTAAAAACACCTAAGGTGGAACCTAGATAAAGGCGGTTCAGGGCTAACAAACTCTTCGAGCGTTTTGAGTCTACACACGGTCAAACTTTTTTGGTTGCAAGGCAGTTGTTACTCTCAGTCCATCTAGTGTTTGTTATCCTTGAAGCGTCTTGTCTAAGTAGGAGTTTACATACAGCGATAGGTATACTTATATTGTTCCATTCTTGCCTGGTATGTCCCTGTGCCCCGGCACCCATGAAAGGTGAATGTTGAACTGATTTGACATCTCCCTCAGAGACCTTTTTGCAATTTTGGACTGTGATGGATTTTGTAGAGACAGAGGCAAGAAATTTAAAAGCAACTTGGCTGTCCGAGAAGATTCGAATATCCGTGGAGGACATGACGTTTTCTTTGAGCCAAGACAGCACCTCCTTAATCGCCAGAATTTCCGCTTGGAGAACACTACAATGGTCGGGTTGGCGGAAGAAAAGAAGAGATTCAGTTTTTCTGGTCTTTAGGTTTGACGCCTTCTCTTTTGATGGCCACCATACCAAACAGGCGTATGTGAAGATTGGTGCTCTTATAATTTAGTCAACCTTGGGTTATCGTGTTGGGGAGTTTCCTACTTCATTAATATAAAAGTATTGTTAATAAAGCAAAAACAAGTAATTTTTTAAAATCCTCTTCTCACGATTCTCTTAAAAGTGAAAGAGTGGAAAGAGTTTTCTCGTGCACCATTAAAAAGTATCATTTCCCGACCTTTATCTTGCTGAACTTGCCTATTGATTGAATTCTCTGCCATACTGTTTCCTGTTATTTTTTTCTTCCTTTTTCATATTAGTTTCTTATTTTATTCTTTGAAGCTTTGTTCTTCTTATAATTAGTTCTTTCTTATTTCAGGCTCCTTCTAATTAAGCAATCGAAAGGAAATTTCTGAAACTGAACGATTTTTCAATGCGGTACTCAACTGTGATATTTATCTCCTTTTTACGAAAAGAATGAAACGAGAATGGTTCCCCGAATGCAATTTCTTCAGAGTGAGTAAATAGTTAAAAACTTATTAAATAGTCAAGAAAATCCGTATTTTTTTACCTTAAAAATATACCTTGTCGATAATCTCGGGCCGAATTTTCCCATCAGTGATCGAGTGAGTGAGTGCCATTTTTCTTTGACGCGTTTAATGGTGGATTTACATGCATCTGCAAGTGCAGATGAAAATCGGAAAAAGACACAAGATGTAAAATTCATACTTGTCTGGTAGAGAGGGAACGAACTTCCTAGTTATGGTTGCAGGTGAAAAATTATGGGTGCAGATGAACATGTTCATCTGCAACCATAATTTTTCATCTGCAACCATAATCCTATTCGTCTCTCTTTTTAACTTTTGTGTTTTGTAATCTTCATCCGTCTCGCTTTACTTTTCTGCACTTCCGCAGTTGCAGATGCATGTAAACCCAGCATAAGATTACACATTATTAGTGTGCTGTTCATTTACTGATTTCAAATCTTTCAAATGCTGATGAAAGAATGTCAAACTGTGGTACTAAATTGCTCGATATCGTAAGCAGTTATGTCAAACTTACAGGGTGTTCCGTAATTCGTGTTGCATACTTTGGGGTGTGATTCTTGGTCCTATTCTAAGAGAAAAATTGTTTTACAGTAAAGTCCGTTTCTCAAATTTCACATAAAATTTTGACAATTAAAAAAAACGCTGACTTTGGTGTACCCTGACCTGTGTTAAATTCGATTTCTCTGTCAATACTGATTTTAAAGATCTAATTTTAGACTTAATTTTTTGTAGAAATAAAATCTTTAAAACTGTATTTAAATTGGGCTTCTATAGGCTTAGGGTTGCCAGATTTTTAAATGGTGCTCAAATTTTCTTCCCACAAGCAAAGTTCCGACTTTAAGGTCATTTTTTTCAGAAAATGTCTTTAAAACATAGTTTCTTTATTTTTTACACTTGAACAAAAGGATAATATCATAGGAGCATTTCCCAATTTTTTCAAGTGTCTTGTGCACTCTCTAAAACCTTTTCGATCGACTTGAAACTCTTGCGCTTTATTAAAATTCCATGTGGCACCAATTCAGTCTATTTAGATTCAAAAATAAAAAATAAAATTTGTTCACTCCACCCTACTGTAGATATCGAAAATTGTTGTGAAGAAGGAAGCCAGGTTTTTAAAAGCAGATCTATCTCAATTGAAGTAAAGTGGCATCGCTGATACATAATACATGGCACAGAACACCTATTGAGTAGGTCATTCGAAGCGACTCCACTCAAGACTCAACATCAACACCTAACGAATAACGAATAACGATAACGAGTAACGACAGAGCAGTGAAGAGGAAGACTGAAGAGTGTACATAAACATCGAACGATTGAACGCTGAACAGTCATTTCATTCGTTCAGTATTCCACTCAACATTAACACTCAACAAGAATCGAGAGAACCAGACAACCAGTGCACAGTGCTGCCACCCCGCAGATGATGGAGCGCAGTATATATCAGAAAAAAGCGCAGTAGATTCCAATATAGCGCAGTAGATTTTACAATACACAAAAAAAAAAAAAATACTCATAAAATATAATTTTATTTACTAATGGAAACAACTTCATCAACAAACAGAAAAGAAAAAACCACTTTTCTTATATTTATTTTGATAGTGAAAAAAACTTAAACAAATTTAATAAAAAATTATAATATGTACATTAATTACATTTTTAGTCGTACTTTCTTTTAAATTCACCGTTTGTGAATTTTCATTAAAGAAATAATAAAGGCGAATTGGAAGGAGACCAACAATCTTCTTTTGACTCCGTTAGCTCTTTGGCTAAAAAAATATTTTGAAGATTTGGAATACTTATACTGTTTCTTATATCAGTTTTTATGAAAAACAATAAAAGTTAACGAAAATATGCGCTCAAAACACACAAGCTCTCTTAATTTCAGCGACTTTTCGAGAAATGACAACTAGGGTCGAGGTTTGAGTATTGTGCTTTTGTATATTTGTGTCAGTTAGATGTTTTTTAGCCGACAGCGGCCAGCACAAGCCCATGTTATTTAAAATAGTCAGTGAATGCATTCAGAGTGAACGTGGTTTAGCATTTAAAAAATTTTTATGGACGCGTTTAGGACAAGCTTTGAACAACGATAAAAATTTTGAAAGAGGAGTAGATTCGTTTTGCTGCGCAGTAGATTTCCATTTAAGGCTAAGCGCAGTAGATCTACTGCTATAGGAGTAGGGTGGCAGCACTGCCAGTGCAGTAAACCACTCGGCTCTCCGGTGTGATGAACGGGAAGAAAAGGGAATTCATTTTCCATTGCAAGTCTTCCAACTTCCAAGTTCCAACCAAAATCAGATGTAATTTAGATACCGTGTAGAACGGTGCTGCTACGTCGTTGTCGCGTACACAAGAGGAAAAAAATTGCTTTCTCTGCTTTGATATTGAGATTCTTCTTCGGTTCTTTTTCGTTGGTTTTCCTCTACCTGACAAGCCATCGTGTGTAGGATCTCGCGTTTTTGTCTTGTATGTGTGAGTGGTAGAGTTCCCGGAAGAACACATAAAGCAACCACATTAGACAACAACGACAACGACTTCTAAAGAGACTTGAGAGATTTGATATTTGAATAAATTTTAATATAAAGTTAAATAATAGTTTGTGCAAAAACAATAACAAATACATAAAACTACAAACAAACAAACAAAAACTCCTAAAAAGGATTGTGAATAGGTATAGATTATTCAGTGTTGGGGGAAAAAACTTTTCTTTTTTTTTTCAACCAAAAGGAAGTTTTGTGCGAATGGTTTTCTCGTTTTGTTTCCTTGGTTCTTCTTCCGTTGTGTGAACTGTGTGTGCTGCGCGCGTGTGAGTGTGTGCGATGAAAAGTAGATTTTTTCAAATATTCCAAAATATCCCGTAAAAAAAAAACACAAGGACAGCAGCAAGAATATGAAATTGTGGTAAACATGAAAAAAACTCCATGAATAAAAGAGTTTACATTTGAAAATAGAAAAACATTACCGACTTGAAAAGGATAGAAGTGTAAAAATTTTTGGCTTATGTCCCTGTATACGTTGTCGGGAGTCGGGTCGCATCGCAATCGCAAGTCGTAGCTATAGCCGTCTCTGTCTTTAATATTTCGTCAAGTTATTTGAGTTTACGACATCATCGCCTGTTCTTGTATTTTTCTGTGTGGTTCCGTCGCATAGCGCTAGCGCGAGTCGAGTGGTTTTTCTTAAACAAAAAATTTGTTGAAAAAGTTTAAATAATATTTAAAGAAAAAGTGTCTCACTTTTTACACTGCGTTTTGTGTTGTTTTAATTTCTTTGTTCACCTCCGAAGCTTATTTTTTTTCATGTGTAGGTAGCTCCTCTATATTGGAAATACATAAATTCTTTTTTTTTTCTTCGTATCCACTCGTCGTCGTTTCGTTCATCGTTCGTCGCCTTTGCTGCAGTTGGTGGAGTCGTTCATCTTTTCTCGTTTTCTTGTGAATTTCAATGGTGTGAATAAAAGGAAGAACCAACAAAAACGAAAAGAAGCAATACAACAATCAACACACAATCCAAACCAAAAAAAATTTGATTTTGGGGCTGGATGGAGCCAGAGGAAAGTGTTATTGTTTTTTTTTCTTCTTATTGCTGCTGGAGTTCTTCGTTCGTCACGTCTAAGTATTATTAGACACCAACAATTGGACTAAAACAAGGTAGGATCATATACACATTTTTCTCAAACAAAAACTTGATTTCGTTAAATTTATTTTTTTTTTTTTTGTTGGGTCCTGGGTGGTGGTGATGAAGAGGGTGGTTTGAAAAAGGAAAATGCTTTTCTCCGTTGGGAAAAAGAAAAACTATTTTAACATGAGCTTAGAATTCATGGTTTTCTTTTTGGCCATATTTTACCGACCAACCTCCCATTCTCATGGTATTTTTTTTTCTCTTTCATCATGTCTGTCGCGGTCGCCGCCGCCGCCTCCACCGCACTCGATGGTATTTTTATGGGATTTCTTGTTGAAATGTGTTTGTGTTAAGTTTTGGTGCGTGCGCTCCACATAACAAGAAAAGACTTAATTTTTTCCTCAAAAAACTGGATTTTTCTTTATGGTGTTGGTGTTCTGGTGGTAAAATTGGTTTTAACTAAAAAAAAAGAAAAAAAAAAAAGCGAAAAATTAACAAGAAAAAAGACCAAGGGAGGCGAATTGGAATTCCTGTGAAAATTTAAAGCAAAACCTTTGTTTTAATTATGGATTCTGAAAAGAAAATCGTCTTGGAAACATAACCACATCCCTTCAAAAAAAAAAAAAAAAGCAAAAAAAGGATGATGGAAAAATGGAGTTTCTCTATTTATATATCTAGTTGCTCAAATTGGATTTATTTTTTTGTATTTATTTTGGAGGTGTCCGTGATTTGTGGTTGTTTAGTTCAAATAGCCATAATTTACATATGCTGCCATCTGTAGTCAAGTCAAGAAAGGGATTTATGTTTTGTACCTACACAGAGTTTTTTTTCTCCGTCCTCTTAGGAACTACTAGGCAGACATTCTTATTTGTCAATTACCACAAATTCCTATCTGTTTGCGAAGCTACTACTCTCCATTTCACAGATCTAAGTTTCTTCCATGTAATGTTAAAGGAGATGATGAGCATTACCCCAAAATGCTATTTCCGACATCGACATTTATGAAAATTTGTTTTACTTAATAGGAAGAAAGGTGCAGGTATAATGCGTATCGAATTTAACCACTATATTTAGACAAAGTGAATTGCAGGTGAATTGTTGGGAAAAGTCTTACTGACTTATGTGAGCAAAATTAAACTTAAATCTTTTGAAAGTGTGTTCTTTTGACGCTCTTAGTAGAACCTTGCCAATGCATTCGTTTCCAGTTGAACACTCTATACACGAACTTTAATTTCATTTGATTCGGCCTTAGGTAGATTAGATTAGATTAAATTCAGAGGACGGGTAGAGCTTGTTCAGCTCTGGGCACTGCGGTGTCTGTATGAAACCTGCCCATGTGAGGTTTCAGGGCAGTTCTCCTGCTCCTGAGTTGAACCAGAAGTTAGCAATCTTCTGTGGGTGAATGAGTTTGAGTTTATCCAGGAGGATGATCTCATAGTCAAGTATTTGCTTTCTAAGGCGGAGAAGTGCTGGACATTCCGTAATAATGTGCAGAGAAGTTTCTTCATCTTCGAGGCATAGTTTACAGATTGGGTCCGCTACCAGCCTCATTTGAAGAAGATGTTTCTTTAAAGAACAGTGGCCGGTTAGTAGCCCTGTGTAAATTTTTAGGGTTTTCCTATTGAGGTTCAGTAGGAGTTTTGATGTTTTTTTTTTTTAGTATATTCTGGCAAAAAAGAGTTTTGAACAGGTTTGTCCAGATGAGTTACGTCAAGCTTTATTTGATTCTTCCAGTAGGATGTTCTTGGCAGTGTTTTTAAAAGTGATTCTTTTTACACCGCAGAAGGGTTCAGGTCCGACGAATGGTTTAGATGCGCCGTCTTTAGCTAAGATGTCTGCCTTCTCGTTACCATCATAGCCTTTGTGTGCTGGGATCCAGTGGAGGATTACAGTGTTTTTCCTTGCTAGTTCAGAGAGTGACATGACTGTCTCTTGGACTAGTCTAGATCTTAGGACAGGTGAGTTTAACGCCTTTAGTGCAGCTTGGCTGTCTGAGAAAATGAATATTGTTTTGTTTTTCGTGTTCGATGAACATATATTATTCTTGAACATTCGTTATTCGCGCCTTTGGTAAGCGCACACACTTAATTTGCAAAACAATGCATTTAAATTGAATCAACTTAAGAAACGTTATAGTAGATAAGTAATCGTGAGACACCTAAACTGTTTGTAGGTGTAAATACATTTCTTACAGAAAAAAAGATTGCATTTCGAATCCCATAAAGTTGGACCTCAACATCTTTCGATTTCAGGTGAATAAAATAAATAGGTAAATAGAGTGGCTCAACAAAGCTATCGCAACTTCGGAGCCTAAAGGCCCTGAGCTATAGAATCCGTTGCGTTCGTTCGCTGCCGGATTCAACTGATAGCTCGACTAAATACTCACTTTCTTTTAGCGGAGTTCACACTGTACAATTAGTTGGACAGACGACCGCTTGACCAACTTGTTGGATGGTTTTCAAATATTTTTGAAAATTTAGAAGTTGGATGGAGTGAGAGAGTATATGACAAGGTTGGACGACAAGTTTGATAAGTCTGAACGCAAACTACATCCGACCATCCAACAGCTTTCAAAAAAAGTCTGTCCAACTAATTGTATAGTGTGAACTCGGCTTATGAGAGGTGGCCTATAAGCAACGGACGCAACGGAAAAAGTAGACCAACTTTTAACTTTTTGCGTCCGGCAGAACTGATCACACTAGGTGTCAAAACCAATTTGAAGTTTCCTTTTGTGCTAGTGATGGAATGAGTTAAACTGATATTTTTAGTTCTACTGATATTGAATGGAAGTAACGTTTTCGGTCGGATTTTATTTATTATAAACTAGCTGAGCCGCCCGGCGTTGCTCGGGCCTGTAGTTTTAAGGCTCCCGTTCTCGTTCATATTTCTGCTCCCGTGAGATTATAGGGATGAAATATACGCTAAGTTACTGAGGGATTATGTGGCATCTTACTTAGGTGGGCATTACAGTTTGGGGTGAACCTGGGCCTCAACCAACATCCTTCTATAACGATTTCGATTTCGGGCGAGCTCTCTCCAGTTTCGCACTCCAAGTCGGCTGAGGTCTTCATCCACTTGATTGCACCACCTAAGACGAGGTCTTCCCCTTCCACGATTTCCCTGCAGTGTGCTTTCGAACACCCGACGAGCCGGAGCGTTTGGGTCCATCCGCTCTACATGGCCCAACCATCGTAGCCTCGCGATGCGTACTCTTCTGGCTATGCCCATGTCGCAGTACAGCTCATACAGCTCGTTGTTGTATCTTCTTCTCCACTCATTGTCTTCGCATTAGGGACCAAAGATCATTCGGAGAATTTTTCTTTCGAAACGACCAAGGGTTTCCTCATCCGCTTTCGATAAGGCCCATGCTTCCGCGCCGTAAAGCAGGACTGGGATGACCAAGGTCTTATACAGGGTTACCTTGGTTTTTCTGGAGAGGGTTTTGTTTCTCAATTGCCTTCTTAACCCAAAGAAGCAACGGTTGGCAAGAGTTATTCTCCATTTGATCTCCGCACTGATGTTGTTTACCGTGTCTACAGCGGATCCTAGGTAGACGAAGTCCTGTACTACCTCGAGGTTATGTCTGTCTATTGTGACGTTTTGTCCAATTCGTCGATGTTCTGTGTCCTTGTTTGATGACAACATTTTACGTTTTGTACAATCGTTTCAAGTATGATGTTGAAGAAATCGCATGACAGTTTGTCGCAAAGGTCGGTGAGAACCTCGGTGAGTTCTCTACCGACCTTGACGGAGGAGCGTGAATTCTCCAAAGCCATCTTGCATAGTCGTACGAGTTTTGCAGGGATGCCGAAACTAGACATGGTTCTGTACAGCTCGACTCTGTAAATAATGTCATACGCGGCCTTAAAATCAATAAAAAGATGGTGTAGGGTGATGGCACTAGTTGTAGTCAGCCCTTTAACTTTTTTTTCGGGTTCAACTCGTATTCAAAAATCCAATATTCATTTGTTAAACAGAATATTTAGTTATTCTGGTTATATGAAAAGCCAAGATTTTAAAAATTTAGCCGTAATTAGCTTATTTCTCACCAAAAATAAGTTATTCAACATAATTGAGGCGAAAGCGCGATTTTGGAGTAGTCAGCCCCCTGAGTTCCAGTTGTCGGCCACTTGAGTATCCAGTAGTCAGCCTCATTAAAGAAATCCATAATTACAAATGTTTAACTACTGCTAAATGTAAACCTTATAAGCTTTTCTTTCAAAATTTAATTAGTAATTGATAGAAAATAAATGGCTTATTTATTAAAATTAACTTTTATGTATTTCTGGATAAATAATGTAAGAACGGAAGGGATAAATAAATAAACAAAAGATTTTTCTTACTAATTAATAAAACAAAACAAAAAACACTTCATAACCTACGGTTGAAACATAGTTAAAAAAAAAAAAGATTTCGTAACCTAAATATATGTATACTAGGTGAGCCGCACGGCGGGCGTTGCTCGGGTCTGTAGTTTTCAGGTTCCCGTTCCCGTTCTTCCGCTTCCGTAAGAGTATGGGGATGAAATATAATTTTTATTACTGTAGAACTTTGTGGCATCCCAATGCCGAAAGAATTTTTGAAATCTGTCCAGTTGTTTATAAGTTTCCACTTCCAACCCCGTTCTTATGGGAATATTCCGTTCCCGTGGAAATATGTAAATGGAATATAAATCTATGTCACTGAGGGAAAATGTAACATCCTAGAATTGAAAGAATTTTTGAAATCGGTCAAGTAACTTTAACGTTCTTGTTCTCGTTCCCGTGTCTGTTCCCGTGGGAATAAAGGGACGAAATATATGTAGGCTTAAGTTACTGATGGAGGGGGATAATGTAGCACCCCTAGTGCTAAAAGAATTTCAGAATTCTATCCAGAACTTTCTAAGATTCCGTTCCCAACCGCGTTCCTGTGGGAATATGGGGATAAAACCTCGACAGGAACCATCTCTGGACTAAAATATGTCTACCCTGAAAATTTCATAAAAATCCGTTGGTATAGGAGTCTATACCGGACATACATACATGCTATTTTATATATATAGATAGGAACAACTAGGTGTAGGTACCTAGATAAAAAACATCCCTTCAGATTCTGGAACCACTTAATAACTGACTTCTCTGTCCCTACAGCCTAACCTTTTGATAGTCCCTCTGGTGTAGTTCAGGGTGACGTTTTAAAAAGTCGTAGTACCACGACTTTCCTGGTCTAGGAATGCCATATTCCTTGCTTGCCTTTCTTATAGGCCAATTTTCTTCTCTTATTTTTTCAAAGCCATTGTCAAGGCCTCCTCTGAGTACTTGTGAAATTCTTTTTAGTTTTTTATTCATTTCCTGCCATTTAAAAAATGCTGTAATTTCAATAAAAACTCTTACAATTCAAAGTAGGCACTTATTGTAAGAAAAACTTGTCTAATTTTTGAAAAGTTGCTAAGCTTAAATTAACTAGTTCATTTTAATAATTTAATGTAGTTAATTAGTCTAAATTTGGATAGTAAAATATGTTTCCCTATATTCTTGTAGGTTACTAAATACCAAAAAATAAACGGCTATAGTCAGCCACGGATTCTACCGCAGCCTTTATAGGGGGCTGACTACTGAAACTTAAAACTTTTTAAAATTTTTTTTCTTGTCAATCGAAAGGGAAGAAAATTTCCATTCATTTCGCATACTCAAATCAAAAAAAAGCAAACAAAAGTTGGTTTCAGTAGTCAGCCGGGGGGGGCTGGACTTAGGAGCATTGAAAAAAATTTGGTCCATTAAGGCAGCCCCCCTTCTAAATAATTACTTAACAACATTTTATGTTTATTTTTGCAATAAAAATTGAAAATTAACTATAAATGACCTAAAACAAATAACATAAAGCACATTCCTTCAATATTTCGCCAGTTATAGCTCTTTTTCCGAAGAACTTCTTCTATTTTTCACTTAGCGAAAAACTCACAACCGACACTATTACAAAAACTTGCAGCAAACTAGCATTTTTAACGAAATAACCAGCAGCTGCATTGGCATACAATTTGGAATCAAAACAGAAGAATAGTTAGGCTTTCAGAAGAAAAAAAATTCATGAAAAATAAGCCTAAGACTTCCCTGTTTTGCTGGACTTTATAACGAAGGGGCTGACTACTGGCGGAGGCTGACCTCACATGCCATCACCCTATATCGATATTATATTCTCGGGTTTTTTCGGAGATCTGCCGTAATGTGAAAATTTGGTCTATTGTGGACTTCTCTGGTCTAAAACCACATTGGTAAGGACCTATCAAGTTGTTGACGTGGGGTTTCAGACGTTCGCATAGGAGGCTTATTCTTTTATAATTGGCGCAATTGTGAGGATTATTTATGATTATTGTTTTATTATAAAAATCTTCCAATTTAGAAAGATGTAAATATGCATCATCTGAGGTTTCATCTCTTGTTTCAATAAAATCTCGAAAATTATCTAATGCAGTTCTCATATCATTATCGCTGGGGTTTTTTCGAATAAATTCGATTTCAGCATTGTCATCTGATGAATCCGATTCACCAGATGAAATAACATTCAAAATTGTTTCGTCTGAAGGAAGTTCCATGGTAGCAACATTTGCATCCACTGCAACATAATCGTCAAATGTAACATGCTGTTGTTCTCGATTATTAATGATCTTAACATTGACAATGGAACAGAGTCTTCATCAGACCAATTTATCAAAAGTACCAAAGCCAGCTTGTTTTAACTTTGATGCACCAAGCCTTGTTTATAAGACATCCAAAAGATTGGATTTTTATTCTCGGCCCTGATCCATAGCTTCAAGAACTCTCTGTAAGAAACGGTGACGATAGTACATTTTTAAATTTTGAATTACGCCTTGGTTCATTGGTGGAAGTGTTGATGTTGTATTCGGTGGGAAAAATTTCAACTTTATTGCCTTTAAATAAATCTGAACCATCGGTGGATGAGCTTGACAGTTATCAAGAAAAAATAAAACTTTCCGTCCTTGACGCACAAATTTTGATCTTCTTTGACTATCCATTTTTGGAAAAGTTCACCGGTCATCCAAGAGTTTTTAATATTAAAATAATCAACCTGCAAGGACTTGATTCCTTTAAAACAACGAGGCTTTGCACTTTTCCCAATCAGTAAAAGCTTCAATTTTTCATCACCTGTCATATTTGAATCAACCATTAAGGTGACCCACTCCAAGCTTTTCTTCCCTCCGTGACACTTAAAAGCCAGTGTTTTTTGAGGAAGATATTTAAAAAAGAGACCCGTTTCATTCACGTTAAAAACATTCTCAGGGCTGTTTACGTCCAGTAAATTTGGAAGCGTATTTTTAATCCAATTTTGACACACTTCATCATCTACGTGAGCGCCTTCCCCGCATAACGTTTTTGTTTGATGCCGTACCTATTCAGTGATTTTTATTTTAATACAAAAAAAAAAACTTTTCTAGCAATTTACTAGCTTACCATGTATTAAACTTATCTAGCCATCCTGTAATGCCTTTAAAATTATGATGTCCCAAAGATTCAGAAAAATCTTTAGCTTTTTGTTTGATAACAGAGCCCGAGAGTGGTAAATTCCTTTACCTGTTTATCTGCACCCATTTTAACATTGCTTTATCATCCTCACCGTATTTTGTTTTTCTTAATTTTTTTTTGGCTTCTGTTTGAACTTGCTTCGGCAAACTTTAAAATTTTTAATTCATTCTTTAAAATTGTTGATAGTGTACTAAACGACACACCAAAGGAGATGGCTAATGTTTCTATGGAGCCTGGGCCCAGGGCGTACACCTATGAGACTAGTACCAAATGAAAGCTTACGTTCAGCCCAATCTAGCTATGTGCCAAATATTTTTGAACTTGAGATAATTGGATTTGAGATTGAGCGCCGAAAATGGGAAAAATCTGACATTTCTGCAAATAATTACGTATATCTCGAAAAGTATAGCACGTAGGATAATGATTTAGGTATTATATGAAAGATCATAAAAATATCTTTCATTTTTATTAAAAACATTTTTCGAAATGCCTTATATTTTGACCTAAAACTTGTTTGAAAAGAAACATTTTCGTTGACGTTTGCCAGCCAATATCTCGAAAAAATTAGTGATGACCTATATTTTATTTTGCACCACAGTTTCGAACTTTTTGTTCATAGCTTTATCTTAAATTTCGTATTTTCCAACTCTTTTTCTTTTTCTGTTTTAGTTCTTGCATTTGTATTCTTCTTCTTCGAATTGTTTTTCGTTTTTTTTTTTAAATTTTCGATAATGTGCGAAAATTAGCAATTTTATATTTCTCACAAATTTCTATTCGATTCCTGCCCGATTTAATTTCTTTGAAAATAAATCAATTTAGTTTTTATTGAAATAATTATTTCGCGACATTTTCAGGGCCCAGATTCATTCAGTAACTTCAGAAGATTGTCGTTCAGTCGTCTATCGTAGATTGCGTCGTCAAAAGATTGTTTCATATAGCCTTGCTTTCAGTGGTTGAAAGCTATAGCTATTTTACTATCTTCTTGCAAATTTTGGCAACTTTTTCAGGATCTTAAAGGATCTTTTACTGCCTAAAACTCAGACGATAGTTGTCTAAAACGTTACAGAATCCAGCACAACGATAACAGAAAGAGCCTAAACACAAATAAAATCTTAGTGGAATGCTCCAACGCACTGAATTCAATTCAATTCCTGTGTGCATTGAATTTTTCTTCAAATGTCATCATAAATGACATTTGCTTTCTTCGTTTTAAATTTTCCTTAAGGGTCTGTTCATATTCTATGAGTTTCGTGAGTTTTTTGCAAGTTTCTTAAATCAAACCATTTTACATGGAAAAAAGATATGTTTCTTTTATCCACATTTTTCTTATAAACGTGTTTCTTATGAACTTAAAAATTCAACATTATAATGTATGGGAAAGCACTCAGTGCTCTTGTTCAAGTAAGCGAGGTTTTCTTATAAGCGATAAATACTGTAGTATCTAAAAAGTATAACACCTCGCGTGACAATTACTCGTGGTCGAAACTGAGCAGAAGAGAAGTTGACGAATGCGTTGGCGAAAAATATCTATCTGACCATTGTATGCAGGTAGCGGTTACTATAAAAAAAACTGATGGAAAATTCTACATCTTCCCTTCGAGAATATTTGAGTGAGATTTTGAGGCTTTGAATAGCGAACGCAGCAGGTGGTAACGGTGGTTCATCATGTTTGGGTTTTTCCTCCGCTGAGTATCGTTTCAAATTATTTTTTCCAAGGCACTTTTGCACCGAAGAATTTGACGCCACTATTCCATTAAAACTTTTCTACGTCTTTTTTCCGCATTTTAAATAGACGTGCACTTTCTCATTTAGCTACTCAATTCCTCTAGTGGAATTTCGACAAGCACTGATGTGCTCGTCAAAAACCGAGGCCAAGTGCTCAACTTTGTTTGGTTATTTTTTGAGCAACTGAAAAATAAGCTGACTATTATGAAGAGAGTCGAACATTTCGGTGGGGGTTTCAACCCCCAAAACCCTCCCCTGAATCCGCCCCTGTAACAATGGTATTCACATCAAATCCGAATTTACTTGGAGTACCTTAAATAGTGTGGACATTCCTCAAGTTGTGTATTCTTATCAAAATGGACCTGCTTTTATTGATCTAACTGTGTCGGTCGTTTTTCCGACAGCCAATTTAACCTAACCTAACCTAACCGCCTCAAGTTGAGTTTTGCTGTCTAGCTAATGCCACACATATATTTCCATCTAACGCCCCGTATATTATTTTCAAACAATTAGAATCGGCATGTTATGCGGTCTTGTGTGTGGCTTACTACATTTCTAAATTTTTCTCTGTAATTATTTAATCTACAGCCCTTGAAATAGAGTTACGACATTTAATTTCCTATTCATAAAATCACTTTTGTAAGTGCTGGAAGAATAGTACACCATAAATAGTAAAGGTTCTCAAAAAGTGAGTAGTTGTTGAACTAATTAAACTCAGTCTATTTGAATGACAATTATCGTCAGACTAGAAAGTCTGATCAAATGATTCTTGGTTCGTCGCGTCGCCGTCACGTCGGTCGTATATAATGGTGTCAGATTGGGACTTATTAATATGAAATTCGAGTCTCAAACGCTAAGGACAATTTTTTTTCCATATGCCAATAGGATGAAAGCAGTTAATAGGAAGCTAGAATGCAGCTTGTTTTTGTTTCCAAAACATCTGATTCAAGAAATTCCTACTAGTTTATAGTAAGATGATGTGTGTGTGTATATGGGTGTGATTAATTTGCCGCACAGGTCTCTTTTCATATGGGGATCCTCTTTGACCAGTGATTCGTGTGTGCGTTATATTCTGACATCTCGAATTAAACTTTGGGAAACGAGAATTTGCATGTGATGGTCTTTGAAATATAACTCTTTTCGAAAAATTGAGAAAATATCATTCAAACTTTTCAGTTTTTGGCAAGAACTTTTTTCCACTTCAGTGTTGCGAGAGTTGCCTTTGTCTAAATCTTTGTATATCTTGATATTGATTTTGAAGCGGAAATGTTTTGAAATTTCTACAGAACACACATGTCCTGATTTTGAGTTGTGAACAAACGGAAGTTCCATTCTATAGAACTGGTTAGAATTGTAATGGAATTCGAGAATGAAATCAAAGCACCTTCCTACTCCTCTTACATTATGCTTTTATAATAAATGCAAATGTTCGACTTTTTTTTGTTTTTACAGAAGAAAGTGAACTTTTAGTGCTTTTAATGCTTCGAAAGCGCAATGCTGTCCGCAAAATGTTCGTACTGTGTTGAAACATATAAAGGGCTGATGAGTTTGCGGAGAGCGATGACATACGACTGTACGCCTTATTAGGCACATACGCACCCGTCTAACAATCGGAGGCGTATGATGTCCAAATGGCTGGATGGAGAGAAGTATAGGCTCTTCTCTACCACCTAACTATGTACTTTGAAATTAACCAGGAATGCATGAATGGAAGACCAGATTCTATGAGTCTCTTTGGGTCTCAGGCCATCACAGCATAACTGGAAACTAGGTCGCTGTTGAACTTGCAAGGCAAGGATCTTTTACTTTACTTTACTTTCATGGCTCTATATAGCTCGTGACTATCAACGCATAGGCGATTTTAAAGTCGATGAAGAGATGGTGTGTATCGACTTGGAATTCTTGGGTTTTTTCCAGTATCTGCCGAAGTGTGAAAATCTGATCGTTTGTTGATTTTCCTCTGATATGGTCCAATCAGGTCGCTGGCAAAAGGTTCTAGGCGGATGCACGAAATAGTCGACATGATTTTGTAAGCGATGTTGAGAAGATACCTCTGCAGCTGGCGCAGTTCAGAGCATATCCTTTCTTGCGGATAGGGCACACACACTATGCCGAGCTTCCATTCATTGGGCACACTTTCCTCCGACCGAATTCTAGAGAAGAGTTGGTGCATGCTCCTAACCAAGCCATCTCCCGCTGCCTTAAAAAGTTCGGCTGGCAGACCATCTGAGCCAGCAGCCTTGTGCGACTTAAGTTTGACTATCGCTTTTCTTAGGTACTTCTTCTAGGTCGGGTGGACGGATATTTTGACCACCATCGTCCAAGCTGAATGTCTCTGACGTTAAGAAGTTTGGAGAAGTGGTCTTTCCAGATTATCAGCACCGTCTGCGTGTCTCCTACGATGTTCCCATTTTCATCACGACAGGTTTCTGTTCGGGGCTGGTATCCTTGGGTAGATTGTTTCACCCTTTGATATAACTTTCGCGTATTACTTCTGCCGTAACATCCCTCAATAGACTCGACCGCTTGCTTTTCATGGTCCCTCTTCTTCCTTCTTAGGAATCGTAGTTTTTCTCTTCTTTTATGCACATAGATTTCGCGGGCTCACCAGTTCTAACCAGTTCTGGTCCTAGCCTGCAACATTGACTCACATGTCTCGTTCTTGGTTGCATGTGCTTGTTGGCACTCTTCATCGAACCAGGGGTATCTTTTTTGTTGTCGATTGAAACCCAGCACATCAGAGGCGGCACTTCTGATGGCAAGTTGGCAATGGTTCCACTGTTCGTATATAGTTGGTGCTGCTGGTATGTTTTCCGAGAGGTTGAGGGAGACGCGGTCTGCAAAAGATCTGGCCGTCTCCTGCGATGCGAGTTTACCGACATTGAATTTTCGCATAATATCCGCTCGTCGCTGAGGCGCCATAGATATCCGCATCCGGAACCTAGATACTGCCAGGTACTGATCTGAGCCTATGTTTGCCCCTCGGGACGTTCGTACATCCAGGATACTGGATGCATGTCTGGCGTCTATCGCTACATGATCTATTTGGTTTACAGTGTCATGATCTGGAGATTTCCTAGTTTCCTTGTGTATATTGAGATGAGGGAATCGAGTGCTTGCTATGGTGATATTGCGCCCCGCCGCGCCGCAAAATCGATCAGCCTGAGTTCGTTTTCGGAGGTTTCGTTGTGCAGGCTGCGTCCTCAGACCGCCGAGCCAAAGATGCACTCTTTTCTGATCTTGGCGTTAAAGTTGCCAAGAACAATCTTAACGTCGTACTTCGGGCACTTATCATACGTCTTTTCGAGAAGCTCGTAGAATTCTTCTTTGATCGGGTCATCTTTCTCCTCTGTTGGGGCATGGACACAGATCAGCGTGATGTTTTTAAACTTTGCACTGATGCGGATTGTGACACGACGCTCACTTACACACTTAAAGTGCATGACTTCTTGCCTAAGTCTGCCTCTAATCACAAAGCCACACCCGAACAACCGCTGTCTCTGTTCCCTGTAGCACTTACCGAAGTAGACATCGCAGGTCTTCATCCTTCGCATGCTCTCTCACATTGCATTTCCTGGAGGGCTGTTTTATCAGCTTTGTATCTATCTAGAGTCTCCACTAATTGTTCGGCTGCACGTGGTCTGCTTAAGGTCCGGACATTCCATGTGCAGATCCGAAAGTCGTTGTCCAAATTTCGTTTGCCAGGGCTTGTAGTTGTTTCATAACTATCTGGATACTCCTACGTCGGGAAGTTACCCCAGTGGCTGGGGCTCCCAACCTGGAGGGCCAGGTCCTTTAATGAGTCCAAGGACGATGGGCCAGATTAACCGTTCCCTGTGCTCTGATTACGTCTGAGTAGCCTATATAAGGTCTTCACCAAGTAGTTCAACCTGACTGGAACTGGTGAAGGGTTAGGCTGAAGTGATGAAGTGATGAATAGTGTGGAGAAGATGATGATACCGCAGAGCACTTCCTTTGTGAATATCCGGCATTTTCTCGTCTCAGGTTAAAGATACTCGGCTTAGTGACAGCAGGTAACCTAGGTTCATTATCATGACAGCGTCTTTTAGCTTTTCTCCGAACATCTAGAAATCTATAACAAAAGAAGGTTGCTATTTAGGGCTAAGTGTTTCAGTTAGTATTTTCATAACCTCCGACAGAAAAATGGCTATTCAAAACAAGCTTTTAGTGCGCCACACGTAAAAAATAGCCACTCAAAAAGGCTGCGTGTGCCACAGAATTCGTTCTGCCAATCTCATTTCGTTACTATTACTACGGTCACGGTTTCATCTTGGCGATCACACATTGTTTATTCTACGCTAATTTATCTGTAGTTCTACTTTGTGTATGGTAAAAATTTCCTCTATTTTGCCCAACAAGGGCAAGTTCATGAAAGCAACATTGCAAGCGTTTGTGGCTATGACAGCACAATTAAATCTGCAGACAATCTCATTTGGCTGCCGACACAGCATGCAGAGCAAATTTCAGACTATTCACTCAAACCTAAGCAGATGATGCGGTGTCGTGTTTACAGCTTCCTCTCCTGCAACATTAAACTGTAAACATTAAACGCGTTGAGTTATGAAAACCATTCAAATAAAAACGCAAGCTAAGCTGTCCCCACATGTGATGTGTTCCTGAATACTAACTTCATATTGAATAACGATTGTTTGCAAGTTTTTTTTCACAATCGAAGGGACTTAGTGGAAGCTTTAGTAGTAATAATCCTTTTTTAAGTTGTCATCTTTTAATACTCAAGAAAGAACACAGTGTTATATTATGTAGTCATCATTTAGCGAGGTGTTAGTTGTGTTGGGAAGGCAAAGATTAATCCTTATGCAGTTCTAAAGATTACCTGAACGAATTTAAATAATAAAATACATGCATAGGTATAATAAAACAAATTACCCAACAGATTATACGAATGCAACAACAACAACATGCAAAAACATTGACTCTGTTTCGGTTTGAGACTTAATTCTCAAACTTGTTTATGAAATTTGAATTTAAAAAAGTTGTATAAAATGTTCATACTGTGGAATTTGGTATGCGTCGTATACTTCACGGTTAGCTCAAGAAAGACGTTGCTTAGGAGATCCAATAAAATTAAGCTTAATAATGGACTCTATAAAGTAGGGATCACACTAAAGAGATTTTTTGAAGATGATGGCGAATATAGAAATTTTACGATGCCACTTGAAGATCCTTAAACTCTTTTTCAAAAGCTTAACATTGAATTTCTTTCGTTAATAATAAAGTTTATGTGTTGGGTGGGTAAAAAGTCTTGTCAGTGTATAGTAAAGCCGAGTGGGCTTAAAATTAATAATTACTTTTTAATATTATTTGAAAAAGTTTAAAGAAATACTTAAACGTTCCACTAGCCATAGCTTCATTAAAGTTTAAGCCAGAGATCATTAAATGATTAAGCAAAAACTTAAAAACGGATCACTTAAATCATAAGAGGCACTGCGAATAAGAGTCGTCGTCATAAAAAGACTTGTTTTCCTCATATTGATGAGGACGAAATATATACTTTTCGATGGAAATCTTTAAAAGACACTCCGTAATAATCTTACTGCACTTAAACCATCAGTTAATCCTGAAACATCGACGGATGATTTTATTGTTGTAGTAATTTGCCGCAGCTTGTAGGTCATGTTGTTTGGTTCTTCCTTATCTCCGAACATAACTTCGTATATTTAAGACGGTCTTCACTACGGATTTGGTATGACTTTGCAGTCGCTGATAGTAATACAGTGTATTTTCAGTATCAACCACTTCTGCGACTGCAATAGCGCGTATCAGTATTTTATCAATTTTATAGGAGGAAGAAATAATTGATTATCTTGGTCAACAGAATAGATCTGTTTTACTTAACTTTTTCGTGGTTCCTTTGCATGATATTGCTAATTTAAATGGCGTGAGTTCCATTAGGTGCCAATAGACACTCAGAAGGCGATGGCGCAATAACGAATTTCTGCAACTTTTGTAAATACGCGGTATTGCAAGTTGCTCTTACGCGCTATTACAGTCGCGTCGACGATATGTAGAACGTTATTTCTTATTTCACCAAGGGGCATTTATCATTCCACGAACGGTTTTGCTTTGTAGTTTTCGGATGGGTTCAGCATTTGTTTTCATTTTAAAGCCAAACGAGTCTCAGTACGTGCTTTTAAACATAAGTTTGCTATGGATACATTGGTCAGAGTTCTTCCCTAGAAACCAGAACATTTGTCTGTGCTTCAAGTTAAGCTCTTATCTTTTCTTTTTTATGATTTCTTTTCATTCCAACTGTGCCCCCTAAGTCATTCCAAGGTGTTTGGTAGCTAGTAATGTAGGGACGCTACAAAAGTAGAGCGACAGGGACAGCAAACAACGCCATATTTCTTGCCGCTCTTTTGACATTTCTCTTTAGTAAGGCCTGCCATTTCATAATGGAAAGATATACAAGCCAACAACGAGTCAAAATTATTAAAATTTACTACCGAAATGCGGAGGCAGTTTCCTCAACGTTGAGAGCGCTACGTCCAATTTGTGGTCGTCATAATTGTCCTAGCAGATCAACAATTGGACGTCTAGTGGAAAAATTTGAATCCACAGGCACAGTAGAAAATGTTCCCGTGCCAGTGAGACAAAGAAATGCCCGTAGTGCCGTAGTCTCAAGAATATTGCTGCCGCTGAGGCTTCAGTTGCAAAAAGCCCAAATGTGTCTCACACACGTCGCGTCGTTCTCAAGCGTTGGACATCTCTGTGGCGTCGTTGTGGTGAATTTTGCGAAAAGATCTTGGGCTACATCCGTACAATATTAAATTGACGCAAGAACTGAAGCCGCTTGACCACCAGAAGCGTCGTATGTTCGTGAATTGGACTGAGCAACAACTTGAAAATGATTCGGATTTTCATCGAAAAATCATCTTCAGCGATGAGGCTCATTTCTGGCTGAATGGCTTCTATCCATCATTGCATCCCGCAAAAATGACGGTTTGGTGTGGTTTATGGGCCGGCCGGCGGCGGCGGCGGCGGCGTCTTTGTGCCGTAGTTCTTCCGTGATGTCAAAGACCGGCACGTTACTGTGAATGGGGATCGCTACGATAACCGAATATTTCTGGCCCCTATATGTGGTTTTTATCATGCGTTTATTATAAAGTGGAACTTTTGAAGGCATTTTCTTTAAAACGTGGGGTCTTTGTAACCAGCTTCTACAACCCATGATTTCTAAGGACGTAGGAGTAAATTGGAAACTTGAACTAGACTAGACTGGAAGTTTGTGTGAAAAGAGAGTTTGGAAGATTTCAAATCCCGTTCTACTTTCATTCTTTTTGTCATTTAAAAGTAGAATCAAAAAGTGATTTCGAATGACTTGAAAATAATACTATATACTGTGATGACTGGGCTTCGTTGATATATGAGTCATAAAGTAGGTTGCCTGTTTTCTTTAGAATCTCGTAGAAATTACTTCTTAAAATAGGGGTTTGCTCGAAGTTTGTTATTGCAGTTAATCCACCATTGCTTGCTAGTTTATCCCATTCTTGTACACAATTACTTTTAGTTGAAACCAGTTGAGAGAGAATTATTTTTGGCAGTTCTTCCATCATCATCACTTTAATCACGCATTCAAAGTGCAGTTTAAGTGTTTCTAAAAAAAGTGGTGCTACTCCTGTCTCCAGTGCCCCTGTTCTGTAACTATCGCCTCGATAAAAGCAGGCGATAAACGGTGGAAAATGGAACGAAATCCTACTAAATTCATAGAATTTCGTTCCATTTTCCACCGTTTATCGCCAAGGCGATAGTTACAGAACAGGGGCACAGGTGAATTATGTAGTTTGGAGTGCTGTTTGGTAATTTAAATATTCGTTTTATGCAGCATCGAAGAAACATTTCAACAGAAAAAAATTGAAGTCGCAGTCGCACGTATAACTTTTTGTTTCGAACAGTGGCTTAGATATTGGCCCCGATTGCGGTTGTCGATTGACTAATCGAAACTCAACTTTTGTCGATTTCGATCGACATTCTTCGATTTGACGGTCGACAGCTTTCGTTCATAATTTTCTGGTCGACTGTTGCGTTAGGAAATCATTTTGTGGGAAAATGTAAGTATTTTATTGAACAAATTCATATTTTGATATAATACTCTTTATTATATACTCGTATTATATCAAAATATGAGCATTTGTTCAATAAAATACTTACATTTTCCCATAAAATGATTTCCTAACGCAACAGTCGACCAGAAAATTATGAACGAAAGATGTCGATCGAAATCGACAAAAGTCGAGTATCGATTAGTCAATCGACAACCGCAATCGGGGCCATTTACTTCCTATGCACCTTCCCCATATTGAACCAATCGATGGCTTGTTTCGCTTCTGCTAATTTGGCTTCAAAATGCTTTTTCATATTTAAATGAGTTTAAATAAAACTCCTAAGTATTAATACTCTCTAACGATTTCTATTCGCTCATCGTTGTAATCCCTTGCATATCTCCCTCAGCCGTTCAGAAAAATCATAATTTCTGTTTTCTCTAAGCTTACACTTAAATTCCATTTGTTGTAATAATTTGCTAATCTATTGATCATTTAACTGCATACTATTGATTGTTTCCGCAAAGATAACAAAATCATCCGCAAACAATAGTGCAGGGATATATGTTGTATTTATTTTAATACCTCCTCCAATGTTATCTCTTACATCATTGATGAACAGGACAAAAAGTAGCGAACTCAGGATAGTCTTGTTTTACTCCCATCGTTGTTGAGAATTCCTCTGAAACGTGATTTTCCTCCCGAACCATGCTAAATTATTTTCATACAAGGCTTTCAAAATATTTATCATTTTGCTTGAAATTCCGATTCCGATAATCAGTGCTTTGCGAGGTATAGAATTGAAAGCGGCACGAAAGTCCACAAATACAGTATATATTTATATATACACACATATATGTATTTTTATTATTTTTCATATATTATATTTCGGCAATATTAACAAGGGTAAAAATCTGGTCTAAAGTGGAGGAACCTTCTCTAAATCCTGCTTGGAATTCTTGTAGAACTCTCTTTTCTTTAACCTATAGTGTAAGTCTATTGAAGACCAGGGCTCCAAATAATTTAGCCGACGTGTTAAAGAATGATATTCCTCTATAGTTTTGTGGATTGCTCAAGTCTCCTTTCTTGTGCAGAGGAAACATTATAGCTTTCCTGAAGCTCATTGGTATATTCCCAGTTTCGTAAATTTTGTTGAACTGTTCCGTCAGTGCCAAAGCAAACTCAATGGTAAAATTTTTATTAAATTCAAACGGGATGCGATGTTCACCTGGAGCTTTATTATCCTTTGTATTATTTATAGCTTCAAGGACTTCATCTTAAGTAAACGGAGAGTCTAAAACATCATCAATAAAAAGGGGAGCTGCATATTGGTGTTTAAGAGATCTTGCTCAGTATTAAGAAGACTTCTGAAATGGGATCTTAACTGTTGCGCGTTCAAACTTGGTGCGATGACAAGTTTTCTTCCATTCAATCGTTTTATCGCTTTCCAAAAATCCGCAGAAGATCTTGCATTACTTATCGTAAGTATTTGTCGCTGTTCAAAGGCTAACTTTTTTGCTTTGCAGAGATTCTTGGAGTATCTATTAGATTCTGCGTATAATATCCTAAACGCCTGAGTGCTATATGACCTAATAGTGCAGTCATTGAAGCATTATTGCTACGAATTTTTTTTACTGTGAACCGATTTGCATGAAATTTTGGAATTAGGCTCATCTTACCCTTAACTTCAAAAGTGAAAATGATTTGAACACCGCCACCACCCTGGGGGTGAATTTTTTTAAATAACCTCAGATATCGATAGAAGGCCTAATTTAAGCAAAAAATCTTCTATAAAGTTTTTCATTAAGTCCAATACTTTCAATACTTTCAAGTTATTGGCAATTGAAAATTCGCAATTTTTTCACGTTTTTCATCTATTTTTTTTGCAAATATCTCCAAAACTATCGAAAATTTTATAAAAAACAAAATTGTAGCAGGTAAAACAATGAACAATTTGGTTTTTTATAAAGTATTCTAAGTACAATATTAAGCTAGATATTAAAGATCAAAGCCATTTTTTATTTTGTCTGAAATTTAATCGATGTGGTCAATGCCATCTAGCGGCGAGCAAATGCATTTTATGCATTCTGATATAAAAAAGATGTTTTGTAGTGTTTGAAATAAGCTGAGCTGATAAATGAGCACTTTTAAAAGTCTTTTGCACGTAAAATAAGTGAGCTGTAGTGCAAATAAGGGGAGCATCTAATCACAAGTTTCATCTTTTGATTTTCGTGTGTCTTGGACAATTCCCTGGGTATGTCCACTCGCAAAATTATTTTGTGTTATGCCTATTCGTCCATTGAAATCACCAACGATCATTAACTCCGATGAGTTTAAATTAATAATCAAATCTTGAAGTTTTTCGAAGTTGAATTCCCAATGACTGCAGTTCAGGTATGTTGGAACTATATACAAAACGCAGCTGTTAACTTTCATTTTAAGAACGCAAGCTTCTTCAATCTCTTTGAATTCGATGTCTACTTCTTCAAGGTTCTTACGATATGCAAAAAGTTCACCCTAACTACCTCTACCAAAGTTACTTGATTTTACTGCACATTTCAGTTTTAGTTCATAGTTTTGAAATAAATTCTTAAAAATATTCTCCTCATTATTTAATACTTGAGTTTCGAATAAAATAATAATATCGAATTCATAAATATATTTAAAAAAATCATCATAATTTAACTTATTTTTCAGTCCAGCGACATTATAACTTATTATTTTAAGATTACGAAATAACACTTTATTCTCTTCTTCTTATTCTGTTTTATTCTGATAGACGGCAAGATTTCAATTAGACCTCCCGTGTAAATGCTTGTCTGTCATTGTTTGTAGATACAATAGTCAATATCGAAGCATATAGTGAGGACAACATAAATCTCCCGATAAGCGATTAAGTTACGGGAAAACTTTGGTTAAGTCAATTGTGATTTGACGATGCAAGCATAGATAACATAATTTGGGTCAAGATCTCCCTACAGGAGGGGAAACTTCATAAGAAATTGACTTAAGTGTATGAAAAAATTATTAAAAATCAATAAACCCTTCTACCACCTCATACTGTAGTGTTTTAGAAAACTAATACTTTGCTTTTTAATTCATTTTTTAGTTCAAGAAAATGAAAAAGTCCAAACTAAAAAAAAAAAATCAAAATGTTTTCTTCAAATAAATTTTTTATAAAATTTCGCCATTTTTTTTAACATCAGTCAATGCTTTTATTAACTCTAAAACTGTCTCTTAATTTTTGAGAAAAACAAATGAAAGGTACTTTTTTTTATAGATATGGAAAGACATTTTTGTGATCTTTCATTTAGTACTAATATTTTTTCCATAAGTTAGCAGTTATGATCTGCTAATCTACATTTATATTTCACCAACTTCAAGCTAAAATATCTGGAAATCTCTAAAATCGATTGTGGAAATATTTGGTTCATATGTTCAGTTTTCAAATGATCCTTATCTCATATGTGTACGCTGTACGCCTACGCACTGGGCTTAGAAAAGTGGTAATTTTTCTTTGACAACATAAATCAGTTTATTAAGAAGGAGCGAAAAGTGATTAGGCGCACACCAAGAGCGGATTGGTTGTGTGAAGCAAATAAGAAGTGGGGAAACTTTGATCCACTGTGAACTGTGAATAGCAACCATGTAAATGTAAACTAATAAAGGTCCTCCCTCTTATTCTCGGTTATTATGATCGAAAGAAAACATTAATACGACCTTTTTTTTTTTGAGACTTTAAAGTCTTGATGAGCTCATCAATATAATCCCTTTGACAAATCAAACCAGAGTTGCCAATTGACAAAGGAAACTCTGAATGCATTTGATTACTAAATGAGGGTTGAAGCAAAGGAGCATAATCAGTCCGCGGTGAGCTGTGATTCAGGTAGGTTGTTAGTGAAATTTTGTGTAGGCTGCTGAAATGTGAATTGTTTTTTAATTGCCATCGGCAACTTGTATGCGTGCAAAATTCTTTTTCTGTGGACTTCTTTGAATATTTTTTGAATATTTGGTGCGCGGGCGCTTTTAGTGTTTTTTTAAAAACCTCCCGTAAAGGCCTGAAATTTGTGCTAATTTTTTTCTTGGACAGAATATAAGGTTGGATAATTATGTCTGCCAAATGATCATAATTTTTTAACAATTGAATTTTCATTTAAAGACTTGTTTCAAAAGCTTTTACCCAAAACAGCCATTCGGTTTAGTACGTAATTTAAATTTTACTAAATGTTTTGTTTTACAAAGATTCTTGTTTGTTTTTTGTTTAGAAAATATTGTTTCTTGTAATCAATAAGGATCCTTTAACTTAAAGTAAAATAAAATACTAAATGTTTTATTTTTATTAATTTCATTACAGAACCGAACACAGCAAAATTCTAATTTGAACGGAAGGGAAAGAATGAAGAAGACACTATTAAGCGAAACAAGTAAAAACTATGAATGTCTATTTATGTACGTGTAAATAATAATAAAAGAGAAGCAAAAGAAAAAAAGAAAACTAGAATAACAAAAGAAAGTCATCAACTATGTTAAATAAAAATATAAACATAAGAAACATAAACAAAATGCTAGTGAAAAATAATAATAAAATGTTTGGTGGCAGTACAAAACGTCCACCGGCATCTCCACCATCACCATCAACATCATCATCATCCTCAATAGCAACAACTCCACCACTACGATCATTATCATCGTCTTTTTTTGCCAGAACGGAACAAAAGTCAAAACATGAATCATCATCAAGGGAGTTCTTACCACCTTTACCAACACCAACATCCACACTACCACCAGCATTAGCACCAACACCAGCACCAGCATTAGCAGTAACACCAACAAGAAATAAATATCCTTTAACTACTTCGGCAGCTTTACCATTCGTTGCTGTTTCCACAACAGCTAGTAAATTATTACCCGTGTCGTTACCACAAACACAATTAGCGTCATTGCAAACCATGGCAAAGCCAACGGATGGTGCGGCGACAATACCAGTTGTTAAAGCTTCAGCAGGTGCTGCTGCATCTAATGCGTTAGTAGGAAGAGCAAAATTATTACAACAACAATGCTCACGCCATCGTCAGATACAACAACAACAGCAATACCATCATCCTCATCATCACCACCATCATACGCCACAATTGCGTTTTCGACTTTTACCTGGACTAAAAGCAACGTCATTTTTTACCATATTGACGTTGGTTTGCCTAGAGACGGTGCTCCTGTCTACAGTATCGAATTGTGCCAAGACATTCTACATGCATTGGAATACATCAAACAGCATGTAAGTTTTTTATGTATTGTTTTTCTTCTAAACTACCCTACTTTAACATCCTTTATTAACAGTCTCACTGCAAATTTTTCATTCAAAAAACTTCTGTCCAATTCGAAATTGTCTTCTGTACTTAGTGTTTTTTTTTATATAGCCTTGTCTACTCTTAGGCCATGCCCCAAAAAGGCTACGACAACCAGTTAATCATACGCACTACGCAGCCCTAGTAAGACTGCGGCAGCTAGTGAAACAATTCACAACTTCTTCTGAATACTCAATTTGTGATGTGTTTGTCAGCAGGTCACAAAATTGTGACTTGTGACTATTGTTCAGAACCGAGATGTTAATGTGATGTCCACAGTCGCGGCCTACTTGCCATGTACTGTTTGGGAAATATGGCGTGATATTTTTCGATAAGATCTTCTTGATAGGCCAGGTGTTGCCTGAAATCACCTTCAATTTTAGCTATCAATGCCTCCAAAGAACATGTACATTTTTAGATTTTAAACTATTTTTATTATTATCGCGTCTTATTTTAATAACATGTACATTCTTCTTAATTATGCTCTAGAATGAATGAATCGAACTGGGTTGCACACAAACACCCTTTCTTTCGGTTTCGTCTCGTTTTGTACTTTAAATAAATAAAATAAATAATTAAAGTGGAGCAATAGAGCGAGGAGCCCCGGGACCCAGCGCATCTTTCACAATCATTACCTTTGTGAGCGAATAGAGGGGACCTATAATCTCCTGCCGATTCCGAACGCCTAATCGAGAAAACGCTTTTCCTGGCAATGAATTTAGTATCGGAGGAATTGCTAATTCCTCGCGATAGGCGATACCCGTGAAAAATTATTTTGCTTCTGTTGGAATTCGAACGACCAACCTCCGGGTTAACAGGCAGACATGCTAACCATCACGCCACGGATACCACTTTACACTGTTTTGCACTTGACTTGAGAAAATTCTTCAATACTTTTACTTAACTTTAGCTACTCCACTGTCAGTTAGTAAATTTCTCACAAATAAAGCACTTTATTAGAAGCCATGGCTCTATGACTCGTTACGGAATACATTCCAAGTAACCCCTTTTCTTTGAATCAAATAACGGTTCTTATATCACTGTTTGTATCTTTTGGAAAAGTTAAATTTAAATTTCTATTTCGCTTCAATTCTGTTTCGTGAACAAACAGTTGGGGTAGGTCCAACGGAAATAAGAAACATTTTCATAAAAAAATTGTTACTGTTTTCTAAAAATTTGTAGAACTCGCTTATACTTCCATGACATCTGCCTGGTATTCAAGGGAAGATAACTTTAAATTCGATTCTGCTTTTTACCAAAACGTCTCAGCCTTAAAAGCGACTGTGGCTTAAGAAAAAAGACTATCGGTTAGGTAATAAATATGAAAAGCGGATCGGATCAATTTTTCAGTTTATTTGAAAACCAACGGTCGTATCGGAAGCAGCTTTCAGTGGCTCTACTATTCAACTTAATTTTATATCCAAATTGTTCAAATGTACGAAATTAGAAACCCAGCAATAGATTTTACCTCTGAACACAAACAAATCAATACTGAGCACTGTTATCTGAGTATTGATTTAATTTCTGTGTTCAGTAGTAAAATGCGCGCAATATGCCTCTCTTGCCACAAAGCAGTTTTCGCAAATGATTCGTCTGACCAGTGTGAACATCCACTCTATTCGCTGTTAATATGAGCCTTCCTTTGTCGGTTGTTGTGTTGACAGACAACAATGCTCTGTTTCAGCTTTCTCATTTATATTATTTAGTAGTGTTTTTTGGTACTATGACTGCTTGTTTTGGTGGTTGACTTAATACTTTTTCCGACACAAATGCGACACCGTATTTTTTGGAAAGTTTTTTTTTTTTTATAATTAACAAGGGGTTATGAATACCCTTATAATGTTATAGAACACAGTGCGAGAATTTAGGAAAATAGGAGAGAATTTAATAGGAGACACCGAAGCACGTTGCTTTTGAATTTTTGTGAATCGTAATGCAGGGGAAATACAAAGCCAGAAAGCGTTCCACATGCGGGTGGAGTGACTAGCGAGGTATGGCAATTTGAAACCTGGAATCGAGCTCTGAGGGGCAGCTAAATAAATTTTCGGCGAAATTTCGATCATAATCCTTCACAGTAGTCTCCTTGGAGTTCCACGCACCGCTTCCACATCCGCTCCTACCCTTCGGAGCACCCTCGGTAGTTGCCGTTAGGGTGTTCAGCGCAAGTATCGCAGCTTCCTTCGCCTCCAGTTCACCGCCGTGGTGAGTTCCCTTGGGGTACTGCTTTATCTTTGGAAATAGAAAGAAGTTGCACGCAGCGAGGTCGGGGCTGTAGGGGGGGTGCGGCAAGGTTGTGATGCTTTTTTTTTTTTGGCTAAAAACTCTCGAATTTGTAGCGACGAATGTGCAGGTGCATTGTCGTGATGCAACAGCCAACCATTCTCCGCGAGTTCGGGGCTCACGCGGAAAATACGGGTCCTCAGCCGCTCCAGCACACCTTGGTAGTACACTGCGGTCACTGTTTGTCCCTCAGGAACGTATTCCCGATGAATTAGGCCTTTGATATCGAAGAAAATTACCAGCATGGACTTCATTTTCGATTTTGACATCCTGGCCTTCTTCGGGCGCTCTCCCCCGCGTTCCACCCATTGCTGAATCTGTCTACGCGTTTCGGGATCGTACTAGAATATCCACGATTCATCTCCGGCTACCACAGTACTCATCCAGTCCTTCCCATCCGTCTCAATTTTCGATAATAGGTCACTACAGATGGACATTCGAAGGTGTTTTTGGTCCAACGTGAGCATTTTCGGGACCATCTTGGCACAAATCTTTTTCATTTCTAGCTCCTCGTGTAAAATCTGCCTAATCGTTTCTTTATTGATGGTCAACTCGTAGGACAACTCCCGGAGTGTTAACCGACGGTCTGATGTTACCAACGAACGTGCGGATACGATCGACATTGGTGGGGGTTCGAGAGGTGACGGCCGCGCCAGGCCTCGGATCGTCCTCTATCGAAACAAGCCCCTCTCTGAACCGCTTTGCCCACTCAAACACGGCAGTTTTCGACAGAGAATCATCTCCATACACTTCTTTAAGTATACGACAGATTTCCGCGGATGTTTCGTTTCTTTTAACCAAAAATTCGATAACCGCGCGTTGCTCACAAATTTTCGCGACGTGTAGAAAAAACCTTGCTTTACAAAAACACGCGTGAAACACAAACTAAACGTGCTACCGCTTTCAAAATTTAACTGATGCTAGAGAAGAGTCCCCTCTTTCGAACGAGACAACGAACCAGCTGGTGTTGTTAGCTCGGGAGATATCGGTCGATTCCGGGTTTCAAATTGCCACACCTTGTATATACCCTTATTGTGATAGGTGCAAGTAAAACGCCAGTCAAATGACATAGCTCTACTTGGCTCAATTGGCGTTTAAATAAAAAAAACTTAAGAAATGATGGTTAGAGCAATTTGGAATAGTATTTGAACGCAAATCGTCGTGTCTAGAGCTCTGCCACTTTCGCAGCGTTTAATAAGTTAAAGGCATATTCATTGGGTGTGTTTTTAAAAATTCAATTATTTTGTCTCCCATTCCTCTTTTTTTACTCCTGGTATCTTGTTGATGTTGTTCGTCGCAGATACCAAAAGCTTCGTAACTATTTGATAGTTAGGATCCAAAGGTGATTGAATTATAAATGTGGAACAATAATTCGCTTCCTTCCACCGTTCTGTTTTCGGCTTTTTGCAAATCTTGGAAAAATCGTCGACATTTAGTTTCACGACTTATAAACCACGTTCTCCTGGCGATGTTGAAGTATAAGTACTTCCTGGAATCCTTCTGGTGATAGATTGACAGATTGATCCAATGTTGGAGCGTGAACTTCCAACTTGGAACAACTCGTCTAGCGAATCTTACCTAGACGTACCTTTTGAAGCAATTTGTGAAGGGCTGAAGGCACATCTACACGAATTGTTTGAGTAGTTGCAGTCGTGGATAACATGGATGTGGCTTCCGTGGTGTCCAATAATGAGGACGGCCCCTGAACATTTTCTACATACGTATTCGTTATCCATTTTGAAGTTTCCATGCTCTAATTGGGTTCCAAATACGTCGAGCACCACTCGCTGTTTAACAGCATAGTTACCAAATGCCTTAGAGAACACGTTCCTAATTCTCTGTTCTGGAGAGTCAGCATCTTTTGAACCCAAAGAAAGAAGTCAATCAGTAAATGTATATTTCTCTTCGCTTCGTACTGTTTCTCCTTCAAGGAAAGACACGTCAAAATCTCTAAGGTACTCGTAATCTCTAGTAGAAATTCTTTGGTGCATAGAATCATCAACAAATTTAGAAGCGAAATATGCGTCGAATTCTCCTGTATTTGAGTTGCTAACTTCATTTCCTCTTCGACATCGATATTCTTTTTCTTCCTCAAAATTGGACAGATTTCTAATAATTATAAAATTAGTACAATTTTTGTAATTTTTATAAAAAGTTTTCCATCTTCCACCTTCCTTTTTCTTCTTTTCCTTCGTTTTTAATTCCTCCATAACTTGAGTGCTCGGAATCAGTTGATTCTCCTCGGAATCAGTTGATTCTCCTCGGAATCAGTTGATTCTCCTCGGAATCAGTTGATTCTCCTCGGAATCAGTTGATTCTCCTCGGAATCAGTTGATTCTCCTCGGAATCAGATGATTTTCCTCGGAATCAGTTGATTCTCCTCGGAATCGTTTAAAATAAACGGCTGCCGATTCGGAATCTCCACTACTTTTTAGCTTTCCGAAATTGCAGTGGTGGCCAAAATAATAAGAGTGAAACCAATTTTATCAATTATTTTTGTAAAAAAGCTTTGTTTCTTTTAATCTTTTATATTGTTCCTAGGGTTCAGTTCTTCATTGGTCCTCCTTCTAACATAAATTCTGCCATCAGGACCAAATAAATTTATCTTGGTTTCATCAGTAAAAAGAACATTTTGCCAATTTCTGCAAGTCGATTGTGAAAGATCAACTTTTGCAATTCGTATACGCTGCTTTATATTCTTAGAACTAAGTAACGAAACCTTCCTTGCAATTCGACCATGTATATTTTTATCCTGCAAACGTCTGCGGATCGTGCGAGAGCTGATATCCAATGATAGATTTGCTTTTATACTGCTTGATGTAAAAGGATTTTTAAACACCTCTCTTACACTCCTTTTGTCCAGCAAAGTTGTTGTTGTTTTTTTTTTTGGATGTCCTCTTTTTTCGGTGAATTCGGCAATTCTACACAGCAGCACTCTTATATTTTTCACCATTGCAAATCTGACATTTGTAAGTACATAAAACTAACGGTACATTGCAATTGACCATCATTAATGGTTGGTAGGACTAGAAATGTTTTACAGTCAAGCCAAAGAAAATTCGTATGTATAATTTGCTTCAATTAAAAAGGTTTAAGGTATAGATTCTATTGTGACAAGAGAACAAAATAATCCACTTTTATTATTTTTAAAATCCATAGGAAAATTGATTTCAAATTTTGAGGGCGGTGGTAGTTAATTCTGATGGTTCTATTCAAAACTGTTTCCTAATCAATGCTGCTGTGGAAGCTGCTCCATAAAAATTATTATATTAATAATTATAATGATAAACTACTATGTGTAGTTGTAAATTCCTTAATGGTCTACCGAAGTTTTTATAGTGAATAAACAAAAACACATCACAGCACTCTTGACGAAAGAAAAAAGAAATAAAAAAAGAAATCCTTTCTTTCGTTACGCATGAAATTGTCAAATGTGCGAATGGATATTTAATTAATGTTAAAGTAAAGAGTATGTTGAAGCGTGACGTCTGTGAACGTCGTCGGTCGTTACTTATTCGTGATACTGTTTTTGTTCAGTACTGTGTTCAATTAACACTTATGATGTGTTCGAGCCCACTAGGTGGGTGAAACATATACCGATCGAGGACCGACCGACCCACTTAGTGTAAAAAGGATAAATATTTATTGAATTTGATTATAGTTTACTTTGTCTGTTTGTGTAAAAGTTTGCCCATTAAGATTCTTCAACTGAAAGTCGACTGTTTTGTTTTGGTTCTTCTAATTGCCGCCGCCGCCGCCGCCGCGCCGGTTGTGGTTAAATTCATTCATTGATGGTCTGTTGAAAGAAATGTTTACTATCCAAGTGTCGCCAATGGAAATATAAACACTTTCTGCGCACAGCTGGTCTTAGCAAGTGCAGGTCCATTGGATTAAGCTTTAAGTGTGCAAATAAGATTTGTAAATTTTTTTATTTGTTTGTAGATTTTATTGGATTCATTGCCGATGTATTTTTTGTTTTATTTTTTTTTTTTTCTATCAATTGCAAAGTGCAGTTTCCAATAAACAATACACTCGTGTAGCAAAAACACGTTGCTTACTTTGAATAGTGCTTGCGATGGCAATCCAGACTTTTGCTTCGATTTGTGTTTGTTAATGTCTGGTGAGGGGGAGAGTTTATTAGAGTTCAGTGATCTAAAGAAGAACAATATTTCAGAGTACACGTAGACGTAGTTATGGATTCTTTGGTAGCAAGTACATTGAGTGTTTTCTTATTCAATTCGATGCTGTTAAATTTTTTGGGGACACACGAAATAATCCTCTTGTGTGTTCCTCCTGTGGCCACAAAAACAAATCCGAACTGTAGTAGAGGAGTTGGATGCGATAATAAAAGTCCTTGTTTCTTATCCTGAAGATCGAATTTCTAGAATCTAGAAGACAATCGTCTCTCTCTCGACAAAGATTGAAACTTGACAAGTTTAAACCTTTTCCAGTCTACCTGCATGTGTTTTATTCTTTATTTTTCATATTCATGTTGTCTGAGGTTATTGACTTACGCTCATTTGATACGAAAAATGTTTTATTTATGTCCTGCGTCGCTGTTGCCTTCATCATCATCGCCTCACATCTTCTTCATTTGCTTGCACACTGGCTGTATATATTTGTCTTTTTTTTTGTTTCTTGTATTTCTTTCCTTCCCTTATAATTTTTAAAAAGATTTTGTTTTGTGTGGCAGTGGTTGGTAATGACATGAAGAGGAGTCTAGTCGTCTTTTAGGTGTTGTTGTTGTTGTTGTTGTTGTCATTTTTATGTCGGCAAAAATATATATATATATTATATTACACATATGTATATTAAAGTAGAATTCTATGAGAGTTTTCTTCTTTTTATTAATTGCTGGAGAGCGAGAAAATCTCCACCCAACTACTGTTTTATTTTGTTTTGTTGTGAGTTAACTCTAGTCGCTCTTTTGTCGTGTGTGAATAGTGGATGTAGCTATGTTGTTGTTGTTTTTTTTGTTTTATTAAGAAAAACTGCGTTTGGCTATGCGGCAAACAATACTATCAATGTTAATACCCTTATCTTCCGGAATTCTACCTGAATGGCCTCAGGACGAAAGATAACACGTTGTTTTGCCCACCATATTTTTTTCTGTTATTTAAAAGGTGTACGAAAGTGAAGTGTTTTTTTTTTATAATTTCAATTCTTTCTTCTTCGGGGAGTAGGTGTGCAAAAAGATTTGCACAGTCGTGTTTTATCCTTATCAAGGGAAGATATAGATAGAGTGGGGTATTAGGGATTAACGGAGGTTGGTAGATAAGTTTACCTACTTTTTTATCCACTGACTCTAATATCTTATCAAATTAAAATAAATAAATAGGAAGACGCAACAAAGCGGAGTGCCCGCAGAAGTGGCTGCAGACAAGGTCTTATACGCGACGGTAAAGAGGCTTATTCCTTTTTAATTTGCGCAATAGTGAGGGTCTCCCTTTTTAACGATCGAACATACGAATCTGTGGTTCCATTAATCGGTTATGCTTTCTTCTGACCATATCACGCAGATCAGCTGGTGCATGCTCCTTTCCAACTGATCTACAACTGCCTTGGTAGCAAGGCAGCTGCAGCTGCAGTTTTATTTGATTTATGTTTGCAAGTGACTAGCTTCTTCTATATCGGGAGGACGGCATTATTGGTCATCGTCCAAATTGATTGGGGCATTTTGCCTGACGGACTGTGTCTTCATTGCTGTTGAGCAGTCTGTAGAAGTGGTCTTTCCAGATACTCATGATTCTATCACACTGCTGGTTCTTACAGGCGTGAGTTTGGACTTGCCACCGTCGCATGATCGTTTGGCAAAACTTCCGAATCTCATTGCAATCATGGTATCTCTCAATTTCTCCAGACGAGCGCATCTCTCATGCTGCTTCTTTTTCTTTTTCAGTGTTCTTCCCTTCTTTTCTCCTTGTAAATCTCGTTATACTGGTCGACTGGCAGATCTTGTTTTCTTCTGGATCAACATTTGTCGTGCTTTTTTTTTGGCTGCATTTTGCCTGCCTGCTTCGTTTTGTGGACCAAGTGAAACCAAGAACTTCAGAGACTGTGGCTGTGATGGATTGTTAGCATTGCTGCCACTTGTCTTGAATGCTTAATGCTGGCGGCAAAGGATTCAAGGAAAGTTGAATTGACACTCGATTGGAAAAGGCACTAGAAATCTCTTGCAACTGCAGCTTTCCGATGTTTTATCGTTTCACAGTGTTGATACAACAGGATAGGATTCAAACCTTGGCTACAACAAGGTAGTTGTCCGAGTTAAAGTTGGCCCCTCGGAAAGTTCCGACGTCTATCACACTAGAAGAGTCTTGCGTCGATTGCAACATAGTTAATTTGGTTGACGGTTGATTGATCTGGAGATCACCATGTTCCCTTATGAATTTTGACATTTTCGGAGGTTTAGTGATTCAGGCTTTTATTACCCGGATTGTATTACGAAATTTTGAAGTTAGGCCTAGATTTACGCGAAGAATCGGCAATTTCGGAATTGGAATGAAATTGAAGGTCTGTGCAATGCGTTAGGCCTGACACCCGTATATATACGAGCTGTGGCAATTTGAAACCCGGAATCGACCGATATCTCCCGAGCTAACAAAACTATCTAGTCTCGTTCGAAAGAGGGGACTCTCCTCTAGTACCAGTTAAATTTTCAAATCGGTAACACGTTTAGTTTGTGTTTCACGCGTGTTTTTGTAAAGCAAGGTTTTTTCTACACGTCGCGAAAATGAGTGACGTAATTAAGAAGCAACGCGCGGTTATCGAATTTTTGGTTAAAAGAAACGAAACATCCGCGGAAATCTGTCGTATGCTTAAAGAAGTGTATTGAGATGATTCTCTGTCGAAAACTACCGTGTTTGAGTGGGCAAAGCGGTTCAGGGAGGGGCGTGTTTCGATAGTGGACGATCCGCGGCCTGGCGCGGACGTCATCTCTCGAACCCCCTTCAATGTCGATCGTATCCGCGCGTTGGTATGTAACATCAGACCGTCGGCGTCGGTTAACACTCCGGGAGTTGTCCTACGAGTTGACCATCAAAAAAGAAACGATTAGGTAGATTTTACACGAGGAGCTAGACATGAGAAAGATTTGTGCTAAGAAGGTCCCGAAAATGCTCACGTTGGACCAAAAACACCTTCGAATGCCCATCTGTAGTGACCTTTTATCGAAAATTGAGACGGATGGGAAGGCCTGGATGAGTACTGTGGTAACCGGAGATGAATCGTGGATATTCAATACGATCCCGAAACGCGTAGACAGGTGTACTGGAGGCGAACGAAGCTGCGACGCATGCGCTGAACACCCTAACTGCAGACGACTACCGAGGGTGCTTCGAGGGGTGGGAGTGGAGGTGGAAGCGGTGCGTGGAACTCCAAGGAGACTACTGTGAAGGATTATGATCGAAATTTCACCGAAAATTAGTTTAGCTGCCCCTCGGAGCTCGATTTCGGATTTCAAATTGCCATACCTCGTAACTTTGTTGAGAAACTTTGCATTGTTTTTTTTTTTATGTTTTTTTTTTTTGCTATTTCATCTTCTTGCTCACTCGCTGTTTTCCGCATTCTATCTCTATATCTCTCGTTCTGGCTTTTTCTTCCCCGCTGTTTCATTGCCTCCCTCTCTCTTTCTATCTGGCTATTTCATCATCTCGCTTTCTTTCTCTCAATTCACTATATTTCCCTTCCTCTCTTTCCCTCGCTATTCGCTTTCTCGATTTTGTCTCTTTCTCTCCCTCTCCCTCTCTCTCGCTCTCTTTTTCTTTTTCTCTCGATTGTGTTCCTCGTTGTTAATGGAAATGTGCTTACGAGCTTCGCATTGGGGGGCGAAGAACATAACAATGACATATCTTTGACCATCTGGGTACTTGAATTTCTTATTTGGAAAACACTTTTCAGATTTGTTTGCATTTTATTAAATATTGAGTTCTTTACTTTGAAAATTATCGTGCAGCTCTTCGTTTTTCTGAAACTTACGGTTTAAAAATGGAAAAAAAAGCTGAATAAGGTGCGTGACACATTTCTTGGAAGTGCGGGCTTACGGCTCACGGTAGTGTTTATGCCTCTTATCTAACAAGAAGCCCCTTGTTTTATGCGCTTCTTTTGCATTGCAAGTGCTTTTTTTTTTTAAATACAACACAGAACCCCTCGGTTTAGAAGAGAAGCTCTTGAAACCACCATCACCACCATCACCATCAGCACCATCACCATCACCATCAATAGGTACATGCCTATTTCTGCAGCAGCAACAAAAACAACAACAATTGAAAAAAACCGACCTCGTGTTGCCATACTTCTGTGACTGGCAGATGATGACAATCAGGGATGATGATGAGGTTGCTTTATTTTTATATATTTTCAATTTTTCACTCCTTAGCCACTGTTGTTTTCCTAGAATAATTCTGCAGCAAGGGGGTGCGCACTGAGGCGCTCCTCTTCACAGTCGTTGTGGTTGTCGCCGTCGCGGTATTAATTAGAAAGTTGTTGATATTTTGCCCAACCACCCCTATTCTTGTTTGATATTCATTCCAAACAACCATAGCGGGCAGGAACTGTGAGTTTTTCTCCTCGAGCTCGTTCGTCATCATCGTCATCATCGTCATCATCGTCATCATCGTCATCATCGTCATCATCGTCATCATCATCATCATCATCATCATCATCATCGGCGTCGCCGTTGTAGTCGTAGTCATAATCATAGTCCTAGTCATAGTCATAGTGGGTAGCTGGGTCGGGTTGTCATCGTCATCATCGTCCTGGCGATATGATTTTATAATGCTGTGTTGCTGCCGTTTTAACGTTGCGTTGGGGCTTTGTGATGTCGATTGATGGTTGTTGCTTCTGTCACAAACATACACAAGAAACACACATCGCTCCTACATACGCTCTACCTTAGGTAGACTCAACTGAACTAAGAGTTTTTCTTTGATGGTTGCCATTAAATGAAAATTTTTTTAAAGAAAAAAAAAAGGTCGAAGGAATATACCTAACCACGTCGATTTGAAAGTGTGTATAACGCTTCTTCAACATTCCACTCGATCTACTCTTTCACTGGGGGAGTTGATTGGTGAGCTAGAGAGGGGAAAAAGTGCGTTTTCGCTTCTGTTTTTGATGTCCTGTTTTTTGTTGTTGTTATTAAGTATGTGTGTAAAGATGTTTTCCTCTTTTTCGTGTTGTGTAGTGTCGCAAGGGTCGAGAAACCTTTTTGCTTTTTCTTAAGAAAAAAAAAAACAAAGAAGTTAGAGTAAAACTTGGGTGGTAGTCTCCGACCCCTTTATCGTCAACCCCCTTTATTTCTACCACTACCTACATATACATAGAATGACTTTATTTCTTTTAGATTGAATGCGTTTGCAAGAGCTGCTTTACTTAAAAATTGATAACTAGAATTTTTTTTTTATCATATAGGAGAAGAAGTTCTATTTGATTTGTGCTTGTTAGAAGCTTCAAACATGTTTGAACTGTTTTCACAGCAAAGTCGGCTCTATCCAGCAGAATTTTACGCTTTTATTCAGCAACTAAAAATTTTACCTAACTAACTTCTAACTTTTTAGATGAATTAGAGAGCCCCTCATGTTTTGAGCTGCTCATAGAATTCCATCACAAACAAGAAACTCACATCACATGCAAGCTTGCCGAATTTTAGATTTAAACGTCAGTATTTTTGGAAGATTTTCCGGTGTCGGATAAGTCCAGTGAAAAATGACGAATTTGGACACATTCAGTTAACATTTTTTTCGATGTTTGCATATAAAATATGTTTTTGTAACAACTAAGCAATCCTGTAATCAGCTCATCAATGCACTTTACCACTCAATACAAAAAGAAATTAATTCTAAGCTAAATGTGCTGAATTTTTCGTGTTCTTCGATATGTTAAAGAGGAAAGCCAGCGACGGCAGGCGTTCTGGTGCCAAAAATATCTTCTTCGTGAACATGTGAGTATGAACAACTTGCCATCTAATACAGGGTCGATGAAAGTCGGCACCTACTCCCTTCAAGACATTTTCGTTCTCTATTTTTATTCCAATGCCAGTGCAATCTCTGTTGTATGTGTTGTTCGCATTCTTTGTAACAATCTGCAACTTCAATTTGGCTGTCGTGTTCTTTCCTGGTCTGTTCAATGAACCGGTTTTCAGTTTCAGTTTGAAGGCACGGTATGACTCCGAGTAACACAGAAAACGCCACGGACAGAACTTTATCCGCATTAAATGGTTCTGTTTTGCCTATGTCTTAACTCAACGCCAAAAATGTAGGTTTGCCATTTTGAGATAGAAACTCTTTGAAACCTAAAGGTGCGTCCACACTATGCCGAGCGGCATCAATCGGAACATGTCGATCGGCAATACCGACTTAGTGTGGACGTTCCGATCTGTCTTGCTCCTTACCGAAAGCCGAACCGAATAAAATCGATCCGTATGTCGGTCGGCATAGTGTGGACGCACCTTAAGCATCAGATGGGTAAGGATTTATAGGGAGACTTTTCGGAAGGGATGATCAGCTCTAATCTAATTAAGGATGACTTTTTTTTCGGCGTTACAAGCATCGTGATCTTGAAGATATCAAAGCTCTTTCGACTGCACCTGCCCTGTGTCTCGAATGTGGTTACGTCTAATTTTGGATGAAATCAACTTTTTTCAGGATAATAAACTGGAAACTATGGTGCTTTTGGTGGACGTGGCGTAGTGGCTAGCAAATCTGCCAGTAAACGGGGGTTCTATGTTCTCACAACAGAAAACAAAAAATGTTGCCGGGTTTAGCGAGGAATTGCAAGCCCTCCGATTGTAAGAATTCATTGCCATGGCAAACGCTTACTCGATTAGCCATTTGGAACAGGCAGAAAATTGTGGTTCCATTCATTCCCTTACAAGGCATAAAATAAATAAGGGGGTGGGCAACAGAGCGAGGAGCTCCAGGCCCTAGTCTCACAACCATGCCTTGTGAGGACATGGAAGGCACCTTGAATTTTCTGCCGGTTCCGAACGGCTTATCGCGAAATCGTTTTTATGGCAATGAATTTACTAACAGAGGATTTGCCTATTCCTCGCGAAAGGCGATACCCGTTTAAAAACATTTTGCCTCTGGTTGTGAGAACAGCACGATGAACCGCTGACGCATACAGACCCTTACCAGCAAGAGGGTATAGCTAATCAGTTTGTGTGTATCAACGACTTGCATCGTTGTAACCATTCCATTGAATTTACTCGTATATGCGTATTGCTAAAAATTATCTGATTGCCTTTAAGTTCCCATTTCTTTTTCCATGGTTTTAAGTTGCTCTGCAATTAAGGATAGAGATAAATACGTCAGATCGAATCGATCGGGGTTTGCCCGAAACAACACAAAAAAGCAATATGTGCGAGGAGTTGTGACATTTTTTCACACACCTGGTTGTTGGTCGATGTTGGCTTTTTCTGCTGCATACGAAACTGTTGTTGAAATATTGAGCGAAAAAAATTAAATTTTGAAAGAACATGCTTATTCCTGTCACAACACTCGAGCCCGCAGCTCCGGAAAGTCTGTTTAAGCTTATTTCGTGCAAATGCAAAAAAGGATGTCCGAAAGCTTGTGGATGTAGAAAGGCTGGGTTGAACGGGACTTGTGGCAATTCGCAAGTTCCATCACAAGACATCGGTGATGAAGAAAAAACGAGACTATTTTTGAGCAGACGTATGATCGAATCGAGAACGAAGAGGATTGAGATCAAACTGACAATACCATCGCAGATGATGTAGACGAAATTCCGGTCTGTGATGTTTCGATTTCTAGTACAGATAATGAATTCGCAACACCTGGTCCATCAAGAACAACGAAGTGAGAATATACTAAATTTCGGGTTATTGAATGGTTTGTGGATTAGGCCTATCGGGGATACCACGTTAAAAAAAAACGCGCCGCTTACTCTACCTCAAGGTAGTGGGGAAATAGGTTTTTTTTTTTACCAAAACGTGTGTTGGAGTACAATTTGCGGCGCTCGTACATCAAAACTATTGACTTTATGAAAAAATTAGGTAGATATGTAAATTGTAGGAAATTGTCTCCATTTGTCCAATATGGCGGTGCGAGCGGCAAAAATACGAGGTGGCAAAGTTTAAATTCGGATAGAGCACATCAAAATCTATAAAACTGCCAATTTTCAAAACTCCCGGAAAACTTTCTAGGTAACCCCTATTTTTCATACCAAATGACTGTACTTTAACTAACGAACGAACTTTATCTTCTTCTCAATTTTACTTGCAATTATAGGTACTATACGGCAAGTTTTGCAATCGTGCAGACAAAAAATTTTTTTGGAAAAAAGTCTAAAACGGTACGCCCCATAGTGCCGTTTTTTTTTCAAACCCGACTTTCTCGTTAATGGCGCACACGAGTTTGATGAAATTTCGTATTTAAGGAGAAGTCGTATGTGACTTTAGAAAGAGTAGTAGTAGTAGTAGTAGTAGTAGTAGTAGTAGTAGTAGTAGTAGTAGTAGTAGTAGTAATAATAGTACGACTTTATTTAGCGGTATTTATAAATTTGATGAGCATAATTACAATTATAATTATTATTGGGATACCACTAATTATAGCATTGGCTTTTGACGTCAGCCAGAAAAAGAAAGTTAAACATATAATTTGCAAAGCTTTTTATAAATTCAAAAAAGAACATTTATTCAGATTGTTAAAATTACAATTTTGTATTCTGTATGTAACTTTGTTGTTGATTAGAATGCTTCGTTCGTTATTTGGCTTCGGTAGCTTAAAGCTGAAGTGACGAATTTGGCTAGTGCGGTCCAGTTCAGTCCATTTAGGATTTCTTTGACTTCCTCTAGGTTCAAAACGCTATTGCTTAAATAAAAGCGACGGATCGATTTTAATATAGGGCGAATTCCTTGAAAATGGAAAACATCTTCGGTTGCCTGGAGGTTACATAAGTTGCATTGGTTGGGTTTGTTCGTTTGCGCCATGTGGTTGGTAATTTAAACGAAGCAGTTCTCCTCTAATCTTAAAGATAAGCAATTGTATTTATAATCCCAATCCAAAGTATGTCTAACTTTGGACAGCTCTTAGAACAGTGTCCAACTCCAAATCGTATTTATAAACACTTTCATCGCTGTCTAAGGAATGTCTAAACTTAGACACCGAAATTGGTTGTCTAAACTATGGCTAAAGTGACATTTTATTCAGCAAAAAACAATTTTGTTGAATATATTATAAAACACTGTTGAGAGTGATTGAACCGAAAAAATACTACTTTTTCATTTATAAATTGCACAAATTTCATCATTTTATGACTAAACTACGCCATACTCTATCACAGCCTTTTAGTTGTTGTACTCGTATATCAAAAAACAAACAATGGTACTGCACGGATACATCATGAACGCCACCATTTAGTTTTTCATTCAAAGTTGCCAGTTTGAGGGGTTCTTTAGACAACTGTTGGAATGCATTTATAAATACGAAATTGGCTAAGGCTTGTCCAACTCTTTAGACACCGTATAGCTGGATAGTTGTCTAAGGATATTCTAAGCAAATTTTATAAATAAGACTGAAGAGATATAAACTTAATCGGGATTTGATCGTTGAAATAATTGTTAGAATCCATATCTAATTGTAGTTCTTTGTATAGAACTCGGGATTCACTTGGACGTGCTGACTCCCGCGAAATTAACAAACATTTGTTCTTCTATTTTCTCCAATAACGGTGGGAAAACATTTTCCCACTTTAGAAAGATTGCATATTAAGATTTAGAAAATTTAAAATTTTCGAAATTTTTATTAATTAAAAAAAAAATTGATTTTTTGAGTATTTTCAAAACATCTTCTAGCAAGATCTTAAAACTTGCATACCTAACTTTAAAGAAACTTTTTTTTTTAAATCAAAAACATAAAACCGGTTTTTGAAATAACTGCTCTAACGATTTTGTTTAATTTTTTTCAACGTTTATTAGTCTAAGCAACTGCAAAAGAATGGTGTTTTTAGACTTTCGCTTGAATACTTTGGAATATTTAATTTATTTTTTTTTTTCAATATTTTGCGTGATTTAATTCAATTTTCATAATTAAAGTGTAATTGGCAACCCTGAGCCCACCAAATATATTTAGAGCGACCAACCTGTTAATATTTTAGTATTGTACCCATTTTGTCTTCACCTTTTTCTTGGTGTTTGTCTTGGTGTTTGTCTTGGTCTTGGTCTTGATCTTGATCTTGGTCTTGATCTTGATCTTGGTCTTGGTCTTGGTCTTGGTCTTGGTTTCGGTCTTGGTCTTGGTCTTGGTCTTGGTCTTGGTCTTGGTCTTGGTCTTGGTCTTGGTCTTGGTCTTGGTCTTGGTCTTGGTCTTGGTCTTGGTCTTGGTCTTGGTCTTGGTCTTGGTCTTGGTCTTGGTCTTGGTCTTGATCTTGATCTTGATCTTGGTCTTGGTCTTGGTCTTGGGCTTGGACTTGGTCTTGGTCTTGGTCTTGGTCTTGGTCTTGATCTTGATCTTGATCTTGATCTTAATCTTGGTCTTGATCTTGGTCTTGGTCTTAGTCTTGGTCTTGGTCTTGGTCTTGGTCTTGGTCTTGGTCTTGATCTTGATCTTGTTTTTGGTTTTGGTCTTGGTCTACGTCTTGGTCTTGGTCTTGATCTTTATTTATTTTTTTGGTCTTGGTTTTGGTTTTGGTCTTCGAAAAAAGTCTAAGTTTCCCAATGTAAATAGCACTTAATCCATTCGGAGTGGAACGAATTTCGAAATTCGTAGATTTGGTATCACCAAATTCGAGCGGAATGTAAATTCGCTGTCTTAATATACGAAACAAGTTGCGTTTGCAGAAAAATGTGAATGATCTTGCATATTTGGCGTTAAACAGCTGATTTCGAAAACCAGGTATTTAGTGTTGCAACTGGAAATACTTTCTTCGATTCCATTCGGATTTTGTTTGCTTTCCGTGTGGAAGTTTTCTACGATGGAATCTGTGATAGCGCTGAATAATTAGATCACGAACTCGAACGTTATAGGAAAATATGCTAACAATTACGCCACCGACCGGCCAGCACTACTTTGTGGAACGCCTAATGACAAATGTTCTCGGCACCTTTTGGACTTCTATTATTTTTTGTGTAAAGTTCTTAATTTATTTCTGAGACCAAACAGCTGATATCATAAGCCTTTTGTTATACCCTCCGTCTTGAGCTATCAGAAACCGCGAAATGATTTCAAACTTTTTTGAGTTTGAAAATTGCCTGCAACAATTCGCGGTGGTCCTAATGCGTGTTTGTTCAATAATTCATGTGATTGACATATCAAGCCAGAAAAATTTGTCTGACACATCATCCAGACAACCCCCGGGTGTAAATTATTTAAAACCGCTAAAATGTAAAGACGACTCGTACACGTTTAAACCGCAATCCTTTTAACACACACACCTCGTAACTGAGTGGCAGTGGTGAATAAAATGAAAAATGTTAATAAAACACCTTTTTTTTCTTCTCCAATAAAAAGAAGCTGTCTGCTTTGAACTCCGTCTGTTATCCCCCAGAGCCAAGCGGTATGAATATAAGGGCGAGTTATTGGTTTGTGAAAAACTCTTTGCCTTATAACAACTTTCCACGATGAAAACTAAAAGCTGATACAGTTCATCATATCACAATGAAAAGGGGTTCTCAATGTTCTTTACTTTCTCATTTAATGTGCACTATGTTTTACTCACCTTGAATTAATGTGAAAGTCCTGCGTCCTTTTCGTTTTTCAAAAGAAAAATATTTATTTTGATTTAGTAGACATATTTGTTATAAAGACAATGCGTTTGGCTGGTTTGTGACAAGCATCTGCATTCGAAACTTTCTGCGTTCGTTCGTCCAGTGTATGGGTATATGCAAGAGCCAGACTTAAAAAGAGAAAGAAAAACCAAAAACAGCAAACGATTGAAATATTTACAGAAGTGCATTAGGAAGCAAGTGTGTACAACCACGTTGTGCATCTAATTTCGTATAATTCTCCCCGTTTTCACCCTTTTACACCATGGTGCGTCCTTCAAGCCACAGGAAATGCTTGAATAATAATAAAAAAAAAAATACGGGGGAGAGAAAGAAACTTTGCGCGACGGAATTCATTGAAAATTGGGTTAATGAGATGCTAGCAAAGAGCCCACATCCATACATCAAGGGAAACACCCCCTATAGCACGATAGTAGCAGCCCTCCCTTACGTCACACTCCATTCATACTCCCACAGCTCCCTTCTCTCACCTCATCTCATCCCCAGCTCGTTCATATAAATAACAGTGTGTATATGATATTTCTAAGGTACGTGGGCTTGTGTATGGATGTATACCTACTCATAGGCACCCTTCGTGTCCTTCTCCGCTTTGTGCTTTTTTTTTTTTTTTTTGAATGTGTGTATTTCCAAACGCAAGTTTTTTAGACTTGGGTGATAATGATTGTGTGTTTAGTTTTATTTTTGTCGCTCACATTGAGATTGTTCTATATTATGTTTTTTTTTTTGTCTTTTCTTAAATATTAGAAACCGATTTAGGTTCTATATAAAACTCACTCAAAAGAGAAAAATATAAATAAAAAAGTCTAATTAGCATAATGAAAAGGCAAGCGATATTAATTATAAAAGCTGTGTTAAGGTAGATAAACCACAAGCCACAACGAAAAATATGTTGTGGCTACTTAGATGTATTCGAAACTCGTTTTTATGACAACCTATTTCCTTTGAGTGGAGTCAAGTAGTAGTCGTCTTTGGTAGGCTGACTCAGAAAACTTTTATGTATGTCTTGACATTTTCAACGTGGAGGTTACGCTCATCAATTGGATCGTTTTTTTCTCTTCCAATACGGTATTTCCTTCGCTTCCGAAGAGAGATTTCGCACCACTTTTATCAGGTATATTTCATGTTTAAAGATGCTCTCGAGATCCATCTTTGAAACGAACAGGGTGTTGTCCGGGTTTCGCTAGGCGATGGATGAATTTACAGCACGGTTGTCATTGAACCTTGTGGCACCAGCATTCTCAACTCGCCGTTGCGAGATCTCTCAGAAGTGTCTGACGGAGGCTTCATTCTAAAGGCTTTCATTCACTTAATATAATTGGTCTAAAACAATATCTACTGCCTCACCTCTCTTTAGTCAGCATCTTCGACTATAAAATGGTTATCATACAAAATGACGTCATCAGGATCTATTTTTATCGTCAGAAGTAAGTTGGTGTCCTCTATCCTTTGAATTTAATACACAGGAGGTTATTTTGATCTTTTCTTCTAACAATTTTATTTATTTCCGAAAACTACTATTGGAGAGTACAGCCCAAAATTTGTTTTTCCAAAAGTGATCACTTACTTGCTTGTGGAAGAGTTTGAGCATTGACAGATAGATAGATAGATAGATAGATTCTTTATTTTATCAATATTCGTAACAATTAGTTTTCTTAAGAATAAGGACATGGCCGTGTCTGCCTGAAATAACATTCCATTTGATTTCAAAACAAAGAAAAATATAAAAGTGTAAAGCCTTATAGGTAATATTATCTTGTGGTAGACATGAATCACTCTTTTTCATTACTTTAGTAATAAAGTCTGCGTTGGCCTTGAGATTTTGTAAATAGTTTAGTTTTAGTTTTAGTTAACTTTTTATTCATTTCATAATAACATATACTATACTTATGTATATAAACTCAAGTCTTTTCGGTTTGGCCTATGGCCGTCTACCAGACTGACATGTTTCAGTATTAACAATTTATAGTTTCGAAAACACAAAAATATATTTTTCATAAACTAGCAATTGTAAAATAATAACATCAGGTTAATTAAATTAAATTTTGTTAATATATAGGAGCTATACCTGACTACATATGTTGCATAATTCGGTGTGGAGTTTGGAAGTCGAAACAGGTGCTTGAAAAAATGCCTTTGAAAACGTTCAAAAACGTCAAGGTATATGCACCCAAAAACTTGCACACCATAACACGTACATGTACTTACCGTTGCATTAAAAACTTGGTATTTAGACGATATAACGACGTTTTGGTTGGAGAAAAACTTAGTCCACATCAAATTTAAAGCCAATTAGGCTTGGTTGCTTTTCTCGATAGAGTGTTTAACAAAACTTAAAGTGTATGTTAATAGAACACCTAAATACTTAAACTCCTGCACAACTTCAATGCGTGTAGAGTTTAATGTCCAACTTTCTTCTGGAAGTCTCCTAGTACTTCTCGCTTCAAAGATCATGATTTTGTTTTTTTCGGTATTGATGCACAGGCCCAAAGACTAACAAAAGGAATTTAACCTGTTCATTTGCAACTGGAGCGAAAAAGGATTGTCTGCAAGCATAACCAAGTCGTCTGCGTATAACAAGACTTTTATCCTGGTGCTACCAAAAACAATGCCACCAAATAGGATATCACTGATCTCGTTTATGAAAAGAGCAAAGAGTAACGGACTGAGAATACATCCTTGTGGAACACCTGCCGTAGTTTCAAATGTAGCGGAGAACTCACATCCGTCCCATACCTTTGCATTAGATGAAAAAATGAGTTTCGAATACATCAGAGGAAATTTCCGTGAAAGACCTAAGCAAGATAGGTTGTAAATTAAGGCCTGTCTATTGACTTTGTCAAAAGCAGCTTTAAAGTCAAAAAAGCACCCGTAAAGCTTCTTCTTCTTTTCTATAAGTTTTCTTCCAATGCTGGATATGGCAAAGATGTGGTCCATGGTTGAAAGACCTGGGCGGAAACCCGCTTGGAATATACTTAAGCGATTAGTATCCTTAATCCACTTTGTTAGCCTTTCATTGAGAACTGCAGAAAAAATCTTTCTAACTGCGTTTAGTACGGATATTCCTCTATAATTCTGAACATCATTCACATCTCCTTTCTTGTAAATGGGGAATATCATAGAAGAATTAAAACTAATAGGAACATATGGTACACTTATACAGAAATGTACGAGAAAATTCTTGAATTCAGTCGTACCGTGTTTGTAAAATTCGACTGGGATACCATCCATACCAGGAGCTTTATTGTTTTTCATTCGATGAAGCGTTGTTTCAAACTCAGCTAGTGAAATATCCTCATCAAGTTCAGTAACCTCAAAGTTTAGTAGTGCGCAATCAAATATGTGAAGATCCTCGTCAGCTGACAGGAGAGTTTTAAAATGTGCTGCTAGTGTGTCAGCCTCCAAGGAATGCTTTATATCACAGTTACGATCACCAAGCTCACGCACGGTCTCCCAGAAAATTTTAGAATCCTTGCAGTTTTCTAGTTTTCTAGCCAATTTTTTTTAAATAGTTTTCTTTTTTGTCTGAACAAATCTTTTATATTCTTCATTTATGTAAAGATAGATATTTTTAAAAAACTGAGAGTAAAAGTTTTGATATCTACCAATTCTTATAGAGTCTTGACAGGATTCTACTTTTGTGTGTACAGTATACACGAAACGTCTAGAAATCACCTAAAACATAAGACTGAAGTAGTTTTTTTATCTTCCCTATTCATGCATTGCTCTATTTCAGAGGCGTGAAGAAGTTTCTTGATTAAGAAAAGTTGTTAGTTACCTCACAATGTGGTTGTTAGTTTTGCAAATGAAAAAACCCGATTTAATTCATTTATTTCTGTTTTAAGTCTCTGTTTTTTACTCACATGAGTATTGTGTGCTTACATTGAAATTAAATTTGCAATATTCAAACCAACAACCTATCACCACATATGTCAAATAAAGAGAATGAAATTATATTCGAAAGCATGGTGTGCTTTAAATGAACCTAATCTGCATCATGAAAAAGATTTGTTCGTCATTTGTCATGAAGCATTCATTTTTCCTTCTTTAATTTTTCTAATAACATGTTCCACATTCTAATGATTTATATTCGTACTAGTATTTGTGTGTTTTTTTGTACGGCTCTTTCCCTGTAATAGGAAAGCGCCACACAGCACGTACGTGGTTCAATACGGGCTTATCATACTCACAGATATAGAACTTAATAACTGTGGTGTGTAATTGCGCACCTTCGCAACATTACGACATCTTGGTTTCCAGAAACAGAGAAAAAATGAATAAGTAAAAAAAGTAGCAATAGGCGTCCTTTTTCGTGTATATGTCTTTTTAAATAACTTTGTTTTACTTATTTTGTTCAGTTGCGGTGGGGAGCTCTCATTGACTACAAATTTCGGCTCTATGTGCCCTTTCACTTTTTCATCTTCTATATATTGTCGCGACTCGTAAGTTATTCTATCAGTTCGAATTATGTCGAGGATACTAAATTTAAAGTGCATGATTGCTCTTTTTCGCAAATGAAAATCTATGAACAAGCTTGGGGTACTAATAGTAATACCCTAATTATGAGTTAGTCGTAAGTTTAAGTGCCATACGATCACAGTTTTTCTGTTGGCCAATGTGCTCGACATTCAGAACTAACAGAAAATTGTAAAAATAAATAAATAGGGTGGCTCAATAAAACTTGGGGAACTTTTAGGCCGGGCCTGGCATTTCGGGGACCTTCAATTCTTTGCCGATTCCTCTGAACCGCTTTAAGTGGTAGAAAGCACTTTTTATGGCATTGTAATAATTGCTCACGGAAAGGACTTGCATTTCGTAGCGAAAGACACTTAACAAAAACAATTGGGTGGGTGTTTCGGGAATTCGAACCTTGAACTTTCACTTATAAGGCAGACTGACTAATCAGGTCGTAATGAGACAGAAAACTGTACCCATTTTGTACCTTACTTTTAGCAATAGGTTATGTGGAATGTATTGGGAGATGGTTCATTGCAATATATTGGCCTAAATCTTCTTCTTTTTCCTTTGTTTTGCGTTCCAAGCATTTTCATTTTGAAGGGATCTCTCATGCTCTCCCATTTAACGGGTTTACACTCGTTGGGGTATTCAATGTGGCCAAATATTTATTTAAAAATAAATTATGTCCACATGTGTCGAATATCGATTACAGCTGCAAACAACTAGTACAGTCATTTGGTATGAAAATAGCGGTTACCTGGAAAGTTTACCAGGAGTTTTGAAAATTTGCAGTTTTATAGATTTTGATGTGCTTTTTCCGAATTTCAACTTTGACACCTCGTATTTTTGCCGCTGCACCGCTATATTGGAAAAATGGCGCCTAAAATCAGTTTTCAGAGAATATTATGAACATGCTAATTCCTGTCACTACACTCGAGCCCGCAGCTCCGGAAAGTCTGTTTAAGCTTATTTCGTGCAAATGCAAAAAAGGATGTCAGAAAGCTTGTGGATGTAGAAAGGCTGGGTTGAACGGGACCTGTGGCAATTCGCAAGTTCCATCACAAGACATCGGCGATGAAGAAGAAACCGAGACTATTATTGAGCAGACGTATGATCGAATCGAGAACGAAGAGGATTGAGATCAAACTGACAATACCATCGCAGATGATGTTTCGATTTCTAGTACAGATAATGAATTCGCAACACCTGGTCCATCAAGAACAGTGAAGCGAGCATATACTAGATTTCGGGTTATTGAATTGTTTGTGGATTAGGCCTATCGGGGATACCACGTTAAAAAAAACGCGCCGCTTACTCTACCTCTGGGTGGTGCTTCTTCATCAAGGTCGGTAAAGGACTGTCGAGAAAGGCTTTAGGCAAGGCGACAAACTGTCATGCGATTTCTTCAGAGGAACAATCTTTCAAAAGTCTGTACAATTACTCGCCTACGCAGACATAACGGGAAGAAAAAAGCGTGATGTCATAGGTGCTTTTGCGAGTATTGACACAGAAGCGGCAAAAATGGGTTTGATGGTTAGTGAGGGTAAAAGGAAGTACAGCCATGGCCAAAGGTATGGGGCACCTCTGAAAACTGACCAAAGTTCTAAAAGAAAGTAAATAAAAAAAAACGAAGTGTGCATAAAAACTCATTTTTATACAAGAAAATTAAATTTATACTGTTGCCATCTTTCATTTTCATAAATTAAGCTGTTTTTGGATATTAGTCTAACTATTTGCATCTTACAGTCTGAACAAACTTCTCTTCACTTTCTGTTCAACATAAGATTTTTGACCATTTCTTAGGATGTTTCGAAGTGATTTTGGATGTTCTGTTATAAAATTCTCAATCTGCTGTACTTAACTTCGAAGAATAGGAACAAAAGCCATTAGTGCCAAAAACATTTGGCCAAGGCTGTATATGTTTTAAGGACATCGAACATCGACGAATTGGACAAAAATTCGAGGTAGTATAGGACTTCGTCTACCTAGGATCCGCTATAGACACGTAAAACAACATCAGTGCGGAGATCAAGCGGTGAATAACTGTTCCCAACCGTTGCTTCTTTGGATTGAGAAGGCAATTGAGAAGCTAAACCAAAGTAACCCTTTATTAGACCGAAATCATCCCAGTCCTTCTTTACGGAGCGCACGGAAGCGTGGAACTTATCGACAGCGGATGAGGGAACCCTTGCTCGTTTCGAGAGAAAAATACTCCCAATGATCGTTGGTGCCGTATGCGAAAGCAATGTGGGGAGAAGAAGATACAACAACTAGCTCTATGAGCTGTACCGCGACATGGGCATAGCTAAAAGAGTACGCATCGTGAGGCTATGATGGCTGGGCCATGTAGAGCGGATGGACCTAAACGCTCCGGGTCTACGGGTTTTTGAAAGCACATTGCAGAGAAATCGCGGAGGGGAAGACCTCGTCTAAGGTGGCGCAATAAAGATGAAGATGACCTCAACCGACTTAGAGTGCAAAACTGGAGAGAGATCGCCCGAAATCGAAGTCGTTATTGAAGGATGTTGGTTGAGGCTCATATTCACCCTGAACTTTAATGCCTATCTTATTGAGTGGGATTAAGCATGACTATCACATCTTGGCCTGTTCTCTCAGGCTCTTTCATTTCCAGAACTTTCTAGTCTGCGCTTGGAAAACTAGCCGTTACTGCGTAAACACAATGATTCATAGCCGCATACGGAACCGCAGCCGCAAAATATTAAGTACACGAGAATACAATGATGAATACACAACAACGCAAGCCGGAGCCGCACAAGTAAACTTTATTTTAACTCTTGCGGCTGCCACTACGGCTGCGTTTGCAGTTCATTGTGTTCACGCTGTTACCCTACTTTTGATTTATTAGAAGCTATATTTCTTGGTACAATAACTGGTGACCGGTGATTAAAATAAATAAACACTTTGTGTTCATACGTTCGTCCCAGCTTACCTTATATCTCAATTTAAAGCCCGAATCTCTCCTAAGACACAAAGCTGTGGGCTGCAAAGAAAATCACATATTAATTTGAGTATTGAGTTAAAACTTGTGATTTAACTGGGACTTGTGATGTTTGGGGAGAATTGGGTTATATTAAACTTCATGTAAATTCGGAAAATATTTTTCATTGTGGCGAATTGAAGCAGACATTGAATTTAACACCATTTTCATCCTGTGTGAAAATAAATAAAGCAAATTGTAGAAATTATTTCCACCTTTAAGCGTCAGTGAAAAGTATCTTTCTCCCTTTCACAAATAAATCAAAAATATAACTGAGTATATAATATTTTTGTGTCTGCCCCCAGAAAAGGTTACGTCAGACATGAGGGAAGGATACGTAATAAATTTTTAATGGTAAACCATCCTTTGGGATGATGTTGGGTTGGTCGAACTGGAGCGCGGCGGCTACGATTGAGACTGAAGCGCTCTCCTCTATTTTTGTTTGTGTTGTTGGAGAAGGAAGAAGAAACGAAGGTGGAAAGGTGGGAAGGCGGACGTGTGCGCAGCTCACAAAGTCTCATTATAGAGATACTCCTCCGACGGAGGTTAATAAAATAAATAAAGCACGTTCTAGGAAATCGAGAATATAGGAGACGTCATGGAGTAAGGCATTTGTATAGCAACCACGAAGTGTTGCTTTAGTAACCGAAAACGAGCGCGCTGAAAGAAAAGAACACCGAATGTGTATTGACTCAAATCAATAGGGGCATTTTCCAGTATTTTTCTTTTTCTCTATGTCTTCTTTGGAGAGGAAATGGTTTTTTTTTTGTCTACTACTATTTGTTTTCATAATTACTGCTAATAATGGTTATCCTATATCCACCCACTGCTGTTCATTCGGAAGAATTATTCTTCACACTTTCATGCGTGGATCATATGTAGGTATTGCCTTTCGAAAGCTACGAAAACAGACAAGATACCATCGTAAAACGACGGGTTTATTTGATAAGCTCGGGGAACTCAATGGATGTATATAATCATTGGTCTGTTTTCTTTTCAGGTATTTCTATCCCTAACTCGAATGTTTCCTTTCTCACATGCCAGAACCACAACCACAACCCTCCCCAATATCAAAATGAATTCATATCATTAAAACATTTTTTTCTTTTCATTTGCAGATTTCGTATAGACAACACAGATCACATAATCGATGTGAACAAAGGCAATTTAGCCTTTGAATTCGACCAAGTGCACATAATATGTCCCGTTTATGAGCCTGGTACATTTGAAAACGAAACTGAAAAGTATATCATCTATAATGTATCGAAAGTTGAATATGAAACATGTCGGATAACGAATGCTGATCCGCGTGTCATAGCCATTTGTGATAAGCCACAAAAACTAATGTTTTTTACAATAACGTTCCGGCCATTTACCCCGCAGCCAGGTGGTTTGGAGTTCCTTCCTGGAAATGATTACTATTTCATTTGTAAGTACACATATAGTAAAGCGTTTTTTATTTATCATTTTATTGTTTTTAATATTTCCTGTGTATTGATATCACGAATGATGGCAAAACAATAGTAGAGAAACTCCTCAAAATTGTCAAAATATCACTGAGTTTGTGTGTATGATGTAATGATAAGCTTATGGGTAGGTAGTAGGTATAGGGGATGAAATCATACTCCCATTGTGAATGAAGTTTTATTTGTATAACTTTTTTTTTTGTACAACAAACCCATATCCATGGGTGATGGCAAGTTTAATCAATTGGAATTGATTGCGTAATGATGGAATAAATTCAAATACAGTTATACACTATCTACATGAAAAACAAACGGAAGTGTTTTGATTTAATTATGGTTTTGTATTTCCTGAGAAGTCTCAATCACCTCTATTACCAATCAAGTTTCGTTTCACATTTTCTCTGTGATATCGCTTTTTAAATGGCATCCCAGAACTTTTTTGACAAAATGTTTAATTGATTTTAAACGAGGACAAAGTCATCTGTCAAAATCAATGGAAATTGAAGTAAAGATTAAATAAAAAAATATTACTCTATTCTCGAATGTTTATTAGTAAATTAATACGTTATTAAAATGATAAGTGCAGATGTAGTGATATTGACATAAAGAAGGAGGATTCCGTCATTTCATTTCGAAAACCTTCTATCTCAAATACTCAAATTGATTTCGTTTGTTTGTTTTAAATAAAATTGTATAAAACTCATACGGATACTCAATGTCTTGCGGCCTTTCATTTCTCTGTTGTGGTCAAATCTTCCAACGAGAATCACTGTCGTTTTTTCGCACTGTATGTCTCCTTCCGTGGAATCGATTACAGAATGAATGTATTCAATGTCATAATCCTCTCATCAAAACCATTGGCCAAGATCAAAAACAACTTATGGAATGCTGATTGTATCTCAACGTTTTTTTCGTTGCCGCCGACGACATCTCGGTACTAGGGGTAAATATAAATATATGGACTAAATTTAATGCATAAGAAACTTAAATACAAAATATGGAACTACACGAAGTATTGCAAAAATGCATGAAAACGGAACCGTTTTATTGACTAAATCATTTAAATATATAGTACAGCTTTGCATACGCTTACTTACTTACTTAGGTGGGCATTACAGTTCGGGGTGAACCTGGGTCTCAACCAACATCCTTCTGTAACGACTTCAATTTCGGGCGATCTCTCTACTGTTTTGCACTCTTAGTCGGTTGAGGTCTTCATCCACTTGATTGCGCCACCTTATACGAGGTCTTCCCCTTCCGCGATTTCCCTGCAATGTGCTTTCCACACATTTCGCATACGGGACCAAAGGTCATTCGGAGAATTTTTCTTTCGAAACGACCAAGGCTTTCCTCATCCGCTTTCGATAAGGTCCATGCTTCCGCGCCGTAAAGCAGGACTGGGATCATCAACATCTTATTCAGGGTTACCTTGGTTTTTCTGGATATCTGTTTCTCAATTGCCTTCTTAACCCAAAGAAGCAACGGTTGGCAAGAGTTATTCTCCGTTTGATCTCTGCACTGATGTTGTTTTCCGTGTCTACAGCGGATCCTAGATAGACGAAGTCCTGTACTACTTCGAAGTTGTGTCTGTCTATTGTGACGTTTTGTCCTTGTTTGATGACAACATATACTTCGTTTTACCCTCATTAACCATCAAACCCATTTTTGCCGCTTCTGTTTCAATACTCGCAAAAGCACCTATGACATCACTCTTTTTTCTTCCCATTTCTTCCATTTGTCTGCGTAGGCGAGTAATTGTACAGGCTTTTGAAAGATTGCTCCTCTGGTGTTGACGTACAATCTTTTCAAGTATGATGTTGAAGAAATCGCATGACAGTTTGTCGCCTTGCCTAAAGCCTTTTTCGACATCAAAGGTCTCGGTGAGTTCTTTACCGACCTTGACGGAGCAGCGTGATTTCTCCAAAGTCATCCATCCTGCATAGTCGTACGAGTTTTGCAGGGATGCCGAAACTAGACATGGCTCTGTACAGCTCGTCTCTGTAAACACTGCCATACGCGACCTTGAAATCGATAAAAAGATGGTGTATATCGAATATCGATATTATATTCTCGGGTTTTTTCCAAGATCTGCCGTAATGTGAAAATTTGGTCTATTGTGGACTTTTTTGGTCTAAAACCACATTGATAAGGACCTATCATGTTGTTGACGTGAGGTGTCAGACGTTCACATAAAAAATCTGAACTATTTTAATAACTTAAAACCTAAATAACATATTACAGCAGACAAGATCTTATAGGCGACGTTAAGGAGGCTTATCCCTCTATAATATGCGCAATTGTTCAGTTTTTTATAAAATGTCTGGTTTGTGAGAATCGGAAAGCTTCAAAGATGAAAAAATAGTAATTTTTATAGTTAATTTTGTTTTTGTGGATTATTAGTTTATTTGTAACTGAATTCTGCTTCTGAGTGCATCGTCTAATTAAAATGAAGGCCTAATGAATGTTACAATTTTTTCTCTTTTTGCAGCGACATCATCTAAAGACGACCTCTATCGTCGAATCGGAGGTCGCTGTTCCACCAATAATATGAAAGTAGTATTCAAAGTGTGCTGCGCATCTGAAGATAAAAACAATCGAACAAATAACAACATTGGTGGCAGCGGCGGAGGAATTGGCAATGGTGGCATTAATAGTGGCAATAGCGGTAGCAGCAATAGCAATACTGCCATACAACAACAGCACAATAATAATATCAACATTAACGGGGGTGGTGGTGGTGGAGGCGGTCAACTTCCATCACCTAAATTGCCTGGCATGGGAGGAGGAATGAACAATGGCGGTAACAATGGGTTAAACAACGGTGGTGGTGGTCTAATGATCAACGGTAACAGTGGTACATCGATTAACACAAATATCGACCAATTCAATCGAATACCAATGCAACAACCAAACAACATCAATGGCAACAGTGGCATGGGCATGGGCAATGGCAACATGGGCATGAACGGTATTGGCCTCAATGGCGGCGGTGTCAATGGACAACACCCAACTGGCATAAGAGTTAATAATGTGCCATCATCGCAACAACATCCATCACAAAAGAATGGTATGCATGGGGGTTTTATTGCGCCAATGGCAAATATTAATACAAATAGCAGTAACGTTGTGCAAAGCACAATAAGTTGGCCCGACTGGGGCAATCATAATAATCATAATGGCGACCATAATGGCGGTAATGGCAATAGCGGTAGCGGTGGCGGTAACGGTGGCAATGGCGGTGGCGGTAATCCCCCAGACCAAAATGGTACGCCAGTTTCAACAATTGGCATACACCCGCATTTCTATCCGCCTCACATAACATCGCCACGTCCTAATATAAATAGCGCTGTTAATAATAGTAGTAATAATTCACCGTCCCATAAGCCAACTAAGAAAACAAGTAAGTA